>OX381711.1:51840369-52440369 GCA_947462335.1 Harmothoe impar
AGGACCCATGTTACTGGAAACACACCTTTTTTTTTTTGGCCCTATAGACTATACATGCATGCGTATTAACCATTTACCATTTGGGGCTGGGGCATTACTTTAATATGGAGGGAAAGGATTTAGAAAAATTCTGGAATGTCTAGATTTAAAAAGGTGTAGTTCATTTGGAGGTCTACAGTGGATTTAGAGGAAGGGGGGCGCGATTTTGACCAAATGCCTGTTTATTTCTCCTGCTCCCTTCTTGAATACAGGCTTTCTATATACATCAACTGTTATGAATTATGACGTAGTAACTGGAAGTGCTATTGGCGGGTTGCCAGCTGTTCCCGGCAGCCGTTGCGTCGCAGGTGGGTTCCGTTCTGGGTTCAGACAGATGCCTGGGGACAGGTGAGGGCCGCGGCTGGTTCAGCTCGGGTCGAAACTAGGTTATTCAATAGTCGGCGTGCTGAGCGGAACAGTAAAAACGAGGTCAGACCCCGGTCAGACCGGCGTTCTTAAGTATCCTGCAATGCTCACAGCCCGGGCTCACAGACAAAGCCTTGCAACATTGTGCTATAGTGATATTTCTGCAGTGCAAGGTCACTCCGTCTCCGCAGCCATATTAGTTCTGAGCTCGGAATTTCCCGGGAGATCGAGGTAGTGACCACACCACCACACTGTCACATCATGATTCATGATATGCAAGCACATCACAAGGAACAAGCTAAATGGCGAGAGCAAAACCGGAAGCGGAAATGATTGCCTGCGTCAGTGTACGCAAAGTGGTTGCACTGATGACGATAGAGGCGTGTCAGGTAAATAGTAATTAGTACTCACCTCCCGGTCCCTGCACTCTGGTACCTAAACAACACCATCCATGTTATGGGATTTTAAATATCCCCCCTTAGCACTGACTTTTGGGTGTAAAACACCCCCTTTTAAGATGAAAACGCTGACTTTTTGGCCCCTAAAAACACCCCCTTTTTTGAGAACACAGATTTTTTTTCGTTTTTTTTTAGCCCTTTTTAACCCTCCAAAGAAAACCAATGGGGAACACCCTCATTTTCTGTTCAGCTATTAAATAAATGCAAAGCCAAATGGTCGCTGAAATTGCCAAGTGGGCCTTAGGCTTACACAGAAATATTTTGCCCCCTTTTCTTATTTTCAAGGAGCTGATATAGGCCCCCCCTACATATTTACCCCCCTTTTCTTTTTTTTCTCTGACTTTGGGTTGAAAAACACCCCCTATTTATGATTTTCACGGACGTGCAGAGTGAGTGAAAAGGCACCCCTTTCTCGGCGTTTTCGTAACATGGATGGTGTATTTTCCCATGCTGAGTGCAGGGACCGGGACTCACCTCAGTAAACTAACGTTATAGGAGAATGAATACGTACCGAGGCCCCTGTGCTAGGGTGTTGAGAGGGGTCCCCCCCCCCCCTCAGGTCGGAAAGTCACCAAAATGAAGACTAACTAACAGTATCCTTACACTCAACTTACAGTTACTTACAAAAAACTTACAAAAAAAAAAAAAAGCAAGCAAAAGTCTTCTTTGGCTATCAAATGAAGGTATTTCGAGAAACATTCCCAATTTAGAGGGCCTAATTTTAGTGTTTGCCAGTCAGCATGTACTTTTTTTCTTTTTTGCTAAAATTTTCAAAGAAATCCCAGCAGAGGGGGGTAAAACAAAAAATTCCATCGGCGGATCCGTAATCCAAGTTATCAGAATAAAACGGCCTAAATTTGAAAAATCCTCTTCCGAAAATAAGGGAGTGGTCATTTTGGAAGACCGAAAAAATGTGGACCCCTCTTAAGGCGGGACAATTGAATATATATTTTTGAAAAAATTAGATTAAAAAAAAAAAATTCCCAAAATGTCCAAAAAAAAATTAGGGTCGGCCCTGTTTTGCTAGGTAGGGTCGGGTGACCGGAAACACAACTTTTTTTTTTTTTGGCCTTATACTCTTGTTGTAAGTGAGAATTACGGTTATACTATGTGAATTACGGTTATACTCTGTGAATTGCAGTCATACCTGACCACATGGTTGGCATTTTGTTCTCTAAGGATGTTTGGTTAAAACTTATAGGGAGAGGAGATGTCCTATTACTCCTGGGCACATGTCTCATAAATGGGAACACTGAGCAAGGCATTATAAAGCCAGAAATATGACTTCAACTGACCATGAACTGACAGAATTATGGTTATACCTGAGGTGAATTATGGTTATACCATGTTTTGATGTAAACTGAATTACTGTCATACCCACCAAAACTTCTAAAGCTTCCCACATAAAAACTATGGGGTATAGAACCAAACATGGTTAACCTACAATGATACCTGTGTCTTATACAGCTGCAAATGCAATGGCAACCTCTACAATTATTGCTAAGTGGGGTAAATCACCCCGCTGCTCTTTGTTTACAAACTCACCTGCTATGACCGAGTATGACCATTACCGTTGACTACAGTTAGGGTAAGGTTAACGACGAGGGGTATTGGCGCTTAACCGTTTGTCACAACCGTGACCCGGCCTATTTATTAGAAATATTAAAACAAAAAGAAAAAAAAACACAAAAAAAACCAAAGTCTCTGCTGGCCTGCTGCTGGCCTTGCTGCCTGCTTGCTTGCTGCTGGTTACCTCCCCTCCCTTGGAGAAGAGTTCCACGGCTGGTGCCGGTGGGAAGCACTAGGTGGCACTGGTATGTACACTAATATGGGAATAACTTCCCCAATGGAAGTTATGCCCGACGTACTTCGGAATTACGGTCATGGATTCCGCACTGTGACCATGACAGCCAGGCACCTCTTGAGGCTACCCCCAACATCGGTCCCGTGATGTAATTGAAAGTGCCAGGTGTAGTCAGATTAGACATCTGACACCACAGGGTTGGGAGTAGGGTTCTCTAATACACCACCCTCCTGGGTCCTTGGTCAGGCCAAATGTGTACCGATGCATATGGAGGGGGTATATATCTGGGGTTCTGTCCAGATAGTCCAGGTGCCATAGTCCTATATTTAGCCTAACCACAATGTATTTCATTAATTCTATGGGCGCACATGACACCATAGTTATTCAAAGTACGATTTAGGATATATAGTCCATGTGCCATAGTCCTATATTTTTAGCCTAACCACAATTAGTTGGGTAGGAAGCAGGCGGTCCCATGCACCCAAAGACTATATTTTTTTAACTTACCTTTTTGGAATCCTGAATATCTCTAGTTACGGAATATCTTCATACCCAAGGTGAAATTGTGTCCCATCAGGGTCATTGGCGGCCATCTTATCGGCCATCTTGGCTTTTTCATGAATTATTAGTAAAACCTAACTTTCTCTATAGATTTCCAACCGTTTAAGCTACATGCATGAAATTTTTATATGAGGCACATAACTAATCCCACTATGTACACAAACAACCATTTTGACCTTGACCAAGTTCATGGTCATGAGAATTGACCTTGAACTCGAAAATTGACCAATTTACATCTTTTGACCATGTATCAACTGCTGTCAACACTTTATCAATGGCAATTTCTCCATCTTAGGATTCTTTTATGAAGAAGACATCAATATCAAGCTATTCAGTTCATTGGAATTGAGATTAGATGAGATTTTGCCATAGTAACAATGCATTTTCAATTATCGGTATATTTCAGGATTTAGCCGTAGAAAACATGTTATTGGCTCTGGTGTGCCAGCTACTCATGTTCCATAGATTTTTTTGGGTACACATATTCATCTCAATAGTAACTGTGAGAATTAGCTGCAACTATGACCGAAAAGATCGCCGCCAATGACCCTGATGGGACACGATTTCACCTTGGGTACGAAGATATTCCGTAAATAGAGATATTGAGGATTCCAAAAAGGTAAGTTTAAAAAATATAGTCTTCGGGTGCATGGGACCCCCTGCTTCCTACTATACTAAATGTATTTTATTAATGCTGGGAGGGCCCGGAGATTGTAGTTTTATAGGATTAGGTCAAATTGATAGGGGAAAAAAAGTAGTTCAGGTGTCAAAGTCCATTTTTTATCCTAACAACAATGTGTTTTATTAATTCTACAGATGCACATGACACCATAGTTGTTCAAAGTATAATATAAGATATATGTCCAGATAGTCCAGGTGCCATAGTCCTATATTTAGCCTAACCACAGTGATCCCATACAAGGTGAAGGGAGAGTTGCGCAACCCATATGGGGGGCAGCGAGGGGTGCACTGTAAGAAGTAAGTACTGTACACCTACAGCAAAAGTTGCTGGCAACTTTTGTTCCAGTAGATTTTGCTGTAGGTGTACAGCAACTGACTTGCTGTAAATTTACAGCAACTTCTACCGTAAATTTACAGCAACTTCTACTGTAAATTTACAGCAACATCTACTGTAAATTTACAGCAATGTCTTCTGTACATCTACAGCAAAAATTGCTGGCAACTTTTGTTCCTGTAGATTTTGCTGTACATGTACAGCAACTGGGTTTCATATTGTTATTGTAATCAATTTATATCAATTAATATGCATGCATGGAGAGTACTTTCCTGCAAAATAGTTCAATTTCAGCTAGGATAATACACACTACACAATGTAATGGTTTAATCCTGCTTTAATACAGCTGAACTGTATGTGATACCAGCCTTTTCTTTTTCCACCAATGTGGTGTCTATTCTATACTTTTTCTGTTTTTCTGTATTATTCAACACAATTATGCAAATATCAATACATTTAATGATAACTGCATTCAGTCTCTCATCCATTCTTATTCTAGAATGTCTTGAGAGTTTGTGAGGCTTTATCTGACTTGGGAAAGGGTCGGGTGGAATAATTACTACAAAAATGGTATACTGCTGCCACCTAGCGGCAGAAATCTACAGCACAATGTACTGTAAATGTACAGCAACATTGCTGGAGACCCAATTTATAGTACATAATGCTGTAGTTATACAGCAAATAGTGCTGTAATACCAACTACATGTGCTGTAAATGTACAGCACATTGTGCTGTTTGAATACAGTAACTTCTAACAGTGTGGGAGATGCCAAAACAAGGGGTCAGATAGCTAATTAGAGTTGGGAGAGGCCAAACGAGGTGTCAGATAGCTAAGAATGGGGTAAGTGAGGCCAAACGAAGGGTCAGAGCTAATAATTGGGTAAAAGAGGCCAAAAGAGAGGTTGGATAGCTTAAAATGGGTGGGAGAGGCCAAACATGGGATCAGGTAGCGGAAAATGGGGTGGGAGAGGCGAAATGAGGTGTCAGATAGCTAAAAATGAGGTAAGTGAGGCCAAACGAGAAGTCAGATAGAAAAAAGATTGGTGGGGGAGGCCAAACAAGGGATCAGATAGCTAAAGATGGGCTGGACGAGGCCAAACAAGGGGCCCTCCTATATGGGCTTAAACACACCTAACTGGGGTCCCCAGGCCCTTGTATGCATTTGCACACCCGGCCGATGTCATGAGGCCCTTGTATATATTGGCTCAAACACCCCTCGCTATCCCTTGTATGGGCTCGCTCAGCCCTCACTGGGGTCCCAAGGCCCTTGTATGGGCTCGCCCACCCCTATCTTCACCCTGTTTGTGCTCATACACTCCTTAGCAAGGTGCCACTTATGTTACAGAGGCTTGTTGAAATATAGTCGGATAACCAAGGCACATGGGTGGACACCTTTTCTGTGTCCTTTCAAATTGTATAAGAAGAAATTCTGGCTTTGGGCTGATATCACATCTGGGCCTCCTGGCTAGGATAAATGTGTCTGTAAGGAATGGAAAATGCCTGCAAAGTATCTTTCACAGAGCAGGTGTTTGTTTCCTATGCAGAATGCCCATGGACATGTCATACATTGACATAAAATGGACATAGCTATATGATGTCTACAATCTCTCTTAGAGGTATCATAATTATCCTATCTGATTTATAATCACTACTGGGGAGGGGGTATACTCAAAACTGGTATAAATGTCATCCCTAGAATATGCTTGTAGATATCTCCATATCACATCTTTTTGACGTGTCTACATTTACATGTTTTAGACATCTTTTACAGCTAGTCATATATATGCCATTATTGTTAAGTCCAAAGGTATCACTGATAAATATGTCTCTTTTATATAAATATGTTTATATAAAATACACATAAATATAGTTACATCAAGAACCCATGTAAAAGGACACGTAAAAACTTCTTGCGTATGTGACATCTTGGGAACGAAAAATGATATCATGAAATTACTAGTTATTTTTATGTAAGGTGCTAGCTGGGTAGACACTTTTCATTTATGTATTTCACAATGCTACAAAATGGGGGTTTTACATTATGCACACCCGAATAAACACATTATATTATAATGGGACCAAAATATTTAGCATAGGTATAGTCAAACACTAAATGTTGTTATTGATATTGATAAACATATCATCCAATATCATTATTGGAGTGGGCTATGTTCTCTGTAATGCTGTGAAACTAGGTCAAGCCCACTCTTACATAGTCACCCTGTTTTTTCGCGCAGACGTCTTTTCGCTGATCTATTACACCTTGATGAAATATCCTGTCAACTATTTGAGCTATATCATTCTTTTGCAAAACACTTCAGGTATCTGCAACTGTCAAAAAAAATGGGGAAAAAATAAGTTTTATCACCTTAAATGAGAGATTTCTTTGAAAAACTGAAAAAAACCCTGAGATTTTGCCAAAAAAAAGTGAACATTTGGAGAAGCTAATTTTGGACATGATTGCATCACTGTAACACTTTCATTCTTTTTCAGTTGTATTCTAGACAAAAAATGGTGATAGTATATGTCACTATTTTCTTCGTAATATTCTGCATGAAAGTAATATTTCTGTGTGAACTACAGCATTATTTCTGATATTCTCAAAACCCATCGGTAAAATTGACGATACGCGTCCTGCAGTAGTTGTAAGACAGGGAGAGTCGCACGTAACCAATCATGTAGATTTCCGTATACCCAATCAAGAGGGCAAGCAGTGGCTGCCAATTCTCACCCGGGGCTAGGGGTGTTGATTTCGGCTACAGCTACAGTAGGACACTAAATGGCAAAGGGGGCCTTCCATGCCATGTATGACATGTACGTTTTGGGTACAAGTTGGGGTTCATTTCCTACTGAATAAAGGGCATATTGACCTTTATTCAGTGTAAGAAAAAGAAGAGGTCCTATATATGTGACCTGGTGAGTAAAGCAGCGTACCACAACTTCTATCTTCCCCTTATAGGGGAGACAAAAGGCAGGTATCCACATGCATATACAGCGGGGTGTAGCAGCGTACCACAACTCCCATCTTCCCCTTATAGGGAGAGAGAGGAATGTGGTACGTTTTGTCCGTTTTGGTCATGCTGTTAATGTGTCATTTGGTAGATATACTGAATTCTGGTACCAAATGAACGTTGCGCTCTCCCCCTTATTTTTTCACTGTAAAGCATCAATTTCCCCTGTTTAATTTGATGACTCCACTTTAGAATACTAGATATACGGTATGCACTTTGCGTTGAAACCTGTCTTTTAGTGTCTTACTGTAGCTCCTGACAATCCTGACATGTACATCGAACTTGGTACAAGAAATCTACACCGGGGGCCAGGCACGCCCCCCCCCCCACCCCCTACGTACCAGCATGTAGATTTCACCTCCCCTGCCCTATAGGCATCTAGCTGGATACATTATTAACCAATCAGATAACACACTGCATTCACTTCAGAATTTTTAGGGTGCATTATGTAATAGCCTGTACCCATTGTGATTGCTGTATCAGTGCTTGTCTCGCTGGTACAAGCTTAAGTAATGGAGCCGCCCACAGGACGACCAGCCTGACCCCTATATATAGCGGTATATGGTCCCATGTGGCGTGGTCCGTTTGCTGTGTTCAGGTTCCACTTTTTGACCAACCCCGTACCTCGCACATTGGATACCCCAAGTGGTACAATGCCGAACTGGCGCCAGCCACTACGTCACAGAATGTAACGTTGTCTTACATCAGCTTCTCTTAAAGGGCTGCACGCCTCTTTCAGTATCAGCAGTCTAATAGTAGGCTAATACTAAGCCAAAACGACACGGCAGTTGCATACAAGTTGTTTTGGATTTATTTATACCTAGCCTTACCTTATAATACATCAAAACGTGATTGCTTATTGCTTTATATGACGAAGCAATGGACCTCCCCCACTGAGACAAACAAACATACGATCAAATGTCGCCACCAAATGTCCCAAATATTGTGAAACTCTCTATAGCCCTTCTTGTCAAATTTGGGCAAATTCAATTTTATTCCAGAATCTCACCATCTTTAGAAAACAAAATTTTTTTTTACATGTATATATGCACTTTAGAAAAGGGCGTTTTCACCCAGGGTCGATACAGGTCACATGTAGAGGCTGAGGGGTCTGGGTGAATAATGACCACCTAGGCCTATTGTAGCCTAGACTATTGAAAAAAGGGGGAGAGGGTGCTCTAGGCAATTTCATCAATGTAGGCCTACTAATGTAGACTAGCCCAGACTATTGAAAAAAAGGTAGGGTGCTATAGGGCCTAAAATAAAAAAAAGTTGTGTTCCGGTAACATGGCCAAAAATAAACAGGGTCAGTAGGTCGGATTTTTTTTTTTTTACTTTTTTTTTTGGTCAAAAATGTCAATTTTAGTAGTAAAAACGCCAAAAATGTCATAAATTTCCTAAAAATTTTTAAAAATGTCCCAAAAAAATTAGGGTCTGCCCCAAAAACGTAGGGTCGGTCGGGATACCGGAACACAACTTTTTTTTTTTTAGGCCTAGGCAATTTTATCAATGTAGGCCTACTAACTGTAACCTAGACTATTAAAAAAAGGGGGGTGTCAAAAACTCAAGATTGTCTGAATTCCTTGTGTAATATCTAGGGTGTAGAAATCAAAATTACAGTTTGGAAAATTCCAAGATGGCCGCCAAAAACTCAAGATTGTCTGATTTCCTTGTATAATACATGGATTTTAGGGTTATCTAGGGTGTAGAATCCATATTTTCAATCAAAATTACAATTTGGAAAATTCCAAGATGGCTACCAAGATGGCCCCCAAAAACTCAAGATTGTCTGATTTCCTTGTGTAATACATGGAATTTAGGGTTATCTAGGGTGTAGAATCCATATTTCAGATCAAAATTACAATTTGGAAAATTCCAAGATGGCTACCAAGATGGCCGCCAAAAACTCAAGATTGTCTGATTTCCTTGTGTAGTACATGGATTTTAGGGTTATCTAGGGTGTAGAATCCATATTTCAGATCAAAATTACAATTTGGGAAATTCCAAGATGGCTACCAAGATGGCCGCCAAAAACTCAAGATTGTCTGATTTCCTTGTGTAATACATGGATTTTAGGGTTATCTAGGGTGTAGAATCCATATTTTGGATCAAAATTACAATTTGGAAAATTCCAAGATGGCTGCCAAGATGGCTGCCATAAACTCGAGATTGTCTGATTTCCTTGTGTAATACATGAATTTTAGGGTTATCTAGGGTGTAGAATCCATATTTTCAATCAAAATTACAATTTGGAAAATTCCAAGATGGCTACCAAGATGGCCACCAAAAACTCAAGATTGTCTGATTTCCTTGTGTAATACATGGAATTTAGGGTTATCTAGGGTGTAGAATCCATATTTTGGATCAAAATTACAATTTGGAAAATTCCAAGATGGCTGCCAAGATGGCTGACATAAACTCGAGATTGTCTGATTTATTTGTGTAATATATGGATTTTAGGGTTATCTAGGGTATAGAATCCATATTTTCGATCAAAATTACAATTAAGAAAATGCCAAGATGACCGCCAAAAACTCAAGATTGTCTGATTTCCTTGTACAATATATGGATTTTAGGGTTATCTAGGGTGTAGAATCCATATTTTCAATCAAAATTACCATTTGGAAAATTGCAACATGGCCACCAAAACCTCAAGATTGTCTGATTTCCTTGTGTAATACATTTTAGGGTTATCTAGGATGTAGAATCCATATTTCGAGTTGAAATTGCAATTTGGATAATTTCCGAATGGGTTCCAAGATAGCACAGGATTCAATGGAATATAATCTACAATGCATGTCAGGACATAAAAATCAAATCAATCTTATAAATAAAATTAAAATTTATGTATCACAGAAAAAGAAAAAACTATTTTGTAAAAAGAAATATAGAATAATCTTGTCAACACAACATGCTATAGCTCTCTATCAACATAGCCCACTCCTTTAGTTAACATTAGTGTTACTCTATAGTAGCTGTAGTTTTAAACCGCTATATATTTATAGCGTATCTTAGACAGATACTGCTGTGAAGCTATCAACCTTTTCCCGTTACATGCTGAACTACCACCTGGTGAGATGGCCTAGAGTTACAAAAAAACATTGACTCAACATTCAACCAATTGGTTAAATGAACGTTGGTTTGAGTCCACAAAAAAAACGTTAGGCAATGTTAAATATAGGTTACCTGAAAAACGTTAGTTTGCCAACTGTATTCTAACATTAAACCAACGTTTCTAAAATCACGTTATCCACAAACACATTAAGTCAATGTTGTTAGGGATAACCTTTGAATTAAACTGATCAATTGACTGGCACTCACCATGCAACCTACCCGGTGTATATAGGATTATATATCATATTTTTGATTGGGATGCGCCAGGATGCGCTGTTATATACAGTAAGTATGTGAGTTGTTATCATCACATAAATATATGAAGGATTACCTTGTAGGAGGGTATTTTAATAGTAGCTATATAGTACACCATTAATCGTTCAAAGTGTATATGTATATATATATATATAATATCCTACAAGAGGTGGGTTCTTGTTGTGACGTCATCTGTTTATCTAACTAGTGGCGGACAACTGGCCCATAAGGATGTCGGGGTATCATCTTCCACACCTAATCCTTGATGGTGAAGGGTTTGTTGTATATAGGATTATATATTTCGATTTTAACCTGGCTCACCCACCCACTCCCCTACTCAGGCAGTCCACATTCCCCTACTATACGTTTGATACATATAGCGTCAGTGTAATACAAAGCTCACTTGATACGGATCGCGGCATATTTTGCTATTGCTGTAAAAAATAATGCTCTTGTGCATGTACAATACTGTTGTTGATGTAGGTCACAGTAGCAAGTTGTAGACCTACAGCACATTTCCCTGTACTATGTACATTCTCTTTCCATTTATCCTCTGGTACTTTCCCTTCCACCTTCCTCTAATAAGTATTAAGAATATGAGAGCTAGGCTGCAGTCCTTCTCAGGAAAATAGTCAATTGAAAATAATAATCCTATGTGGTGCAATGGATACGTTTAACCTAAAGCCATCTACAAAAAAAACACGTTTTACATGGATGGTTAAAAATATTTGGATTAAGATTTACAATTAATTCTGCTGTACAGTAACAGAAGAGCAGAAGATGTTTTTGTAACTGTAGCCTACTGTACACAGTGCTGTCTTGCTGCGGGTCTAGAGCAAAATCTAGTGGAACCAAAGTTACCTGCGATATTTGCTGCATAGGAACAGTACTTACTTCTAACAGTGTACCTACTGATCAATATAAGCCCATGAGCAAACTTGTCCGCCAGGGATTGGCAACCACGCATCTGGGATAGCAAGGTATGACAGAAAAGAACCTAAAGAATTTATCAACGCTATTTATCATTGGGCATAGGGTTACCGCAGGTGACGGGATTGGTATCGCAGGTGCATCTCACGTATCACAGACACATCTGCTTCATTTACACATAGACCGTACAAATACAGGTATGTCGATTCTCATATGGACAATACCTATATATTTTATACTCTATTTCTGTTCATGTGCGTGAGTATATATACTGAAGCAATATCCACGAGCAATCGTCAACAATGTTATTCCCATCAGATTCTATACCGATAATTCTGTACATTATATTGACATGCTCTTTTTGTAGTTGTTCTCTTCTTTGTAGTATGCCCTTTGACCCCGCCTTTGACAATACAGCAGATAGTATTCATCGAGTGAAATAAAATGATCGTCGTATAGGCATTTACATTTGATATATGTCCACCGTGAGTAATAAGCAGCAGAATAAATATTATTAAACAGTATGGTCGATTGTCGGTCTATTGTTAAGAAACACACCAAATCATCTTCCCTTCCGCCTAAAATGTCCTCCTTGACGTGCAACCCCAAGTCGATGAGGACACTTTCTCCCAATTTAATGACACTTGAATTATGTTATTCTGGTATAGGATTTACCCCACACTTGGACGGCAGAACAAAAGAAATGGCCGGACTGTATATATATGATGTACAAAAGGTGAGAAAACATGCCGAAAGTCACCTCAGCTTGGCGAGTGAGATGGCTATATAGGGTATAGGGGCCTAGGGATACACTCGTTCTGCCACTACCCACCAGGGGGTGCTAGTAGCGTATGCAGGTTTGAGCAGTGAGGTGGCAGCACAAGTCGTGGGACATGGCAGGCTCAGGGGTGTAGGTACGGACCTGTGAAGGGGGGGGGGGGGTGAAGGGGTTGTTTTGTACAGAGCCCCCCCCCCCCCCCCCGAGGTTGGAAAGTCGCTGAAATTAAGGGCCACATGTCACAACATTTTTAGTCTTTATCTTATTGACAATATTCACAACAGGTCGCTTAAAACAGCCCAGGTCGTTTTGGACCCTTCTGGAGCCACCTCCCTCTGTGATGTGGCCGGCTCAGGGGTGTATGTACGGACCTGTGGGGGGGAGGGGGCAAGGGGAGGCGGGGGGCTTTGTGGGGGCTTCCCTCTGTGATGTGGCCGGCTCAGGGGTGTATATACGGACCTGTGGGGGGGGGGGAGGGGGTTAGGGGAGGCGGGGGGCTTTGTGGGGGCTTCCCTCTGTGATGTGGCCGGCTCAGGGGTGTATGTACGGACCTGTGAGGGGGGAGGGGGCAAGGGGAGGCGGGGGGCTTTGTGGGGGCTTCCCTCTGTGATGTGGCCGGCTCAGGGGTGTGGGCAGGGGAGGCGTCTTCAAAATAAAGTGTGGGAGGGAATTGAACTCAAATTATTATTGTGTAATGTAGGTGAATAGAGTATGATGCATGAAATAACCCTGATATGTGCATGATATAACACTGTGGTGCATGATATAACCCTGAAGAAAATCAGTAATGTGACCTATTTTTCCATACCCTAGGAACAAACGAATTATACAAATATAATGATATTCTGGTTTCATCAATTGTATTGGGATAATGAAATGTCTGTAAAAGGGGAGTAAATATATACCAACTCGATTTCAATGATTCCGGGTGATTCCAACAAATATTAAGGCAAGTTTAAAGGGTTAGATGCATGATATTGCCCCCGCCCCCTTTGGGGTGTTGGGGGGGGGGGGGGGCTGACACCTCCTTATGTGACACCATTGCAACCACAAGCCATAGGGGGCGCCACAAGAGCAAACATGTCGCCACCTAGTGCTTCCTCTGGTCTCGGGTGACACATTAAAGATGGCCGCCACCACCCTGGGTATCCTCTCACCCGTATACCCAATATAGCCATCTCACTCGCCAAGCTGAGGTCTTGTTAAAACCTGTGGAGGGGGTCAAGCGCAGGTCAAGCATGACCAGCTGATGGAGCAGCTAACCGGGGGTTATGACGTCACAGGGCAGTACTGAGTCTATAGGTGTCCATCTAGTGGTGCCTGCTTGAACTGCCAACCCCCGAATATGGCTGCGCCCATGGCCTAACCCCTAGGAGCCTATAGGACGTGTACCAATCTCCCGGGGGGCCACTCCCTACCATTTCTATGGTAGCTATGTGTGAACGTCACCTCAAAGGACCCTTATCACGGGAGGTAATTTAACAAAATAGCCCCCTATTCTCGGGAAAATGAGCAAAAATGCATACTCTAATTTAGGGGGACCGAGGATTAATACCCTTATGAAGTGTGTATTAAAAAAAATGGCCTACAAAAGGCAGGGCTTACCCTTACCCTATATATAAAATATAGATCTTTAACATTGAAAAAAGTGGATTATTGTTTTATCTGAGAGTTTCAGCCTTAAAATGTACCCCTTTTCCTCCAAAATTGCCTAGAAAACACCCCTATCCAAGGGCCCTCGCGGGCCTTTGCCTAGGGTCCAAGAACATACCCTTTCCCTTCGAATCGGGGTGAAGGAGCCTTATAAATAGGCTCCTTCACTGAATACCCCTACAGATTGGTACTAGGCCTATAACTACTTTATACCACTAGCTGTATACAGTATACAAGAGGTGTGAAATGCTTTGTTCTACGTGCCCGCTGTGGTATAAACATATTATGGCCCTTGGCCAGATTTCCTTTTACATAACTAAACCAGATATGTCATGTAACTTTGGGATACAATATCTACCAGTGCGTGTTTCCTAACTGATATGAAGGAGATATGCCGGGGGAGATAAGTCTGATTCATACACTCCTCATATGCAACAAGGGCCGAAGTGACCAATTGAGTAGACGCCGCACATGTTACCTGTAAATTTAATAAGTTCATATTTTCTGTAGTCTTAATCAATTTTTAGGTCTATCCTCTGGATGGCACCACTGTAAGTTGGTAACATTGTTGTTTATACTGAGGGCTCTGCCCCCGCACCCCCTTTTTCCCTAAAAAAAAGACTGATAACACAACTGAGCTCATTTACCTTTAGTTTCACTGTTGGGTTCATTCTAATAATGGGACGATTAAGACTCCAGGAAAGGGTTTCTCTTGTGAGACTATTTGTGTGTATTTTATATAAACATATTTACATATTGAAAAAATACGTACTAATCGGTGCTACCTACTAATGTAACAATAATGACAAATATAACCAGCTGGACAAGAAGTCTAAAACATTTACATTTCGACATGTCAAAAAGATGTGATATGAACATATCTGTAGGGCATTAGGGGAATGTGTTGCAGGGATAACATTTACGCCAGTTTTGATTATAATCAGCTATAGCATAATAAGAATGCCTCTAAGAGACATTTTAGACATCATGAAATGATGTCTATTTTATGCTGATATACGACATGTGCATCGACACTCTGCATAGGAGGGAATTGCTCTGTCAAAGACACTTTGCAGGCGTTTTCCATCTCCATAAAGACACATTTATCCTAGCCAAAAGGCCCAGGTGTGATACCCACTCGAAGCCAGTATTTTGACTTATACAATTTCCACCTATCTTGGGTGTTCAACCAAAACTTATTGATTCATTGTGACCCAAGTAACATCACATATTTAGTCCAATAGTGTCACTCATTGTATTTTATAGAACTAATGTCATCCAAATCTTAATCAGAATGAAGGAATGCTGCATTAAATGTGATTGCATTGAAAGATGAGACCCCTGGTGTTAGAGCTCATTAAATGATGTCATCACCCATCACAGAATGATGTATAAAATATGTGATTTACTAAAAGTTTTTCTAGCTGGGATACGTGTACTCAATTGTGCAGGGAACACGCTGGCATACATTATAATCTTAAAGTGTACTATGGTAAAGGATTGAGCGTGTGAGTGACCTCACGTATCATCATGTATAGGAAGATATTGTAACAGTGGTAGAGTTTTTGCCGAGACAAATTTTCACATGTTGACCCCAAAGACAACTCTGACCGCTATTGCGGCTAAGACAATTTTTACCCCAAAAGCAAGCCAATCAGAGTGTAAGCAGTGGAGATATGGCGATTTTTGTTTCAGTTAGAGCGAACCGACTCTTCCCAGTGACACTGTACCCACTGACCTCTGTACCCACTGACCTCTGTGCCTTACCCACTGACCCTGTGCTACCTTCTGGAGCGAGTGGAGTTTGCCATCTTGTAAAGATAGAACACCCAACTTGTAGGCCAGAATGTGATTTCTATCCTCTGTTTTTATTTTGCCTCAGCACTGAATTCCCCAGTTCCCCCACGGTAGATGGTAGCACTTTATCATTGCAGGTATATAAGAGAAAAATACTGAGCAAGATTGCAGCTCGATTACATACAGATTAAAACAGATATCAGAAAAAGTTTTATTGTTATCATCTGTCCCCTGACCTTGCCCATACATTGATTACCTCTATTGTCAACCAGATCGACACATGGCGACACGCACTGTGATGACTGGGGGTCAGGGGCGTTCCTGTAAAGACTGGATCACACTAACAGCATGCTTAGGATTCTGCTTTTTGGTAAGCTTTCCTTTGTGAAATCACGTGTTACCCCTTAGCTGCTTGCATGTATATGTAGGACTGTTAAGTGTGCAGATGACTGCTACATACATGTAGAGCATTATCCTAGACTGAAGGTATCTGTGGACACACGAGGAGAACGGGTCCTCCAAGGCTAATTGTAAAGTTTAAAATTGAAGTCATAAGCTTTCCAATGAGGTACATGTATTACGGTCTCAGATAACCCTTTTAGTCTTTGAGCAATTGCTTCATGAATATTGGTTGATGTTGCCCTACCACCATGGGCAATAAGCTCTATCTGCCATTGTTTGAATTATATCATATACTTAATAAGCATAATTATGTTAACTGAAAATTCCCTTTTAGTAATTGGAATCTTACTTTACTCCATTTTGAATTAAATTCATGTTACCATGGCAACAGCCTATATAGGAATGACTCTTAGTTAGGCCTTACTTAGGCTTCAAAACGTTCGTTTTGGATTCCAGTTATAGACGGAGGAGACCAAAATGGATCATTGTTTTCTATTTAAAAAAATATTTTAGAAAAATGTTGGCATATTTCTCACATTTTTGACCATATTAGGTCCCCTGGTGGCCAAAAAGGGTACTAAAAATCGCGCACGGAAGTCCCTTTCTCCTCAACAGCCCACATCTATTATTGTTTTGTAATACCAGCCAACGTGTCATGCACACTCCCACGTGACCATTACAGTTTCAACACACACATAGGGAGTGTACGTGTAATGAGGATCAATATGCTTAACATACCTACATCCAACAAGTTGATGCTGCTGCCTTTAAGGTGCTCAATTAGTGATGAAGACAGTATTAACCAGCCCATTCTCATATTCTGAATGCCTTTCACTTTAATAGTTACATGAAACTTAACTTGGTTCTTTATCAAACGCATATTATTCGGTGATATGCAGGTTATTCGAATTGAACTTCATCAACGGGGAACCACAAACTATGACATAGCATATATGAATAACCTTCTACTGGGGGAGGAAGAGAGAGGGGGACAATTTAGTAGTAGAGTATTGGCATGTATAACACGGTGATGACATCTACTTCTCTCTCCCCCCAGTACCCATTAAGTTTCACCACAGCCGGGCTGTTCTTCATCGAGCTAGCCCCACACTATGGGATGGGAAACAAAGCCATCACCTGGATTGCTGCCTGTCAAACGGGTATTGGGTGCATCTTCGGTAAGTCTTAATGTTACCCCTCAGGGAGTGGTTATTTTTTAAGAACGGGGAGAGGTGTACAACCGCTATCTGTATCATAACCGCTATCTGCAGTAACAACATATATAGAGGTTGACCATCCAACCGCTATCTGTATAAAAAACGCTTTGTGTATACCCAGTGTAATAGCACAGGTGCCTTGTCTACCAGAACACTAGGCACCTGTGCTGTTACACTGCGTGCCTGTGCTGTTACACTGGGTGCCTGTGCTGTTACACTGGGAGCCTGTGCTGTTACACAGGGTGCCTGTGCTGTTACACTGGACACCCGTGCTGTTAAACTTGGTGCCTGTGCTGGTACACAGGTCACCTGTGCTACTACACACCATACACTGCCTGTATCCCTGCCCAAAAATAGGTTCTTGAAAAATCAACAAATTCTACCACAAAAAACATTTTCAAAATTTCATATTTAGGTGTCCATTGACATATTTGAATGGAATCATAGATGCGAAATATCTGCCCCCTGGAGATTAAGGGTGCTTGTGTTGGCACACGGGGCCCCAGTGCTGATAGCCTACATTGGGTCCCTGTGCTGGTACACTGGGCACCTGTGCTGATACACTGCCTGTGATGTTACACTGCCTGTGCTGGTACACATGTATGCAGGTTGCTTGTGCTGGCTCATGGGGTGCCTGTGTTGACACATACCCCTGTTGTTAAAATTTGACTACTCCCTTACTACAACTTTCTTAGAAGATTAAATTGAATATAATTTGTAGACTGATGTCACATATTTAGATGCCAACCATACAACAGTTATCAATAGCGACTGGCTCAACATTTCTTAATGTTAAACACGATTTATAGTCAGCTTAAGCATAGACCAGAACTCCCAGTACTGTAAGGCTTAGCTTTGGGAAATTTCTATTACAACTGGAAATAGTTCTGCAATACGTATATGTGTTAAAAACTTCTCACCATTCCACAACATATGAATCTATGATTTAGAATGTAGGCCCACATTTTCTCAACCCGGTCACTGATCAGGCGCAACCACGTATTTGGCCCCACCCACCCATCCATATATCCACCGACCCCCAGCCCCGACCATGCTATTGATAGAACTTGTATGTGGCGTTTCCCCCTTCAGGAATAGTGTCAGGAATCTGGTTGAAGAAGCTTGGACCGCGCATCATTGGTTCCTTAGCTACCTGTGCGGCAGTGGTCGGGTTACTGACCGGACCCATCGTGGACAACATTTTCTTCCTGTACA
The DNA here is from genome assembly GCA_947462335.1 of Harmothoe impar. Lineage (NCBI taxonomy): Eukaryota > Metazoa > Annelida > Polychaeta > Phyllodocida > Polynoidae > Harmothoe > Harmothoe impar. The sequence continues at coordinate 51,858,985 of OX381711.1, forward strand.
TCAGTTTCGGAGCCTTGTTTGGTAAGTATTAACTTGCTTACATCATTGAATAGACCGCACCATTCAAGTTCTCATGTTTATACATTGCGGGACATTACCGCAGAATTAATATCGCTATTATGCATGTCAAAAACTATAGCTACGAATACTTGCCATTAAGATATTACTCCCAATTAGCAATATGCCTACATCATCTGAAAATGTATATGATTCTTGACTCTATAAATAGACCCATAAAGAAGTCTTCTCTCCCTGATATTACAGTAAGGGGAACTCAAACAATACTATACGCTAAAAGGACTTTGTTGGATTTTGAGCACACACTTTGTTTGGTCTGTTCAGGTATAGGTAGCTCGAGCATGTGCCTGGTGGCATTCACCATGGCGTTCCGGACGTTCCCCGAGCACCGGCCGCTGATGGGCGGGCTGCTCGCCAGCATCATCAGTGTGGGCGGCTTCGTGTGGGCGCCCGTCACCGAGCTGCTCATCCAGCACTTCAGCTGGAAGGGCGCCTTGGTCATCCTGTCTGGGGTGCACCTACATGGGTTTGTGTTGAGTCTGCTGATAAGTAACCCTACAGAACCCCCCGCCGGCCAGGACAGCCGTGAGGGGAGTCCCCCTACAACCGCCTCTTACACACCGGTACTACTGACCCATGAGCAGGAGGAGGGACCCACAACCAAGTCTAACATGGTGAAGGAGGTCAAGGGAACACATCATGAGCAATTAGAGGAAGGACTCATGGAAAAGTCACACGCGGACACCACAGTGGAGCAGACCGAGTGTAGTGCTGAGGTGGGTAAGAGGCCTGACTGGCGGGTGACGGGGGCGCTGTACCTGTTGGCCTCCACCTTGACCATCTCGTGCCACATGAACTTCTACACGTACATCCCCATCATTAACGAGCAGAACGGCTTCAGCAAGCAGCAGGGCGCGCTGCTGCTGTCTGTGGTCAACATGTGCTCGGGGGTGGTGCGGCTGCCGGCCGGCCTGCTGGGTAACGTGCGCGGCGTGAGCTGCTCCCTCATCTACTCCTTCAGCATCCTGGGGGCGGCCAGCCTGTCCATGTCCTCCATCCTGTGCCGCTCCTACACCGCCATGCTCGCCCTGTGTGCCTCCTATGGTCTGTCTGCTGGTACGTTACACGTTAAGGGCCACACGCTGCTTAAAGTACAACGGTCAATGTTCATTGGCGGATTCAGACGGGCGGGGGAGGGGGTGCCCCCTCAATTTATCTGTAGTTAAGAGTTTATATTTGACCCCAATTTAACCTCAAAATAGGGGTCCGCGCCCCATCCTTTTCGAAATCCTGGACCCGCCACTAATGTTGGGACTACATGTATGTGTAGTCGTGGTGTGTGGGTTATGAGTGTAATTGGATATCCCATGGATGTTAAGTTCACAATTAATGTGGATTTCTGTTTGTCCTAATCATCATCACTTTGAGCATTCTGGCGGTTGTGTCACTTCAAATACCTAAGCCATGAAGGAAATGTGTTCTCTTCATTGATGGATATGAGCACCATCATTGTCTAATGCATGTGTACGGCCACTTAATGACTTCATTATGTTTCCTATTTGCAGGTTGTTATATGAGTCTTCAAAGTGTATCTCTTCTAGAGCAGACAACTCCGAAACACCTCACAGTTCTCATGGGACTTCAACAAACTACACAAGGACTTGCCATCTTTGCTCTGCACGGGTCAGCCGGTGAGTCAGGATATTTCTATACAGATGTTATACAGCTTAAAGGATGGTGGAGGAAAGCACAAATAGACATAACTGACCTGACGGTAGACATATCAAGGTTTTCAAATTTCTATGAGTCTTCCTGCATTATCCTCCAGATCTTAAAAGACGGGACAGCTGCGGTGGGTAGAATATCACCCCTTCTAAATGCGGTGACGCGCTATTAAAGTAACCCACAACTCCATGTTGAGCATTCCCTAAAGTATTCTTGAGAGACATCTCTCAATGTACTGTAAATATTGTCGATAACTGTATCTATACATTCTTGTTTCAGGTTTTATATTAGACAGCCTAGGAGATGGAAACATGCTATTCTTCATCTTCGGCTCCTTGGGCGTGTTGAGTGGTTTTATTGTATTGTCGTTATTCCTCACACGCCTGGTTTACAGAATGTGCTGGAGACGCCGTAGAGATACCCTCTCTACACAGATACACAACTATAATAGTCACACCTGAATAAGGTCGTTATGTATAACTCAACATGGTGCTTACTTCATCAGTAAAATGTAATTTTCCATAAATAATTGTGAGGAGTATTTGCCAATTATTATATTGGACTCTGAGGATATGTCGGATTAACCTGAGGAAAGGCCAGGTCTACTTTGGATAGAATTCCACGGCAAATATAGCCCGGGATTACATTACATTGAAGACATATCAGTAGCGTATAATTGGCGAGTCACTTGACACCAGTTCTTTATAATACAACTGCAGTTCCTATAATTTAGATACACATGTATCTAACAAAGGTAACACACACAGCACGTGTGGATTATAAGACGGATTGGTGACGTAAAGATAATAATGAATAATTAACACAGATTTAATATTCTCTGGTTTATTCATACGTTCATTTTTAAGTGAAATTATTAGACAATCTGTTTTACAATTCCTGTTCGTCATGAACTTACCTGAAAGCCTATGGCATAAATGTATATATTAGATGGATATCAGCTTTGATGAAGTTTTTTTTCAAATGATAATTAGCTAATACATAACATGTACACCTGGTATCACGTACTAAGATATTGGACAATATTTGATCACAATGCATTATTTGGATGTGATTGGACGGTATTAAACTCAAGTATAGTCATCTTCCCAGACAACACACTGGCAATAACAATGGACGGAAACATAACAATGTACAAAAACAGTGTATATAAGTATACTTATTGGGTCAAACTGCATATGAAAAATTGGTTGAATCACTCAACTTATCTCATCGAAACCCTTCCTATATACTCTGCAAATGGACAAATCGGTATATACAAAGTAGTATTAAGTACACTTCAAGAAATTATAAATAGAAGATTTCCCATCTATGTCAAACACACATCAATTCTCTTAAGTATTAGGGTTCTAATAGCTCGTTGATAGAGTGAACGCTCTAAAGAAAGTCCTGCATTTTAAGTGGTGAATCTAAAGATCTTAATATGATATTACAAATAAGTGAGTATCAAACCATAATGGTAGTAGCATGGTTTAAAGTGTATTATAGGTGCATGGTACCAGGCACGTTCTCCCAGCAGACTCCAACCTACTACTAGTATTTGCTACTTGTAAAATATGAATGGAGCAGCCACATCCACAACGCTTGGAAACACGCAGACTAAACATTCACACATCAGATGTATTATCTTAACATAACGTTCTTCTATCTGTGTAGAGCTTGTTCGTTGAGGTACGGAGTCGATGGTGTGTCAATGGGACAACTCGCATAATCTATTGCTTGGGACCTAATGTTTTATCGACCCTTCACTAACTAGGATTTCCTGTGACAATCAGTCATGGAATGTATTTGAAATATGTACTGTAGTGTACAGCTAGCTTAAAAATAACGGGCACTCATCATAAGTCGTTTCGATTATATTTCTCTCCAGTATTTTCTTCCTCTCTGAATACATAAAAATATACCACGCTTTGTGAAGAACCAACGATTAGCATCTGACTACAGTAAATGCCCTTTCATTTCTCATGATGACATAGCAAATATAACCGCAGTGAAAAATAAATAACTTAGACATAGTAAAGGAATGTAATATGTTAAGACACATTTGGACATTGACAACACATGTGGCTTAGTGATAGGGGTACTAGGAGGTGCCAGTCTTGATGATCTTGAATAAGGAGCTGATGTTGTTACTCTTAATGGCAGCACGGCAGGCGGAGATCATGTTGGTCTTAGGTGTGCCCACTGTAATGGAGACAAGTCACAGGTAGATAGGGTATCAAAGTACAAGGTCACATCTAGTCATCGCGACCGAACATTAGCAAAACGTCACACAAACTTTACTCATTAATACATACCATTTATTTAAAGGTTCTGTCAGAAAGCTAGGATGTGTCGTTAAATGCAGGAATAAGAAAGGCGCTCTAAAGTTAAGGCTAACCAAATTTACATGACCAGAACAGATCTAAAAGTCGAATAAGTTAACAAAATGTATCATGCTGAACGTGCACTAATTGTAAACAAGCAGTCGGACTTAATATTAATGCTGACTCTGCATGAGCCCTCCAAGGGCCGCATTATATTGAATGCACCCCCCCCCCCCCTGCTAGTGCCTGTCATTCTAATGTCATTTTACTGTGTTTTTGGAAACCATATGTTGGAAAAACTAGCATATAAGCCGCCGAGATGGGCCTATTCTAATAGCCGCACTGGCGATTTGACTCACGTACTACTAGCCGCGGCTTCTATGCAAGGTTTTATTGTAACTCATATGCTGCATGAATCGGGCTAAGTGGGTGCTGCAAAGAGGACCTAACTCATCTGCTGCATGCATCAGGCTGAGTGGGTGCTAAAAAGAGGACCTAACTCATCTGCTGCATGCATCAGGCTGAGTGGGTGCTACAAAGAGGACCTAACTTGTCTGCTGCATGCATCAGGCTGAGTGGGTGCTAAAAAGAGGACCTAACTCATCTGCTGCATGCATCAGGCTGAGAGGGTGCTACAAAGAGGACCTAACTCGTCTGCTGCATGAATCGGGCTGAGTGGGTGCGAAGGAGACTTACGTCTGAGTCGGGCAGCGCGCTGGATCATCTGGTTGACCTGTTTGAGGCAGGCGAGCAGCTCGGTGTGGTTGTTACAGCGGATCTTGTAGCCGTTAATCAGGTCCCGGTTCAGGTCATACAGCTCCATGTAACCCTTACGCATGTTCCGCCTGCATCAGGACACACAAAGGACACACGGGCATCAATAATCATTGGCATTAATACACAGGCGCACATGGGCATCAATATATGGGCACACATGTGCATCAATACAAAGGCACGCATGGGCATAAATATACAGGCACACATGGGCATCAATACAAGGGCACGCATGTCTGAAATATGTGGCTATTCAAAGTGATACAGTTGGGAGTTTCCATTTACAACTTGCCGCAGCAGGCCGCTTAGGTTGATGATACAGACTGAGATCACACTAATATAGGCTGTACATGTATTACATGGAGTAGTAAGCAGTTACTCACATGTCCCCCATGAGGCGGGCATCCTCTGCCCGTACCACCAGACTACGGATCAGGTTAGAATGGTCCGCCATCTCTGCCGACAGCTTTTGTCGAACTGCATGGTACTCATCTACCTACAAGTTTAACAATTCGTTTTTAACAAAAATGAAATAACAGAGTACTGCAAACGTATATATTTTCGCGCAGCTAAACTTTCGCGCACCTGCCATAGAGGGACATGTTCGCGCAATCATATTTTCGCGCACCTGTAATCACCACATCTTTAGCTCAGGCATGGGATTGGGTTTTCAAGAAAAATCCAAAAAGCAGCCAAAAGATGTGATCTGCACACAATTTTGTATGATTTGCATGGCATAAATCCCTCTAGAGACTAAGACTTACCCCCCCTATTAATGTTAAAATATTTTTTCATTGGATCTGCACAAATCACAGGTATGACCTTTTTGGCCTTAAAAATCCGGAAATCCGGATAAATCCGGAAGAATCCCATGCCTGTTAGCTACATGCCATTTTTTACGGTTTGTAAATCGGACAATTATTAAGGATCTTACAGGCCAAATATACAAAGTTGATGGGTGTTATAAGACTTTAGATTAGTAATTATTAGCCCATTATATCTGCATTTACCCTAAATAAACCGTTTTCTATCAAGCCGGTCAAAGATGGCACCCAGTCAAAGATGGCATCCGGTCAAAGATGCCACCCAGTCAAAGACGTTCATATTGGCCAGATCTCATGAGACACAGCCATAGATCTATGCATTTCTTTTTATTTCCTAATCCTCCATGACTATGCAAACTCCACAGCCCAGGTGCTAATCAGAAATAAAAGGAAATTCTTAGGGCCTATTGTGGTGTGTAATATCACCAATGAAGGAAAAGGAAAAAATACGTTTATAAATCCATGCTAGATTTACCAGGACTACACTGATAAAGATGATTTTTCAGTCACCCATTATCATCATAGATACTAGCAACAATATATAGTGCTACACATCATTGGAAAGCAAATTTTTTGGGCATAACTTTCGCGCACATCATAATTTCGCGCACCTAAGCATGTGCGCGAAAAACGCGAAAATATGTACTGAGCGAAAATTAATACGTTTACAGTATCCATAATTCATTACAACGGTGTGGTAACCTCCTTCCGCCTTCAACGCTACCTACACAATCACATCTATGTGCAGCCAAATACTTGAATGGCACTTTGCATACTGTAAACGTAGATATTTTTGTGTGCATAAATTATTGTGAATTTGCTAAAATATACTATTTCGCTAGTATCTAAATTCACAGATTTTGGAATATTGTAGTTCTACCACTACACTGGATAAATATTCACGCCATACATATTTTCATGGATTTTCAATTTCTGTGAATTTGGGAAAAATATCTACGTTTACAGTAATGACAGAAACTCTTAACATCCACCAACTACCGTCCATATAGGGTAGTTGTATGTGTAGTTGCTATATTCTAGAAGAGATACACCTGCTGTCACGTGCTGCTGTACCTTGATGAGAACGTTCCTCAGGTCCTCCATGTCCTTAGGGAAGTCAGCCGTCACGTGCAGGTCGTCAATCTTCAAGAAGGTGCCCAGAGCCTGGATGACGTCACCGGCGAGGTCAATGTCATCAGTTTTAATGGTCACCTGTAAGAGTAATACGTGTCCGATTATAAACACATGGTGTTGATGACAAAGTACTATACACATTGGTTATAACTTAATGTTATACCTGAATCAGTGTTACTCCATAAATGGTCCGTGTATATAGTGCATCCATAGACATCTGATATTGCTAACTGCTATACAGACAACTTATTATATTTCCATATGTAAGCTAGACTGACCGTTCCTGCCGTCTCCATGCGGACAATGAGCGGCCCTGACCCCCTGAGGGAGACGAAGGACACGTTGAGGCTGTTGTCTGCCGCGATGTCCTCCTGCAGCAGGAAGTTCTGGTTGATCCACATCACCACCTACAACAAAGTATACCAATAACATCACCACCTACAACAAAGTACAACCAATAACATCACCACCTACAACAAAGTATACCAATAACATCACCACCTACAACAAAGTACAACCAATAACATCACCACACTACAACAAAGTACAACCAATAACATCACCACCTACAACAAAGTATACCAATAACATCACCACCTACAACAAAGTACAACCAATAACATCACCACCTACAACAAAGTATACCAATAACATCACCACCTACAACAAAGTATACCAATAACATCACCTACAACAAAGTATACCAATAACATCACCACCTACAGCAAAGTAAACCAATAACATCACCTACAACAAAGTATACCAATAACATCACCACCTACAACAAAGTATACCAATAACATCACCTACAACAAAGTATACCAATAACATCACCACCTACAGCAAAGTAAACCAATAACATCACCTACAACAAAGTATACCAATAACATCACCACCTACAACAAAGTATACCAATAACATCACCACCTACAACAAAGTATACCAATAACATCACCTACAACAAAGTATACCAATAACATCACCACCTACAACAAAGTATACCAATAACATCACCACCTACAACAAAGTATACCAATAACATCACCACCTACAACAAAGTATACCAATAACATCACCACCTACAACAATGTATACCAATAACATCACCACCTACAACAAAGTATACCAATAACATCACCACCTACAACAAAGTATACCAATAACATCACCACCTACAACAAAGTATACCAATAACATCACCACCTACAACAAAGTATACCAATAACATCACCACCTACAACAAAGTATACCAATAACATCACCACCTACAACAAAGTAAACCAATAACATCACCACCTACAACAAAGTATACCAATAACATCACCATCTACAACAAAGTATACCAATAACATCACCACCTACAACAAAGTATACCAATAACATCACCACCTACAACAAAGTATACCAATAACATCACCACCTACAACACGTAAACCAATAACATCACCACCTACAACAAAGTATACCAATAACATCACCACCTACAACAAAGTAAACCAATAACATCACCACCTACAACAAAGTATACCAATAACATCACCACCTACAACAAAGTATACCAATAACATCGCCACCTACAACAAAGTATACCAATAACATCACCGCCTACAACAAAGTATACCAATAACATCACCATCTACAACAAAGTATACCAATAACATCACCACCTACAACAAAGTATACCAATAACATCACCTACAACAAAGTATACCAATAACATCACCACCTACAACAAAGTATACCAATAACATCACCATCTACAACAAAGTATACCAATAACATCACCACCTACAACAAAGTATACCAATGACATCACCACCTACAACAAAGTATACCAATAACATCACCACCTACAACAAAGTACAACCAATAACATCACCACCTACAACAAAGTATACCAATAACATCACCACCTACAGCAAAGTAAACCAATAACATCACCACCTACAACAAAGTAAACCAATAACATCACCACCTACAACAAAGTATACCAATAACATCACCACCTACAACAAAGTACAACCAATAACATCACCTACAACAAAGTATACCAATAACATCACCACCTACAACAAAGTATACCAATAACATCACCACCCAGGGGTATACACTAACTTTTTCAGCTGTGGGCCACCCGGGCCCATAGCTCTAGAAAACTACGGGCCCGGACCAAGATCTGTGGGCCAATGGTCAAAATTATGTTTTCTTTAAGAGGAAAAAACATGTACATTTCTGATTGGTCTATTAAAGATTGAAATCAATATGATTGACTCGGGCACATTTCCCTCTTTCCAACGATGTATTGCATGACTATAGTTGTCAGGCAAACTTTCATTAAATCTCTTCCAAATACCCCTGTGAGCCACCCAGGCCCGTAGGAATGCAATTTTGCAGAAAACTACGGACCCGGATCAATAACTACTGGCCATTGGCTCCCGAACCAGCGTTAGTGTCTACCCCTGGTGGACCACCTACAACAAAGTACAACCAATAACATCACCACCTACAACAAAGTACAACCAATAACATCACCACCTACAACAAAGTATACCAACAATATGCCATACTGCAGTCCAACAATGGCGGTGGGGGTGAGGGTGTGTGTGTGTGTGGGGGGGGGGGGGGGGGGTCTTTATATCACACTATAGTTGTGCTCATGATGAGGAAAAATCAGTTTGAAATATAAAATACTAGAACATAGTCTTTGTTTTTAAGAGTTATCCTGTGTGGATTTGATTAGGTAATATCATGATTTGATGTGATAATAACATGATTTAATATTAAAAGGGATATAATCCGATCAGGGGTCGATAAAACACCGAGATAGGGGTACTTTTTCACTAAATTGGCACGTCCTTGAAAATAAGAAATAGGGGTGCTTTTTGCAAAATAAATCTTAAATAAATAAATAAATCAGTGAAAAATAGAAAAGGGGGGTACATACATATCAATGGCTCTTTGAAAATATGAAAAGGGGTAGGGTCTAAAAATTGTTCTGTGAGTGGTGACACAGAAACATGCATTTATGGATGTATTATTAAATCAGTGTTCTAAGAAGTAGGGTAGGCCTACCTATCTGGGCCCCTAAGCAGTACGTCGGAGGCCAGACATTTTTTTTGAATAAAGGGTTATTTTTGGGAATGAAAACGTCGGTGTTTTTGAAAAGGGGGTATTTTTTATGGCCAAAAAGTCCGTATTTTTATTTAAATAGGGGGTAATTGACACAGACAAATCAGTGTAAAGGGGGTATATTTCAAATCCCATAACGTGGATGGTGTTAGTTTATTATCGGAGTGCAGGGACCGGGGGAAATATCATAATTTGATATCGTAATACAATGTCATGTACCATGATTTGATAAAGTAATACCAAACCATGGTGATTTGATAAGGAAATACGATGATTTGATGAGGTAATACCATGATTCTTTAACGAGGTAATACCATGATATAATAATATAATACTATTTGATAAGGTACTGGGTATTATCATGAAGCCACCAACCCGGTTGATCCGCTCGTTGACCTGAAATACGACTGAACTGCTCGGCTCAGGTACGTCCTCTGTTACCAGTGCGTACATGGAGAATCGCGGTAGCTGCCGAGTAAGCTCAAACACGTGGAACTGTGCACTGCAGATGGAGACCACAACACGAGTAAGTGACATGGATGCACATATTTCACAATGAATCTTAAAGCAAAAATATTTAATTTCTATGAAATTTTATAACTCCTGTTCGTAATGGGATGTGTCTAAATGGTATTGATGCCATTTTAAAAGATATATCGCGTGTGTGAGGATGACGGATACGAGTCACATAGATGTCGCTACAGTTTACTATTCCTTTAGGGAATGCGGTCAAATAGAATTATCTGGTACTTTGCGTTTTGTTGAAGTACAACACTGAGGCACAATATTTAGCATTTCTCAGAGTTCACACTGTTGTTCTGTGCAGTAAGATGCGATAGAACAGTGTGAAGAACGAAATGTGACAATAACTGCAAAAAAAAGGTTTTACTTTATAAATATCTGTTTTACAGTCATTGTCACCAATTCCCTTTTTACTGCTGTTCTGATTACAGAAGAGGTAAAGTGTATTTTTTGAATATGACTTTCTGGATTGTGAAACATGTACACAAATACAGGTCTGTTTAAAAGATACTGATGTTGTTAGCCTAATACTATTATGTGAATATCTACAACTGATTGAATTGATAATGTGGATCAAGTTGTATGAAAATACAGATGTATATGTTGGAGAGATGATTAGCAATAAAGGAAAATTGTGAACCCTAAGTCTATGTGAAAAGATCCAAATAACCGTTGCTTATTGTAATAAATATGGAAATATATGTTAGCTTATGCACTAGGTTTGGTATGTTACGTTCAGTTCAAGGCTTTGTCGCGTGTGAATACAAACTTGCACCTTTATGTCTCCTTGTGATGATTAACTAATATTGGTGAATTTCATTTAAGATACACCTCTGGAAATTTGGGATCTATGCCCAAAATAAATATATTTAGAAAGTATTACCAAAATCTAGAACACACCAAATTAGGTTTGTATGCTAAGCATCATATACAAATGTAGGTGCATGATTTAAGACTAATGAATCGGATTGTTCTTTCATTGACCCATCATATGTGAAGACTATGTATGCTTGACTAAACCAATAACTTTTAGGTTTTGTTTTTCTGTTTGTGTTAAGTTTATTTACCTACTCTCCTGACAAAATCCTCTCATGTCCCTTTGCAATACAAGATATCAACATTCATTGGCGGTCTCATCTTTAATTTTATCAGTTTATGTTTAAATTTAGATAAGTAAAATTGAACGGTACATAATAATATTATTTGCTTAAGGAAAGAGTAACGCATAGAAAATAGAAGGTTATTCTTACGAACTATAATAAAAACCAGTGAAATAAACATGTTATTCCAAATGGAAATTTCCATATCATCCGACTGCATTTAGCAATAGAAATTCCAGACATGTGTTACATAATATACAGCAGTCCAACATTATAGCACTCCAATGCACTATATGGGTATATATCTAAAACTGGACATCGACATCCATGTATCAGAGTCCTTCTAACAGAAAGCTATATTCAGTCTCATCAAAGTAGAAATACATAGGTTGCTATATGAGAAGGCCATGTTCATGCCTATGTGTATGTCTGTGTGGTTGTATGTGAGTCTGTGTCCATGAGTGTCTGCATTCATGCTACAGTCATAGGGTGTTTTTAGTGAAATTTCCCTTTTTTGCGATTTTGATCTTTTTTTCTCGCCAAATAGGGTTTTTTCAGGCAAATTTCCTTTTTTTGTGATTTTGAACTTTTTTCGCGGCAAATAGGTTTTTTTTAAGGCAAATTTCACTTTTTTAGATTTTGAACTTTTTTCTCACCAAATAGGGTTTTTTTAGGCAAATTTCACTTTTTGCGATTTTGAACTTTTTTCTCGCTAAATAGGGGGTTTTCGAGCAAATTTCACTATTTTGCAATTTTGAACTTTTTTCTCGCCAAATAGGGTGTTTTTAGGCAAATTTCACTTTTTTGCGATTTTGAACTTTTTTCTCGCCAAATCAGGTGTTTTTAGGCAAATTTCACTTTTTTGCGATTTTGAACTTTTTTCTCGCCAAATAGGGGGTTTTTAGGCGAATTTCACTTCTTTGCGATTTTGAACATTTTTCTCGCCAAAAGCTGCGGAATCTGCCTCCATGCGTGATCCCATTGATGGACTCTGGATAGACCCATGCATAGTGAAGACCTACATAATGGACATGAGGTCAAGTTAAAAACTGCAAGTCACTTGTTTTGCAACTTGCACTGAACTGAACCTAATAGCCCTTGAGTGGATTGTCAACAATCAATTAAACTATGACCAAACTCCCTCTATTTCGGAGACCAAATACACTATCAAATGATTTATATTTTTTCAAAATAACACCCTGTGTGGAATGGCTCGGTATTCAGGAATCCTACTGCGAATAAAAAAATGTCAAATTCTAATTCTAAATACATGAAAATTGAGAAATGCTGACGTTCACGGGTTATGTAGGAAATGTACTAAAAACAGCAAAAAAAGGCAACAAAACCCTAATTTTCTCAAAAACTGTTCAGTAGGATTTTTTCTAACTGAGGTTCCACTGTTTTCTACCCTCATATTACACATTGGCATAGAGAATACATTGACACCTAGTCAGGATTTTGCGCTAGGAGCAATCTGTGAGGCAAAAAACAGCCAAAATGAGCCACTGGTCTGAAGTATAAAACTGGGCATCGATCACTATAGAGCTACAAAGAGACAGAGAATCGATGTCCAGTAACTAGCTCTGTTCCTCACTACAAGGCGATTTTAAAGCTAAGAAACACTCCTTTAGCTCTAAGGGTCACAGATACCATTCAAGTGTAAAATCCGATTCATTTGCCTGTCTTACTTTTTGACCATTGAAGAATTGGCTTCACTGTAAGAAAGCATTATTTAAGTTAAAACGAGTTGGCTACATGTTGATTGTCGTTTTAAAATGTCAAAATTAAGATCGGTCTTATGATCCTGTGTCATCACTACAACGACATAAGAATGAATCCCAAGTATTGCAGCATTGCTGCGTAACCTGTGGTGCATAACCTTAATAGTCAAATATCAGGAGGTGGGGCACTTTTTGTTTTGGCTGAACACACAGGATGTGATTACATTTGAAGTTATCTTATCATGAACCCGACAGCAACTTAATGGATTTCAATTTTCAATGGATAAAAGTATGATGGAATCTCTTTATTCCGAAGGGGAAATGAAACCAAATATATACGCGTCCATTGGTCATTGAATAAAAAAGGGTAAAACTCATTAGTTTAGACTAACCTTGTCTTATGTCCCACAAAGGCTTTAATGTGTAGGTCCACTGGCACATCTTTGGGTGGGAGAATAGGCACGGAGAGTGAACTACTTAAACTAGCCACCGGCGGATGACTGAAACCATCGAACATGAAGAAATTACCGTTTAGATCATTTAGATCATAAAGTAAAACAATTTGAAGACATTTCGATATCTATTTATGATATGACTGTCAATAGAATATGGATGAAAATACTCTCATCAAACAGGTAGGAAATGTAATTGAATATCATTAACCTGTGAAATCTGGGAATTAAGTTAAACGATATATTTAAAAAAACGAGTAAAGCAAGGAGCACCTACACCACATGGCTTTCTCCTTCAAAGATGCCCTCAGCAAAGACCAGTACAGCCCTGATAACTGTTTCTGTAAGAGACGTGAGACAATGTCAGGAACAGAAGTGATAACAATGTCACTGAAGGAAGTGGTTAAAAACGCCAGTAAGAGAAGTGATATCACGTCAGTAAAAGGAGTGTAGTTCTGCTTAGATTTATGTAACATGTTTTATTTCTGTAATCCAGATTACAGCAGCTAAAATGTGTGGTTTGGGACTAGGTGATCGCAATAATATGAATAGGCAAGAGTAGGTTTGGGACAGGTGCCTATGATCACTCAGGGGATCCAAACTGGGCCTGAAGCACACGTAGGGCAGTAGTGGGGCATAGCCCAGATAGGGATGAGTAAGAGGAAGGGGCACGTGAAGCGTCAGTGTCCAAGCGAGGCTTGAACCAAAGACTGGGCCCTGATAAGGTGGAACGGGCCACCTTATATAGTAAGGTAGGGGACCGCTGCTGACACCTGGGAATGAGATCCAGTACCAAGGGTAAACGGGAAAAGGTTGCCTGATGCCCCATACGGAATGGAGGGTACAGGTAACACCTGAATCACCACGTGGCAAAGGAACAGGATCCCTGGCCCCAGCTTACGTAAATACTGACTGCGTGGGGACAGGTTCGGGACAGGTGGCATTAACCATCCAGGTGACCCGAACCGGACCCGAACTGAGTAGTATAGAATAATATAGTATGTATATGGTTTCCCTAATAGTAAACCCCTACAGAAGTGATAACAATGTCAGGAAGACAAGTGATAACGTCATGAAAAGAAATGATAACAACTTCAGTAAGAGAAGTGACAACGTCACCAACGGAATTGATTAAAAACTTCAATAAGAGAAGTAATATGGACGTCAGTATTTAAGATACACGATAACGTCAGTAAGATAAGTAATAACGTCAGTAAGAGAATTGGTACAAATGGATCGAGTGATTCATATCATAAACGACCCAGTGCACTTACTACGGCAGACTAGAGGACAGAAGGGGAGAGATACATAAGCACAGAGATTCCTTTTGGGGGGAGAGAAAGGTTGCAATGTGTACATCCAATGTGTATCATACCAGGCTATAAAAAAGAGTTGGATATGAGGTCTATAGGAAGTATGGCAAGCCATAACCTGTGATCTGTAAGTCTAGTTTAATGGGATATACAAATCTGAACCCTCTCACTGCCAGTTGGCTGCTAAAGCGGCCAGAGCATATAGCCGACTGATCTAAATAAATATTACCGATGCTCAAAACATTTTCTTACAAGTTCTATTAGTACCCCATGATTGGTATCATATTGAAGTTCGTGACATCCTCTGTCACATGCCACATACCATTTGTGACCTTAATCCCAATCCGCTGATGGCGCTGGTCGAGTGACCTGTTTGTTCCCCCTCGGTGAAATACGGGTAGGACCCTTTAAGGGCGGCTTGGTGTTTAAAGCGGTTCTTAATGGGTCTCTGTGTGTGGTGTGAGCCATACAGGTAGACAAGGTATCATGTACATGTGTACACATCTACCGTAAATTCGTGCATAGAAGCCACGGCTAGTACACGAGTCAGATCGCCGGTGCAGCATATAGGATCGGCCGAAAGTCGAGGTGTGGCTTGTAAGCAAGTTTTTGGATATATACCAGCAGCTTCGCTGCTGCACATAGGCCTGTCTCGGGGCTGAGCCCGGGGGAGGAGGGGTGAGCTGACCAACTTTTAGCGGGAGAACATGGCGCAGGGCGGGAACGTGACTACCGACCAGGACCCAACAAAATCGCCTCGGGGGAACTGCATCATGAGAGCCGTATCGATATTGATGTGGTCCTAACTACAGTACTAAAGTCACATAATGAAACACTTCTGTATACGATTTTCCAAAAGTCTAGGTGTGGCTAATATGCAAGTTAGGCTTATATGCGAGGTTTTACGGTAATATCTAATCCAAATCCGCTGACGGCGCTGGTAGAGTAAATGTCTGTGAATCATATGTGATCACAGAAACAATGCTGTACAACATGCTGGACAGTGCTCAATTTGAGCTGACTGAAAACAGTATGTGAGCACCACATCAATGGTGGGAAAACTATAGGGAGACATAATAGTGGAGGTCTATACTGCCGATATACTTACCATTTGTTGTGGAGATGGCGAGTTCCACGTGAGGCTAGAAATATCAAACAGAAAATTCAACTACATGTAGATAACAGGACACAGATATTATCTACCGTTCAAATACATGTAACGTTTCTTTTCAAACAAACGAAGGGAGAAAGTGATGCGCGCAGATGAAGAAACAACTCCTATTCACTCATATAAATGATCTGTGACATTATATATGTTACAATTTCTCTCAGAGGGTATCAAGTGAGGGTTGATTTATTTTGCTCGAATTTTACATGATATAAAGTGATAAAATTAGTTATGCATTAAACCTTTGAACATGCTTTCATTGTTTGGAGAGAGAATATTTTGGAAATCGGTACAAAGGGGTGGGGGTTACAGACTAATACACATACTATGTTTAGTATCTCTCTTAACATCATTACAACGTGGTCCTAATATGGCAGTCAGGCGTTCGTTGGGACTAGATTTATCTATAGCTACGTCTAGCCTACCAGTGCTATGGTGAGAACTGTCTAGGCATTAACAAGATATGCACATAAAGTAGCATGATATAAACAGTCTACAGACATAAGCCGTGTAAGCTAGACAACATAAGCTCATCATGATCAAGATTACACAGAAGGCAGGTCTAGAGGTTTGAGGACAGGAGTGTTAGGTAGACATTGAACAATGACAGATGGACAAGGGAAGCCATCCTGAGGGCAGACCTATAAAGTATATCCATATAGTAAAGCAATAACCAAACTCACTTTTCCCTTCTCCTGAAAGAAATGGTGAGTAACGATGATTCTTTTCATTATAAATGCTTAATTGTGTTACAAGCCTGTAAATTAAATGTATGTTTGCTGTAACATCGTTTCGTTGTTGAAATGAAAATAGTTTAAAACAGTTATGTACCTGTCAAATTACTGAACACAGGCTGCCTGACAGTCAGCCATTGTACGCAGCCTGCCTGACAGACAGCCATTGTACGCAGCCTGCCTGACAGACAGCCATTGTACGCAGGCTGCCTGACAGTCAGGCGCTGAACACAGCCTGCCCAACAGTTGCCACAAAACTTTATCGCAATCACCACAACACATCTGGATATAGACAATATTTCTATATACATGACATTATTCATTCACAAAAGATTGCCTTATTCCATTGCCTATATATACAACAATACATGTACTTTATATACCAATTCAGTTATGGTTAATTCTGTTTGTATTTGACTGCAGGGTCTAGAAACTAAAAAACTTGCAGTATAAAGTATTTCGCCTATTGAAGCTAAAAAGATGTAAAAGGACAGACATGGCACTGACTCATGGCAAGCCATAATCAGAGACACCATACCTGGCTACGGAAATGGGGTGTCATTGTTGGCCACTGGGTTTTTAAATAGTGTTATACACAATGCGCCACCTTGAATTTGGATGCATATCTCTGTGTTATGTACTTGTGGGTTGAAAACACTTGTGACAAATTTTAACTGTTTAATCATCAATAAAGAAATATGTAAACCCAAAGTCAATCCATAACTAACCACTGTATGTGGGCTTATTGGAGCGGGTGAGCTTATTGTCGTGAATACGGTACTGTAAATTGATCTATGGTATCCATTTCCTCGTCCAACATTATTTTAGATGTGTTCAAACAACAAGTCTACAAAGACTTTAACATGGAAAAGTGGAATCTGGACGATTTTAATCTCGTAGCAGATGATGATGTCAGTTTATTAAAAGACTAATGGAACCCAATGTAGTATAATACAAATCACACACAATGCAACAAAAGGTTTTGTCCTTACAACCGTAGTCCCCACTTTGCTACTGATCTATTAATGTGACAATTAAAAGAATAGCTGTATATCATATTACCGAAATGTAGTTTTACATTAAATTTCAGTTCATATCGTTTTCAGAATTGATTTCAGAAATAACAGATTACAGAGTGTTGGGAAAACAGTTTTGATCGTGAATTACCACAATTTGCCAGAATGCAAATCAAAAATACTAGAATTAAAACGTGAAGATATGATACATAGTTTGCCATGTAACGCACTCGTAAAACAGAAAGGACTATTTGGCATTATTATATAATATTCCAAGATTTACTTTGAACAATACAAATTCACGGCAGTCAATTTTAACTTACCCCATCAAAAAGACCCTAAAAACAGTAATTTCCGACGGCTCTTCATATAATATTGCATAATAACAAGTGTTTTCAAAGAAGGAAATGCATTTCTG
The DNA here is from genome assembly GCA_947462335.1 of Harmothoe impar. Classification (NCBI taxonomy): domain Eukaryota; kingdom Metazoa; phylum Annelida; class Polychaeta; order Phyllodocida; family Polynoidae; genus Harmothoe; species Harmothoe impar. The sequence goes on from OX381711.1 coordinate 51,877,357, forward strand.
TACCAAGGAAATAAAAGATCATTGTTGTAGTACGGTACCGTATTCTTGAGGAACCTATCTAGGTGTCTATGATAAATCACTCCCTTTCAAGCTCTTCGATAATTTTTTTAACATTGACTTTAAACATCTAGTGGTTCTGCATACCAGACCACTATTTTGCTACCTCAAATAAAGTACATGTAGGCCTATGTACAATCCACCTAATCCACCGACAGTATCAAGTATCGCTATGGGATATGTCCCGCGGAACATAGAACACATTCATTTCCATCCATCTCCATTGGATCAATTTAGATACACTTAGCTTATTTAGAAGAGATAAAGCAATCATCTAATACGCTATTATTTTATGAACAATAACTACTTTATAGAAAGCCAACAAACGTTTTAACGAATAAATGTACAAGCACACTTAACGGCATAACCCCCCAGTGGCGTGGCATAATATCAAAGATGACTTCGTAGAAGCAATATCACAAACAGATAATGTCTATGGTCTATGTCTATACCTACATTTTAATCAAGATGAAGTCTATAGAAGTATAAAACATGGACAGACTTACACGTTGTGTTTCACTTCCTGTGTTGACACTCAGCGTAGTCTGCAGTTGTGTGTTAGCCTAACAAGATTAAAGACGATTTGGTTAGTCTTTTGTAACATATAAATATATGCATATAAATCGAAGAACATTTTATAAAGATTGAACGTGTGATTAACATCACAAATGAATCAGGGTGAGGGTGATAAAGTGATTAAATTGGTTGACTGAAAGACAGAATCTATAAATATTATTTCAGGAACACTGAATTATTTGTCAATTCTGACCGCAGAAACATATTCCCGAGTCAAAACTACCCTCAAATCATGTGTCACACTAGTATGTTATCACATTTCAGTCAAGCAGGTGGGTGTGGGCGACCAGGTAGGTGTGGGTAAGCAGGTGGGTGTCGGATGCAGGTGGGTGTGGGGCCATCTGCCGGCTGCCTGCGTCCTCGACTTTACTTCTTTGCCAAAAAGCGAGTCGATCAGAGTGTAAACGGCGATGCTATTTGTTTCAGTTTTGTCGTTTACACATTGATTCCGCCGCCAGTCGCAGTATTGTACACACACACCCTTGGTGGGAGGAGGAGGGGGACCCTGTATTAAAAATCACCGGTCTGTACCATACCCCTCAACCAGCCATATCAGCCCCAGCCTCCCCTGCTCACACCCCTGTACCTAGATTGTATCTGTCCACACATTAATTTAATTCAAGATATTCAAAGATAATGCAGGACCAACACACAGAAAAGGTCTTACAAAAAGTGTCTCACCTAGTATTACAAGATACCTGCCATTGACTTAGCACTGGAGTTGTGTGGACCGTAATGTAGACGAAAATCGATTCTAGTACTTAAGAGTTTAATTTCTCTAAACACTTTTTTTGTTTTTTTTGGTCACGTTTTTTATTTTCAATATTTCAAATGGTTAGAGGTGAATATTGATATAAGTGACTGATGTTCCATAAACCTGAGTGTCTAATCTGTCCATCTGTCAAGTTTTTACATTTTTTGAACCATGAACTCATGTCAAAATTCACCCTCAAAAATAAAGTTTCACTATCTTGATGCAACCCCTCATGAGGCGTTGCATAAGACTCTGGGTGGTGTACCACCCTGAGTCAATTAGCCTATAATTATATATTGGCTTAGAATATTAGATATTCGGTTTAGAATGGCCTGAATTTTTTTTTCAGGAAGACGATTGATGTGACGTTCAGGTACATTGGTTTAATGTAAGACCCTCAAGGAATCTGAAGCTTTTTCAGTCAAACAAATTGAACGCATTTGTTATGATGGTGATCTATTTATAAGTTTACTTACAGGTATGATTCCCATTGTTTGTTGATCGAGTTCTCCAAGTCCAGAAGGTCGGTCCATCCGGGCTGCTTTCTGATTTTCCTCATAGTTACGCAGCTCCAATAAGAGGTTCTGAAAGAAAATACACATATTGTTATCTATTTAATACTGTCATTGAAATCAAAGGATATGCTTTCCATTTGTCAATAAATACTTTAATAGATGATGTAATTATTTGTTTGTTTGGTTCAGTCCCTGATTATGGAGAAAATGTAGCGCTCTATGTTCAAGCTCCTTCAGTAGAGATGCACTCACTTGTTTTCTTTGGTTTAATTCGCGAATTGTGTCTTGTTCAACATTTGTATCCATTAGGTTGCCCCTCTGTTCCGTGGCAGCCGCAGAGTATCCCTTTACTGTAAATACAATTTTAGATTACATGTACAATAGTGACTCCCTGTATATAGATGTAAAATATCTCCCCAGTCACAATAATGTATACGTGTACCAGGGTTGTGAGGGCTAGTAACATATTAGTCAACTCCTCTCCTAACACCAATGCTCTCTTCAGGCTATGTAACCACTTTACAAAAGAAAGGTCGGTGGTCAGAAAGAATTGAATTGAATTGAATTGGATCATTACAAAAACATAGACATTCTCATCTACATATTCTATTTTACAGCAAAATGGGTGTTGATACCAGGACAATCTCTCCTGACAATATCCTGACAAGATGGTTATATCCGAATTTAACCAAATAAGCGTTTTAATGGCCAACATTTAAAAGAAGCTGCACTTGAGACAAGCTAGATGGCGGCCTACCTTCTCCCTCCACAGAGCAGCAGATGAGCAGGTTGTTGCCGTCCAGGCGGTAGTCGGCCTGCACGATGCCGGCCACCGCGTTCTGGAAGTTATCCTTGAACACCACCTCTCCAGTTCTGTCACTACGGGCATCGATCTAGTACAAGTAACGGGGGGAAACACTGGCATTAATTAATAGCACAGAGAAAATCTCTATCTTATTTAGCACTCACCAACAGTTTGAAAATGTACGGTCAAACAAATCATATCACTTTAAGAATGGCAAAGTTGATAAGATGCAGCTCTGGTAGTATCAACAGGAAATTGAAACAAGATGGTTGCTCACCTTCCCGTTGCTCCAACCTGTGATGAGTTCGGGGACACCATCGTTGTCCAAGTCAAAGCTGTGTATGGTGACGGCATGGTTCTTGGACTGTTTGCATAGAGAAGATTTACTGGTTATATTTGACGTTACAATGTATACTGTTATCCCTGAAAGTCAATGTAATATTCATATATTATATGCAATTAGTGATGTCAAACGACTGATTCATATTTACCAACGTTGCTGGTATACACACCTTGATCCGCCAGTAGCGAGCTGCCTTGTCGTATACTCCCACTGTACCATTAGCTAGTGCGTAACCAAAACGACTATCCGTCATGTGGCACAGTGATGTAATGGCCTCTGTCTCTGTCATTTCCGCGATGATCTCATCTTCTTTGAAGACACGGATGTCAAAGTCCTCAGAACCTACGATTAACTGTCAGGGAGAATTTCCATTAAGTGAAAAATTATTGTTATGTCATAAATATCAAGGAGTGACTAACTGAGTCACTCTGTCAATAGCCTGGTGAATTTGGTTATAGGTTACCACGGATTATAGGTTAACACATGTACAGGCATATCATATATTCATTCATTTGTTGTCGTATTTCATTTCATATCGATTTAATAACTCTAGAATTTAGATCATACTTACCTCATATTGACCGTTATTGTTGAAATCCACCAAGGCGAGTGAGCATACATTATCACCAGTTACCTTAAAACGTTTGAGAGGGATGGGGTACATTATTTGTTCATTCATTCAAAAGTGTACTTGTATATAAATGTGTTCATGTGATAAGTTATAATACAGCAGGGCGGGTGCCACAACATGTACAATACTACTTCAGGTAGATGGTCAGTGCAATTTTGAATTCCTACCACAACTTTTTATCACTTGTAAATTGCTTTTAGCTCATAAAAATGGTGTACTTACTGTCCAGAAGAGATCATTTCCCTCAACATCATAACCTTGTATGGAGCAGTTGCCTCCAATGATGGCTAAGGGTTCGCCAATAGAACCTAACCGGCCGACAGCCACCGCATTAGCACCATCTGGCGTCTGTAATAAAGGTGTATATTAAATATTCGGTTTGAAAATGTCACGTATCACGCATGAAAAGAAATTATCTAAATTGAAAAGAACATTAACATATATACCGGTATATAGTGTTCTGCAGGCTTTATTAGAACTGCTCATTTATTCATAATGTATAAATAAGTAATTGAATTAGTTTTATGCTTCTGATATTACTTACGTCTTTGTAAAAAAGATCTGAGTTGTCGTTTACATCGTAAGCCACCAGGTTGGTCTGACTGCCGACTACGAGGATGTCGTTGGAGCGGGTCGGGTGCAGCTGGCCGGCCACCACACAGCTCACAGCCTGGTTGATGTTGAGCAGAGAGATGTCTCCGCCCACCGTCTCTACCCGACCTCCCCGCTCTGCACGCTGGTGTGGGTTGTGAATAAACACCTGCAATGGACAAATCAGTGCATATATCAGCTTATAGACATGTATTTATTTTTGATAACGGTTTATTTTATCAGAATTCTCCCACAAAAAAATCAGATTGAAATTCCTGACTGTCTCTGACCTTCAATAACCATATTTACTGTATTTCAGACTGGGCGCTAGACCTCACTATCTTGAAGTAGGCATCTCCAATCCGTCGTATAAGACTCAGGATGGTAACCCTAGGCCAATTATATGTGATTTGTAATGAGTAGCAATTATAATTTACCTTGCCAGCTGTTGTAGCACATGTAAGACAGGGACTCTTTCCATCGTATTTTCCAACTGTGGTCATGCGCGGGTTGATCTTGTGATTCAATTTCAGGGTGAATATTGGCACCAACATTTTGAATGTTTGATGTTTCTACCTGTCAAAGAATAAGAACAGGTCTGATAATAGTTTAGCACAAAAGGTGCGTTTAAGATAACACATTGAAAAAAGTTAGGTACCAGATAGGTCCCTTTTTTGCTCGGTATTTTTGATTTGTTTGTTTGACTAATATTCTGAGGAGACATTCTCAAGTTTAAGTTTTTCACACGTAAAGGTAGGCTTGGATGATCGTATCAAGGATGATCGAATTTATGAGATGAGCGGAAGACAGAAATCCCACTCCTATACATTTACCGGAGCAGGGGTTCTTTAAACATCCGACACCACATAGACATGGTGTGAGAGGGACAGGTCTTTGATATGCTGTAAGTTTACCACAGTATGGGAGAAAGGCGCCATAGGTGTAGTCAGGAAGTAATGAAGACGCCAAGCTGATATATAGACATGCCATTGACATACATGTATGATGTACATCATACTTCATGAGTTGAAGCTTGGGTGTATCACATGAAGCCGGAGGCTTTTTCAGACGAGATGATAGCGGCGTATAGTCATTCTCAATGGAAACCTCACGTCCATGTGTACTGATCAAATCTTTTAAGACCAATACTACCAATAACATAATTTTAAATATGTTCACATTTTCCGCCAGTAGGCCTACAACTTCGTTTGGTAGGCTGTTCCAGGAGTGTACCACTCGCCTTGAGAAGCTTTTTTTTAATTTTTATTTTTTCATTAGGTCCTGATTAAGATACAGAATGATCTTCTGGTAAAACTGTATATGTTGCATATTTACTTGAATTGTATCAATGATATGATATAAATTAGTTGGACAGAGACAGATAAATATGTCATTGGGCTTATTGTCCAGACAGGAGTACCTTATTAGCTACAAGAAAGTTAGGCTGTTAACAGTAACAAGTAACAATATACAGTAATGTACATACTGAGTATATATAGTATGAATGAGAGTCGCTGAAAGAAAGCGACTGGAAGGTACATGTTTTGTGGGCCCCCAATAATTTTAAATAAATTAGGAGTTAAATGGAGTGGTTTGAATTGCCTGGGAAGTAGGGGGTGGTATGGGGGATGGGGAAGAGGAGGGATGATCAGGGTGGACGATCTAAAGGGGGTCTTCTGGCATCCAAAAGCTTTTTCCTGTGACCTTTCATATTTGTTCCTAATTTTATTTTTAGCTTAGCTTTGAATTGTTCTTTCCCTATTATTTTTTGCATCTCTGGTGTTAGCTGATTCCAGAGATTAACAGCCCTATAGTATGGTGTCTTCCTATAAAACATGTTCTTCGGGGGTTTCCTTGGAAACTTAATCTTTTCATCAACTCTCGTTCTAGCCCTGCAAAGGGCTGACTGGGGTGGAAGTCTCTTGGATTTGGAGAACATTTGTGTCGTTAAAAGCTCTTTCCTTCTAGTCTCTAGAAGAGGAACTTCACATAGTTCTCGTAGGTTTTCTGTTGTCTCCTCATCCTTTTTGACTTTTACTAGTTTTAGACATATTCTAAGCATTTTGTTTAGCAGGGTCTCAAACCGTTTACGCCAATATTTAATTGTGCTATCATTCAGGAAAGAACTGACAGTAGTCAAACTTAGGTAGGACTATTCTTGACTTTTGTAGTAGTGGTAGACTAGTCAGCCTCACAGTGTTGCCGAAAACTTTTTATACACACAGGCCAAAGTGGCCTGTGTAATGAGATCGTACATGGGCCATTTGTCTTCTACACAGGCCAAATAGAACTAGCGCGGATACATGAATGTCATATAGGGGATTTTATACTAATTTGCATTAATATATAGGTGTGTTTTTTTGACAAAATGTATTGAGTAATCTATAAATCCATTGAATATTAGTTACATGCATATCTCGGCTTCTAATAGGACTATCTGAATAAATCTTTCACTTTTGGAAAGCTGAGATCATGGCCGGCCACTGTGGCCGATGTTCAAGAGCCTCACATTGGCCATTAAGATTCATTAAGATGTCATTTCGGCAACACTGGCCTCAGGCTACTACTTAGCTGTGTGATTAGGCGTCTAGTAGACTAGTAGTAGGGTGTTCCACACACAGCGCACCTCGCGTAAGTGTGAGCGCGATTTCCCGTTTTTTTACTTCCCAAGTGTATTAGAGGTACTTTTAGTGCATATTTTTTCACAAATGAAGCAGTTTTAGAATCGCCTAACTGTCTAGTCTCATGTCCTAAAACAGTAAGAAGCCATCTTTCCTAACTGAGGTGCTAGGGGCTTGGATGTGAAGTAAGGTTGAGGCAAAATGCTGGGTAGCTGGTGGACAGCACCTCTGGGTAACACTCACTCAGCATTGCTTCACACATAAAGCTCTCCTATGCAAGATATCTTTCTTTTAGTTAATATGAGAAAATAGGAAGATAGCTTACATGCTGGCACTAATTATAAAATAAGTGGTGAAATTTTACCCCAAGTAGTTCAGAAGATACAGCAGTTTCTGCACCAAATCACCATATTTCACCACCAAGACTCATCCATGCTGTTTCACCAGATAGGGCCATTTATTGCCATATATCTTAGCTTTCCAAAGATGTCTTTATGTCTATCATATTCCAAAAATTGGGGATAGGAGAAGGAAAAAGGTGAATGCATCTCTGCACTGCCTGGGGGCGTGGTCGGCCGCCATTTTATATTGTCGGCCATATTGGAAGCCATTTTTAACCCATTTGTTAATTATTTATAGTTAAATTGATCACCAGGAAAATAGCTTTCAGAATATATATACCTTTACCTGTTTAAAGTGATAAATTTATACTGTTTCAATTCTGAGTATGCCATGCATTTGTCCGAGAAATAGCAAACACGAAGTCGGCCACCATTTTGTATTGTCTGCCATATTGTCGGCCATTTTTAACCCATTTGTTTTTTATTAATAGATAATTGATCGCCAGGAAAAGAGCTTTCAGAATATATATATACTTTCACATGTTTACACTGGTTCAATTCTGAGTACGTTGAGCTTTTATCCATGAAATAGCAATAACGAGGTCGACCATGGCGGCCATTTTTGGCGGCCATTTTGAATTTTTGACGGGGGGTAATTAAGGAATATTAATCACCAAACTATGAGTTTTTAGAAAATGTATATATTTATATGCTTATTGCTTGAATTAAAGTAGTAAATGCTAAACTATTGTCCTCTCTGTCTCAATGTCCTGGCTAATTAGGCTTGATTGGTGCCTTCTATTGTATAGCTAATGTATGGCCTTTGACTTTCAATATTCCCTATACTTTTCTGTGTTCAAATACTGCTGTAGCACTTAATAATTGTCCGATTGACATAATTCTTTTTTTGATCTTCTTCTTTCATAAAGAGCTTTTAGGTTAAGGCTACAGATCTGTTATAACTAATTGATTCTATTTTTGATGGAACACCCTACTAGTAGGCGGCGGGAGCCGAGGTTGAAAGCTCAATTAGCTATACTCAGCTACAGCTAGATCTACATCATCTTTGTAATAGATCGGATGTTTTGGTCGGCAAAAAAAACAACACAAAAAAAGCAAACAGAAATAAAAGCTGAAAAAGAGTACCGGTAATAGGCGGTATTAAAGCTGCAGCAAAGCAGCAAACTAAAATGCCAAAGCGGCGAAAGCCAAATTCGCCAAGGCAAAGCCTGCCAAAGGCAAAGGCTCAGCACTGACTGACTGAGACAACTTTCAACACGTCTCGGCGCATCCTTGAATTGGGGATTACTCTTTGCCACTGTGACAATTAAATAAGAAAATACACAATGTGTGTGGCGTTACCTGTATGTGTAAAGCTTCGCTAAGCAATTTATCTTGGTACACTGAAAACTTGACTAAATTTACATTTTCTTCGTGTGATTTTGACAGTCGCCTAGCAGACCGAAAACATTTCGCGGCGGAAGTGTATCGTGAAACGAACCGCAGAAAATATTGATTAGAAATAATAGTAGTACTAACGTACTGTTGCTTACTTAAAAGTTTTATATAACAGTACTTTATTGACGATAAACTTTATTAAATTATTTTATCTGCATCTATTCGTGTCTCTCAATCTGATTTGCTGCGGAATAAATTGCAAGTGTGCAATCTGCGCGATTACTGCTAGTCTATAAAATATCTAAAGAAAATTATATTTACTCCAATGCTATTTGTATTAGTATATATTTTATTTTCATTTAAGACAGAAATGCTGTATATTATATTTAAATGACTCAAACATAATCTGCTTCATATTATATTGACACAAATTAGTTTAAAGAAATCTCTGCAAAATTCTACCAAAATCGCGCGTTGGTGCGAAACATGGAGCAATGCGTCTGCAGCTAATTGCAGTACTTTCACATACACTTCGAATTATAGGCTACAAATCCTGCTTTTACCTTAGACAATGCTCTGGTCCATTTGTCCAAATGTCTCTCTACACTAGCCTTCAAAGCTCACTTGCATCATTGAGCAGGTGAGTCAGGTTGGGAGTGGTGTTACACAGGTTTTTGGGGTCGGCAGTTTTGTTGACATTTGTGCTGCCCTGCAGGCTGCATTGGCATCGCCACGTCGTAAACGTAGAGTCGTAAACTCTGAATTGTTCCTTTCATGTATCTTTTCATCATTGCAACTGTTAATCTGTGAGCTTGTGAGTACTGATACTGCCAGTTTAATGCAGCAGAATGTAGCCGTGAATGACAGTAAGCCTGCTCCTGAGCCTGAGCCTGCTCCTGAGCCTGAGCCTGAAATGCTCCTCATTGACCTCAACTTTACAGTTTTAACCACAAACACAGAGATATACTTAGTAGGCCTACTCAGGCTACTATTAAGCTGCCAGAAATAGTATTAGTAAGGGAGTGTTTATAATTATGGCAGGGGTGGGTGTGAGCGTTTGGCAAATCGAATATGTCAAAAAATTCCCCCACCCCCTCTCGGAATAGCCTAGGTTGAAAGAAAGCCCCCTCCCCTCTAATACTATTACTAATAGTATTAGTACTAGTACAGAGTTGTGAAAAGTCACAGTTCAACTGTTGGCAACTGTCACACCTATGCAGTGTGGATGCCACATGGCCACACCTACTCTGAAATGTACATGTCCACACCTACTCTGAGACCTACCCAGAAAACGAAAAAGTATAATCAAATTGATAGAAACATGTTTTATTATCATTACCAATGTATAAATATTGTAATTGCAAGAAAAATAGTATTTAATTTTTTTTTTAATGCAAAAATTAGTTATTTGGGGGAAAAATAGGAAAAACTTTAGGCCACTCAAAAAAAAAAAATTGTTTCTCATCACCAAGCAATGAAAAATATGACGAGGGCGTTTTTTCTTTAATTTTTTTTTTTTTTTTTTACTCGGGGCAATTTACACAGGGAAATTTGGACATTTCGCGATCAATTTTCAAATTTTAGTAATTTGGAGTTTATTGATCAGCAAAAGTTGTGAGAATGCAAGCTACACCTAGCTAATTGCATTGCTGACAGCATAAGCTTTAATTTGATACCAAATTTGCCAATATTTTGGCAATTATGACATATTTTTCATCAAAACTGTAAAAAAAAAAGAAAAAAAGGTTTTCCCCAAATCATGATTTTTATGATGCGCGCAGTGATGAGAAACAACTTTTTTTTTTTGAGTGGCCTTAAAATGTAGGTAGAAAACAAAAACACTGCTGTGTTGCTATTTAGACAAAGAACACAATGCTAATTTTTATTAATACTTTAATGGTACTTATTTCTTCTTTAAAAAAAAAAATTGCCCCCCCCCCCCCTTCCTCCTCACACCTGCAGCTCACAGGGGCGGATCCAGGAATTGGGGAAAGGGGGGGGGGGCGCCGTAATACCTACAGCATTCGGGGTGTTGAACCATCTAAATTAAAATTAACCAAAAAATAGGGGGGGGGGGGCGCGCGCCCCTTGCGCCCCCCCCCCCCTGGATCCGCCCCTGGCTCACACATGGCTTGCCCAATGGAGGAGGCAAGTGTGTAGGCTAATCCCCTGCCCAGGTTGGCTGCTATAACACCTGTAATTTGGCCTAAAACACCTCCAGTAGACAACTACAAATGGCATTTATCTATAATAATACATTTCTATATGTTTATGAATGGATATGTATGAATAAAAGACAGTAATGAGTGATTAAATATGTTGGGGCCATCAGTCCCACTGGTGGGGCCATCAGTCTCTGAATGTGGGGCCATCAGTCTGGGGCCATCAGTCCGTGGGGCCATCGGTCCTACAATCAGGAGCATGCTATAAGTTGCACTGCGGTTTATGACTCTCGTTTTGTTTTGTATGCAAGAAGCTGTGTATTTTATGCAAGAATTTACGGTGTGATTTTTACTTCTGTGGAGAACCCTGCTAGTAATAGGTTAAAATTTGGTTATTATTAGTAATAGGTTAAAAATGAAAGCACCCTCCCCACCCTAGATCGTTTTTAACTTTATTACAAAAACAACATAGGGGTGTCACCTTTTCACCTTCAATTTATTACCTTGCAATAAATAATTGCATTTGTAAGGTGTTTTAGTGTAAAAGTCTCATGATACATGCTGGGGAGTGATAATAGTCAAACTTCTATACAGTTCAGTTGGTCACTGTTTTTCAACTAACATACCATTGAGGTTATACAGGCGGCTAGCATCGTTCCTAGCAAAGACGGGTACCTGCTAACTGAGTTCTTACAAAACATACAGCAACCAGCGGCACTAGCCCAAAGAAGTGGCCCCTCTCGATATCTGGCTGGAGCGAGGGCCCATTACAGCCCGGGGAAAGTTCACGTTCTTAGCCTACCCAGGGTGCCCCACGCGCCATACGTTTCTTATATGACGTCATAATGGCGCCAAATATTGTGCCCAATCAGGGGCTGTACAGACGTTACTCTGTAATGGTCCCTCGCTCCAGCCTAAGCCAGGTAGAGAGGACTTATCTAGATGGTCTACCAGCGGTACCAATTGACCAATCAGGGCGCTGCTATTGAGGTCATGTGACTCACTACGGTGGGTAGTCTTAGCCGTGCTAGCCGCCCTTTAAGGGCCCCGGCACTTATAAATTAGAAACTCCCATACCCCCAGTGCTTACATGAGGCCGGAGGGGGGGGGGGGGGAGGGCGGGGTTTAAAGCCAAAGTCATTAAAGTTCAAAATGATGGGCGATTCTGAGCGTCAAGAGTGATGCAGTGAGAAATTTACTGGGGGATAACCCTTAAAAATAGCCCCCCTGAAGAATACAGTAAAAAAGAAAAAAAGCCCCCCCCCCCCCCCCTTGAATACCCCTAAAAAAAATTGCCCCCACCCCCTCAAATGCTCACCCACCCCGGCCATAATAAACCCTCCCTAACACTGTTACTGTTAGGCTACCCTTAGGCTGGACTACCTGCCCTGGCCACTCCCACTAGCGTTCCGATTCCAAGGTACGCAGGGTCAGGCTGGGCCAGTCTAGGCTACCCTTATAGTTATAAACAGTCTAGGCAGCCTCCTTATCAATATTAATGAGTAACGTTTTTTCGCTGCTAGGCCTACAGCCTACAGTGGCCTACAGGATTTGGGGAAAATGAGAGGGGATTGTCCCAAAGTTTAGATGCGGCTTATACCTGGGGATTTCACTAATATGTGGGTGTGTTTAGTATAATGTGGGCATATAATATCGCCCCGTAATATGGCTATGAATAGGGTCTATAAATAGCTTAAGTGTAATACAATGTACAGTTTAAATGCACTGCAACTCACAGTCCTGCACTAAAGGCTAGGGATAGCTTTGGCGTAGCCGTGAGCTCCCCTACAGGTTTAAGTACTAAATGCTGCACATTTTCGATGGTACTAGTATGTAATTTTGAATACCACTAAGGAATCCCAACACTACTTATTTATAGCCACATGCAATTAAGCTGGTCTTTTTCTTTTATAAGTTGTTCAACTATGTTCAGTGGAAAAGCCTGTGCATTTAGCCCACCCCACTTCACCGATTGTGTCTTGACATAACAAACATGTTAAATGATGTTTGATCATCCCGACAGTCAGTGACTCGATCTGGAGGACACCCACTACAAATTCTGACCCTCTTAGACTGAGACTAAGACAGACTTAGAGGTTGGAAAAAATATATTATACACACAACCAAGATCCCCTCGCCCCCTTTAAAAAAAAGTCACCCCCCGTTTAATTCCCGTAATATTTTATTAGCATAGACATAGTCATTGACATTGTGTACGCCAATCCACTGGTACTACATTCTTTAGTGTGTTATCATAATCAAAGCCATACTCATTGGGTAGGCTGAATGTTTCTGCAGCTTATTTGAGTAGAAATGCCTCCATTCTGTCGCTTGTAGAGCAAAGTTGACCCTCTGCTGCTTCCACAGGCGCCGGGGGTGTACGGTTCGAGTGTTCGCGTTCTGCACTGAACTGTTAATCCAGGTGCCGGTCACACTGCATACGCCTTCTTACAGTTGGAATTCATGCGCCAACTCTCGCCATCTCACATCTCTTTGTGCCAGGTTCTTAGTGATTGACCCAGGGTACCCTGGGTCTCTGTGAGACGGTTTTCCAGCAAAAAATGCAGATTGGTCAGCTGACTTTGAAGAGTTCCCCTGCATTTCTTCTTTCATTTATCTGATTGAAATAAACACATGCATATAGATTGAAACAAACTGTACCTCCCTCTTTTTTTCAGTTTGTAAAAAAAATAATTTTTGTAGCAGAAAAACGCCCTTGAAAAAAAGTAAAAAATACCCCTGAAATCAAGTCTGTGTGAACTAATGCTTAAGATAGGGCAGTGACCTTGAATCCTGACTTTAAAAGATGCACGTTCACACAGACACCCATAGAGCTCAGTGTTAAAGAGTAGGTGAGACGTTTTTATGAGACGATTTTGGTATCATTTCAACCCTAAAGAAGGGTCAGTGGGGACAGGTGATCTGTAAAGGCCAAATTAGCATGTGAGTCTAACGCTTTACTCCTATTCTACTGGGACTCTGGTAGTAGGCCTGCTGAAAGATATACCTGTACCTGTAGCGAAATTGTACCACCAATATCTTCGCCGTTTATGGTCCGACCAACTCTGTTTTTGACACGGCCAGAAGGCGGTACATGCCCGCAGCCTGCAACTGTCACCCACACCCACCTGCACACCCACACCCACCTGCACACCCACACCCACCTGCTCTCCCACACCCACCTGCTGGCCTGAAATGGAATAACATACATGTATGACACATGACTTGAGGGTACTTTTTAACAAGTAATTCATTTCTGATGCCAGAATTGACCAATAATTGATTATAAGGGAGTACTATTCCAAGTACATGATAAGCTAGAGATCCAGCTTACCCTGAGAAATAAATTTCAGTTTCCCAACATTCATTGAAACATTATATTGGATAAATATTTCGATATACTGGAATATTATACATCTTCCGAAAAGTCCTGGGTCACTTGTGATGTATATCACACAATCCATCTTTTTCTCTGTTTGTGAATTCTATTGCAATCTCAATTTTCTCAGCTATTTTACAGATTTGAAAGGAAATGAGAGTATCGATGGATATATTTTTGATGGTTTCATTGAATTATGTCCTTGCTTTTCTCTCAAACCTGTAAATAGCTGAAAAAAATGAGATTGAAACAGACTTCGCAAAGAGAGAAAAACACTGGGAACCTCGCACAATAACAATAGCTCCGGGACAGGCAGACTGTACATGTGAAATAGCAACCTCTGAAGGGCGTGTGACGTGTCCTTGTCATCCAAGTTTTAGCCACACTGCCCGTATCTTTTACTCTTAAAAAAAGAAAATCGATGACCTCTCTAACCGAGATCCCTTCTAGAAGCGTCCTTGTTATGCCTTTCAAGCTCACTGTCTATGCTTGAATGTAGCACTGCATGTGTCTACATTACAAATGTGTGTTATCTTATGGTTAAGATATTATAAGGCACTACATTTTTGTATACTAATATACACTTAGTAACACAAAGAAATCTCTTGTTTAATTTTATGATTTACAAATGTATATAAAGAAATTAAGTATGTAATACGTTTTTCAGTTATTATTCGCAATCCTCAAGGTAAGTCAAAGGCTTGCTTGTAGTAACTTCATTAACATTGGTTGGCATTTTATATATTATACAGACATTGACTGAATACACCAATAATCCCGAGTGTGAGTCTAGGCGATGTACTGGGACAAAATGGAGGGATGCCTTTAAAAATGTATTCATGGACAAAAACGTGGTCTCTGCATAAAAAAACTGTAGCAAAGAACCAAAGTGTTCCCTTGAGAACATTAAAGAACGGAAAATGAATTATTTTCTTATTGGTTCTATACGTAAAGTTTAACCTACAAACACCTGAGAGTATATAAGAATAGCCACGACAGACTAGCTGTGACTTCAATACCCCTCCATCGTGGTTTAAACTTGAATAGATTGCATTGCCGTCGAGATGTACATTTATTGTTATGTCTTCAAACCTTTAAGTTGTTGAAAGTTCGCTGTTCCAGTTACACTATTCTTAATTTATCTGACTTAATTCCGTGAGATGTTCAAACGATAATGTTTATACATGTTATTTGTTAAAATCATTTTTTATATAGACCACTATACACGTCAAAAGCATTATCACAACATTTATATTCACATGTCACATACACCACACTACTTTAACTTCTACATACCAAACTCAGGGAACAACTCTAGTATATCATTTAATTTGAGGACAGAACCTCTACAACTTTTTTACAGCTGAAACTTATAAATTGTCCATTTACATATTTAAAAGTATCATTGCTACTGCAGTGCCTAGATGCTTCAAATTCCAGAATTTCCCAATACCTTGTCTAGATTTTCCATTTGGTGCTTGCTAAAGTGATTTACAATGTATACATCTGTGTGTTAGATAGACTACACCTGGACACGGTTCTTCCATATACCCACTGCCCCACAAGGTCAAGACGAGGTGTTATACACCGAGTCGATGACCAGTGGGCAGTGGGTATATGGAAGGACCCTAGCCAGGTGTAGTCTATCTGACTTAACCTCCGGGTACACAATATACCCAAGGTGCAAAGTCCTTTGTCTAAGCCTTCCCCTGTGGGTTAAATACTAGTATACACTTTTTTTATGGTGTTCCCTCCAGATCAGCCTTTCGGTTCTCACACAGTCTTTGGATTGTTTTTTCGCCACCTCGGGTTAGTTATTCCTTTGACCAGTCTTAAGTCAGATTTCTACCTTGTATTATGTCGACGATTGTCATGTTAGCCCATTAGACAAAGGGATCGAACTGTATAGTTATACTCATTTAATCTGAAGTTAAAACTGCTATTGACCTCTGGTTTTGCTATTTGTCTCAGCTTAGCAGGGCAATATGCAGCGCCATAGATGTACTTTAGTGTACCAGTGATTATTTCACGCCAGTATCAAATGACAATACGATGACATATCGACAACTGTATGTCAATAACCGTCATAAAGATGGCAATGATATCCTAGAAAGCGACCACAAAAAATGGACCTTTTGAGAGCAGAACGGGACAAAAAAAAGGCGCTTAAAAATGACCATGACCCTTAATGACAATTTTTTTTTAAAGAAAGATTTATGTATACATACACTTTTCAGCCTACATTTGTATGGCCGCTAATTCTTTGTTTACTTAGATCTGCATGCTTTTGACATAAGTGCCTCTAAATCCTTGTTGCAGACATGGCTGCCTTAGTATAAATAGGTGTGTAAAACCCCTCTCACATTTTAACTCTGCCTCTTAGCGCTATACATGTTTGTTTGATTGATTGACACCACCTCTTCTAGGTGAAGCAAGAGTGATATGAAGACCAGAATATGATTTCTGTTTTGCCCCAGTCTCATATTCTCATACAGATAGATAAAATTCAATATCCGGTGAGAATAAGTGATAAACCAGACGGCTGCTCCAGCAGTTACCTCAGAGTAACGTGGGGGAATGTTCCACGGTCCCTATTATTTCTGTGTAGATACAATGTAGAGTGCTGCAGTTGAGTGGGCATGTTGTACACGGTACCACATATGATGAACACTCAGAAGCACCACACCAGTGCTAAGAACACATCCTGCCCTGCTTGTAATCACTGCTTGTACTTGTGCTTCAACACTTGTGGCTTAATTTCCAGGTGCGCATTCTACTAAACTGTTTTAGTGCGCATCAAAAATGCACGTAATAAACAAGCTGGGCACTGAATGTGTGGAACTACTAATTAAACACCTCCATTACTTAACACCCATTTATTTTAGGAAACAGGCATTTAAAGGGACGCAAATCTTTTCATGCTTTATTTATCCTGTGGTTATTATGTCGGTGATATAATACCCGGTATTTCTTTGAATTATCAATTATAAAGATATTATAGAATTGCCACCGTCAGGGAAAATGAGATTTTTGGAAAAAAAATCTTTGAAGTACAAAAAGAAGTCACCTGTTTTGTTTTTTTTAAAGCCTGTACTTTACTATGATTTAAGGGACAAAAAACTAAATCCTCGAGAGGGAGGGGGTAAAAAATGTGTGCGCACGCCATACACAAAGCCCCTTTTGTTTAATAATGACCACTTGCTAAGTAGAAGATAACTTTAAATGGAGTGCATATTCATAGTTGGAGGGCGTTTAAAAACATTGGGTTTATGTCACGATTGTCAGGGATATAACGTCTGGGAAATGTCTGGGAAAAGTCAGGGAATTTAGTACTACCTTGTCGAGGGCAACCCTGTATCAGGTGATTATAATTCATACTTGGAGACCCTTGGTATATTTTCCCTCTAACTCCTATCCTACATACTTGTCGATAAGTATATATGCTCTTCATTTATATACTTTGACTATATCATTGCAGGTCTCGTAAGGTGTTACTGTTGGTGGTTCTACTCGTGCTGCTCATCCTGTACATGGTCCCATCATGGTTTACCGGCGGCAACAAACATCAAATAGGTAAAACACCTCTTTGTCTCACCACACCTCTCTAGTTCTCATTAACATATAGACGTATTCTCCGGGAGACTGCTAAAGGAATAATTGCTCATATAAGTTTGATCCTCAGTGAGACCATCCGCATCGATCCTCAGTGAGACCATCCGCATCATGCTTATACTGTCAACCGCTGCTATTTGGTAAGCCATATATAAAGAGATCTTAGCATATTTGGAGCCTAAATTGTTATTTTCATTTTATTCAATTGAATCATTAGTTCAAATGCTCCACCAATTGAGATTTTATTACCAGCTCACCAAATCTTATCTAAGTCATCTTGCCAAGATGAATAGTCCAACTACATGTACCTGAGTTGATCCAATCCCTGTAATACGGGTACAGGTAGTTACTTCTGGTAGGACAGGTAAGCCTTCAACAAAACCAAATCAACACGCTCAAATCTGGATTGAAAATAACCTCATTACATGTAATGCTTACATTTATAAGAAGACATCTTATTTGAAATAAGAATGTTCACTAGTTTATCACCCAACATTGACGTGTTTGTAATTCAGAAAGTATCATATTTACTTTTCTTTTTTCTTTTAACGAGGGTTCTTTTATTTGTGAACGAGTAATTTACCATTTGCGAATATATTTTAATGATTTATCCACCAATGCTTACAGTATATATTTAGTATTTTGAAGTAAGGGTATTTGGGCATATATAATACAATAGTGACCCTGTACGTCGTCTAATCCCTTATAGATACACCTGGTAGAAAAACGGGTAAGTAGGCCCTAAAAGGAAGGACGCCTGTTCCCTTACAGAGGCATGTCTCAGGGCTTGTTTTGGGATTTCTAAGAGACATACAAGGTATAATACTAACCGATGCATTGCGGTCTTTCAATTCATCTCACCATAGGTGCTCTGCTGTATATGGTGTTCTATATCGTGAGCAAGGAGAGAGATCACAGTATTGTCTTTTTTTTGGGTTATATTAAAAGACCAAGTTTTCATCACTGCTTGACCCATTCCTGGACCACCCATAAACCCCGCTTCTGGTGCAGCACATTGAGTCGGCAAGGTGGCTTGTTGGTTGGGGTAAGGCGGCCGTTAACGTGTTTCATTAGGACCTGCCCCACTTGATATAACTGTTGGTATAATTAAGCATGCAATGCTTCGGGTCATAAATCGGCTGCTTGTTAGGTCGGGTCTTGGCGAAGACAATATGTGTAGTCCAGGCTTAAAACATTCCTCACAAACCTAACATCTTAACTATCCTGAACTATTGTCTAGTAAAGGGTCCCCATATTTACACTCTTTAGGTAAAAGTAGTAGTAATGTATTCTAGCGACGATCTTATACTTCCGTGAAGCCATGGAAGATAACAGTGTGTACCGCTACTGAAGTTCTGTAAATAAAGCAAGTCAATTCTCACTGAAAAAACATTTTTGGGTGGATGCTTATATCGGTTAACATGCCCTTTTATAACTAATATACTTCCTAGTTCTTTTTGTATTTTCTAATATTGCCATAGTTTTATAATGTCATGAAAATCCATGAAATAATCCTCAACATTTAGTCCGTTTGTTTCCCACTGTTCCACTGGTATTTAGTTAACGTTGTTACCTTTGCACTTCACTTTTCCTTTTCCACAATGCGTTGGAAAAGAGAAATACCCACTTCAAATTATACATTTCAGCAAAATCCTCTTGATTGAGTCATGTGATATGTGCTTCAACTTTCTTTTATTTAGATATATACATTTTGATTCACAGACATAATACACCTATGTGTGGAGTCAAAGCTCGCTCCTTTCCGGGAGGCAGCTCAGAACTATGACCTGGTGCTTAACTTCCCACGTGACACGACAGAAGGGGGCCACAGATACCTGCCATATGTTGGTAAGTGAATCGTGTACCTAAGAACAGGTTGATTGACTCTTATCAGAAGATGATATCTTCAATAGGTCAGAATGTGTGGATGATTACTGACAGAATATTTATACCAGTCTATCCCAGGGTAATTTCTACGTGGAAACCTTATAAAATGTTTTTAAAATGTGGTTTAAAAATAAACACAGAAACTGCTTATTTGAGTACCATGTCAGTTTTGTGATTACATGATGTGTAGCGTACAGGTAGCATGTCTTGTTATAGGTAATGGCATGCTGGGGGTGGTGGTGGAGGAGTCGGCCATGTTGTACATCCGGTCCCAGCGGGCGCTCGCCACACCCGTCAAGTACTACCCTGTCATCCACGTCTCGGTACCCGGCCTGCAGTCCAGTGAGGGCAACGCCATCGACTTCGTTAACGGACTCGTCTACAAAATACAGTGTTTCCAGCTGGTTAGTATAACGAAGACACCGTCAAAGATAGCTCTATTTTAACACCTCTATTCTGTTTATTGGCATAGTATAAATGAAAGCAAAAATTGTAGGAACATAGGATACATGTAATATCGAATTTTGACCGGTTTAGAATAGATAAAATGGATGAAAGTCTTCACGGATTTCCCTGATTTCAGGGATTTTAAAGTCCCAAGGCCTTATACATTCATATTAAAATCCAGGTTTTTGGGCTGATAATGGACCAGTTCAGGGATTTTCGTGCTCTGCGACTTTCATCCCTTGTTTATACAGTCAGAATTCTGACACTATGATAATCACTCTCAGTGATATAATGTCCCTGTTTGGTAGCCGTCATATTGATCTCAATGCCTAACTGTCTATTTGTTTCAGGGCACCAGTTGTATCACTGCGGCCAGTCAGACCTATGCCCACCGAACTAGGCCCTCACTTCTCATACAGGAATACCGTCTGTACAACCCGACAGTAAGTGTTACATCCACGCACTTCCCTGCTATAACGTCTTATTGGGAGGGGTTACCATATTATGCTAACACAATCTATCAACGTTATAACGTTATAATGTAGTAGCCCTCCCTCTGTAGGGGGGTTTGCCCATTTTAATGTTTTCCCCCTACAATCTTCTAATATCACATTTCCGACCTATAAATTCAACCAAATTTGTAATTTAGTATGATTAAACTTTTTATTAAAGTTTCATGAGGAATTTTCTAGGAATAACTTGTGTAGATCCATTTTTGTTATGAAAGTGCCTCACTTTTTGCCGATTTTGCCGATTCTTGGCCGATTTCAGCACTGTAACCTATGGAAAAGTGCTTCGTTCGTTTTTAGCCCCAAAAATCGCATGCATTCTATCTATTAAGCATAACCATATTGCATTTATTGTGTTGACTGTTGTCGGTGCTACACCTAGTCCAAAAAGAAATTAAAAAAAAATAATTCTAAAACATGCTTTTGAAGGATCCTTGAAACCAAGATTTCGACTTTTTTTCTTGCAAGTAGTAGTCTCAAGAAATTGATTGTATTTTACACCTCAGTCATATAATATGACATTCTCTTTTCATAGATCTCACGAAGAGTATACTAGCATTAATGACCTAGCAATATGGCGATGTCAAATATATTCCCTAGCAATATGGGGTCATTTTCGGCTGCTCATTGCAGTTCTTGAAAAAAAAATCCAAGATGGCGATTTTTCTGTCCGATGGAAGTAGGTGTTTGCATGGCGATTTTTCATTTATTATTTATCATTTCACATTTGTCTACCCACCATTTAATTCTTGATATCTCATGGCAGCTATCATCCGTTTTCATTTTTCATTTTGGCTTTCAATTTTTATCACAATTAATGATCAATGATTGCCATTTTGGCGAAAATCCAAACTGCTACGTCATGTGTGCACTGCACATGCGCAGCTGTCAACAAGGCAAGCTGCCTGGTTGCTAGGCAAGTAGCTACGGCGTCTTAGTACAGTCCAATAATGACAGGTGGCGCCACCGGCATGGCGCCACCTGTCATTATGTGACGGTACTAGCACTGGCAAGGTGTGGGGCGTAGCTGTCATTTAGTTTAAGTATGAGGGACTAGGCCTACTAGCACTGGCAAGGTGTGGGGCGTAGCTGTCATTTAGTTTAAGTATGAGGGACTAGGCCTACTAGCACTGGTAAGGTATGGGGCGTAGCTGTCATTTATTTTAAGTATGAGGGACTAGGCCTACTAGCACTGGCAAGGTGTGGGGCGTAGCTGTCATTTAGTTTAAGTATGAGGGACTATAGGCCTACTAGCACTGGCAAGATGTGGGGCGTAGCTGTCATTTAGTTTAAGTATGAGGGACTAGGCCTACTAGCACTGGCAAGATGTGGGGCGTAGCTGTCAGTTATTTTTAAGTATGAGGGGCTAGGACTACTAGGGGGGGCAGAGGGGTCCCCCCTTGAGGTCGGAAAGTCGCCAAAATTAAAGGCTCCATCATCTATTTTTTATGTTACTTTGTAGGCCTATGATAGTAGGCCTAGACGTACACATGATATATATGTAGTGGAATGTGATACTATAGGCCCTAACCTGTAACCCCTCCCTTTATTTTACTACATAGAAAATTATGATGCTATAGTGGTGTAACGATATATTTTCAAATTAAATCTATCAGATTTGTGGATACTGCGCGCATCCATTAAAGAGGGCCGCCAATATTCTAGAAAAATAAACACGAAAATGGCGCTCCCGCGCCTCCAGTGGAACAAAAATAAATTAAAGGCACCCTCACGCACCCTTTTTTCCTCATAATTGACTTTAAACCGCCTCACCGATCCATGTAATAACATTTTAGGGATGTTAGCTCGATGCTTAGACATAACAATAAGAAGAAAGTCATATACCACAGAGGTATTCCCCAATAGAGGACATGGTGATCTTAGTTACGGGACGTTATGGGACATCATGCAGAAAAAGGTCCCTATTTTAAAAGAAAATTAGTAGAGTGTGGTATTTATATATAAAATAGACTGATAAGAATGAATTTAGACGTACCTTAATAAACAAAAATTCTACCATGTGGGTAGACCATGGAAATTATTTCTAAACCACTTCATTTCTCAGTGCTGAGTATGTTGCAAGTATATAAAGTCCCGCCTAAATGTTTTATGAAAAGAAAACCATTTTTATTTTTTATGTTTATACTTTTTTTTCAGAACACCAAAGTGGCCGTTGACATTGATCTGACGGGCCCTTCGGACTGGGCAGGAGCTCAGACCACCAACAAAAGGTAAGGAATATTATTGAGGATATTTTGAATATTACAGTGGGTACTGGTATATGATATATATGCTATGTAGCCATTTTAACTTATCTGTGATACGCTATCTGAAAGAAAGGGGACCTAGCGGAAGCAAGGCATTGCGCCTAAGCTAGGATGATTCATCTACTTTTGTATTTGATATCTTTTACCCAATAAAACACTTAAAAAAAAATTCAAGTTTCAATCTGGCTGTTCATAGTTTTATCATGACATTCTTTGAAATGTAAAATAAATTATCATGTTTAAGATGATAATTCATGGCATTATCGCTCAAGATTTAAAAGCAGCCAATCATGAACTAAGAATAATTATACTATGTTGAAAGAAAATGGTATAATATTACCGTATATACCATTTTGAGAGCCACTTTGTTATGATACATACTAAACAAAGTAGCTCTTAATATGCATATGCTTGAGAAGTAAAACTTGTCAATTAGACTCACATAGCCTTGTGTTGCTGTAACCTTGTAGAGTGACGGCTAACGGAGTGGAGTACAGCCTGACGGCGGGCACCGTGCCACTCACCGGGAAGGACGGCCAGGTGGTACCCATAGCCATCGCCTCCGTCCGGCCTCCGGAGGCCATCACTGTTAATGCCGGCAGGTGAGGCACCAATTCATTTCATTGACACAGGGTAACTGAATAATACTAAACGACTGAACCATGTTTTAAGACGTTTTTGTTCCTGTGAAAGTACTTATATTCACGGGTGTAAATTTTTGCTGAGGTGGCAAAAAAGACTAATTCGCGGGTATTTATTCCATACTGTAGTATACAAGGATTTTTCATTTCCGTGAATATAGCGAAAATATATACCCAGCAAAATAAAGTACGACCACAGTACATAGGAGAATGTCTATCATTCAGCCTGTGTTATAGATAGACATCAGATGACCAAAGGGATAGATGGGCAATATGGGGGGACAAATGTTTCCTTTGAAAAGAAATCTGAAATGTGTTTTCTTCACCCTGTAATTGGCCTGCGATCTTCAGGTACTGATTTCTCTCTTTTCCATAAACTCTTAAGTATTCTTAAATTGCTACCCTCTAAATGAAAGCCACATAGGCTTCAGTGTTGAAGCAACGATAGAAATCACTACTTTTGCCAAAGTCCCCCATATTTCTCTCTTCACACACAGAAATGCCATCTTCTACAGTGGAAATACCCTCAAACACACAATAAAAACCATCTAAAACGTTTAAGTTAAATTTAAATAAAAGTTCCCAACACAGAGCACCACCAAAAAATATTTTAGTTCCTCTAGGTGGCGCCACCCCTACTTCTCGCACACTCCGAGAAGTCCACGATACAACACGAGAGTTGGCAGCAACAGCGTCAGGATAAAAGGAGCGTCCAGAGCAGTTCAAACTGTACCACCCATATCGTCGCCGTTTATCGTCCGATCGACTGGCTTTTTGATAGGGACAGAAGGCGGTACATGCCCGCAGCCTGCAACCTTCGCCCACACCCACCTGCACACCCACACCCACCTGCTCTCCCACACCCACCTGCTCACCCACACCCACCTGCTGGCCTGAAATGGAATAACATACATGTATGACACATGACTTTAGATTACTTTTTAACAAGGAATTCATTTCTGATGCCAGAATGGACCAATGCATGATTATAACGGAGTACTATATCTAAGTACATGATAAGCTACAGATTCAGCTTACCCTGAGTCATCTGTGAGGCCACTCACACACTCAATCTTTTGTAACTCAGGTAATTTTGATCCAAAGTACTGCAATTCCCCTTACCAGTATGTATTTTCCTATATACAGGGAAACAGTTTAAAATGGAGCTATTTTACCCGAACAGTTGGTTTTGAGAAATGGATCCTGTGAGTGAGGGATGTGCAAATGGTTCTATGACGACATGAAACCATATTAAAGGCAGTATCAACCTTACAAAAGTGTTAGGTCATCGTGAATGAAATGGTACTGTTTTGTAACCACTTAATCTGTTTTAACGACTGTTAGCATTTGTGACATTTTAAAGCTTTTGAAAATGTTATGACTAAATGAAGACTTGTATTATTTCAGCACATGGAAGTACCAAGGAATTATGTCTGTGAAGTACGCGGAAGGCGGGCTGGACAGCTCTAGTAAATCAATTCCAGACATCTTGGAAAAACTCAAACAAGCTGCCGAGCAGGTAACAAACATACCTTATGTGTAAATCAGTTATTTTGTCCATTATTTTATGTCTGATTTTTTATATACTAACCGATGTCTTGATAGACACGTCAAGTGTTGAGATGCCATTATGGGTTATGCTACTACTTGTTTCTTCTGTCTTCTTTCAGGAACTCCAAGCAGCAGTAGGCACTGCCGTAAAGTACCTCAGACAAGAACACGTGCAAGCCTGGCACAAGGTAGTTATACGCTGTATATAGGTATATGGAGAGGGATGGAATGGGTTGGCTTTTCTTGCCTTTGTTTCTGCATATATATGTATACAACCTTTTGCCCCCTTCATAACTTCTGAAGCAGTGAAACGCTAAGAAATGGCTATTATTTAATCAAGACCTGGCCGGATTTCTATTTACAGTTGTGGTTTTCTGGATTCGGCATCAGTCTTTCACGAGCGAAGGGTGCGCTGAACGGGGACCGTATCAACGCCACCATTTACTACGTGATGAGCCACCTGCCGGCCCCGATACACGAGGTGTCCCGCAGCAGTGAGGAGCGCTTTAACATGGAGAAGCTGCTCTACTACCCGGACCGCTGCTACGAAGGCCATCACACACTGTACGTGTTGCTACTCATGTATAAGCATTCAACATAGAAAATAACTTCCATTTTAAGTACGAAATATGCTAACACCATGATGCAGGATTTAATTAGATATACAGGAATGAATATTTTAGCTGCTACAGTTAACTGGTGACGGCGTGTCTACTCTCATGCTGGTGGTTTTGTTGTTTTTGAGTGTAGGCAGAACCCGAGGATGTGGGCAGACATTCAGAGTGTGGATGGGCTGGTCGCCGTCATCAACATCTGGATTATAACCCTGGAGAAGCAGGGATGTAGCTCCATGCTGAGAGCAGGTAAAAAAGGAACTTCTTACAAAGCGTACAGATTAATTAAAATGAAAATCTGACATAGCAACATATGGGCAAGGACAATCAATGGATTTGTCTACAATCCACTACTCCCAGCGAGGCTTTTATAGCTTAAATGGTAGGCAAATATTCAGTGTTCACTTTTAATGGGTGTCCTTTACTACATACATACATGTGTATGTTCTGAGTAACCAGACAGTTCTACAGTAGTCATTGCTAGTATACAAGTACTGAAATCACAGAGGTCGATGTGAACCGTTGCAAATATAACTGTAGTCTAGTCAGAGGGAATTCTTATTGCACGTAGAAATAATGGAAGACGTAATAGTTTGAACATGTACGATTTGTTTTGTATTTGACAGGGGCGGATGGTGCTTTACAAGCCATGCTGCTAAGTTTAGGCGAACTCCAGTTTAAAAACGACCATCTCGAGTTCCATATTCATCCGCGTGAGCTGCATAGAGACTACTTCTTCCGCCGAATAAACTATGGCAATAACACCCATGTCAACATCTCTGTAGTAGTCAACGATAACAACAAGGCGGAGCTCTATGTCGCCATGGATAAGAACGACCGCCAATACTATGCCTGCGATGCAGGCTGCTTAGATACTCCTGTCAAATTAAGGTAAACCTTCTTTTTCTTTCATCGAAACTCTTTCATGATCGCCATCTGAGTACTCAAAATTGTATTTGATAAGAATAATGTATTACCTACATGATCAAAATCGAATACAGGCACCCATGAGTATAGCATATTTTATAATTAGAATTTATCAGAAATTATCATTAAATAGCATCTTTCTAACTTGTATTGTATAATAGACCTGGGACTGAGTTGCCATTTTCTGCGGTTATTCCATTATTGATGTATTACTTTAAAATATATGATAACCCATACTCATGGTAGCTAGTCAGTCGTTTAAGATACATCTACTGCATACCAAGTGTTGTTGTCGTCGCACAGTAAACAGTGGGTGTAGGTCCCGTACATGTACTGAATACCAGGTGTTGTTGTCGTCCCACAGTAAACAGTGGCTGCAGGTCCTGTACATGTACTGAATACCAGGTGTTGTTGTCGTCCTACAGTAAACAGTGGGTGTAGGTCCCGTACATGTACTGAATACCAGGTGTTGTTGTCGTACTACAGTAAACAGTGGGTGTAGGTCCTGTACATGTTCTAAATACCAGGTGTTGTTGTGGTCCTACAGTAAACAGTGGGTGCAGGTCCCGTACATGTACTGAATACCAGGTGTTGTTGTCGTCCTACAGTAAACAGTGGGTGCAGGTCCCGTACATGTACTGAATACCAGGTGTTGTTGTCGTCCTACAGTAAAGAGTGGGTGCAGGTCCCATACATGTACTAAATACCAGGTGTTGTTGTCGTCCCACAGTAAACAGTGGGTGCAGGTCCCGTACATGTACTGAATACCAGGTGTTGTTGTCGTCCTACAGTAAACAGTGGGTGCAGGTCCCGTACATGTACTGAATACCAGGTGTTGTTGTCGTCCTACAGTAAACAGTGGGTGTAGGTCCCGTACATGTACTGAATACCAGGTGTTGTTGTGGTACTACAGTAAACAGTGGGTGCAGGTCCCGTACATGTACTGAATACCAGGTGTTGTTGTCGTCCTACAGTAAACAGTGGGTGCAGGTCCCGTACATGTACTGAATACCAGGTGTTGTTGTCGTCCTACAGTAAACAGTGGGTGTAGGTCCCGTCCATGTACTAAATACCAAGTGTTGTTGTGGTACTACAGTAAACAGTGGGTGTAGGTCCCGTACATGTACTAAATACCAGGTGTTGTTGTCGTCCTACAGTAAACAGTGGGTGCAGTTCCCGGTGAAGGTGACAGAGCCGTGGACGTCCGTCCTCTACATCACAGCTGACCACCAACACATGGAGGAACTCAAACACATCATACACGTCAAGGAGATCCTAGAGGGTAAGTCACAAACATACCCCCCCTCCCTCCATCTATCGCATTCTTTTATTACGACTGAAAGATTTAGTCTTTATTTCCATGGTTATCATGGTAAGGGGAAGCAACACAGCCACTGATAGGGGAAGCCATGTGAGGTTCATAAGGCCACTCCAAATAATATACTTGTTTCACATCACTGTGCGCATCACTAAAATCTTGTGTAGATCTTTTATCTCTTACTTACTAAAACATAAATGCAGTTTGCCGAGAGTAGATTCCCTTACCCATTTAACCCTCAGCAAAAAAAAAGAAAAAAGAAGCACCCTCGGCATAGTGCACATGGCTTGATGGTGATAGGCGAGTTTATTTTTTGGAGTGGCCTAACCCAGGAGGTTAAATGCATATTATATAAAAAGAGAATCATTGTACCGGTTATGTATCTATTGTAAAATCTTAGTTATCTAAATAAGCCATTTGTAACTAATCATTAATCTCCTTTTCTGTGATCTACAGCTCCAGCCCACGAGCATCATGTTATCGCGCTTCACCGGCATGGCCACCACTACGGCGGGCTGCCCATGATGTTCTGGGTGTCCATTGGATTCCTTATTGTCATCTTTCACCTCTTCCTCTTCAAACTCATCATCAACGAATACTGCCAGACAGACAAGTACACTCGTAGTCGCTATAACCTATAGCACAGCGAATAATGGGGTTGGGGCAATAGAGGGTTAGTTTAACCAGATGGATTCTGATCATCCGATTCTTTCTGAATCTAATTTGTGTCCTCGTAAATACCTGTAATTATAGTAAATATGGAATTATGATATATATTATGTGAAAAGCAACCAACAGTTACACGATAGTCATTCATTTTCAATATTTCCTTTGCGAGTATTTTTAAGTTTGGGTTTATGAGATAATACCATTGTTCTTAAGATATAGGTGAAAGGAAATTACCACACGGGATAAGATTGGTGCCACCTTGTCATGCAGTATTTAACGCTGGTTTAATTGGGTGTAATGTAGGTATACGCTGGGGGCATTTTAGAACAATGCCGAAATTGACTCATTTGGAAATCATAACCTTTTATTTGACTCATGCTATTGTTGAAGCGTATCATACAATTACCCTGTATATAGGTGTATAAAATGACATGCTTTGTTTAAAGATGTTTGGGAAGTTATTTATACTAGGTGAGCTGTTTCATAATTTAGAGGGCTGTTTGTTTTCTATAGGGTATCACAGTCATATGCGAATAAATTACATTCATAGCCAGAAATATCATGGTGGCAGATCAGATTCGTTCCTTTCGACTGAGTATACCCAATTGAAATTATCGTAGTAAATGTTGCTGTCCGAGTTGCTGGTATACGTGTGCTTAGAATGGTTGCTAAAGAATGCCACTGTTCAGACTTATTTTGATATGAGAGCATGGGGTTGCCATGGTACCAAACCGTTTCCAGTCATATGTACGAATTCATATGTGCATACAGTGTAATATCACCACCGTTTATATAAAATGAAACAATTGATGGTGGTTTGTAACAATAGTACATAGCAGTTTTAGTATTTATACTAGGTATCACTGTAGGAGCAAGGCACTTGTAAGGAACAGTCAACTTATATACATTGTCAATTAAACTCACTTGAGGCATCGTGTAACATACACGCTATGAAACTGACACGTGACTGCACTTCGTATTGACGACTACAGGTTTTTAAACGTCAACGCGTTATGAATTGGTGTTTAAACAAGGCATTGGTTATGATGGCTCTGCCTGCTGGGATTACCTTGATGGATGCAATAATAGACAGAACTGTTCATCATCTCGATCATAAATAGTCATTATTGTCTGGTAAAAAAAAAATGGGGGGGGGGGGAGGGGCATATATAGAAATACAGAAATTATACCAATATATAACAGAGTTAGTATACAAACAATAAGTAATTCGGGCAACAGTCCATAATCATTTAGCAATACATCTTGCTGTAATATTTTGAGGTCGGAAAGCCATTAAATTACTATATAAATGTGAATTAAGATACGGACGTCTTATATCAGGAGTATGACTTCTATAATATTTTTGTTTAGAAATTACGTGGTCCATGAATGTGAAATAAGAAGTTCAGAGATGATAATTTTTCCTACTTGTGTAGGACTTTCCGCTTCTTTTCTTTTCACTCGGATATCCAGAATAAATCATGTGTATTAACCAAAGTCGTAAAATGTCGACCAGCGAGTGGCGTCTTTAAATAACCAGTGGGTCATCACTTTAAAATAGATTCATTGTCATAATGTCTTGATTCTATAGGTGATCCTTGGTGAATGATAATGACAATCAGACCCGCAAATCAGTGATTGGAGATGGGGGTTTACTCAGGTCATGGTGCATGCTGTTCCCTGTTCACTATTACTGAGTCAATATTGTAAGGTGCTTGTAGAACTTCCAGTTAGTTTGTGGCTAATAACATATTGCACTAAAGCTGTCCCATGGGGCATTCAAAGATTGCAAAAATGCACCGATCTAACCATAAACTGACTATAAGACAGCAATGCACTTCGTCTTCAGATGAAATGTGCTTGCAACATAGCCTGACCCTGTTACGGGGTCCAAAGATAGACTTCACCTGTAATGGGGTCATAACTGTGTTATATCGGCAAAGGTGACTTCCAAAGGTGTGCCATTAATAATAATGACGAAACTAAAACCCATTACTAGTATATTTGATAAGGCGTTCTTTCCCCATTCTAAAAAACATACCGATCTTGTCTCAATTAAATCAGTATTCAGAATGTTTACCGGGTATTATTCATTCCGATCTGTTGAGAATTCATCTCGTCCCTAAAAAAGGAATTACCGTTTTCAAAGAACGCCACCGGAAATATCATTATTGTGAAATGAAACTCTGTTATTATACATTTTAACATGTTAAAAAGGTTAGACATAGAAGACCCACCTAGAGTGCAGTGGACTCATTTTTTATACTTATCCCAAACTATGAACTTATTTGTTGATTTGACATAAGATAAACAATGTGTCAGTTTCTAGATTCCAAACGGTGGCCATCTCACATGCACACAAGTTATACATAACGTTTATGCAATATGTGTTGTCTGATTGCTCAGTGTGCTTTATACTTATCTCCTTTCCTGGGTATTATTTAATTGTTGTGTCAAGATGTACTTACTGTCACTGTCACTCTGCTTTCGGCAATTGGTATGCAAAGTAATTATATATATAGAAAGGCTACACACACGAATATCTGGATAGACACAACAATCACAATATCACATGGAAGAGACTCAAGCAGACTCGAGTAGTGGATGTGTTGATTGGGAGTCAGCTATAGCACGGTTCGATACCTTCCATGTCATGTGAGACAAAAGGGATGGTTCTCTAATCATTGAAATTATATCGGTTAATGCACGTGTTTAAGTGGCATTGGTGTGAATGGCATTAACCCGCCCCTCCTCATGATCCTTTGTTATGTATCTGAAATATAGCATGTGCTATGTAAGGGTAATGCAGCATTCCGTGTTGTTGGAAGAACAAATGTCAGTGTGTACTAAAATTGTGGTGAAAAGCAGTCTAGTGAAAAGACACTAAAAAACATGTGATAATCTCTTGTGTAAATAAGCACGTAGTATAGGAGCTGGGGGTGTGTACAGTTATTAGTGGGTATTATTCGGGTAAACCAAGTGTATATTATTGATGGTGATTTACTGATGTACATATACTATTCCAGCAGCTGGTTGACGATGCACACACACGCGCACCAGAAGCAGGCATCTTGATGTATATAGTTATCATTAACGTTATTATGATGTAGCTGCAATCAGACGTTGGCACATGAAGCTCGCGTGGTGACCACACGTAAAGAATAAATGTAATACACTGGGATGTGTTATATGGTAGTGGCGTTTCTCTTTTCTTTCAATTCAACTGTCCATACAATATTGTAAAGGAAGCATGAAATAAAAACAATGTAAATTTTGATCTAGGCCCGTAACACAATAGCCATTTTTTCATACCACTGCATGCATAGGAACGAAGTTGGGGTCGGTATAAAGGAAACGTCCTCATATCAGTGTAGGAGTCCTCCCCGTTAATGTGTATCCGACCCATACCACCCTAACAAAACAGGACTGCCCATTCCATGCAGAATGATTCTCAGTTGTAGGTGTAGCAGAATCACAGAGACTCCTCTGTGTACCTAAAGTGTGCCTCTCACCAGGGGCCTGTAAGTTAACTAGACATATTACCCCATTCCCATATAGTGTAGGGAGAGAGTGCTGACAGTGCCAGGATGTCGCTACTTTAAGCCGTTGTCTGGTTCTTATGGTAGAGGGAAAGTAAAACGTGCCATTAGTTATGGTGGATTGCGGCCTGATTTCATCAAGATGTGTAAGTCTGCTAACAAGAACTTGGCGAGGAGGCACCGAAAACAAGGAGCTTATAATAGATATGGATAGGAGGTGTAAGCCAGAGGCTCACCTATGGGTATAGGCCACCCCTACCCCCTCTATCCTCCCTTAAAGAGGCCGGGACATGATATTTTGGGTATCAATATTTGTCAGTTATTCAATAACCTGCATCAAATGACACTGTTGGTGTATGTAAGGAGGGTCCCAGACCAACGCACGCCTTACATGGCCCAGTCCACTCCTGCAGGTGTGCACAGAGCCACAACAAGCCTCCCCAAACACCTCGCCATGTTGTGACGTCATCGGCGGTAAGGGCCCCGACACCTTACCCACTACTCACAAATACATAATAGCGAATATAGCCGTGAACTGCATTGTCCACTCGAAATTGCCGAGAGCAACACCCTGTAGCAGCTATGACGACCTCATCCCAGCTAACAAAAAACGTCAAAATAACGTTATAAAATTTCATATAACGTTATGCCATAGTAAGGAGCCTTAGAGAAACGTTATATAACGTTATATAACGTTATAAAATGTTGTATAACGTTTTT
Source organism: Harmothoe impar (assembly GCA_947462335.1). Lineage (NCBI taxonomy): Eukaryota > Metazoa > Annelida > Polychaeta > Phyllodocida > Polynoidae > Harmothoe > Harmothoe impar. The sequence goes on from OX381711.1 coordinate 51,910,231, forward strand.
TGTTTACTGGGATATGTGCAGTATTGACTGCTATGGAGGATAAGGGGTTTCATGTGGTACTTTTTTTTTGGGGGGGGGGGGCTATAACATGGGACCCTACTGAATGAGATAAATGTATTACAACAGGCAGCTTTGTATCCCCGACATCAGACCCCGTGTCCCACTGCTACAAGTAGACTCATAAACACATGCACGCGCACACGCACTCACACACTTAAACGCGCAACCTAGATGAGAAAAGAACGGACCGAGAGTCCGATAAACTCATGAGTAAGTCCCAGGCGTCATAGCACACTTGGACGTAAAACAATCCAATCAATCAATCAATCAATTCTTATCCACCCCAATAAAATTATGCTGTAAAGGCAGGATTCAGGGTGGTCAGGAAAGCTTCATAAAACGACTTGGGCGATTATAAACAGCAACTGGTGCATGGAGTTCTTGTTGAGGGTACTGTGAGAGAAAGAGGGGTCAGGCCTTGATGACCATAAAGGTTGATTTAGTTGGCTCCAGGTGCTGCCCACTTCAAGCTGGATGAGTCACTATCATGCACAATGTAAAGTCGTAATGATTTGGAAAGGAAAAGAATGTGTGTTGTTGACACCCTTCGGATCTATCTGAAGGGAACGGGGAAATGCCGGGCCACGTTTAAGGAGCTGCTCCTGTCATAAAACACCCACGAGCCGATGAAGTGCGTCCTGAAGAGAGCCGCCATTGGAGCTGACTTCAGGTCACACTCCAACCTCGGGGCGGGTGTGAAAGGAGCAGCTCGAACTGACATTCCAACTGATGGCTTTTTGGCATATGGTCTAGCACTATTGATAAAAGGCCCGTGCAGTACTACTAGAAAAGGGTTAGAAAAAGCCACAGGAGAGCATTACTGGAAGACAGTTTTCTGTAAAATGCATTACACATTACTTTTCATTTATCCAAGTGGGCCATATTGAGCGGTACACTGAAGAACGAGGCTGTCTATAGACAGAAAAGTAAAGGTATCAACTGTGTCTCCCACGTGGCTCTGGTGAAATAGAGAGCCAAACTGCCAATGACTCTGCTTGTATGAAGGGTCAACTTGAGTTGACACTGATAGTACAGAGTCAACTTCAGTTGACCCGTCATATAAGCAGAGTCATTAGCAGTTTGACTCTCTATTTTACCAGAGCCACGTGGGAGACACCGTTGACACCTTTACTTTTCTGTGTGTATGTTTAATTATAAAAACTATCATTTTCCACATGAATTAAGTTTTGTTGGTGCTGCTAATAATAAGTTGAAGTTAAGAGGAATGAGTTGTGGCTTCTGTGGACCTCTACACTGCAAAAAAGGTGCTTCGTTTTTAAACATATTTAGGTCTAAATGTGTTTAAAGTCTAAACATTTTACTAGGTTTATGTCTTCGAATCTTTTTGTTTGGAATTTAACAATTTTATTTCAAAAATCTAATCAGTTATGTTAATTACACACAGAAAAGCAAAGGTCTCAACTGTGTCTCCCACGTGGCTCTGGTAAGATAGAGAGTCAAACTGTTAATGCCTCTGCTTATAATGAAGGGCCAACTTGAGTTGACTCTGTATGATCAGTGTCAACTCAAATTGACTCTGTACTATAAGAGTCAACCCAAGTTGACCCTGCATATAAGCAGAGGCATTAGCAGTTTAACTCTCTAGTTTACCAGAGCCACGTGGGAGACACAGTCGACGCCTTTACTTTTCTGTGTGTATCTTTAGATGCTTAGTATTTAAACAGTATGAAGGGTAGGTGTTCTGGATATAAACATGTAGTGCTTAGATCTAAGTACATGCACCAGATGGCAGCTCTGTGGTTGACTGTAGTTTCTACAACCTCTCAAATATCAGTGTTGTGATAAAAACACTAAAATCTGAGGAAATCAACTTAAATGTGATCTCGGATAGAACGGAATGATATATATATTGCAGGAATCGAGGGTTGGATCCTACATTAGTATGAACACTGTACGGTAAAGGTACACCTGCTACATAAACACCTCAGTTGAGAAGTCTAAGAATGGATATAGTAATATCTTCCCTACAGGTTTGTTATTTTAACTCAAGGTCGTGTCTATATTAAAGTACAGGCCTATGTGCAATAGTTATGGATACATTGGCTTACAGGGAGGGGGGCTACTGGTACTAGTAGTCCCTTCAAAACACTATGTGGGATTGAATAGATATGAATTTATTCAAATATAAATATCTAATCAAATTAATGTCTACATGTTTCTGGACACACCAGTTTTAGCCTTAAACACAGAAATGTAGAAATAGGGGGGGGGGTTACTTGGAGTGAAGGAATATCGATTTGAGTTTATTCATTTATAATCTTACATATACTGGGGGTCGTTATTGCAAATATTACCTAGTTATAATCAAGTTCAGTGCAAGTCTATCTTGTACTAGCTTGTCATAACAATGTTTCTTTACTATAGAAATGTATGGGATAAAATTTGGGTTTGGTAAAAGTGCTCGTTATAAGCCAGTGCTCCTTGTATCCATGATCGTTGTAACCACGTTTTACTGTATTAGCTTGAACCTTCTAGAGACAGACATAACCTGTAATTATATTGGAAAAATATCCCATTTATGGTCAAAAAGTGCTCCTTATTAGCGATTTTTCATGAGAATTGCTCGTTCTAGCAGGTGTTTTATTTTTATTTTAGAAAAGTATGGGAGAAGATTTGGCAGGGCAAATGTGCTCCTTATAACATCCTGCTCCTTATATCCGCCCTCCTTATAACGAGATTCTACTGTACTATCCCAGCAAACACACCTTTACCGGTCCGGTTCTGGCCCACACCTGGCAACGGTACTGGGCCAGTACAGGCAATCGGTACTGGACCAGTACTGGGGTGCAAATGGCACCAGTACCGGGCCAGTACAGTATGCCAGTACTGACATGGTACAGGGCCAGCATCGGACCAGTACTGGACCAATGCTGGCATTTCGGTACTGGGCCGGTACCGGACCGGTTACTGAGCGCTGTAGTATAACGTAGAGTCAAAAGCATAAGTAATCTGTTGCAAAATTAACATTATATTGTACCTATTGTGCTTCAAGGCCTGAAGACTTAGGCAATCAGTCATCATGGTGCAACAACCAGCTACAGTTTATAGCCAGAAGTATAGCATACCAGTTTTTGACAGAGATAACACACCTTGCAGGTCTTATAGTTGTGTAATAACCAAGCAAAAGGTGTTTGCAAAGACATGCCCTTTGTTCTCCCATTGTTTATCACATTTAATGTAAAAGTTTGTATTCCATAAGATTTCACAGGAAATTTGTTTCAGGCTAAACTATTTAAAACTATTTTGAAGACTCTGAGGGTCATAATTATAGAGATATCATATGCAACTAAACCCTCAATATCATAAAACATGCACCGGTGACATCTGGTGGATTCTTTGAAAACTACTGTGCCGGTACCGGCATGTTGGTAGTGGCATGCCGGTACTGGGCCAGTACCGGCATACCCTTACTGAAATGTCGATACTATGCCGGCACAGTGCCAGTACAACCAAGCTTAAATGGCATTATAATGGCTCTGTACTGGGGGTGCAGAGGGGTCCCCCCCTGAGGTCGGAAAGTCGCCGAAATTAAGAGGTCCAGGTCACAAAGTCGCTTTTTTGGGCCCCCTAAAGTATTGCCAATTTTGTCCAAAAGTCGCCAGGTCACTTTTATTATTGCAATAGGTCGAAAGTCGCCTCCAAAACGGCCCAGGTCGCCAGGTCGCTTTTGACCCATCTGCAGCCACTGTACTGGCAGTATTGGCCCGGTAGTGCCGGTACTTGCCTGTACAATGACGGTACTGGCCCGGTACAGGTGTGTTTACTGGGATCTAATAGGCGTACCATACAGACGCCTTGTACATATACTAAGGGATAGTAAATGTTAGTCAAACGGAGAAAAGACCAAACCCTTAAAGTGCCATAATTACATTGTATTTGCAAAGTAGAGACATTTTGTTGACCTTAGCTCATGAATTGTGTATACTAAGTACATGCAAATCGGATAGGGGGCGTGAGTACAGTCCATCCTTAACATAGTCAAACATGAGAAGGATGGGATTGTAGCCCCTATAGTTGATGAATCATTCCTCATGACACACATAGCAATGCTCATGTCGTACCATGTTAATACTTCCCTGCCCCAGTGAGCACCACCACCCGTGCCCACCCTCACACAACAGGACCCCCATACACCCAGCTACACCCCTCCTCACCCACTGCCCTCGGGAGGTCACACAGACGCTCACACCTATAGATGTGTAAATACACCACCCACAGGAGGAGATGGTCACCTGTCACACTACCACCACATATCATTACACACACGACTTGTATGGTTTATACATCTACATTGTCATATAGCTGCTCAGAGACAGGATTACACCATAACCTATGTGCTATATTGGATGTGGACTCACTGTGCCCTAGCTATATAAACAGTGCACTGGAGTAAGGAGTGGTCGTAATTCAACCTGTAGGAGGAGGAGTGGCAAGTGGTCTTGGATGAGGTACAGCCCCAGCGTGCCAGCAGTAACAATATACCCATGGCGTAGCACACATCCGTGATGCACACTTAATATGAAGTGATATTCTCCATGAGTTGCTACACATGCTGAATCCCTGTGGACTCTACATTAACAGATCAGGATACAGGTGTTGTGGGAGGAGTGGCTGCTTCTGACACCTGATGGAGCTATCCAGCACGCAGCCCTACCTTGGCACTGTGCTACCTTATAAACCCCGAGCACCAACAGCAGGTAGGTTACACATTCAGTGTACATGTTGCTGAATATTAGTCTAAACTGATGACATACCTATTGCAAGTGTGATTCACTTAGTTCCTACACTGATAATAATGAGCCTGGAAATGTTAGTCACTACGGACTACATTTCTATAGTCATGTGAATGTAGCAAAAACGACTATACCAAGTCAGTCACCTATGTCTATAGTAAGCTAGTCATATAGTCAACATATATAGTCATGCATTAGAAGAGCTGATTTGTGATATATAGTCAAGTGACTATGAATTTAATGCTTTCATGCTCTAAAGTAGTCACTCTGACTATTATAAATAGATATAGTCCATCATGAGACAGCAGGACAATAAGTCAGGACAAGTACCGTGCTGGCATCTACCCCCAAGACATCTACCCTATACTAGGACTACTATCTACCCCTAGGACATCAACCCCAGGCCAACTACCCCTACCTAGGACATCTACCCCTAGGACTTTTACCCCTATGGGCATCTACCCCTTGGAATTTTACCCCCTAGGACTTCTACCCTCTTTGGATATCCCCTGCCTTATAATCTACCCCCAGACATCTACCCCCTGGACATCTACCCCCTGGGACATCTACCCCTTTACTCTCTAGGACTTCTACCCCTGGGAACATCACCCCCCCCCCCCCCGCATACCCATAATCATGGTTGAGTCATATCATGTGGAGGGGGTTGATTTCTCCAGGGACATCAGACATCTACTCCTGGACATCTACCCCTTGGGAATCTACTCATATGGACATCTACACCCTAGGATTTTATCCCCTTGGAAATATTTTCCCTGGACTTTGGCCCCCTTAGGACTCTACCCCGTAAGACATTCACCTTCTTGGACACCTACCCCAGCACATCTACCCTCTGGATATCTACCCCCTGGAGTTTTACCCCCTTATGACTCATCATGTGGAAGGGGTAGATTTCTCCAGGGGTACAAGTCCTGGGGGGTTGATATCCTAGGGGTAGATGTCCAAGGGGCTAAATGTCCACGGGGTAGATGTCCTGGGGTAGGTGTCCAAGGGGGTGGAAGTCCCAGAGGGTAGAGTTCTAAGGGGGTAAAAGTCCTAGGAGGTAGATTTTTAGGGGATAGATGTTAAGGGGTAGATGTCCAATGTCACTTGAGAAATCTTCTCCCTCCACATGATATGGCTCAACCATATGCGCATGTGAACGGGGTTGATGTCCCCAGGGGTAGAAGAACCTAGGGGGTAAAGGAGGTAGATGTCCAAGGGGATGGATATCCTAGAGGATAGAAGTTTTAAGGGGTAAAAGCCCAGGGGGTAGATGTCCAAGCGGGTGGATGTCCTAGAGAGTAGAGTCTTAAGGGGATAGGTGCCGAATAGGTGCCGAAGCGGGGGTCCTGGGGGTAGATGTCCTAGGTGCTAGATTCCCAGGGGGTAGGTGTCCAGGGATAGATGTCGGATGTCCCTGGAGAAATCTACCTCCTCCACATGATATGACTTATTATGGACATTTGGAGGGGGTTGATGTCCCCAGGGGTAGAAATCCTAGAGGGTAAAGGGGGTAGATGTCCAAGGGGATTGATGTCCTAGGGGGTAGAAGTTGTAAGAAAGTAAAAGTCCAGGGGATAGATGTCTAAGGGGATTAAAGTCATAGGGGGGAGAAGTCTAGGGGGTAGATTTCCAGGGGTAGAAGTCTGGGTGTTAATGTTGTGGTAATGTTTAGCATGCTTAGGACATCTACCCCTTGGACATCCATCCCCTGGACTTTTACCCCCTTACGACTTCTGCCCCCAGGACATCAATCCCCTGGACTTTTATGTCATAGGGGGTAGATTCTCAAGTGGTACATGTCCAGGGGTAGATGTCTGGGGGTAGATGTCCGTGGTACCTACTGTTTCCTGTGCACACATTCCTGTGACATCATCAATTTGTGTGATCCACATATAGTCACTACTGACTATCTTTATGACTAATATGTAACTAACATATATAATCATCTGACTACGGGGATCAAACTATGGTGGTATAGTCAGTACTGACTGTAGGTTTTATTATCAATGTATGTAGCACTATGTCTGCGATATATTCCCAAATAGCAGACCGACATTGACCCAACGTTAGCCCAAGGTGGTCGTGGGTTGGACTGACGTCAAGTTCCAACATTGTTACAACATAGTTTTGGCCCAGGGCATTCCACCTAAGCCAACATCAGCATACCAAGGTTGGCCCAACGTTATGTTGACATTGTGCCAATGTTAGGTGCAGACGTTGACACAACATAGTTTTGACCAGAGGCATTCTATTTGAGCTAATGAAATGACATTGGGCCTTTCAGAGTTTGACTTTCTGCCAACCTCTAGCCAACCCAAGCCCAAAACTTACGTTGAAACCAATGATCACTAAAATGTGTTTAACCCTGCTAAAGACATGGCTGTCTTTGTATTTCATGGCTATGTTACCAGCATTTTGTTGTGTCACTAGTGAAGTTGGTAATGAAGCATGTTATAGCAAATACATGAAATATCCCTAGCATTACAAGCTACATAGCACACATAGGACCCAACCACTGGCCAATTACGAAGAGAGGTAAGGAATCTGCTGGATAAAATCTCCTCTAACAAACTTGGAGATGCAATGTTGGGCTAATGTTTGTTTTCTTCCCAATGCTTGCAGTATTGCCAATTAATGTTCAAACATAAATTTTCCATAAATCTCAATATTGTCAGCATTTTCAAAGTTGCGCTAATAGTGGGCCAAAGTTATGCCAAATGTCATATATGTGACATTATTAGGAAAAGGGACGTTAGTGCACTCTGCACCAAGGACCTTTTTCACAGATTGTGCCACATATGGACACATATGTCGACGTTGTACCAACATCAGGTGCAAACATTCGCACAACATTGTAATGATGGTACAACATAATTTACCAATGTAGTACCAACGTTGGCATTTCAAAGTTGGCACAATATACAATGTTCAACTATTGCCTGCGACGGTGCCAATCATTGTCAACATTGATCCAACGTAACCCTGCTAGCCTGGCTTTTGTATTTGACAAATTGCTGTTAACTCAAAATGTTTGTTTGTGTATAATCATGAATTAGTATGTATATTGGCAGAGAAACTGCATTTTAAATCACCCTCATTTCATGAAGCCTATCGCTCCCACTCCCCTTTTCCTTTGTTGGTTTTCTGATATTTTCGTGAGGTCGAGCTGTGAACAGTCATGGTTTGGTGATTTACTTTGAAGTACAGCATACCAGTGTTGACAAAGTAATCATTGCTTGTGCAGAACATCTAACATCATGGGGAATACAAAGGGAAGGCCTATAGCTTTGTGCTGGCAGTACACGTTGTTTTCAGGCTTAATCTGATCTAGGCCTAGGCCAAAAAAAAGGTGTGTTTCAGGTCACCCGACCGAGCTTATCTAAACAGGGCCGACCCTACCTTTTTTTAAATCCAATTTTGAAGACATTTTATATTTTCACACTTTTTTAAAGGTCAATTTTTGGGTTTACAAAAGATTTGAAAAAATCTTCCCATGTTTACACCTTTTTGGGTCGATTTTAAAGTACGTAAAAAAAAAGTCCGACCTACCGACCCTAGAGTTTCTTCCCATGTTACCTGAAACAAACCTTTTTTTTTCATTTGGCCTCATTACAAAGAGCAAAGAATACTATTGCTCTTTGCCTATAGTGTCAGACATAGACTTATATGGGGTGCAAAGAGTTACCACCTCCTATTTCTAAGAGCCACCGCTCCCTAGGTTCAATCAGCAGTGCATGAGCACCCATTTCTGACCTGAGTACCTCCCCCCCCCCCCCCCCCCGACGCGACTGCAGCCTGTCCCCATCCTTAACATGGATAGGAGACAGGAGGTCACATGATGTGGTAAAATACATCCTCTACATCTATTTAGTACACCACAAACCCGGAATTGTGAACATTCCGATTCCCACCAAGTAACTCGGCACATCCACATATATCGTTCCAGGCTGTGTCCCATTAGATTGATACAAGAAGTGGGTGGAAATTTGTAAAATATATAGTGTTATAATATACTTTAACATTTTCCACCCATTTCTTTCTATATAGGCCCCATTTTAGCAATCATAAAGCTTGCCGGTCAAAGACTATCAACTTGTATCGATCTCATGAGACACAGCCTCCAGTATTACACTCCCTCATCTTCATCAATGCATTGACATGATGACATATATTCTTCCCCTCATCTCTTGACGTATCAACCTTATCCCTCTATATGTGACCAGGCTAGGGAAAAGACCCATCCGGGGAGGAATTAGTATTTAAAGTTGGTGTCATACCCTTTAAAATGAGACATCATGAGCTAAAAAATTCCTGGTGGTTTTGTGGGAATTGATTTTCGAAGATTGGTACATATCAATTCCTGAAAATGGTAGATAAGCCCTAAAAGCATCGCATCCCATAATGAATAGCGATAATTATGAAAAATCAGTTTCATTGAAGTAGTATAGTATGTATCGGAACGGGACTATAGTTAACTACTGTTTATTACTCAATCGACCTGCAGCCAATCAGAGGCCTCCATTTGGTCACGTGACCCCCTCATTTGCATAATTACGTAATAGGCCACGCCCCCTCATTTGCATAATTACGTAATAGGCCACGCCCCCTTGATCACCAGCCAATCAGGGGCCGCCATTTGGTCACGTGACCCCCTCATTTGCATAATAAGCCACGCCCCCTTGATCACGTGACCCCCTCATTTGCATAGTAGACTACGCCTCTTTGATCACCAGCCAATCAGAGGTCGCCATTTGGTCACGTGACCCCCTCATTTGCATAATAGGCCGCACCCCCTTGATCACGTGACCCCTTCATTGGCATGATAGGCCACAACAACATCACGTGGCTATCTTTGTTTGTAAACAACACCACGTGGCTCTCTTTGTTTGTAAACAACACCACGTGGCTCTCTTGTTTGTAAATAACACCTACTAAGTTTAGTCATAGGTAGCAGTAGTGTTTGTAAATAACGCTTACTAAGTTTTCAGTCATAGGTGTCTAGAGCAGCAGCAGCAGCAGCATCTTCAGCAGCAGCAGCAGCAGCAGCAGCAGCCGCGTCATAAGTGTCTAGAGCAGCAGCCACGTCATAGATGACTAGTGCAGCAGCAGCAGCAGCATCTTCAGCAGCAGCAGCAGCGTCATAGGTGTCTAGAGCAGCAGCTGCAGTAGCAGCAGCGTCATAGGTGTCTAGAGCAGCGGCAGCAGCATCTTCAGCAGCAGCAGTAGCAGCAGCGGCAGCAGCAGTAGCAGCAGTAGCATCTTCAGCAGCAGCAGCGGCAGCAGCAGTAGCAGCATCAACAGCATCTTCAGCAAAAGCAGCAGCAGCCGCGTCATAGGTGTCTAGAGCAGCGGCAGCAGCAGCAGCGGCAGCAGCATCTTCAGCAGCAGCAGCAGCAGCGTCATAGGTGTCTAGAGCAGCAGCGTCATAGGTGTCTAGAGCAGCAGCCGCAGCAGCAGCAGCATCTTCAGCAGCAGCAGCGGCAGCAGCAGTAGCATCTTCAGCAGCAGTAGCAGCAGCAGCAGCAACATCTTCAGCATCAACAGCATCTTCAGCAAAAGCAAAAGCTCGTAACTTAGCATCATGTGCATCAGCCATAGCCGTAACAGCGACACTGCGACTAGCATAAGCAAAACAGGCTATTTTTTTAGCAGCTGTACAAGCATTTATAGCATTAGCCCTAGCAGCAGCCGCAACAGCAACACTTTTAGCAGATGTTGCAGCATCAGTAGCAGCAGCATCGGTAGCAAGAGCGGAAACAGTAGCAAAAACATTAGCAGCACGAGCAGCAGCGGCGAGAGTAACAGCAGCGTTGTTAGCAGCATTGGCAACTTCGTATGCAGCATGTGTAGCACGAACAGCGATACGAGCTTCACGTTTTGCACGAGCAGCAGCAATAGCTGCAGAAGTAGCCATCACACTTTCCAGCCACCCGTACGAATCTTGATAAAAACCAACCTCCACCTTGCTACTTGTTAACTCATCAGTAAACATGGGCGTCTCCTCGTGTGGTGTTGTCGCGGCTCTGTAGTAGTGTTGGGATTGCTCACATTCGGTAGAACGTAGAGTGATTCCTGATGACGCCATGCTGAAGGTGGTAGAAGAAGTGTGTGGGACTCATGTTTCACTCTCGCTTATGTACTAGGCTCCGAGATAAGCTTCTTAACTCAAGAGGAAAACTCTCACTAGGAAGGCGACCAGCTGTCTACCTGTGTAGGTGCGGGTTCGTTACATCTTTAATCCTGTTCGACCCCCCGAGGAAATAGATGAAAAAAACAAAAGACCATCTTTCAAGCACTCGAATCCGCAGTCAGTAGGAAGCTATAAGGAGCTTAACTTGTGTTTGATTTAAGCTGTCTACCACACGCACGCGCTTGTAGTCACAGCTAGAGTGGCAGACTTCCGTCCGCCCGCTGGCGCATGACAATCGACTTTAGACACCCCCTGTAGTTTTTTTTTTGCATACACAGTTGACTAGCATCTTAATCTCTTACCCAGCTATAAGCCCATATACATGTAACGCGCATTACTCCTCTTTATGGTAATTATCAGATCGATTTAAGGGTGGAAAAGGCTTAGGTGATTTAGGTCCCTCTCTAGCTGAAAACAGGCTTAGACCATAGCATGTAGGCAGCCGGCCGCGTTAAACACCCCCTGTAGGTTTTTTTTGTTTTTTGTATACACTCTCGATCCTCTCTCTAGGTGAAAACAAAGCTTAGAAGATGTGGTGATCCGGCCACCGGCTGGCGCGTCACACCTGTCGTTAATCACCCCCTGTAGGCTTTGTATACACTCTCTAGGTGAAAACAAAAGCTCCCTCCACGGGCTGGCGCGTCACACCTGTCGTTAAAACGCCCCCTGTAGTGTTAGTATACACAGTTGCCCCGCCTTATCTATTCACCAGCTATAAGCCCATATACGTGTACATGTGATTTTTGATACCCTCTCTGGAATAGGGTGGGGCTCAAGGTGAAAACAAGATTAGACCATTCGCTCTCTCAGCTATATAAAGAGCCTCAATTGTTCTTGCAACAGCACTTCACCACCGGTACACTATCAGTCACGAGGCAGATGTTTGCGGTATGGGTCATACAGGTTACCTACTAATAGCGGTTTGGTGAGTAGATCACTTTTTTTTCCCCTAAAAAAAACAACAAAAACTCCTCACTTATGACTCAGGTATGTATATGTAGCACTGTTAGTGTAAGTACACAGTAGAATCTACTGTACTATAGACTCAACCCTCTGAAGACGGTGGAGCGCGTTAATGCGCAGGTCTGTGTTGGCGTCACTTGTTTTTTATTCTAACTAAAAAAGAAAAAAGTCAGAAGTCAATCTACGACCTATCAAAGACAAATTTGTGATAAGTTCAAACTAAATAAGAGACAGTTTGAGCGTCTCTTAGTCGCTGTCAAAGATGCGAATAACGAACGCGCTGAGGGCGGGGTTCAGGTCACGTATAGTTCCCCGCTCTTTCGTCAGATGGCGCCACAATAGGGGTTTTGTACATTCCTACGATGCTCGCGAACATTTCAACGCATAATGAGCTATATAGGCAACAAAGTGCGCTTCTGAATATATTAAAATATAAAAAACAATTCAATATTGTGTATTTCTGATAGAAATGAGGCAGTTTCTTTGAATACCAACTAAACTATAGCGAGATGAAAAATACCACACCATATCTAAGGCTTTATAAAAGATACATAGTCAGAAACTCTCGCCGAGTCGGCAATCTGAAAAACGGATCAACTCGTTTTGACGCGTTGTGCCACAAGGGCCCCCATCCAACGGGGCCCCTTTGAGGTCAGTCTGTCAAACCACAGTGATCCATGCTGCTTAACACTAGGCGTAATTAATTACGCCCATGTTGTGCAGCATCTAACCAACTGACAGTGTCAGTTGGTTGGCCCCTCTTTAGGGGCCACACAATAAAATAAAGAATAGAGGCCTAAGGGAACGTTCACAAGCGTCTCCCCTTCCTACGGGGTGGGTGGGTCTTTGGGTTTAGTGACAAAACAGCGACATGTGAGTAGGAGTTTGCGTGTCAGCTCTCTTTTTTTTTCTTTTTTTTTCCAAGTCTACATATTATTTATGATTAAAAATTTTTTAAAAAAAAACCCACGATAATATAGTGCGCTGATCAAAAACTGAATAGAAAAATAACCAAAAATAGGTTGGGGAAATCTCTGCTATGTAGCTGATCGGTCGTTGTCACACGGTGCAGAAAATTTACTTTTTTTTTTTTTTTTTTTTTTTTTTAGAAAATCTATATTAGGACCACAGACGGGCACATGTGTCACTTGTCGAATATAAGAGATACCAATGGGCCTTGTCGAATTTAAGAACTAGGTCTTGGCCATTGGCATTGTCTATTTTGAGAAGTAGTCTTGCTCGTCTTGCCCCTTGTCGCCAACTCCCAGCACCCCCTGTGTCTCTTTGTCCATATTGGCTAAAAACAGGACATTGTTGCCTTGGCTATTTTACCCCCCGTCTGGGTATCTTATTACTTAATCACTTCGTCTTGACCCTGTGGGGCAGTGGGTATATGGAATAATCGTGTCCAGGTGTACTCTATCTGACACATAACCGAAGGTTACTGAGTTATGTAATAATACCTGACCTATGAGGCCGCCAGTCAGTTTGCCGTGATTATTTTGACACACTCTCAGTTACTCGTAGGACATCTAATACATAATTAGACTCAGCATCATATAAGACAGTCTCGGCCACGCCGGCTGCATATCGGACCAGGGGGATAGTCTGGCAGCGACTCGCTACTCCGTCTACAAGCTGTGTACAGCACCCCGTTTCTCTTTGTCCATATTGGCTAAAAAAACAGGTCATTGTTGACTTTGGCTATTTTACCCGTCTGGGTCTTATTATTTAAATCACCTCGTCTTGACCCTGTGGGGCAGTGGGTATATGGAATAATCGTGTCCAAGTGTACTCTATCTAACACAGTTATGTAATAATAACCGCTCTATAATCCTATGAAGTCGCCAGTCAGTTTGCCGTGATTATTTTGACATACTCTCAGTTACTCGTAGGGTATCTAATACATAATTCGACTCAGCATCATATAAGACAGTCTCGGCCGCGCCAGCCGCATATCGTACCAGAGGGATAGTCTGGCAGCAACCCGCCATCCCGTCCACAATCTGTGTACAGCAGTCTGGACCAGACCACCAACTCTGGGTATAGCATTCGGGATGACTGGAGCAAGACTGGATCTAACCCTTTAATAGTCGCATAGCGCTTTAATGTGCAGTGCCCGTTGTCGTCATAAGCCATGAATGCAGCACTCAGAGTTCCTCACCAGGGCTGCATGCATGCATACACTGGCATATCGACAAAGAGCGTAGCGCATTAAAGCACTATGCTACCTTTAGCATTAAAGCGCTGAGGGGTTATTTTTTGATAGTGTAGAACCAATATCTGTCTAATTAAACCCCTTATCAGTGCTGTTTTTTTTTCACATACAAAAGAATTAGGTAATGGCGCTCCGCCATGTATTGGATAACCACTGCAGCGCGACTCTGAAAAGCGGCGGCGGTGAATTTCCATTTAGATCCTGAAAAGGGGGGCGGTCAGATGTCGTCAAGGCTCTGATAAGTAGGGCAGTTCAAATCATATGATTACATTGAGCTAATTTTCTTGCTGAAAGGAATGAATAATTGTATTTGTATAAAATTCACACACACACACACACACACACACACCCGCCCACCCACACACACACACACACACACACACACACACACACACACACACACACACACACACACACACACACACACACACACACAGGACACCTGATGATCTCCACACGATGACCTGATTGCCCTTCCTAAAAAAAAAAAAACACAAAAAGCCCAACTCGATCTACCTACTCAACAGGGTTTCAGTGTAGAGCGTTTTCGGGGTTTTTCTGATGCGTATATTATATTGAGATTGATTTTCAACTTTTGTGATCAGTGGTTGGTCCTTAAAAGGACCGTTTGGTAGAGAGAGAGGGTCGCAGGGACCTTGCTGCTGAAGCGGAGGGCGTGGTCATAACGCGTGGTGGTCCTTCAGCAGCTCCTCCAGCACGGCGGGCGGTAGTCCTTCCTCCATGCAGACTTGCTGCTTGACTCGCTCCACGCACTGGCGGATGAGTTGATCAGCGACGTTCGCGATCAGCTCATCCACCACACCCTCTGCTTCAGCAGCAGTCCGCTGTCTCTCCTCTCTCTGTAGCGAGGCTACGAACTGCTTCTCCACGGCCGCATCGATCATAGATCGAGAAACGGCCACGAAGTTCTGTCTCTCCGCCTCCTCTCTCTGTAGCACGGCTACGAATTCCTTCTCCACGGCCGCATCGATCATAGATCGAGAAACGGCCACGAAGTTCACTCCGTGAGCCATTTTGTCGAACTGACTTCCTAGCCGCCTGAGAGATGCTGACGTCACACTATTTTCGACGACGCTATGACGCGCACGAGGTAGACAGACGACGTCGTTTCACTTCCTTATTTGGAGTTTGGGACCTTGTGACACCGAAGTCATACCGTACGGTCGCGATAAAGCAACTAGTGTTGAAAAGCGCGCCAGTCTTGTATAAGCGCCGGAGTATAAGAGCCTCCAAATGTTTTTTCTCAAGCACTAAAATCGCGACTTTGAATAAGCGCCAGCGCCTGGCTTGTATATAGCTCCTGAGTAAGAACTTCACCGAATTGAAAAGCGCTCCCTCAGAGCCCTTAATCGCGACAGTACGGTACAAATCTGATGTCAACCCGCGCCAAAACCAAAAAGGGTGTTCCGGTCACACGTACCTACGACGAGCGACCTTCAGCTATCACCACGTGAAGAGTTGGAAATAAATTTTGTACGGCAAGAAAACTGAAAACTGATAACGATTCCATTAGATAAGTATTCGGTTCCAATCTATGGCGAGATATTTCCACCAGAGCGATTGATTTATATGTCTGTAAGGTTCAGCTCTCCAACACTCTCCAATATCCGCCGGTGCACGACGGTCGCCGCCCATCATTAGTGACAACTAAACTTCTGCTGGAGAGTGAAAGTTACGTTGAGTCTTGAGGTGCGCAGAGATACTATCTGCCGCAGCCTGATTTTAGTTCCACGCTATTTAGATAACCGCCCCATTTAAAATCTCTCTCTCGATCCTAGAAAAGGAAAAAAAGGCTAGAGTTTATCATGGACGCGTCTCAGTTTTAGTCAAGCCGTAAAGTGAAGAACCCGAGCTTGTACATATACCCACGTGAGGAGTGACATAGCGGGGCGTTCAGTTAGTACTGAGTCTATAGTCAAGGTCAAGTTCCACTCTCTAAACAGAGCTTTAGCGACTCCGTCATCTAGACTAGACCGCGCGCGCGATTTTTTTTGCTGAAGCAGCTAATCGATGGAAACGTAGAGAAGACGTACTCGATCAAAAACTGCTTCAGAGGCTTGTTATCAGGTATTATCAGTTAAATCAAAATATTTCAAAACATCCAGAAAAGCAGAATGACATGTCCTACGGGCCACAGCCGGGCACTGACGTCATTTCAATCAGGTCGCAGCGCTTTTTAGACACCTTTTCTGTAGGACCCGTCTCATACCTTAGTATATAATACCGTAAAGGTCGGGTGATTAGTATATGATCACATTGACTGTCGCGGATCCACGAAGAGGCTGGATAAGCCACGAGCGGACCCGCGACTGCAATGTGACATAATCTTACCATGCGCTTTTGTTTTGTTTTTGTTTCTATTTACAACAGCAAACATTTCAACAGCCTATTGTTTTTTTAAAATGATGAAAAATCGGCCCAAAAAAAAGTAAACATTTTAGAGCTAAATTTGTGGAGGATAGCCGGACATGCTGATGTCACTAGACCCCTAAATTCGATATGGTGACATGGTCATTTTCTTAAAAATCGATACGACGACACGGACACTGACATCTAAGTGACATGGGCCATGGGGCATTTCTTGAGTCCGACATGTGACATGGCCCATAGTGACATGAGGAAAAAAAAATGTTCGAAGAGTGCATCAGAAAAAGTACCATTTCAAACCTAAGCATTTCGCCAAATTTTTTTTTTTTTTTTTTTCTTGGATGGTACCCGGCTTTGCGGTGTCTGGGTCCTTAAAAATGTACCAGAATGCTCAAATTCGGGTTCTAAATATTTTCAAAAAACGTTTTCTCCCTTAGTGACGTGTGACACGGGCATTTCTTAAATTCGACATACGGCTGCATGGGGAGGACCCACCCGTCAAGGGCCCCATGATGACTCATACTCGCCGCGTTCAGTCAATCAACCGAGATCTTTTTCTGTGGTGGTGTAGAAGGATCTCCCCCCTGAGGTTACAAAGTCACCTCTTTATTTAAGGAGCTACGAGCCGCAAAGTCGCTTTCGCAAAGTCGCAAGAAATATTCAAGTCAAAAAGTCAAATTCATCAACTATCAGTACAGTCGTTTGAAAGTCATCAAGTCACCGAAAAACTCCTCTACAGTCACCTCCGACTCGCCTCCTCCCTACCCCCCTAAAGGGGGGTAGGGAGGAAGCGATTCCCTAGAGATCAGATAATTTTTTTTTTTTTCTCCCGAGCAGACCCCAAAGTCCCCAAAGTCTGTCTATTGTCTATATTATGCAAATGAGGGAGGGGGTCAGGTCACGTGACCAAGGGGGTGTGGCCTATTTTCCAAATAAAGAGCGCTTCCAGTCACGTGACCAAAAGGGTGTGGTCCTATTATGCAAATGAGGGGGTCACGTGACCCATTATTATGCAAATGAGGGAGTCACGTGACCAAATGGAAGCCACTGATTGGCTGGTGATCAAAGGGGCGTAGTCTACTATGCAAATGAGGGGGTCACGTGATCAAGGGGGCGTGGCCTATTATGCAAATGAGGGGGTCACGTGACCAAATGGTGGCCCCTGATTGGCTGGTGATCAAGGGGGCGTGGCCTATTACGTAATTATGCAAATGAGGGGGCGTGGCCTATTACGTAATTATGCAAATCAGGGGGTCACGTGACCAAATGGAGGCCTCTGATTGGCTGCAGGTCGATTGAGTAATAAACAGTACTTAACTATAGTCCCGTTCCGATACATACTATACTACTCATTGATAAATAACCAAATAAAATGGTATTTTTTAGTCTAAATTTGGTTCTAGAAGGAATTTTTCCCGTCTGTTTTCAGTTTTGAGTAACTGATGTGATGCTTAAGAAACCGGGACAATTATCTCCCATTTTGTGTAATGGAATGGTTTCTATGGCAACCAAATAATGTCTCATATGCTAATTTTCCATAAAAAACGTTCTTTTTGCATTCCAAATATGGAATGTTTGCAGTAGAGATAGAACAATTAGAATAAGTCTATTGTATTCTACACAAAAAATTTGCCTAGAGCATTTTTACTCGAATTACGCACTCTCTAGCCCTTCTGTGCCTGTACATGGGTACTCACAATTTTGACGTGTCGCCGTATCGATTTTTAGCACAAGGGCCGTGTTGCCCGTGTCGATTTTTATTCCATACAGTACATGAAAGTCTACATGGTTGTTCCATGTCCGTCGATTTTTAAAAGGGCCGTGTCGCCTGTGTCGATTTTTAAAAGGGCCGTGTCGCCGTGTCGCCCGTATCGATTTTTACCCATGTAGAGGCACCCTTCTGGTGCCTCCTGGTGGCCAAAGCCAGTACTAAAATTCCCCCGCAGATGGGTCCTTTTGCTTGTTGGGTCACATACATTGTATATAATTCCACTCAAACACCAGTCTATGGTATAAGCACTCAAACATCCCTCTACTCATTTGGTACACCACAAACCCGGAATTGTGAACATTCCGATTCCCACCAAGTAACTCGGCACATCCACATATATCGTTCCAGGCTGTGTCTCATTAGATTGATACAAGAAATGGGTGGAAATTTGTAATATATGTAGAGTTATAATATACAGCCTCCAGTATTGCACTCCCTCATCTTCATCAATGCATTGACATGATGACATAACTCTTCCCCTCATCTCTTGACGTATCAACCTTATCCCTCTATATATCCACTCAAACACCAGTCAGGGCTGGGCATATTGTGATATGCTGGAGCAAAGCTAGAAATCTTTGGAGCAAAATATTTCAGACGGTCACACATTAAAGGGGCATTCTCACCACTCACACTTACCACATAGCAGACTGGAATAGTACTAGAATTGTGAGTGGGAAACGCTTGGTGAGAATGCCACTTAACTCTAGATGTGTGTCTGGCAACCCCCCCCCCCCCCACAACCATCTCCTTGACTCTTGAGGTGAATTTTGGGTGAGAAATAAAGGAGAAATTTTGCATTTCTGTCTTTAGTTTGGTGTACTCTGAGGGGTTTAGGAATTCTCTAAATTCTACCTTTAGATAGATCTCTATGTGCATTCTGTTTTGGGCACATTGGTCTCGGACATAACTTTAGAATGGTGCATTTCTGAGAATTTGGTGGCACATTGCTTAAGGAAAATTTTGAAATTTTACTTTAAGATTGGAGTTTTCTATGAACTTTTGGGGGATATTGCTCCAGGAAAAACTTTTGATTTCTATTTTTAGAATGGTATATTCTGAGGGTTTGTGAGCATACTGCTGAACCGAAATTTAGCCTATTATTTAACTCAGATGTATTCTGATCATTTTGGAAGCATATTGCTTCAGGAAAATTTTGAAAATCTACCTTTAGATTGGTGCATTTTGTGGTGTTTTGGGGGCATATTGTTCCAGGAGGAATTTGTAGTTCTATCTGTAGATTGGTATATTTTGAGGGGATCATCAGACAATGTTCCCAAAAAATTGAGGAAATTTACTTTTAGATTGGTGTACAGTTTCTGGGCATGTTGCTACAAAGGATATGGGCATTTACTTTCAGATTTGTGCATTCTGTCGGCATATTGCTCCAGGAAAAATTTGGAATTCCACCATACCAATTTACTGAAATGGTCCTAACTTTGGTTCTAATTGGAATATTTACAAAATTCTTTCAGCCTTAGAAAACCCAGACTTTCCCTAATGTCTTTGTCGCATTTTCCAAGACTCCTGTCGCACATTTTTTGCGACATTGCGACAGCTGCCCAGCCCTGCCAGTCTATGGTATAAGCACTTAAACATCCCTCTACTCAAACAACCTCTCTATCCATCTCGCTATCCTTCGAAACATCGCTTCTATATCAACCCATCTATCCACTCAAGCATTTCTTTTCTGAATATGTTCATTGACCACAAATCATGTAAAGGGAGAACACGTTCTACCAGCACGGTCAGTGTAAATTATTTACAGAAATATTATACGATTAAATACTTCAGTCAATCTGTATACGTCTGAACGATGTTTACATCCTGATGTCCTATTCTGTTTATACTGTCTACAACGTAGAAGCCCGCACGTGAGATACCGGGTTATGTTTCTGGAGACTGGGGAATCCCCGACAATGGGAAAACGGCCAGAAATAGATTCTGTAGCGTGCTCACTCAGCACTATCCCTTACTCCCAATACTTACTGAATCACTCATTCAATCGAGACGGGAGGCAAAAAGAAATGAACTGAACCATGGTGCTTAGATAATTACATACCTTTCGCATTCTTAAACTACACATACATCGTATATTTCTAAACGTAAATGAGTTCTGTTAGTAGTTTCCAAAAGGAAAAAAAGGAAAAGATGCAAAGGGGGTTCGGGGGCAAAGCTCCTGATATATACAATAACATCCAGGTACCTGGTTCGGTTCGTATTCACAAGCATTCTTTTGTCATCAGACACTTACCATTGCATGGACACCTCATGGCAATTAGAGTGAAAGAAAAGGAAATAGTTGAGTAAGCATTGTTCAACACTGGGTTAAGCTCCAAGATGTCCAACTGACAAGTGTAGATATGATCATGTTGAATACCGAGTAATACATTTGTCATACGCTTTAGAATTACATTATTGTCTCCCGCCTCCATGTACTTCTAAATATATGTAGTATGGCATATGTATTACTCTGTATTACTACATCGTAACTGTACTGACACATTACATGTATTAGTTCAACAACTTGGAGTTTAACCTGGTAATAAACACAATGGTTCATCAACTATGTGTTTTCTTACACTATGATCGTCACCATGTTTATGTAATACCAATTGTCTGACAACGAATTAATGGTGCATCCTCGAGGGGTGCATCATGGCCAGGGATCGCCGCTTTGTTATTATAGTGACTATTGTTTCATATGGATATATGGGAAAGTCTGACCTCTTTTTAACCAGGTATCATATTGCTCACAAAAACATTCTGTAGACCACACCCCTGTATGCTGTAAATTGATTCGCGCTTTGTATGAGCTGCAAATGGAAGTTATCATTATGTAACACATTGAAGCTTAATGAGAATTTCCATGGTTCGGCTAAAAGGTGCTGAGGCAATTAATGTCGGCAATTGCTGCTTAGACCAACTTTGAATTCAGCACGTTTTTGTGAAGGTCAGACTGTACTGATGCATGTTTCCTCAGCACAGCTATCTTTAATAACGCGGTTATTATGTTGCTGAAGGAATGTCCCTCTGTAGCCATTGCAATATGTCAGAGGCATTTATATAGGATGCAAATTTTCATTGGGGAGGGGGCAGAGGCCAACTTTAAGCATAGTTTCTTTTAGCCTAATGCAGTATGTACATGCTTATATTGGATCAGTATTTTAGCCCCATTTGTTTCAGGCCCCTCTGTCTACAAAAGTTGGACATCGAGAGTATTATTTTATAGGGTCTTGACATTGCTTTTTCTTTTATTGGTGGGGGGGGGCAGACATATTCAGCCCCCATCCCCTGTGATTGAGGGGAGGGGGCCGACCCTTTTCCTACGCCACTGTATGAGTAGAACACTAGGACAACACAATTGCAGCAACTCCGTATGAAAAATGGGTGGAGCTTTATCTATAACAAACTTGATTATTATGTATTATTGTATAAACAAGTACAGTTCTTGTTTAGCTCTTCGTCGATGCCAACCTCCTATTATTGGGCTTACTTATCCGTGCACATGTATATATTTAGAGGAAATCGTTATACACTGAAAACCCAATGGGGTCTAAAGTGTTCACTACTGACAAGTGAGGTGTCTCTGTTTACACATAGCTCTCCCTTTGATTTTCTTCCAAATTACTGGAATTTCGATTATTTCAAATGTGCTCTTCATATCCCCCATTTTATAAACACCTATGAACACGATTAGTATAGGTATTAATCAGTATGTCACATGGAGTAGGTGCTGTAACAGTATATCGCATTGTTGTATAATAGGGCCCCCTAGAGGCAAATGTGTCCTCAAATGATTACCTTTGGCCATTACAATGGTCACATCAGGCGGTGAACTGGGCATGAATACCCAAAGTCATCACAGTGAACACCCCTATCCAGCCCTAGGACACTAGGTTTTCAGTGTAAGTTCATAATATGGCATTGATTATGAACTAGAAAATGTTCGGCTTAACAGGGGACACCACTCCAACTCACATTAAAACCATATGTAAGGGTTGGAATCTGGGACAAACTATACAGGACACCTACTAGTACTACTAGTAACCAGGCGGTACTTGTAATACGAATCAGCCTGCTGCATATCCTTATTATATACATTGAATACATTTGGGTTTAGGGCCGAGCTATTTATTACCACCTATGGTGCTTGGCTGTTAGATCCCAGTTGGATAGAGAGACGGAGCAGTGTTGGGATCCAAGTCAGAGGCAGGGGCTTAGCAGATAAAAGGGGTGCATAAATAAGGAGATGGGGAGGGGAGGTAAAAACTTAAAGGGGCCGATCTCTGAGAGTGAAGGAGAGTGGATCATGTAGTTCATTTAGTAGTAGTGGTCTGCACGGATCACTAGTGTAGGGGTCGGATTCCCCGTACCCTGGTGGAGAGCCCGAAGGGGTGAAACACCTGGGTAATCCTCCCCCTCTGTACCATACCGATCCAGTAACGTAGGGAGCGGAGAACAGTCAGACACGGGTTGGTAGTGTAACGGTTAGCACGCTTGTCACTGGTGCGAGAGGTCTGTGGTTCGATTCCCGGCCGATCCAATGACTAAGTTTTCCGCGACCTCTACACTGGTGGATCTGCCGCGATGAATCGGGTAGTACGTTGACTGTGGACGGTAGGAGCATTCCAGCTTGCTGGGGATTGGCCACCTGCTGGCGGTTGGTAGTTGGAGGAGCAGGTTGGGAAGTGTTGGTCCCCAGTACGGGCAGTTGGAGTTCAGCATGGAGTTCAGTCAACAAATTGGCTGAATCGGTATGGTGTAGAAAGCTTCCATCACTGGGAAGTCAGGGTATCTCAACGACTGCTTGATAAAGCCCTACTGGGACCTTTGGTCTCCAGTGGGTGAGAATGCCTGGTGCTAGGTGCCTCTATACTCCGGGGGCTGGGACTCTCTGTAACTGCTTGATAAAGCCCCTTCTAGGAGGGAGAGAAAGCCCAGGGTTGGTAACCCCCCGGAAAATCCGAATCTAGAGGACATGATGGAAGCTGATGGGGGTAGTGTAGGGGTCGGATTCCCCGTACCCTGGTGGAGAGCCCAAAGGGGTGAAACACCTGGGTAATCCTCCCCCTCTGTACCATACCGATCCAGTAACGTAGGGAGCGGAGAACAGTCAGACATGGGTTGGTAGTGTAACGGTTAGCACGCTTGTCACCGGTGCGAGAGGTCTGTGGTTCGATTCCCGGCCGATCCAATGACTAAGTTTTCCGCGACCTCTACACTAGTCACCCCTGTGGTTATAATTACCTTGAACCAGTTGACCCAGCCTGGTCAGGGGAAATTGGTAGGGGGACCATGAATCAGGCTTGGCTTCGTATGAAACATTCCATAAAACCAGGATAAAGCTATCATGACCTCCTTAAATTAATCATTGAACTAGGCTTCTAGGGATACACAATGCAGAAAGGAATCTTTGCGTATTTATGTGTTTGTTTTTAACCGAATCCATGGGATGTGGTCTATTCAAGGGGTAGTATACCGTTTTCTGTGGACACACAAGTGGAAGTCTAGACAGTTAGTACACTGGTGGGTTTCAATAGTATTGTATACTACCACTGGCATAGTCTAACTGCTGGTCACACCAGTGCAACTTATGTAGAGCAGTGAATTGCTGGAAGGGATCAACCAGCATCCTATTTCTTGGTTGCCTGAGCCATTATTTTTGGGGTACTTTGCTAGGGAATACGATTCTACAGGGCTAGGACATGCCTGGCTCTCAGGGATTGTGCTTGGGCGATTCTAAATTTAACTGAGGTGTTATATAAACTCAACAACCCTGCCAGAGGATTTTACGATTTGGTTTAAGAAGTCTTAGCCTTTAATATTGATTGCTGCGAATTTCTATAAAGAGTAGAAGTTAAGAGATAATTACATCCCATGCATACGTGCAATATTTGGAAAGACGCTGCTACCTTTGGAATGTTAGAGTGAACATCATATATATCTCATTTGGATGAGTTTGATTTCAATGATTTTATTGACAAAAGTGATCACAGCTCATGGGGCGCTTTTCATAATATCCAAGTGAATTGCACAATCAATTCAATCAAGAAATAAGGATTCTAGAGCTATTTGACTATTACTACCAAATTGGTGCCCATCTTGGATTTAGGGGAGATAGGGTGACATTCCACCTTACCTTTCCTTCTAAGTCAATTATGCTCATCAATACCATCATTCTTAGCTACTACAAGGCCAATTCCATTCATAAATAAGGATTATATGTACAGTAAAATGTTTAAATCACTACCCCGTTGATGGCCATCTTAGATTTAAGTGGGCTCTAGTAAATATATGCCATGCCTTCCCTTCTATACCAATACCATTATTTTGAGCTATTACACAACTACATTTGTAATTGGTTTTATGGGGGCTCCAGTGAGAATTGGTCTTGCCACTGCTTCCAGGTTGATAGAGAGGGCTAAAAATGAACCTGTTTGCCAACTTTAAGAGGGTTTTTTCCAGTCAGTCTCCCTGGAATCCTTGAAAGCTCCTATTATCAGTATCCCTTGTACAAAATCAATGGTTTGTGATGGCCATCTTGGAATTTTCTGTGCTATGGATCTCATGAACATGAAATTGTCAAAAGCTGATTCCTAACCCTTGAGAACATGGGTATAGATAGCTCTAGTCTGTAAATATAGGCATAACTCCATTTCCAAAGGAGAAAAAATCCGGGGGAAACCTTTGTTTTCCCTCATTTTTCCATAGAAAGCCCCAGCAGATTTTTGTATTATTGCATTTCTGAATAAGCATAAACTTCTACACAAGAATGCATTGTCAAATCTTGCGGTCACCAAAACAAAAATAAAAGTGGCTGAGCTCTTGGACTATAACCTACAGTGTATCTGGACCTTTTTATAATAAGTCGCCTATACATCTATAACCTACCCATAAGTGACAAATGCAGACTGAATAAAGGACACGGGACAGCCAGTGACTTACCCTACCATTGCTGTGCAATAGAAAAAAAAGCTGGAGGCAGTAGACCAGAGACATACCTGGGCGTTCATTTCCCTAGCTATACTGTGACCTGGTAGCCACTCCTTCCAACCACAATATAGTCTGGGCTAGCTATAAATGGATACAAATTACCATGTATACATACAAACAGTATTGCAGTATCATAATTATTATGAATAGGTCTTTGATTGTAAAATTGCATGAAGGACTTGAATCGAAGATAATTGCGAAAATTTCGAGTTTTCCCGTCTGAACTGATTGGTGTTTTTGTTGTGAAAGAAACGGAAGAAAATATACACTTCCTTCTAGAAGATTCTGGAATAGTAAAGAAAGGCAGCCCTATAGTCAGTAGTGCATTTGAGATTCTCAATGATAAGGTGACTGAATTGCCTATATTGGATCTTGGATCATTGTGCAACCATATACATGTCATTTACCATAGAAAATCTACACTCTAGCCTAAAGCACATATGCAAGTATCCGGATGTTACAAAATGTATATGTGACTGCATATAAATCACCTTCGTCATTCACAGTCAAGACTATCAATTTCCTACATTCAACTTCCGCGTATACCTGACGGACGGGATTGCCTGTTTCCAGCAGGAGGAAATAGAGCGGTAATTGATTCTTTATACACATTCTGATTGCAACAGCAGCGACGCCTGTGTGTAGTTTTGACTCTCTCACACAGTCAAAAGTGAGTCCAGGCATGCCTCCAGAATGACCCTCTTTTCTGACTCCATTTCTGACTCTCTTGATGAAGGGGTCAGCATCTGCTCCCAGCTCATCTGTCTGCATGACATTGATGCTTCAGAAGGAGGAGGGATCTCAGAAAAATCTCTGAATAAAATTGTAGATTTAACTTTCTCATCTTTTTACCAATTGGGTGTCTATGTACCTGATACATCTAGAGATCCGAGCATACAGAATAATACCATTTTAAGTATAGTGCTACCACCTAGCAGGCCTAATCATAACCAACTGTTTTACTCCCTTATGCATTTGCTGACTCCCTTGAGTATTTTAGGCCACATGTGACATCCCCAACTGACATTGAATCATGAATCGCTAGGAAAGGGAGTCGGGGACCTTCACTCTGATTAAAAAGAGAGTCAGATAGCTTCTTAACATATGTGCTGGATGGCAGTACAGTCATTGTACTGTAGTGCACCTATTATAGTGTGTTTCCTGTTTCTGTCTGGAATACTTACATCTGTGACTCCCTTAGGGAGTCCAGGCAACCATTTACTCACCTCAGCTGACCTGGACTCTGTTTGAAAAGGGGTCAGGGCCATCAGAGGGGAGTCAGACAGTGTAAAAAGGGAGCCAAGGAGAGTTCTGGCTCTCTTTTATAGTCTGGACTCCCCCCTCGGTTTCTTCTCTCTGTGCAGATTAATTGGTTTGTGTGCAAGGATTCAGTTTGGTTAAAGATCATTTGTAGATTTATGCCGCAGCAAGTTCCAATTATAGGTAGTAGCCAAAACCGTGAGAGCTGAGAGGGAAGAAAGCAGGCATTAGTAAAAAAAATAAAATAAAATAAAAAGACCTGGCAGTATGCCCGAATTAAACTGTTCACGCACATTAGGACAATCAGGTTGTGACAGGTGATGGTATATGGTGGCTGTCATGTTTATCGTCCACACAGCACAATTTGCAATCTACATGTATACAGGAACTGTATGGCCATTTTAGTCAGGCTAAGCATCCCACTTTAAAAATTCCTTACCAGTGTTACTGCCATATTGGGAATTCCCTGCTATAACCCTGCATAGGCACAGCCGCTAAATGAGTTCAAAATTCTAGTTATCCTCTTGATGCTTAGTAAATTCACAAAATAATCAACTAAAGCAATGCACGAGGCTTTAATATCCATGCACACGTGTTCGACCTGTGTGCGATACGATGTAGCTGCTAAAACCACCGCCGGATACCGCTATCTGCAATTAGTCGCGCCAGGTTGTCAATGATGAACCTGCTAATTGTTGTTCTTGTAATATTAATCGTGTATGTTATCTACCGGTACTTCCCTCTTGACTTTCTGCTTAACGGTGGAAGTGTTTGCTCCCGCGACATACTAGTACCCCTTTCCTTCCTGTAAATGTAGGTTTGTCAGCAGGAAGTGTTTCATGTGGTTGAACCAAGCTGGCCCCACCTCGACCTCTGTTCCCGAGCGTCATCGCTGGCACCAAAGGTTGCTGGTTAAAATAGTTCCTGTGCGCTTGGTGCTGTTGCATTAAAAGTGCAGATGGGTACCGCGCACGAATCCCCCCCAATATACGGGGGAAGTGATGCGGTCATGGCCTCCTAAATACCAGCGATGTCGCTCGGATGCGTCCGAGGACGAGTTGGGGCCAGCTTGTGGTTGAACGTGATGATTACAGCCGCACAACAACAGCACATCCAAACTGCACCTACATATGTCTATAAAGGATAGACATACTCTACTGTCTCTACAGTAGGGCTCCATATGTGTAGTACACCCCAGTGGGCACAGAACATTGAACCAACGATGGTTGTCATTGTTAATTCAATGTTGATGCAATGTTGATTTAATATTGAACTAAATTTTGTGCCCACTGTCAGTATGTTAATTGGTACACTCATTGCACAAGGTAGAGTTTTGATGAATCAGCAAACCGACCTCTGAATAAAGTGAAATAGACTATGTCGGCGGCTTTGAGGTCAATGTGCAAGATCATCAATGGACAGCGCCATTCCCATTGGTCCCAGCCGTATTCCCATCCACTCGCAGTCGCCAGATCAAGCAAATCTCGTGAACGAGATTAGGGTGCAAGTAGGACATAGCCTCAATGCCTATAGATATAATGCAAACAAAATACATTTGAATACAGAAATTTCGAAAAGGTAAGCCAGTATTCTTCAAGGAATGATCCTTAGTAGTGTAAACACTTAAAGTGGTAGACATTTTTGTTTTATAAGTTTGATCCTTAGACAGCTGGAACAAGCATATATTGTGCATCAAATCGTTACATGTATATGGTTCCTTTACCGTGTAAATAAATATGGGGTATACAGTGGTTATAAAAGGAGGTGGGCGGGATGTGGGGCACGTGAGGAATGAGAGGATCGTATTTGATGCAACACTTCCCTACCTTGTTCATACACTAAATGACAACGGTTGTGCTAACGACTTATCTACTTTTATATTATCCCACAGGCGTCAGGCGTATATGGCAAGCGATACAGTAGTCACCATTGATATATACATGTATATATGTATATATTGCTTGCCATAAAAGTCTTGATTTGATATCAACTGTTTTCTAAGTTGATATCAGAGTGTCTAGCATTGAATATTGAATAGGAAATCAAACTTACAAACTCTGATATCAGTAGTATAGTATGTATCGGAACGGGACTATAGTTAAGTACTGTTTATTACTCAATCGACATGCAGCCAATCAGAGGCCTCCATTTGGTCACGTGACCCGTTGCCATGGTAACGTGACCTACTTAGGGCTCTCAGCCAATCAGAAGCCAGCATTCTGGGTGACCTACTGACCTACTTAGAAGCTCTCAGCCAATCAGAGGCCGGCATTCTGGTAACCATGGTAACGTGACCTGCTTACGTCACGTGACCTACTTAGGCTCAGCCAATCAGAAGCCGGCATTCTGGTAACTAGGGTAACGTGACCTACTTAGGGTTTGTTTGTAAACAACACCACGTGGCTCTCTTGTTTGTAAACAACACCACGTGACACGTGACTGTTTGTAAACAAACAACTTATATATAGAAAATAAACACAACAAGTTCCATGTTATGTTAAAATTATATTTTCAAAAAAAAAGCACATCTGTTACAGCGTCTATGTGTAACTACGCGCGTTCTCATTCAAACACTATAACACTATCATACCGTAGCAGCAGCAGGTAGGACTGGAAGAAAAGCAAGCGCACGAGCAGAAGCGACGACACCAGTTGCACCATCCGGCCGTCGCGTTGGTAGCCCTACTACTCGTCGCGCGTTCAACTGGAGGTTTAAGAGTGACAAATGACGATTCTTTGTCGACGCGACTGCTAACATCAGCATCGGCAGCAGCATCGGCAGCATCGGCAGCAGCATCGGCAGCAGCGGCAGCAGCCTCGGCAGCAGCGGTAGCAGCAGTAGCAGCAGCTGTAGCAGCAGTAGCGTGAGCATTAGCAACAACAGCAGCAGCGACAGTAGCAAGGGCGGCAGAGCGGGCACTAGCAGCGTTATCAGCGGCGTCATCGGCAGCCGCAACAGCATCAGCAGCAGCAGCGTCGGCATCGGTGGCATGAGTAGCTGCATCGGCGGCAGCAACAGCAGCAGTCACAGCCGCAGCGGCAACAACAACAACGTCATCACAACCAGCGTCACTAACAGCCGCAGTAAATGCAGCAGAAGCACGCTGAGCAGCACTAGCAGCAGCAGTAGCAGAGGCTACAGCATCAGCTTCACATTCGCGCGCCGCTTCGTCATTCCGCTTCATGTCACGGTAGCAACTTTCCATCATGGGGATCTGCAAATTGAGGCGCGGTGCTGGTGGTGGTAGTAGTAGTAGTAGTAGTAGTAGTAGTAGCGTGAACCATGATGACGATGCCGAATACGGTTTCACTCCCCCTTATATACCCTTACTCCCCCCTTTTTTTTTCAAGCCACCGGCCAGCTGCCCCCTCACGGCAGGTCTTTAGATCAGCCTTAAGTCGCTTACTACGCGGCTCATCATCCCTCTAATCGCATTTTCCAGCCGCCGGCCGGCTGACTGCTGACGACAGGAGAGGGTGATTTGTTTTTCTTTAGATTTAAGCCGCTTACCACACGCACACCCTCTAGTCACAGACAGAGTGACAGAAAGGGAGGGGGTCGCTTTGTTCACGCTACCTGTAGTTGTTTTTCTATACACACGCTGAGCCCATGACCCGCTAATCCTTTATACAGGTAACACGCGTTCAACTAATTACTCTATTGTATGACAGTCGGTACACGGATTTAATTTTAAACCACCTTCCCATCTGGATCCATGTCTGGCGGGGTGGAAGGATCCAGCTGAAAAGCGTGATTAGGGCTTTTGTTTCTCTTATGATAGCAGCAGGTCAGCATGCGACAGCTGAAAATGTCAGACTCGCCGCTCCTATAAAAGACTGAGATGCGTCTCTCTTTCCACACACCCTTCTACCATCGCCGCCGACACCGCCACCGCCGGCCAGCCGACCGCCGCCACCGCCTGCAGTCACCGCCATCACACCAGCAGGGAATTTCGAGCTGAGTCTGCTTATTGCTTATTTTTTTTGTTTGAGCTTTTTGTTTTTTTAATTTTTTTTATTTTCACTCAGTCTTTTTTGTTTCGGAGGAAAGAAATATGGCGCTGCAGAGGGCGCGAGTTTCTAAAAGACGGTCGCGCGAACAAAGTGCTCTCCTCAACTGCCCGGCTATTTTTTTATCTCAAAGGAGAGAGCGTCACGTAGTTGAGGTTCACGCTTCTCTTGAAGCGTACCGAATTCTCGAGAAATGCAAAGCTGAGCGCCATCGTCGTTATACAAGAGCGGAAAAGGAAAACGTAGCGACATGGCCGAGAGCCGTCTTCTCAGAACAGCATTTACTCTACTATTGCATAACAGCCGCTCTCAGCGCCCCCACTCGTTGGGCGTTTCATGAAAAGAAAGAGCGCCGCTACTCTCCTCACCCTGCCTCCTCTTATAAAGTGAGAATAAGTGCTATGAAACGATTCGACAAGCCGATCGGTTTCTTGGGAGCGACTGCAGCTCCCACTCGGTGGGCGCGCGTTGTGGCCGACGTGAACACGGTCTCTAAACGTTTCGACGTCGTCACTTGTTATCCCGCATATTGCAACGCAGCCGAATTGAAGAAGATAGGGACGCACTATTTTAAACCATACGCTCCAATATGTATTTGTCACCGCCGCGCTCACACGCCTTATTGCTTTTTCGAGACGATCGTGTCACAACACAGAAATAGAAAAAAAAGCGGCAAAGCGACGAGCTTTGCCTAAATGATCAAAAAAAAAAAAAAAAAAAAAAAAAAGAAAAAAAAATTAATCTCCTACTCCTCCTCCTCCTCCTCCTCCTCCTCCTCCTCCTCCTCCTCCTCTTCTTCTTTTAAAAAAAAAAAAATATATATATTTGTATCAGACTCCTCTGGAGTCTGATACAAACATTTATGACTATTGAGTGAAAATAGAATTTTATCGCAAAAAAAAAAAGAAAAAAAAGTCACTTCTGCCGCCGCTACTGTGACACCGGCCGGTATCAATAAAAAGGTCGGCCGACTTTTCTCCACAACCATTCACTACCGACCGTTCGAGTGAGAAACACAGCAGACAGTCAGACACACAACCGCTCTCTGACGCGTCCTGAAAAAAAACAAAAAAAATGTCCAGTAGTAAAAGCAAACTCTTCACAGAAATTCATTTCGACGCTCGACTACAAGGACCCTTTAGTTGTATCATTAGCGGTCCGTCGGGTTGTGGAAAATCGCGCTTGGTGGATCAATTTCTGAGCGACGTGAACAATTTGGTCACGCCGCCGGTGGAAAAGACTTTTTACCATTACGGCGAGTGGCAACCTCTGTTTGAAAAAATGCAAAATCAGTACGGTGTGGAATTCAGAGAAGGTCTTCCTAGCAAAGAGTCTATAGCGGGAGACGTGGAAGTAGCAGAAGTCACTTCTGCCGCCGCTACTGTGACACCGGCCGGTATCAATAAAAAGGTCGGCCGACTTTTCTCCACAACCATTCACTACCGACCGTTCGAGTGAGAAACACAGCAGACAGTCAGACACACAACCGCTCTCTGACGCGTCCTGAAAAAAAACAAAAAAAATGTCCAGTAGTAAAAGCAAACTCTTCACAGAAATTCATTTCGACGCTCGACTACAAGGACCCTTTAGTTGTATCATTAGCGGTCCGTCGGGTTGTGGAAAATCGCGCTTGGTGGATCAATTTCTGAGCGACGTGAACAATTTGGTCACGCCGCCGGTGGAAAAGACTTTTTACCATTACGGCGAGTGGCAACCTCTGTTTGAAAAAATGCAAAATCAGTACGGTGTGGAATTCAGAGAAGGTCTTCCTAGCAAAGAGTCTATAGCGGGAGACGTGGAAGTAGCAGAAGACGCTTTACGACCCCACACTCTACTGATATTGGACGATCTGATGAGCAGTTCCAATCAGCAAGTGGTAGCCGACATCTTTACTAAATACTCGCATCACTGGAACGTGAGCGTCATATACATCACACAGAACCTATTCCAGAAATCACCCGACTTTCGAACTATGAGTCTGAACGCTCACTACATGATCGTTTTCAAGAACCCGCGCGACATGGGGCAAATAGCTAGTCTGTCTCGCCAGGTGTTTCCGTCCAACGCGGCGGCCCTCTCTAGTATATTTACCCATGAACTCAAGCGACCTCACTCATACCTCCTTCTGGACTTCAAGCAGTCAACACCTGACGATCTGAGAATACGCTCCTCTTTGACGTCCATACACTCTCAGCTAGTGTTCGTACCGCTAGACAAAAAAAAGAACAAGAGAAAGCAGTAGCAAAAAAATGTCTTCTCATCTACTCGAAAGACACTTTGGTACTCTCAAGCACTTAGCTAAGTGCTCGCCAAAGGACTGCTCGCATCTAATAGACTCTGGAAGCGACGATCTGATCGCAGCGTTAAGTGAGATCTGTCACAATTTACTGGTAGGGAACATCCCGCTCAGCGACAAACAACTGGACAAGCTTCGAGAATCGGCTGACGTGTTGAGGGAGGTCGGCAAAAAATCTACGCCCATCAAAAAAAAGAGACGCGTCTTGGTACAAGAGGGAGGTTTCCTCATTCCGGCTCTCATAGGGATGGCCTTACCGCTTATAAAGAGCATTCTCCGTATATGAGACACCTCATTCGACACCTACTCGCCGACAGCACCACCACCACCACCACCACTACCGCCACCACCAGCGTCATTGCCACCGTCGTCCCCATGACGGACTCAGAGCAGCAACAACACTACAAACGTTTAGCGCTCGTGGATCCTGAGACGCTCTACAAATCATCACGAGCAGGTCTACTTCATCATGTGCCCGCTGCTGCTGCTACTACTAGCGCTGCTACTACTGCAGTCGCTGCTGCTAGTACTTCTACTGCTCCAAACCTTCCTCCTCTTCCTGATGAGCGCACTGAAAAGAACGAGAGTTCCGCTCCTGCCACCGCCGCCCGCCTACCTGCCGACATGGCCTATTACCACAAGCAGGCAGAACAGTCCCTTCATCCCGACGCGGCCTTGCACCAGGTGCTACAGTTTATCTACAGGGACTTGGATTTAGTGTTGAACGACCCCACTTTGGAATCGCGCGAGAAAATGTTGAAATACCGAAGGTTGTTGAATAGATTGCAATTTTTTCTCGCGAATCCCCACAACAGCAACATCTCTTCGTCCTACTCTTCTTCGCCCCCGGCTCACCTCCGTCAGTCTGCTGAAGAGGCCAGCGCGTCCCTACTCGAGCGGTTGGTGAACCAAGTTCCCAAGAGGAATCGCACTCGGACCGTGGCGCTGTACAAACAATTGGAGAAATCCGGTGTGATCAAGTGGAACGAGTACGGTGCGGTGCGCGAGATGTCGGGTCGGAGAATACCACCTGAGCATCGCATCAACATAGTGGACTTACTGAACGACGCTGCCAGGTTCAGGAAGACGGCGCCCAGACCGGCGGGCTACTCGCCGTTCACGAAAGCGCTGCGCGAAGCAGTTCCCACAGACTCCTTGATCGGAAACCATCTGTATAAAGCGAGCGGACCTGGCCGAAGTTTGGACACACGGCTTGCTGACAGAGGTCGGAAACGACCGAGCTTCGACTCGGAAGAAGGAGAAGCAGCAGCAGCAGCAGCAGCAGTAGCAGCAGCAGACTCTTCTCTCCAGGTGGACGATCAATCCTCTGACGACGAGGAGGACGACAGTGAACTTTTCCAAACTCCGACTTCCTATAGGAGCGTGGCGAGTAAGAAAAGGAGAGGGCGCAACCGCCTAGCGGCGAGCTCGTCGTTCACGCCCTCAACAGGCCCACCATGGGCAAACCAGTGAAGAGACTGACCAAGAAGGAAAAAGAAAAGAAGCGCGTAGTAGCTAGATATACCGACGTCAAAGCGCCCTCCAGTTTCACTAGCGTGACTAAACTCCAGAAACATCATTTTCGCCACCTGAACCCGGCCGTCATCCGAGATGCTTTAGTGTCGCTGGACGCCTACACTAAACATAAACCCATTCGGAGAAAATTCGCAAGGAACAAGACTATAACCGGCGCAATCGATCAGCAGTGGCAGATAGATCTGATGGACATGCAAGCTTTGGCGTCTCACAACGACCGCTTCCGGTACGTGGTGACGGCGATCGACGTTTTCTCTAGGTACGCGTGGGCCGTTCCCATTAAATCCAAGAGCGGCGCTGATCTCACCGAGGCCTTCCGAGAGATGACAGGCACTGGCGAGAGACGACCGCGCACTGTTCAGACAGACAAGGGGAAAGAGTTTTTGAACAAGATCTTTCAAGATCACTTGAAGAGCGAGGGCATAGAGTTCTTCACTGGCGAGAACGACGACATCAAAGCTAGTCTAGTGGAGCGCTTGAACCGCAGTCTGAAGGAGAAACTGTGGCGTTATTTCACACACAAGCGCACGTATCGCTACGTAGACGTACTGCACCATGTAGTGTCTTCTTACAATCGCACTCACCACAAGACGTTGAAAATGGCGCCGGCTCAAGTCAGCTCGGAAAACAGCGAAACAGTTTTCTACCGACAAGATCTCCCAACTAACAAACAAATCGACGAAATATGGAAAAAGAAGAAAAAAACAAAGACGTCCGCCGTCGACGTCATCGCTCCGGGTGACAGAGTGAGGATGTTGAGAACTAAAGGCGCCTTCGACAAAGGGTACGAGGGAAACTGGCGCGAGGAAGTGGTCGACGTTGCTAAGACGTTGGGAAGCAGAGGGTTCGAGCTGAAAGACGACAAGGGCGAGGAGATAAAAGGCGTCTTCTACCCGGAAGAGGTTCAGAAGGTGTACAAGAGTCGTTACGACAACAACTACCTGATAGACGAGGTGTTGCGCCGCAAGACCGTCGACGGTAAAGAGTTAGCTTTCGTACGTTGGTTAGGTTACGACGACAAGTTCAACGAGTGGATCCCCGTCAAAAAAATAACGTAGAAAAAAAAAAAAAAAAAAAATGAACATCACTCTACCTAGCAACAGCTCTATGGAGTATTATCCTGACAACAGCTTGACGTCTTTCCGAACTCACTTCGACTCGCCGCTCCTTCTGCCCGAAGCGTATGAAGCGGCTCTGACTGAGATCATCCTCCCTACAGAATGGACTAACGTGCACGACGACGACTTGATCATCGTTGTTCCTCTGCGCACCAAAGGTTCGCTAGAGGAGGCGATCCAGGTTTTAAAAGAAACTAAATTCTCCGAAGGAAAAAAACCACAGGTAGACTGGAAGAGAATGAAAAACGCGAACGGTCTGAGCAAGCTAACGTTCAGCTCAAAATTCCCGCTGAGCTGGAAGGAAGCGAGCTATGTAACGGTGGAAGAGATATCAGACACGTCGGAAGAGCAGCAATTGAAACCGGAAACAAAAAGGTTCAAGAGAGAGGTCGACTTGAGACAGACGAATGCCGTATACAAGCAGTTCTTGTCCCCGGCGGTGAAGAAGAAGGCGATCAGCGATCAAGCAAGACAGATGATCGAAAAGATGGAGAAGGACATGGGAGTGCGCAGTTTCATGCCAAACATATTCGAGATACCTCCTATTTTCACCGGAAGCAACCACACCCTAATCGAGCGCTTGAGTGAGACGTTGCGAGATGACAGACTAGAGGGCGACAGCTTCTTGCTCAAACCGATGCGGATCTTATCGTACGACGCCAAGACGAAACGCGTCACCATCAAACCGCCGAGACACTGTGCTGTCCTGCTGAGTCAGCATCTCGCATGCGTTCTAGGCTTCGGAGAGAAGGCGTGTTTCGCGTCGCCGACTACCGGCGCCTACTCGATGGATGTTTACGGGGACGTGCACTCTGTGTACATATACACCGACATGATCCAGGAGAGACGTGTGGGCGACATGCAAGTGCCGCTGTTGCGCTGCGTGGCGGTGGACAGAGGCGGAAAGCGTCGAGGTGGCGTGCAAGCTATCAGTTTTCCCCATTTGGATTATTTCCCCTTGAAATCCAAGAGGTTTACCGAGGTCGGCATCTATTTAAGAGACCGATCCGGTCATTCCATCCCATTCGGTAGAGGCGAGGTGACCGTGACACTTCATCTGAGACCTATTGAGCGCTGAAAGAGAGAAAAATGATGCGTCAACGCGTTCCGTACTTTCCACCCAGGCGCACCGTCGGCAGAGGGTACAGCGATTACTACAACGCGCAGCTGGGCAAGGGCGTCAACGTGTACAGCGGGCGCTCTTTCCAGAGCGGGCACGGTTTGGGCGGCGCTCTGTTAGGTCTGATGCGCTCGGCTACCCCGCTATTGAAGTCGGTGGGAAAAACGCTGCTCCGCGCCGGTGTGGGCGTAGCTAAAGATGTGCTGGCGGGTCGGACTTTAAAGAGCAGCGTGAAAGACCGAGGCGCAGGCGCTCTGAAGAGACTGGCGAGTACGGCGTTCTCGGGAGGAAAGACGCCTGTCGCGTCTAAGAAAGGGTCGAAACGTCGCCGGCATTCTCCTCAGACGGGCGGTGGCTCTTGCAAGAGACGTAGAGGGGATGTATTCGACCGGTAAGCGCCTAGGCGTTCAGGTATAAATAAAAAGACTGGAGGCGGCCGGCGTCAGTCTGTCGGCCGCGTGAAGAGAGAACACAATGGCTTACGTACACAAGAGCAGTAACGAGTGCGCGCTCTCTGAGCTCGACCTGCACACCGTAGCGCCGACTCAGACTACTATCTTAAAGTCGTCTTTCCTGGGGATAGAAACAAAAAACTCTTTAGAGGATGGAGGTAACATAAATTTCACCATCAACAAGTCGCAAGAGTACACAGACCTGAACGAGAATTACCTTCATCTGGAATGTCAAGTGCTGAAAGCGAACGGAGCGGCGATCGAGGACACCGACGCAGTAGCTCCGGTGAACAACTTGGCTCACTCGCTCTTCAAAGACGTCCAAGTCTCCATCGGCGGTTTCAAAGTGTCTGGCAACACCGAGACCTACCCTTACCGAGCTTACTTGGAAGGGTTACTCAACTACAACAAAGACGTGAAGGACGGCGTCATGAGCGCCCAGGGGTGGCATGAAGATACGCCCGGTCAGTTTGACACGTTGACTGACGCGAATGCGGGGTACAAAGCGCGCAAGAAGCTAATCTCCAACAAGCGCTTTTCGCTGATGGCGCGACTGCACTTTGACCTGGCTCATCAACCGAAGCTCATCGTTGGAGAGACAGAAATCAATCTCACTCTGAAACAAGCGGCGCCCTCTTTCTATCTGATGTGCGCCGCTGACGGAGGCTACAGCTTGAAGATCTACAAAGCAAAGCTCTACGTGCGACGCGTGCTGGTGGCGGACGCTGTAGCGGAAACGCACGAGAGAGCGGTGATAGAACACGGGCCCTTCGACTACCCGGTGAACAGAGTGGAGGTGACGACGTACGCCATCCCTCAAGGTAACAGAGATCACAGCTACACGCACTCCAACACAGGCCAGCTTCCCAAGTTGATGATGATTTGCTTCCTTGACCACGACGCCTTCAACGGTAGCTACACCAAGAACCCGTTCGAGATGAAGCATTACGACATCAGCTCGCTTCAAGTGATAGTGAACGATCAGAAAGTGCCGAACGACGCCTACGTGCCCGACTTTAAGACCAAAGCGGCCGTGAGAGAGTACTTGGCGCTACACACGGAAACGGGGATGTACGAGGGCGCGCGCTCCTGCGGTATTTCATACGATCAATTCCTGAACGGTTACACGGTGTTCCCCCTCGACTTAACCCCAGACAGATCGCACGACGGGTGTCGCGTGAACCTTATAAGAGCGGGTCAGCTGAGGGTGGAAGTCAGTTTCCGCTCGGCGCTACAAGCGACAACAACGGTGCTACTCTACTTGGTGTACGACAACGTCGTCGAGCTGACCCGAGATCGACACCCCGTCACCGACTACCACATGAACTGAAGACAAGACGGCGGTACTTGGCGTATCGTATGAACACGCTTGAAATAAGCAGAGTGTTGAAGGAAAACGTTCACACAAAACATCGTTTCCTGGGCGTTTTCTCTTGTGACACTATTCCGAAGCACCCTATCAAAGACACTTGTTTCGTGAGCAACACAGATCCGCAACATTTACCAGGTCAGCATTGGGTGGCGTTTTACGTGTCGAGCACGGGTGAAGTGTACTACTTTGATTCCTTCGGCTTACCGCCGCTGAGTGCGGAGTTCTTGTCTTTCGTGGAACGCTCTGCTCCGTTCAAGTGACAAAGAAACCGCATTCAACTACAAGACACTTCTGCTGACACCTGTGGACCTCATTGCGTTCATTTCCTAATTGAAGCATGTCGAACAAGAAACCCCAAGAAGTGCGTCATGCGCATGAGCAAAATCCCAAAGCTGAGCGACCGGGCCGTGAGTCAGAAGCTATCGATGATGCTGTTGTGACGGGTTGTTGCGATGGCGGCCGTTTCATGGAGGCAAAGATTCTCTGCCTTGCCGAAATGGTGTTGGATTTATCCAAAGTCGTGCAATGTCTATTGGAGAAAAGTCGTCCGGGGTGTGGTGGTGCGAGTGACGGCGGCGTGAGACTTTGCGGCCTGTTGAGTTGCTGCAAATCGAAGAAGCAAGCTAAAAAAGCATAAACTTGTGTGTTTTTTCTGATTGAAATGAAAATAAAGAATAAAATGAAAAGAAAAGAAATTATCTTGTTGTGTTTTTATTTCTATATATAAGTTACATAACTTTTTTTTGTTTGTTTGTTTACAAACAGTCACGTGTCACGTGGTGTTGTTTACAAACAAGAGAGCCACGTGGTGTTGTTTACAAACAAACCCTAAGTAGGTCACGTTACCCTAGTTACCAGAATGCCGGCTTCTGATTGGCTGAGCCTAAGTAGGTCACGTGACGTAAGTAGGTCACGTTACCATGGTTACCAGAATGCCGGCCTCTGATTGGCTGAGAGCTTCTAAGTAGGTCAGTAGGTCACCCAGAATGCTGGCTTCTGATTGGCTGAGAGCCCTAAGTAGGTCACGTTACCATGGCAACGGGTCACGTGACCAAATGGAGGCCTCTGATTGGCTGCATGTCGATTGAGTAATAAACAGTACTTAACTATAGTCCCGTTCCGATACATACTATACTACTGATATCAAATCACATCTTTGATATTCATAGTTTGGAATTGTTAATATCAAGGGTGAACATTCGGTTTGATACAGGCGTGTATATTCATTGCACACATCTACCATAGGTTGGCTTCTACATGACAGTCAAAGGGTATACTTTAGGTGCATCTCCCTTAGCCGGTTTTGAGGTGCTGTCGGCCGCTAGATAGTCCAATCGGCAGGCAACCGGCAGGTAGAGCCATAACAAACCCCTGGTAAGTGCACTCTGTGTAGTGTGATAGTTGTGGCCCTAAGGGCAGGGCTGGGCATGTAGTCATATGCTGGAGCAAACCTGGAAATCGCTGGAGCAAAGTAGTACAAAGTATATTTGTATTTCAGGAGAGCAGACATCAACAACGATGCCCCCCCCCCCTTGGCCCTAGATCCCTGTCTCCTCAAGGGAGATCTTCATGAGACCTTGACATTTTTAGGCATATTATTACCCTAGATTGGCGAATTCTGAGGATTGGTGGCACATTGTGTTTGGAAAATTTTGACATCCTACCTTTCAAATGATGGGTTCTGTGGAGTTTTGATCAGAAAATGGTTTGATTTTGAGAAGTTTAGAGACATGCATGCTGCTCTAAGAAAACTGCTAAATTGGTATAGTCTGAGGATTTGCTCTAGAGAAAAATTGAAGTACCACTTTTTAGATTGCTATATTCTGATGGTTCTGGGAGCATGTTGCATCAGGACATTTTTGAAATTGCACCTTTACAATTTGAATCTTCTGGGTAGGGGGCATATTCTTTCAAATTATTAGGAATTCCATTGTTAATTTGGTGTCTTCTGAACATGATATATTTGGTCCAAGAAAATTTAGAAATTCTACCTTTAGATTAGTGTGTTCTATGGAGTTTTGGGGACATATTGCTCCCGAAGAACTGAAAATTCCATCTTTAGATTTGCATACTTGAGGGGTTTGTGGACATATTTTTTAGTAATTTAGTAAATTTACTGTTAGATTGATGTATTCTGAGAACCTTTGGGCATATTGGTCCATAGGAACATTTAGAAATTCTACCTTTTAGCTTGATGTATTCTGAATGGTCTCTGAGTATGATGCAAAAAGACAATTTAGAAATTCTGTCTTAGAATTATACTGGGTAGAATCTAAAAATATTATTGTCAAATTGATATCTTGTGAGGTATCAGAACATATTACTCCAAGGAAATTTAGAAATGTCAACCTAAATTAACGTGTTCTGTGGTGTTTTTGATGCATATTGCTGTGTATAATTCTATCTCTATATGTAATGATAATATTGCTCCGAGAACATTTGGAGAGGAAGGCCATTGAAAACCCTTTTAACTTTGGTTCTAATTGGAATATTTCCAAAATCTTTCAGATTTAGAAAGCCCAGAATGTACCTTATGTCCCTGTCGCATTTTCCAAGGTCCCTGTCGCACATTTTTTGCGACAATGCGCCAGTTGCCCAGCCTACCTGCCGATTGTCTGCCTAATCTATCGGCCGACAGCACCTCCAAATCGGCTAATGGAAAATGACCCTTAAACTTTATGTGGGCGCACATAGGTCTGTTGATGATAGCAATTGCCAAGGATTCAATCGGGAAATTCCCAAGTTTCACTGGCAGAGATTTGGTCACGCATCAGGTATAGAATATCAAACAATTGTTTTTGTTGGCGTAGCATCCGCCTAGACACATATGTATACATGTACATAAGGGAGTGATCATTTTTTAACAACAGGGGGGGGGGGTGGTTTTCCACCCCGGTCAACGGGTCAACATTTTTTGCCCCCCCCCTACGAGTCGGAAATCGGCGCGCGCGCGGGCCCTTTGAAGCATAGTAATGCGCGGGCTTTTTGGCCCAAAACAGGTTAAATTTTTTTGCCCCCCACCCCCAAGAGGGGTCCAAATTTTTTACACCCCCCTCCGGTCAAGGGGTCCAAATTTTTTTGCCCCCCCCCAAACCCCCCCCCCCCCCCCCTGTTGATAAAAAATGATCACTCCCTAAATGTCATGTGTATGCAACGTGACCATAGCCTATCATGTTACCGATGTATGCTTTAACCCGAACCTTCTGATCATTCAAGTAAAGGACAATGACACCAACCACACCAAACTGCACTCGCAGCGGCCTGGTGCACCAACATGTCGGTGAGTCTACAGGTATGCCCCTTCTTGTCTCCTTCTAGTTGATCATGCTGACCGCCGCCGCCGCTCCAGCTGAATGACGTCATCGTCGTCAGGACGCCATGACACCCAACAGCCCAATGACGGATTCCTGTTCCGGTCTTTGATGACGGTGGCGCGGTGCGCGCTGGGACTGAATGACGAGATCCTGTCCACCAATGACGTGGGTCGCCTCTACAGCTCACTGACTAGACGATGGTCGCCGCACCAGGAAGCGCCGACAGGGGAGGCGGGAGGGCGGGAGGCGGGAGCGGAGCGGGTGGACACTGCTCAGGTACAGTCCCGGAAGGAGGAGGAGACAGGACCGAGCAGCTCAGGACAACTGGAGCAAAACAATGGCGCACAGTGTCCAGAGGTAGGTGGTCACTGTTCTTTGGTGTTCAAATTGTCGGCTAATTTAAAGTCGTATATATGCTACATAATGCATAAATTCTTTTCTATTGTATGTTTATTTTATTATCAATAGATTGTCTTAACCCATGGATTACAGTCGGTTTGATGCTATGTTGCTTTTAACATCGTTTGTATATTAAAGCATCATGACATCTTAAATGGCTGATAGTAACAAGTTCACTTATTTGTCTGTGTGATTATTGGTCCTATCCCAAAACTATATCAAACATATACGTTTATCTCTATTAGCAGTAGTAACTCCGTACTACATACAGTTGGTATGTACAGTGATATTGTTGATAATAGACCACCTAACAATACCTTTCCTTTTCACGAACAGCAGCCAACTCAAACAGCGGCAACTACATCGGTAGGAGGAGTGTGGTATCAGAGTGACATTGACGTGGACTGTGATCCGGCTGACAGCAGTGCGGACGAAGATGGCCACACTACTGTAGTCATGCATCGGAGTAAGTACAGGCTTAAAAAACAGATAAATAGTGTTACCCTACATCGGTCCTTGTTGTGTTTCAGTTTCATCACAATGAAAATGTCGGCCACCAATGACTGATCTGCCGATATCCTGGCCGATATGCAAATGTTTACAATCAAACAATGTACAGCACATAACATATGCATATTTATTTGTGTATGGAATTCCACATTCCACGGTATTATATCAAATGCATCATTCAATATCAAAGAATTAAATATCCTAAGTAAAGTTGTAAAATAGGCACACAGATGAGATGGCAAGCATCATAGCATGGGGCGTAGAAACTTGAATGGCACAGTGTCGCCCCAAGTGTCAACAGAGTGGTCCATTCGTCCACATGCCAGAGCGATAGCATTAGTTCTTTGATAACCCGCCAGATGGTATCACTATATCAAAGGATGTATATCCCTATGCTGTACTACAACTTACAAGGGAATTTATCATTGTATTTCAAAATATGACATAATACTATAATTTTCAGCTGAATCTGTATATGCAAATGTGATCAGTTACTGATGACATTTCCAAGAAATTAGAATCTATATATTTCCCGTAGAAAGTAATGGAGTGTTCTGTAGGACATCCATAAATAATTTTGCATGCGTTGTAATGTGTCCAGTTCTGTTTTGAGGGCACTATACCAGAATAGAAAGAGCAGTATTCCACCAAGGGGGAGATCATTACTTTGTATAACGAGAGACTGACGTCTTTGGTCATGCAGTTTCAATGCCTAAGTAGTTATACGTATGACAAAAATGCAGAACCTGCCGGCGAGTCGGTCAATTTTACATGCAGTGCCAAAGAACATCACCATGCTCTTAGTTGTGTTGATAGTCGTATACTTGGACAAGCACCAGTTTCCTACTGAGATCAGGTCTTCCTGGAGGAGACACTGGGCAATGAGCGGGTCTTCATGTGAGGCGTAAAGGACAAGGTCATCGGTGTACATTGCATATTTATAATTTATTATTGTGTCTGATAGGTCATTCACATATAGGATGAATAATAATGGGCCTAAAGTTGAACCTCTACCGTCCGAGGTTCCTGGTCCAGGGCTGAAGCCACATTGATTTTTATTCAAGATACTATTATTTTCAAGGTGTTTCGAAAGTACTTTGTGTATTAATTTCTCAAGCAATTTGCCGGGTAGGATTAGTAGGGTTATGGGTCACCAGTTCTTATTGTTAGTCAGGTTCCCTTTCTTGGGTATCGGGATAAGGAGATGCTTGGACCAGGAAGCCATCTTCCTCGC
Organism: Harmothoe impar; assembly: GCA_947462335.1. Lineage (NCBI taxonomy): Eukaryota > Metazoa > Annelida > Polychaeta > Phyllodocida > Polynoidae > Harmothoe > Harmothoe impar. Next base: position 51,954,196 of record OX381711.1, read on the forward strand.
TGGGAAGATGCCACTACTCTATTCTAGAGCTAGAAGCACATAATTGTTTTGTGCATTTTCAAGTTGTCACTGAGTCCTCTTTCACAGGCGGCCAATGCCACACAGGATATCTCGATCCTTAGCAACACGACTTTCGGCAATTAATTCCTGTCGCTCATTGAGTAGCTCAACCGTTTCATAACTTACCCAGAGGTCAAATTGCTTCTTAATGTTGTAGGGACGGGGCAATGTTGGTTCAAAATAATAGTCAATTAAGAACTCGTAAATGAGCAACCATTGGGATCATGTGAGGCGTGGAAAGGACCAAGGTGAAGGTCGCCTAGGTGGGCCTTTAGCCGGCCTTTAGGTCGTCAGGGTTATAACTTATAGCGTCTATACGATCTACTTGTGAAAGTTAAACTGACATTTTTCTCTCTGTCTTTCTTTCTGTATGCATAGACCGAGTAGTGGTCAGCAATCATGCAGTTCAAGACACCAGAGTGGCTTACAATTTTGCAGTTAATGATTATGTGGTCTATGCAGGTAGCGCCAGTGTCATTTTCATTTGCTCTGGTGATGTAGTCAATTAGGCGCACTAAAATAAACTCACGGCACATATCAAAAAGGTTTATAGAACCTACATCATTTCTTCATGCGTGTTATTATCAAGATCACCTACCAGCCAGACCTAATATTTTACAGGTATAGAATGTGAGTAGCAAAGATTGATATAGAAAGATATGGGGCTAACATAATGCATACATAAATGCAATGGCAAGTTACGTACCAGGGTTACAGGCATGCGTCAGATGGATAATGAAATAAATCATGCCCTGAATTATGCTATGTATTACGAATGTGGTGTCCTGTACCAATTATACAATTATGGAGTCTCTACATTAAGCAAATGATCAATACGGCTATTTACTTAGGTTTCTATACATTTCCTTCACAAAGTAGGTTCTGGATAAACATGTAGCATTAGTCATATAGTTGCATTCAGATATCAGTTTTATATGCATAATGAACCCAGGATCACCTGGACACCAGGACGCGTCGCTTTCATACAAAGGAGCAGAGACATGGAGGGCTCATTCTAGCCCCTGGAAGGACCAATGCACCGGGACAAGACAGGATTTCTAAAATTCTCTATAGTTTGTTATTTCCAAGATATAAATGGTCCGTCCCGGTTCAGAGCTATTCAAAAACGTTGATATCAAATTTAGGAACTCTGGTGTAAGGGGTGAATAGGTGTCACCCCGTTGGGATTCTAAATAGGGCAGTTCCTCTACAATCCACGTGGGGGCGCCACAGTACCGGTGCACTAGCCAAGTCGTACTTTCCCCTGGCACACCCAGCAATATAGAGTAGGGAGGACAACGCAATTCTTAAAAATGGTCGGAATTTATCATATGATATCTCAAAATGACAGGGGGATCAAGTGAAATCCAGATATGTGGAATGTATTATTGATCTGCTGTTGATACATGATTTTCTATGATTTTCTGAAAAATAAAAGTTGGCACCCTGCACCTGTCAGCTTTTACCACTGTATTACTCCTTGGTCCCAGGCCCTTCCCTGGCTATATACTTAAGGGACTACCAGAACTCTCACAACTTTGAGGGCTCTCTAGCATTAAAGGGGCATTCTCACCACTCGCACTTAACCACATAGTAGACTAAGGTCAGGAAAGCAAATTGGGGACCTGAAAACTAGTTATTTTCTATCTGATTCTTTAATATTGATATTGTTAGAGAGAAGTAAACAAAGTAGAGAGTAACCAAAAATACCACTGTAAAGTTTTTTTAATGCAGATCATGACTAGATTCACTTCTATATGGCTTGAAATAGGTGGATGGTATATATCAAGATATATATCTGGATAAATATTACAAGAAGTTCCAATAAATGGTGTGTTTGATTTGGCAATATGGACATTAAAGACCACTTTTTGTTTACTTTGAGGTTCTTGCATTTTAGATGTAGAGAGGACAGATTGGGGATTAATTATCTGTAAAAAATGTTAAATTCTGATGAAAAGAAAGTTTTCTACGACTTTTTGAAGTAAGAACTTGAAACTAAATAAATGTATTTTTTTCATAAATCAAAACATTGGGACTTCTGCATTATCTGATTACAATGTAAAGGGCCCATATTAGAGCACCCCCTCTGGTCTGAAGGTGACATGACAAATTTGCTTTACAAATTGATTTTATATTGTGCAAATTGCACATGATTCAAATGATTACACATGAGGGTCTAAATAGTATGATTTTGCTACGGCTATTTATGCCTATGGCATTTATGATGTGTTCCAATATTTGAATTTATGGAAATTTGAGGGAAATTACAGAAAATGTTAAATCTAGCACCATTTGGGCTGAAAAGTTGACAAATGCCTTATTTTCGTATTTATATGTGAAAATTTCATTTAATTCTACAGTTCTATAAGCCTAAGATAATATTTTGCTAGTTTTATTGAGTTGTTTAGAAGTGCTTTTGAAAATTCCCTTGTTTAACACCTCTAAAACACTGGATAAGCCCCAAGTCCCCTATTTGCCTTCCACACTTTAACTTTTCAAGATATCATCATTCAGTTTTTTACATTGGATTAGCTCAAGTCTTTTCTCTTGGGTCAACTATTCACATATCATAAAAGTTGCATGATTAATATAATATAGGCCACTTAACTGGAGGTGGCATTTTAGAGGGTAATCAACTATTTTCAAGGAAATGATTAAAGCTCAAAATAGCCCACACATTTTTAGCATAAACCGAAATATTCTTATTTAGAAACATCTATACTAATTAATGACGAGGGCCCCGTTTGGCCCAGGTGGTATTAGGGTATAGAAATTGCCTTCAAAAGTGATGGATCTCTGTTGTACATAATCTAAGTAGTTATTATCACCACACAATATCAAATATAAGTGCCTCTACATGGGTAAAAATCGATACGGGTGACACGGCCCTTTTAGGCCCTTTTAAAAATCGACGGACACAGGAAAATTAGGGATAAAAATCGACCCACAGGGATTTTCTCTTAGTTCTTATATTCCTAAAAATCGACACGATGACACAGTCATTCTGCTAAAAATCAACACAGCGACATGGTCAAAATTGCGGGTACCCATGTAGAGGCACATATAACATATACCCATTCCATGCAGTCAGTTGAGTCCATTCAAGCCATATCTTAAAGTATCATTGAGGAGGGTTGAGCCCTTTCTGAGCTTTCTGTATAGCTAGCACCAGTAACTGTCCTGGGAATGTGGTTCCAATACACTTGCTGACACAGCAGTTGCATTAAATATACCAATTAAAATATCATTATCTATCATCTGGACAACTACAAACTAGCATGATGCATGAGGACCCATTTGTGTTCTTTCCCCTGATATGCCATGTGTGACTGTAACATGTTTTTTTGGCTGAGAAATCAATGAACCCATTTGGGCTGTTTAGCACGGTGACAGATATAGGGCCGTGAAAGCGGTCCCAGGCTGTCCTACCTATATAGATTCCACAGTGTTGACACTACTGTAATTATAGTCACAGCAAATCAAGATGGCTATATCATGGCCTCTATAGTCTAACTATAACTATACTCTCTCCATCTGGACCAGGCTCACGTCTATACGACTACATGTACATTCTTCATGGGGGGGCTTAAAATCAGTGAAACCAAATACATGCTCAACATATTCCCAACTATCATGTAAGAACATAATTCTATGATGGTATTATTAAGTTTGATTACACAAACGATAATATTAAAACATGTTTTCTTTGTATCCATAGAACGGGATAAGGGGGACACCAACATCTACGTGACTGCAGGGCATGGCACTTGTATTCAGATTGGTAAACGTAACCAGGTCAGCCATAACAGACAACGTAAGTATTACCTATCATCATACATATTATGATCAAAGAGCAAATGGTACTAAGAGGGTCCACTTAGGTGTTCTTCTATAGATTAGCATCGTCTCTCAGCAATTAGAATACCTCTAAATACCCAAAAAGGGTGAAAATATTGCTTGGGGGTAGCTCTAGCATGTTTTAACTCTTATTGATCTATAAACTTTGAATATTTGGGTAATGGTTGAGAAATTATTTTTTAGATGGAATTACTGCAGATTTCTGGTTCTCTATGGCCTGCAATGCTGATGGATGGAGTGCACAGTCCACTGTTCCAACCCAAGACCATGTTCACTCATGACCCCCCCCCCCCCCCCCATATAGACCTACTTGTCCTGATTAAATGTCCTCCTGATTTTACATGGATATTGAGAATCACAGATAGAGGCAAAAACAATAATTCAGGAAATGAAATGTGGTTCCATCGGTGGTAAAGTAAATATGTTTTGAGTGGGCTATGTTGGCTGCACATTCCATCCACCTGTTGGTCATTTCAGTTCACACACTATCATAGGGTGTGGTCATACATATGGGGGTTGTTCATACATATAATTGACCATACCCCCTTTTTTCTTGACATGAAAACTCCCTAGGGAGGTCTCTTTGCTTTGGAAAAAAATCATTTCGTTGTCGTTTTTTCCACTTTCATATCATTAACCTGTCTTATGATGTGCTGATAGAAAAAGGGAAACATTTAGGCTAGTTGTGCGAATGAGAGCGACATATAATACAATGTATACAGCTTGGAACATGAAAGTGCCCAGAGCAGAGATAATACTCGGTATGTATTAAGCAGACAGAGTGTGATTTATCTATTTTTTTTTTTTTTTTAAATCTATCAAATCAATCAATCATACTGTCTAATTTGTACACCCCGCGTATTATCTCTACTCTGGGCATTTTCATTCCTGAACATTCATAAACAGCGTTCAGGGGTCGATGGCAGCTGTGCAGCCAGGTCACTCACACCTTTTAAATAATCAAAATGGTATGGCATGCATCTCTACACCTAATGAATCTTAAGGTAGGTCGATAACATTGAAAACGGGAACACTGCGCATGTTTCCATGCATCTAAAGAGTCCCTTATGAACTTTGTTATTTTGCGGAATTTAGCCTATAGGGGAGGGAAAGAAGGGTTAAATACATGGTTATTTGTTATTAGGGTGATCAGAAAGTGTTTATTTATAGTCCTAAACGAAGGATTTGTCTACTTCCTATAAACAGTGTAGGTTTATGGGGGTGAAACGGCCCTATAGTGTATCTATACGCTGCGTAGGCCTCACTGTACAAAACCACTACCCCGTTACCATGGCGATTCATGCAAAATCTAGCCTGACTTTTTGGGGTCACACCCGCTATATATTTTTCTGCATGTCATAAGCTAAAATTTGGTATAGGTGGCTAAACACTGTGAGAGTTTTAAGTGTCTCAAATGGCAGGTCGACGGTGGTCAATGTTGAAATTTCCGAACGCGGCCTAGTGCTTTAGGGTGGTGACACCATAATGATGTCATATTTGGTAGGGGTATGGTCATATAAACCCCCATCTGCCATGTACATTTTTGGACAATTCTGACCAAAATTGGGCTTTTTATCAGACATTATATTTTATATAATATTAAAGGTGTTTTGTTTGGCATTCCGGGCATTTTGCTTTCAAGCACATTTATGAAGTAATAAATGATATAATTTGGACTCTAAAGGTGAAGAGATTACTTAAATATATCCTGTACTACATAGTGAGACCATTTCATAACACAATTATTAGCATTTTACACATAATATAACACTTCAAATATCTTATTTAGCACACTTTTGCAGTAAGGCCGAAGCCGAAAACACCAAAATAATGTGCAGGACCCTATGTTAACTTTTTTACTATTGATTTTAATCAATTTTGTGTTTAGCAAAACGTAATTTATTTACCCAGAATGCCATGTCACAGAACCATAAAAGTATTTTTGGAATAAATAGATATCTGGGCGTTCATTATGTGATGTTTCATATTTTTGTGCTTACAGATATGGCAAAAGAAAATCATGGAACTTGTGATATTATTTTTAACTTTTCAGAAAAGAATCTAAATATTTTTATTTTTCAAAAATCTGTATTTAAAAAAGTAGCTCGGGACTCCCTATTTTCTCTTTAGATATTTGATCTAAATGATCTAAGGTAACTTGGCCGAATTCTAAACTCTTTCAGTTAATGCTATCGACCTACCTTAATAGAAAGACAAGTGCATTGTCTGATTCATATTACATTTGGACCCTGTTTAGATACTTATATCTAAAGATATTCATTCTCTTTCACCAGGAAAAGGGGTACAAGCAACTTTGGTGACACCTGGTGTCACACATTGTAGGTATTTGTGTGATGCAGTGTCACCTAGTTCCCCTTCTGGCACACACTCACACATCTTCAAACATAGCCATTATGACTTTGTCAGGTTGTTATAGTACAGTCTTTTGACACCAGGTGCCATCTTTTTTGCTCCTTGATATTCTTATGGGTAAAATGGAATAATTATCATTGTGTATAACTATAATAACATGATATCATTGTGTCTAAGACCTGACCATACACCTCTTATTCTATCAAGTTTCATTAGATATCGAAATACATGCATATGATTTTGATCAAAGTGGCAATAAGAGGGACAGACCATAGACACCTTTCCTCTGGTGATCCTATTTGAATAAAGCTCTGAACTTCTTCTAAATGTGCACATAATCAATGATTCCAGGGACACAGTGGGGACATAGACAACAACCGGGATAAACCGGTCGGCAGACACTTCAATCTATGCCCCCCTCCTCCACAGAAACCAGCAAGATAGAAAGGCTTCGAAATAACAGTACTAAGTTTCATAAAGAGCCCCCCTAGATCCCCAGCTGGAATAATGGAACTTAACGTGGAGGAACGAAGGTGGATGCACCGACTGTGTAGCATCACACCAAATGGGTTAAATTTACTAGACTAATCTACACCTAGGCCCACGACCCTCAATTATCCGTCATCCCAACAAGATCAACACCAAGAGGGTCTCATAAACCTAGGGACTGAAGCTACATGACACTTATGCCATGCGGACATTGTCCAACCAAAATACCCTATGCTTTATTGTTGCCACATAGGCCGCCTACTACTATCGCGGCCCGCACCCTCAAATCTCTGTCGGTATGGGTGCCCAGATAAACCAATTAAGTCCTGTTTATCCAGTGCCATTCAATCCTGTGTACCAATCCAAGTCACACTTAACACATAACTGAACATTTTATTTCTGACACCCTCCTAAAATTAGATTATTCTAAATTGCTGACTACTAATATTCAGACAACCCACCTGATCAAAATAAAATAAACACAACTGGCCTGGTTTAGCCCTAACACCTATCAATCAGCCCTACCTCAGTTTAAAAGTTCAACTAAACATAAACATAAATCTTGGGAACCTGATAAGGAAGTAATCAATCTCAGCCTTCTCCAAATAATTCACACCTGGTGAGACATTTAAGTCGAAACCACTAACTGTACCACCCACACTGCACTATCTGCAGTGTCAGATATGGCCCTACTCCCCCCTTTCATAATTCAATGGGCCCAGATGACCTCCACACAAATTTTCCTAAACATCTGCTCTAAGATAGTTTGCCATATTAGGAAGCCCTGCAAGACTCTGCTAGGAGATTGCCTGGAGGAAGTGAGGTCACAGACTAAATCCCTGCACTCTGATTGGTCAGATTGGTCAGAGCCACTGGGTAACCATGGTACACATAAGCATAGTGAGCCTTGTCAACAAGGCATTCAGTGGTTGTGTATGGTAGGGACAAGAAGTCCTCTATTCGTTTTCCTCATGATCAATGATTGGCTTGAATTGCACACAGCTTCATCAAGCATATACATGTACTACCATGGTAGGAACCTTGGTGAATTATGTGCCCACTACAGCAGAGAGTGCACTAACAGATTTCTGCCAGTGTGCCTTATGCCTACTTCTATTCAATATAATGAGTATTACAAATATAACATACCATCTATATTTTATTCAAAAAACAAGAAGAAAAGTGAAACAATATGGCCCAAAAGTCTTTTGTGCCATGGTACATGATACTGTGTGAATATGTTTGAATATGTATGAATATGTGCCATATCCTGTCCTATGGTATTTGGTTTCATATTGTGCCAATCAGTTACATAGAAAAACAGCCACACAAGGTGCACTTTTCAGATACTAAATCAAACTAATTTGTTTGGCAGCTGAATATCTTTATATACCTGTAGTGTACACCTGCTAACCTGTTTATCATACATTATCATATGTACATGTAGTACACTTAGGACGTAAAGGGACCTTGTTCCCAAGGGGGGGGGGCTGTAAAGATGGGGGGCGGGCTCACTGCAAGGGGCCCTCAGTCCCAGGGCTTAAGTTTAAGCCGGATGTAGGACTGAGGGTCCCTTTCCATCGAGCCTCTGAGAATTATTCTCATGTAAGTCACCACTGCGTCTGGAGCACTGCGAAGGTAGGGTCATTTTTGACCGAATCCCGTCATGGTCACACAGGAACTTCTTGTCTTCCCCAAAGGCCCTACTTTTTGCAAAAAAAGAAATACTGCATGAAAAATACAACGTGTTTCCTAGAGGATGCTTTGTACATACCAGGCAGCAGATCAGGTAGTCAATACCAGCATTTAGCGTCTCCCAACCACTTAGGATATAGAACCTTGACCATTTAACAGTTTAAAGCTATTGCCACAACATCTAATGAGCTGTTATAATTAAAGCACTGCCCAATTGGGTTGGCACACTTGCCAGTAGGTGACACTTAGCTAAACAAGGGTATATGTAGAGATGCTATATTGATACAAGTGTACTATAGTCCTGCAGCACAAAGTTGCCCATCACCATGCCACTTTGCACCGAAAAATGATAGCAGACATTCGGTATCACTGGAAAGCTGGGATTGTGTAGATAACAACCCTGGTGAATGTAGAAGTTGTACGAACTTGGGGAATGAGCATTGAAAATAAAACGTTTGAAAATAGCTTTTAATTATGAAAAATTGTATAAATAATACCTAAAGGCATTTAGAACTCTCTGAATATGCATTACATCATATAGGAAACCCATCTAAATCAAGGACATAGAATCTTGGATGTTGTAGGTCATAGGTCTAAGGTCAAGGTCAAATAACTGGGATTGGAATATAATATGTGATCACAACTTCCTATACATAAATTGTAACCTCTAATTTTCTTGTGCTATGCTATTTTGTAATGATTTCTTCCACCCTTAGACCCGTCAGTAATATACATTGTACCTGTTTTTCCTCTTAGAGAAAACATAATTTAGACCACTAGCCCACAGATCTAGATCCGGGCACGTAGCTTTCTGGAGCCACAAGTTTTGTCAGGTACCTGCTTTTTCAATGAAAATAAACAGACAATATTGTTGACTATTTCTAAGCATTGACAATTGTTGCACACATATAAACGATTTAGTAGAGATCTCTTGTTCTCCTTTCCCTCCTCTCACCCACCTTGCCCCCTCCCATGCTTGTGGTTACGAAACCAGAGAACCCAGCCCAAACCCAGTACATCCTGAGAAGGGTATTGTAGTTAATGTTTACATACCGTGAGTGTCTTCATCGTCCGAAACTACACTGGTAGACATGTGTGACGCAGGTATACGTTTCGGGTAGCAACTATACAATTCCAATTGTTACCACTCACACATACCGTATTCGACGTAATAAGCGCCCTGTGCGCTTATAACATCATTTTTATGGCATTTTAGTACTTAAGAGTTTAATTATCTCCAAAATCGTGAATTTTGAGTCTTTGTTCTAGTCTAAAAATTCCCCGAAAAGGGGGGGCGCTTATTAGGGAGAGGGCGCTTATTATGTCGAATACGGTGTTCACTTTAGGCATATGAATGTTGAGGTGATGCTGTCAGACTATACCAGTTGGTATAGTATGTGCTTCACTATCGTATAACAGGACCTTCATGTATACTGCTTCATATAGTAAGCGTATAAAATCGAGCAGCAGGCCACACTTTAGACTTTCTTTATTATTATTATTATTATTATTATTATTATTATTATTATTATTATTAAATTTATTGATGCACAATCGTCCCTAGGGGACGGTCTTCCGCGCACCACACCGATTTCATGCCTTGCTCAAGTGTGGTTCTGTATGCGTTGGTTAGATTTTGGCTTGAGTGAACATGCTAGAAAAGATTACATACGGCTTATATAGTAGTTATATGGGTGGCGTACAGGGTATATGATAGCGAGGTTGCAGATAATACGGGTATTTAAACTTTAAACTTCCTCAAAAGATAAAACTTCCACCCCAAATGAAGACAAGTGCCATCTTTAACCATCTACATTTTCTCTACAAATTATACTTCCCATCGTACTTTCGATTGCTTTACACATCCTGATGTTTGTAACAGTATTCGATGATCAGAAATGGACGATTTACTGGGCTATATAGTTCATAAGCTATAGCTCATAGGCATATTCTTAAACACCTTGAGATCTCAGGAAATTTGGATTCATCAGTAGTTTATACTTATAATGAAACAATGGTAGATAGATTGTTGCACAGGGTGGGGATTTAATCGACGGAAGGTAACTACCTAAATGATATCATTGATAATACATAAGTGGCAGAAGGTGGTAGAGAGCACAACAACAACAAATAATGTAAATAAATAATGTGATTTCAGGGGAACCAACCACAAATTTCTGCTCAGACAAACCCACAGTTGATCAAAGGCCAAAATCAGTACAACCTATAATTATATAGACTAGGGTCTGCAAACAATGTTTTGACCCAAGACAGAATATTCAAGGTGTTTAAGAAGATGCTTAATATATGAGCTATAGCCTATAAGATATATAGCTAAGTAAACTGACCATTTCCGATTATTGAGCAGTGTTACAAACAGGATGCATAAAATAATCGAAAGTACAAAGGGAAGTACATGTATGTAGGCCTACTATGAGTTCAGTAACAGTATACACGCATCTGACACAAGTCCCCATAACAGCATATAGTAGAATGGTAATAAATATGTTATGGTTATGATACTGACCCGAATATAGATATATCATGCAATGCTTATTTGAATACCCCCCATATACACATATGAATGTGGGTGAAATGCTGGAATACTATATATGATAACTATCTATAAAGTAGTAAATAAGCATGATGTGTTGGCATTTGAAGGTAATGCATCAATGCATGAAGCATATCATCCAAAAGGTTGATGTCACAAGTTATAGCGTTATGGTGTACTAGTATGTCGTGATTACTACCGGGTAGGGCGTTTTCACTGTGCCTACCCAGGGGTGACGTGCCTCCAGTCTAGTACTAAATAGGGTAGATTCACCATGGGTCGAACGCACACCTAAAGTCGGACACATTTAGGTAAAAAGTATAACATATAAATATATATAACTCCATTAAATAAGTGTATCATTACACCATCAACTAGAGCTGTTTTGCAATCATTTACAGATTTGACTGGCACCTTATGTCGGACAGGATTGCCATCATGCTATAATGTGATCTCCCATTGAATAAGTAGCTAGTACATGTATTGTATGCGGGGTCCACACCTGCTCCGCACCGAACCGAGGTGTATCTGCCTTTTTATGTCAGATGCATCGAGGCCATTTTCCTTAATCTCCACTATACAAATCCCTAAAAGATATGAGTTCCAACATAACTACAGCATCATAGGATGAACCAGGGACTAGATGGCCAAATTAAAATTTAAAAAAAGTGTGTTTCAGGTTACCCGACCCTAGACGAGTTAACGTCGTGGTCGGCGAGTTTGTGAGTGACTTTTTTCTAAAGAAGAAGAATTATCCGACCTATCCTACCTAGATCTTTTAGACTATGCAACCTGAAAACACCTTTTATTTACATGTTGTGTGTGACGTTGCGTTGGATACTCACTTCACTACTCCTTTTATTTACATGTATATGCTACCTTGACACATGGAAAATAGGTCAGATTGCCAGCTCAAACGAGCGTCCGAAAGTGGCGAATCTACCGACACCAGGTAGGTCTTGGCAACTGCGCATTCATCTTATACAGAAAAGTTGTCTATAATTTATAGACGGTGTTCAACAACACAAACAATATGCAAGTTAGAGGATGGGAAACCTGTCACCGATCTGCATAGCACTTGGTAAGATGATAGCATCTACATCTTTTCAAATGGTACGTAAGCGTATACGTTAAGAGTGGAAAATAGCAAGTGCACTGAAAACCTAGATGAGTTAGGGTCACCATGTAATTTTTTTTGTTTCAATGAGCCCCCGCAAGACTCGTTTATTTAACAAATTACACGTTCGAGACGCGGCGTAACATTTGTTAATATGAGACAAAAAAATTATTATTCTGGTACAATTTGTAAGGCATGTACTTGAGTAGTTTCCACATATTCACATATAATCACAATATGTCCAGAACAATCATCCGATAAGATTGAGAGAATGATGAGATGATAAAGATGTAGTCAGGCATTCATAGCCTTCAGAAATAGAGACAGATGAGAGAAGACACATGGTATACAATAATTTGTACAACAGATGCACAATCAAGAGACACGCTTTACAGCATTACTCCAGGCTTTGGTTTTTGCCTTGGTTCAGCAGGAGAATGTACTCAATTGACTGCATCTGCATACAGCCATGTATGTAAAATACAGTCAGGCCATTTTTTTCTCCTAGCCAACTGTGGTGTAATATTATATGCAGCACATACTCCAGGCAATCTACTGATTGTGATCTATAACAACTTTGATCATAGGAACTTCAATTCAGTTCGCACGGTTTTTATTCTGCTGATTTCAAGAAACATAAAAGTATGAAGACAATTTCATTTGATTCCATTGGTTACAGATACCTTATAAAATGGAAGCTGTGAACAATATAATCACATTAGGAACTCAAGCGACTTACAAGTGGGTTCTAGACAAAATTATCAAAAGCATGCATGCATAGGTGTACACATTCACATTCCCTGTGTCTAAAACAATATTTACTAATGTTAGGATAGGCTGTCAGTTGCTGCACACATATATTCGTTATTGCATGGGCAGGTTATGAGGGCTAGAATTGCTCTCAATTAAGTTCTGATGATAGAAGGAGGTGGAAGTCGTAACATTATTAGGAATTGATACCTTCTGCACAGGTAAATAAATGATAATATGAAATTAATCCCAGTACCTCAGTTTCATCTCTGATGAGGTAAAGAAACCAATCATATGTGATGTACTCACCAGGGACACAATCACTGTGATGATAAAAAGACATCACTCTTAACCCTTTAAGGACTAAAAGATGACATTTAGGCTTAATACATTTTTCACCCAGAGAGTTTTCAATGCCGTAAGAGTAATTAAGGTAAAACAGATGGTGAAGGGGCCTTTGATGCGGATTGTCATTAATAGTAATGTCTAGTAGTAGCATAGATGACAGTCGGAGCTGGCATCATGGCATAATCTAAATGGTGCCAACAAGATGTGAGCCTGGGAATACCTGAAGTAAGAACGGTAACACTACTGGGCGGACGGGGAACGAGTGTGGGTAAAGTAAACAGCAGCCAACGAACAATGCACTCTCTGGGACAAAGCGGCAGGTCTCAGTACACAAAGGTGCACTGTGTAGCCGTCGTACCATGGTCTGCCATCTGTACATCACACACCCCCCCCCCCCCCAAGAAAAAAAAGAAAAAAAAAAAGAAAACTCCGTGGGGCTTACCTGTCAGATAAAGCAATAACACTTCTTACCCCATATTCGATTCATTAAATGTAATTACAACGTAATTGAAAGAGCCTAATCCTGATTTATAAGTCTTAATTAACTATAGCTATGCCTACCTCGTCTTATCATTCAACCACATGGCCTGTCCCTATACTATCTCTATCTGTTTCCCTTTCTCTTTCTATCTCTATACCTCTCATTGGCAGTGGGGAAAGGGGGTTTCTTTCCTCTAAAACATTTTGCATTTTGGCGACATGCATCAAGTGGTTACCCGACTTTAGGTATCTGTTCAGTGATGACATTCAATTACAAAAAACGACAGATTGAATAAAGTTTCACCCAATGAAGTCAGCATTGCAATAGTGAGGTATTACATATGAATAGTAAAGGATAAGTTGAATTATAAAGGGAAAACTAAAAGTACATTAAGTGGATATTGAACGTCTATTTCTTGAGAATGACGAGTAGTAGCAGTGCCAAAGGGCTCTAAAACATTTGTGTTTGGCACTGCACGGGAACCATTACAGCTATCCTACTGAAAAGGTAAATGGTTCATAATACGCTCTACTTATGAGTTCACCCTGGGATTTGGTCTTTTTGTCTGGGGCTACCAGTTGGAGTCCATAAAGGCTTGCCCAGATTTGAAGTGCCCAGATCCAGCCCAGATCTAACCCACTTTGACAAAACACTGTAAGAATTGTACTTTAATTTGTCATTTTTGAGTATTATCACAGATGAGTCTGTTTTGAAGTATTCACAATATAATTTAGATAATGGGGTTTGTAAGCTAGGCCCAGCTGGGCTCCCACTGGTAGCCATGGACAATAATGACCAAAACCCTGATATGGGCCCAAGTAAAAGATATATGGGCCCCAGGGACTAATGTTGTCTGGGCACCCAATGGTCGTTTGAGCCCATGTATTTGCTATATAATATCAGCTGACTAGAGCCCAGTGGGTTGTGGCCATGGGCACCGATTATTATACACAATGTCAGCTTAGGATGACATGTAGCCTACGTCTCTAATGGACTTGCGTTCTGCAAATGCCCAGTTAGTATCAATGACCTCTTGTTCATGGTCGTTTGTCTGATTAAACTTGTAACGACCGGCGTATACCTTTGCATTTATCAATATTCACTTTTCTTTTATCAACGATTACAAAACATAATGGTTTGCTATAGGCGGACATATCGTGCAATTCACCATCTCCAACTATAGATATCCACGCGTTAAAGGCATGTGTAAGCAATTGTAAAATACATATATGATAATCATCTTGTAAATGTTCTCGTCAAAATTAATTTTTCTTGATCCATTTAGCAGTAGATACATGTACTTAACTAGAATAGGCCTAACCACAAATGGTGGCCAAGCTGATGTGGTTAAAGGAAAATATATTGCGTTTTATAAAACGTGGCTTTCGTGGCAGCACCCAAGATGAGTTAACTTCCAATGTATATCATAGAGTGACACGAATATACGGTACCTTTAGTGTTTAACACTTCACCAGCAAGTGTAGGTAAACAGAGCAGTATATGACGTGGTTCTGACGTCATCAGTCGCTTTCACCCACCCCTGTCCTCCATACATGACAACACACCTGCAAGGTAAAGACACAGACGTACCGGATCCCCGCTGGTTATGTCCCTGACTAGCACGGCCTGATTCTAAAAACCATGACAACCGAAACCAGCCTGAGGCACTGCCCTGGGTGGTCACCGTAGTGATGAGGGTGTGTGTGTGGGCGGGGGGGGGGGGGGGGGTCTTCCCATCAAGTGGTGAGCGGGTCAAAATATGTGCTGGAGGATCGAAACCGTGAGGGGTGGGCGTTGGGTGGGGTGCTTTGATTGGTACGTAGGTTCTGATTTTTGGTGGATGGAGGGTGCACGTGGGAGGGGCAGATATAGAGGCGTTGCTTTAAAAGTATGGTAGTATGCATACGCTCTTGTTGGAAGGGTGGAAGTTGTCCTGTGGGTGGCTGGTTTGGCCAGCTGATAAGGGGAGACTACAGCAGCAATGTGACCTGTTTAGGGCATGTGTCGTATGGTGTGTGTGTGTGGTTGTGTGTGTGTACACACTGTACATAATTATATGATGGGTGGGAGTTCTATGGAAATGAGGAGGAAGGGAATTCGGTGGAAATGGAGGGGTAGGAGCCGAGGGAGGGGGTAGGTTGGGAGGGAGTGGGGGCTATTGGATATATAACCATTCTCTGCGCGTTGGGCCTCCCAGTTATCGTGTAGCTGTGAAATACAAGCTACCTATTGACACACAGCTCTCTGTACGTCACAGGATGAGAACGTTTCCCCTGGTGTTTGTGGAGCTCTCAGGTTAGTCCAAGTGTCATCCATATATACGAATACGGTTCGAGATGGTACCTGCCATCCAGGTCTGCATGATTTATCGAGGTGCCTGTTTCTGTACATTGGTGCAGACGATCATTTATGTTGCATATTCTTGTCCTTTGTCTAAAGGCGCAGATCTCGGTACCCCTCCAGTGAGCGTCGGAGTGCATCCCGGATAGGTACTCAGCCCTATTATATATAGGGGTGCTGGGGACTGAATCACACAGTGCAGGGGCGTGGCAGGCAGTTTCAAATTGGGGAGGGGGGGACATGCCCCACCCCGCCCCCACCCCCGGTTGTCACGTCCCTGTCACAGATGTGTTTGCTGTAGCTGCAGGAGGTGGTGCTGGTGATATTCATGCATGCAGTCTTTACTACAGGCTGGTAGACCGGTCATCTCTGCACCTACCCTCAGACTGCTTCCTACCTGTAGTGTAGTGTGCATGCAGTAGATGGCTCTCGTGCACACTTATGGTAGTTGTGGAGATGACCAGTGCACCCAGAGTAGCACACCTTACTCAGGCAAATTAAAGCTATCAATATTTTGTCCATCTCAGAACATAACTTCCGTAATATAACGTTATCGCAGTTCAAAACCTACTTGTATCATTGCCTGCAATTCATCAAATAGAGAATGTACAGTCAGTCACAACATTAATACTTACTGCGCATGAGTTTTTGAGTTTTAAATATTTTTATTTGGCAAAAATCCAATAACCAGTATTGTCTTTCGATCAGTGCCAACACGGCAGGAGAAAGGTATCCTCAGTATAAAGTCATACATACAGCCAGGTTTATACACCAATATGCGACCACAAGTTCATACATACGCTATTATTGGAGTGGGCTATGTTCGCTGTAACGCTATGAAACTAGGTCAAGCCCACTCTTATATAGTCACCCTGTTTTTTTGTGCAGACATGTTTTGCCTGATCTGTTACAACTTGATGAAATATCCTGTGGACTATTTGAGCTATATCATTCTTTTGCAAAACACCTCAGGTATCTATATATGTAAAAAGAAATGGGAAAAAAAGAAGTTAAATCACCTAAAATAAGAGATTTCTTTAAAAAACTGGAAAAAAACTCAGATTCTGCCAAAAAAAAAGTGAATGTTGGGAGAATGTAATTTTCTACATGATTTCAGTATTGTACCATTTCAATTATTGTTCTGTTGTATTCCCTACTAAAAATGGTGATAACTCCTGTTGTTAGTTTAATGAAAATACTTAGCATCAAAACAATATATTGATGTGAAGTTGGCGTTTTTTGGCGCTCGCCATGTTGGATTTCGACAATTTTCTGCGTGCCGACGAGTCGATATCTCCGGATCTACTTTGTTTTCAGGGTTGCGACCAGCGCCATTCTCTTTATTTTCGAATTCTAGGCCGAAAACATGTGGTGGGGGGGTGGAATGGTGAATATTTAGGTCATTTAGAGCAAATTTATCGATTCGAATCGATGCGAGTTGACGAGTTGACGCCCGCCATGTTGGATTTCTACTGTCCTCACGTGACCTCAGTCCTGACTTCTGATTGGTCGAGAGCTGAATCACGCCAGAGCCGCCGTCTTTCTGGCGGCAGGCGGCAAGCAAACTGGTATACATCGTGTTGTTTTGACAATTTTCGGCGCGCCGAGGAACGGATATCTCGCGAACTACTCCGTTTTGAAGGCTCAAACCTGTCCCATTCTCTTTATTTTCGAATTCTAGGCCGAAAACATGTGCTGGGGGGGTGGAATGGTGGCTATTTGGACCAATTTGAGCAATTTTATCGATTCGAATCGATGCGAGTTGGCGCTCGCCATGTTGGATTTCTACTGATCACGTGACCTCTAAGCTGTGTGCTGATTGGACACTCAGAAATCACGCTGCAGCCGCCGCCATTTTGGCGGCAGGCGGCAAGGAAATATATAGAAGTTTTGCTCCGCTACTAAGATGTATCAATTTTCAGCCGCTACTAAGATGTATCAATTTGCAGCCGCTACTAAGATGTATCAATTTGCAGCCGCTACTAAAATGTATCAATTTGCTGCCGCTACTAAAATGTATCAATTTGCTGCCGCTACTAAAATGTATCAATTTGCTGCCGCTACTAAAATGTATCAATTTGACCTAGGCTAGGCTATTGAAAACAAAGAGGGGGGGGGGGGCACCGGGACTATAATCAATTCTCTCAGTGTAGGCCTACTAACTATAGCTTGGCCTATTTTATTTATAGCCCCCTTCCCTCGCTGAAGCCAAAAAAAAAACACAAAAAAAAAAAATTATTTAGCACCTTTTCTGCCCGAGATCCTCTTTTATAGCACCTTTCCTGCCCAAAATCCTCTTCAATTCAATTCCTATTGGGACTAGGCCTACTTTTAGTTTGAGGGGATAATAAAATCTTCCTACATAAATTCAATTCCTATTGGGACTAGGCCTACTTTTAGCTTGAGGGGATAATAAAATCTTCCTACATAAATTCAATTCCTATTGGGACTAGGCCTACTTTTAGCTTGAGGGGATAATAAAATCTTCCTATATAAATTCAATTCCTATTGGGACTAGGCCTACTTTTAGCTTGAGGGGATAATAAAATCTTCCTACATAAATTCAATTCCTATTGGGACTAGGCCTACTTTTAGCTTGAGGGGATAATAAAATCTTCCTACATAAATTCAATTCCTATTGGGACTAGGCCTACATTTTAGCTTGAGGGGATAATAAAATCTTCCTACATAAATTCAATTCCTATTGGGACTAGGCCTACTTTTAGCTTGAGGGGATAATAAAATCTTCCTACATAAATTCAATTCCTATTGGGACTAGGCCTACTTTTAGCTTGAGGGGATAATAAAATCTTCCTATATAAATTCAATTCCTATTGGGACTAGGCCTATTTTTAGCTTGAGGGGATAATAAAATCTTCCTACATAAATTCAATTCCTATTGGGACTAGGCCTACTTTTAGCTTGAAGGGATAATAAAATCTTCCTACATCAATTCAATTCCTATTGGGACTAGGCCTACTTTTAGTTTGAGGGGATAATAAAATCTTCCTACATAAATTCAATTCCTATTGGGACTAGGCTTACTTTTAGCTTGAGGGGATAATAAAATCTTCCTATATAAATTCAATTCCTATTGGGACTAGGCCTACTTTTAGCTTGAAGGGATAATAAAATCTTCCTACATAAATTCAATTCCTATTGGGACTAGGCCTACTTTTAGCTTGAGGGGATAATAAAATCTTCCTACATAAATTCAATTCCTATTGGGACTAGGCTTACTTTTAGCTTGAGGGGATAATAAAATCTTCCTATATAAATTCAATTCCTATTGGGACTAGGCCTACTTTTAGCTTGAGGGGATAATAAAATCTTCCTACATAAATTCAATTCCTATTGGGACTAGGCCTACTT
This sequence comes from Harmothoe impar, assembly GCA_947462335.1. NCBI lineage: Eukaryota > Metazoa > Annelida > Polychaeta > Phyllodocida > Polynoidae > Harmothoe > Harmothoe impar. Next base: position 51,973,636 of record OX381711.1, read on the forward strand.
TTAGCTTGAGGGGATAATAAAATCTTCCTACATAAATTCAATTCCTATTGGGACTAGGCCTACTTTTAGCTTGAGGGGATAATAAAATCTTCCTATATAAATTCAATTCCTATTGGGACTAGGCCTACTTTTAGCTTGAGGGGATAATAAAATCTTCCTACATAAATTCAATTCCTATTGGGACTAGGCCTACTTTTAGCTTGAGGGGATGATAAAATCTTCCTACATAAATTCAATTCCTATTGGGACTAGGCCTACTTTTAGCTTGAGGGGATGATAAAATCTTCCTATATAAATTCAATTCCTATTGGAACTAGGCCTACTTTTAGCTTGAGGGGATAATAAAATCTTCCTATATAAATTCAATTCCTATTGGGACTAGGCCTACTTTTAGCTTGAGGGGATGATAAAATCTTCCTACATAAATTCAATTCCTATTGGGACTAGGCCTACTTTTAGCTTGAGGGGATAATAAAATCTTCCTATATAAATTCAAGTCCTATTGGGACTAGGCCTACATTTTAGCTTGAGGGGATAATAAAATCTTCCTACATAAATTCAATTCCTATTGGGACTAGGCCTACTTTTAGCTTGAGGGGATAATAAAATCTTCCTACATAAATTCAATTCCTATTGGGACTAGGCCTACATTTAGCTTGAGGGGATAATAAAATCTTCCTACATAAATTCAATTCCTATTGGGACTAGGCCTACTTTTAGCTTGAGGGGATAATAAAATCTTCCTACATAAATTCAATTCCTATTGGGACTAGGCCTACATTTTAGCTTGAGGGGATAATAAAATCTTCCTACATAAATTCAATTCCTATTGGGACTAGGCCTACTTTTAGTTTGAGGGGATAATAAAATCTTCCTATATAAATTCAATTCCTATTGGGACTAGGCCTACTTTTAGCTTGAGGGGATAATAAAATCTTCCTACATAAATTCAATTCCTATTGGGACTAGGCCTACTTTTAGCTTGAGGGGATAATAAAATCTTCCTACATAAATTCAATTCCTATTGGGACTAGGCCTACTTTTAGCTTGAGGGGATAATAAAATCTTCCTACATAAATTCAATTCCTATTGGGACTAGGCCTACTTTTTTAGGCCTACTTTTAGCTTGAGGGGATAATAAAAGTCCGAAAAAAGTCGAAAAAAGAGGATCCACTCTCGACGAGATTATTTATGTCCCGCGACATTCGACTAAGAACACTACATTTTAGCCCTCAAGCCCTTCCTTGTTTTGGATCAAAATTACAATTAGGAAAATTTCAAGATGGCTGCCAAGATGGCCACCAAAAACTCAAGATTGTCTGATTTCCTTGTGTGATACATGGATTTTAGGGTTATCTAGGGTGTAGAATCCATATTTTGGGTCAAAATCACAATTTGGAAAATTCCAAGATGGCTGCCAAGATGGCCGCCAAAAAGTCAAGGTTGTCTGATTTCCTTGTGTGATACATGGATTTCATGGTTATCTAGGGTGTAGAATCCATGTTTTGGGTCAAAATTACAATTTGGAAAATTCCAAGATGGCCACCAAAAACTCAAGATTGTTTGATTTCCTTGTGTGATACATGGATTTTAGGGTTATCTAGGGTGTAGAATCCATATTTTGGGTCAAAATCACAATTTGGAAAATTCCAAGATGGCTGCCAAGATGGCCGCCAAAAAGTCAAGGTTGTCTGATTTCCTTGTGTGATACATGGATTTCATGGTTATCTAGGGTGTAGAATCCATATTTTGGGTCAAAATTACAATTTGGAAAATTCCAAGATGGCCGCCAAAAAGTCAAGATTGTTTGATTTCCTTGTGTGATACATGGATTTCATGGTTATCTAGGGTGTAGAATCCATATTTTGGGTCAAAATTACAATTTGGAAAATTCCAAGATGGCTGGCAAGATGGCCACCAAAAACTCATGATTGTCTGATTTCCTTGTGTGATACATGGATTTTAGGGTTAACAAGGGTGTAGAATCCATATTTTGGGTCAAAATTACAATTTGGAAAATTCCAAGATGGCCGCCAAAAAGTCAAGATTGTCTGATTTCCTTGTGCGATACATGGATTTTAGGGTTATCTAGGGTGTAGAATCCATGTTTTGGGTCAAAATTACAATTTGGAAAATTCCAAGATGGCTGCCAAGATGGCTGCCAAAAATTCAAGATTGTCTGATTTTCTTGTGTAATACATGGATTTTAGGGTTTCCTAGGGTGTAGAATCCATATTTTGGGTCAAAATAACAATTTGGGAAATTCCAAGATGGCTGCCAAGATGGCCGCCAAAAATTCAAGATTGTCTGATTTTCTTGTGTAATACATGGATTATAGGGTTATCGAGGGTGTAGAATCCATATTTTGGGTCAAAATTACAATTTGGAAAATTCCAAGATGGCTGCCAAGATGGCCACCAGAAACTCAAGATTGTCTGATTTCCTTGTGTAATACATGGATTTTAGGGTTATCGAGGGTGTAGAATCCATATTTTGGGTCAAAATTACAATTTGGAAAATTCCAAGATGGCTGCCAAGATGGCCGCCAAATACTCAAAATTCTCTGATTTCCTCGTGTAATACATGGATTTTAGGGTAATTGAGGGTGTAGAATCCATATTTTGGGTCAAAATTACAATTTGGAAAATTTGAACACAAGATGTAATGGAAATACAATAATCAGATAACACGTTATTCAGACATAGCCCACTCCCTTAGTTAACATTGGTGTTACTCTTAAATAGATATAGTTTTAAACCGCTATTTATTGACTTGAAGATACGCCGATCTCTTTCTACCCTTATTATATTCACAATTCATAATTCCCTACACCTAATTAATTAATTACAACAGGCTCATGTATTCGATTGGTGTGGCAAGATCAGTTCCATGACATTGGGGATACATCAACAGACTATAGTCAATCATAACATTATAATAACGTCTCTATACATTTACTTTTCAGGCCAGCTGTATTTTGCAACTATACACGAATGCCAATAAGTGGACTCAATAAACTACGTCTATACTACATCTACATGTGTTTCTCGCCCATACAATACATACCCAAAAGACAAAAATTAGTTACATTTACTTTGTAGCACCGTGTATTCTAGGCACATTATGATAACATACAGTACACTAATCCGCCTTAACTGTAGTTACAAATTTCTCATACTCGTTTAGCTTTTGCACGTCAGCATCTAGCTTATCCCATTCAACCATACCCCTGTATAGTGGGCTTTTCTTGTAATGGCCGATAGGCCGTTGTAGCTTCAGTTTAACTTTTGCGTTGCTGCGCAGCGCTCGCACCGGCATTACTACGTGTAGGGGGTCATTAGCATATTTATACATTAAGCATAACAAATTCTCCTTACGCCTTAAGGACAGACTCTTACATGAACACCTCCTCCTGAGGGCAACTCTAGTTATGGACCGTGGGTCTTGTATTTTTAGACATGCCCTCAGACAGTGGTTTTGAATAGTCTCGATTTCAGTTATCAGGTCATCATTACTGGATTCAATAGTAAAATCACCATAATCAAATACACCCAATATCATTTGTTTATACAATAGTAGTGATAAATTCTCGTCCATGTATTTACATAGATTGCGCAAGTTATACAGTTTGAGATTACCAGAGCTGATGACTCTAGCGCAGTGTTCCTTAAAGGATAACACAGAATCAATCAGTACACCCAAGTAATTGAAGACCTTCACAGGTTTTAACTGTACACCCTTCAACCATATTTTATGGATATTCCAGTCAATTTTACATCTCTCTCCGTGACACCAGAGTACTTGTGTCTTCTCAGCATTTATTGTTAACCGGAACGAGTCACACCAGCTGCTGATTCTATTCAAATCATCCTGAATCAGTGCAGTGGCTATTATAGGATCTTTGTTACTGACCGCCAGTGCTAGGTCGTCCGCATACATCCAATATCGACCATTTTTTATATTATTTACAATGCCATTAATGTAAATTAAGAACATAAGCGGCCCTAAGACGGACCCCTGTGGAACGCCACATTCAATCGCACATACACCAGAAGTCACTCCGCCTACTACCGTGCTCTGAGTCCGATTTGCTAAATAGCTCTTAAACCAGGTCAGCGCTTCCATATCACAGCCAATATTTTCCAGCTCGCGAATCAATAGGAGGTGATTTACTGTGTCAAAAGCCTTCCTCAGATCGAGGAAGACAATTGACACATACTCCCCTCTATTTCTACATTCAAATAGCTCAGTTACTAGTCCGAAGACCGCATCTGAAGTTGATCTGCCAGGCATAAACCCAAACTGACGCTCATCAATTATATTGTATATAACCAGATATGTCATCAGCTGTCGGTGTACAACCTTCTCAATCAACTTGGAGAAAATATTGAGCTGACTGACCGGCCTCCAGTTAGTGACCTTGGAAAGATCACCAGCCTTCGGCAGAGGAACCACGCATGCATTTTTCAAGTTGTCGGGGAAAGTACCATCATGTAATGACATGTTGACAATATTCATCAGAATAGCAGGTCTGTGCAACAGCATGTCCCTTAATACACTGGGCCTCGTGTGGGGTATCGATGTAGATTTATTCAATTTAATTTTTTTAATTAATTTTTTGATAAATTCCAAATCCACAGCAGACAAAGAAAAGGCCGGCCTACCTAGCACCGGCACATCCTGACCCAGGGTATCACTGACACTACCGACAAAAGCATTAGCCAATTTTCCACCAATGCCACTATAATACTGGTTTACATAATCCGCAAGCATGTTCTGGTCAACCCAAGAGTTATCATCATCTTTCAATTTCATGACTATCTCCTTGGCTGGACCTTTCCACAACTTGTTTACCTCGTTCCAAAACCGACGAGGGTCATCACTGTACCTCGCCAGCTTCGAACGGATATCAGCCCGTTTGTTCTTGATCATCAATGCTTTCATATGGCGCTCAATGCTCTTGACCCTTGGGAGAAACTCATTGACAACACCCTGTCTTACTCTCCTAGATTTACGTAGTAATCTATTCTTTCTGGCAATCAGCCGCACAACGTCAGGGGTAAACCCATCATGTTGAAGTATATTAACAGTGAAGGTCTTAATTGGGTGATTGATGTTAAGATAATCAGTCAGAGTGCTTGTCGCTAACTCCGCCAGGTCACCAGAGCATTCTACATCCTCATTATCCCAGTTTACAGTATCCACAAACTCCATAAGACATTCCTGGTCGTACTCTTTATAAGAACGGCCAGTAATTTCTTTGAAGACCTTCTTGATGACGAGAGGTTTTTGTTTTTTAACTGCATATATAGGGGCATGGTCACCATTCAAGTCATTAATCACTCCATTCTCACAGACAAATTGACAGTTTGTATAGATATGATCAATAGTGGACCGACCTCTGGGATGAAAATACGTTGGTTGGGAACTTAGATATTTTAATTTTGATGATTTTAGGAACCGAAATAGTCGAACACACTTAGGGTTATTCCGTGTCCTGGTATTAACGTTAAAATCCCCAACGACCCAGACCTCCCTGTCTTTAAGTACTGGTAGTTTTAACAGTTCCTCCAACTTATTATAACATCTATTAACATTACCATGAGGTGGTCTATAGATGGTGAATACAACTCTATATTTTTGACCAGGATATTTGGTTAACAGGCCAAGACACTCCATGTCACCACTGATAAATGTGCAATCATCAAGGACAGTTGTATAATTAGCATAGTGTATTGGTAAGTAGCATGCTACTCCACCACTTTTCCGGAGACACACCTGTCGGTCTAATCTATACAACATCATGCCAGGTATATCAAGCTGCCAATTTTGGTCCTTGTCACCAAGCCATGATTCAGTTACGCAAATATGATCAACACTCATACAGAGGCCCCGGAATTTGTTAATCTTATCCTTCAGACTTTGCACATTCATCCCTAGGATCCTGAGCCCCTTACAGTTGCCCAGCTGCTGATAACTATAATAAGTCATAGTAAATACGTATTCCCCAACCAAATCTTGCACACACATCCGATGAACACACAAGCAATATAAACCTCCACCAAGGTGCTAACATGAAAAGCTCCAGCGCTATACCATAGGGCATGAAGTGAAGAGTCTCGGCCATAGCTGGCATTTTGTTACTCTATGTGAATTCCCAAGGACGGACAATCACACCATCAACACTGTCGGCCTATCATACAGGACAAACAGACAGACATTGAGAGTGTAATATATAACCAAGACCAACAGGCCAACATAACTTATATAACAAGGGTGGCTAAATTAATCTGACTCTTTGTTGATTGAATCAATGACGCACCCCCAGTTCATAAATACATTACATTTCTAGATACCGTAAAACACACATACAACCAGACGGGCACACAACAAGGTTCTTGTATTGATATAAGTTCAGTATGTATTCAAATTGTATTTTCATAAGATCAGAAACTGTGTCAAGTTTTATGTTATCATACATTATTTCTCGCTGTCCTCCAGACCCGTACACTATATCTACTCATTGAGAACACTCACAAACATTGACAATGTGCCATACCGTACATGTACACTACAATTGCAGCATTCCAGGAATGGCCATGTTCCATACCGGGCATCATCACAACAATGTACAGTTTACATTCTCCTTATTTATAGTAATAAGAATACCTACAGGTGACCGATGCAGCATCTATACAACTGCCACAGACATTCAAGTATAAACTACTGGTAATTTACAAATAACAAATAATTCATGCTATTTTATGTTTTACCTTTGGCCATGGCGGCCCAGACTTATTACTGAATTGTAATTATTGTTGAATTAAAATAATGCAGGTGACTAGTTACACGAATTTTGACAGATTAGCACAGTGTATTCTAAGTAAAGAGATTATCATGTAGAAGCATTTAGGTATACAATCTATTAGTATAATGCATCAGAGATCCATCCCGCAACTCTTGCTTGTAGGTCGGAGAAGGGTAGTAGGCCATCTCTCAGCCGGTGGTACTTGTGGCCCCAGCCAGTAAAGCTGTGCCACCCATGACACAGCTTGTCAGTCATTGGGGTACAGCGGTGGTGTCTAGTATAGTTTAAGCGAGCCACACCCATATTTGCTAGCATGACAGTCGTGTCAAGGGTCTCTTGTTGCTTATGCACAGACCATAATTTATTTGTGGTAGACAATGACATCCCATAAAGAGCACATATCACAACTTGGGTGTCACTATTAGCGGCACTGCATCTGTCAAGTAGTTCACTGAACCTAGCCACAACTGTATCCGCTGCAATAACTGGGTCGTCTTCTCTCAGTAAATATCCCTGCTCACAAGGTTCAATTATATCATAGATACCAGCGAGAATCACTACAATTGAAGGTTCCATACTGCTTACGTCTCGTAGTCGACTCACTAGTTTAGCACTCACACTGTTTATGTTAGCGCCTTCACTGAAGTTGACCGACACTAAGTCCGGTCGTCGTTCTCGCAACGGCGCATCCAGATACTTACACCGCTCATCTCCAAACACCTCAATGTATTCTCGAGTATTCATCTCACAAATGAAGTGGGTATTGTTCGCATCAGAAGCTGCGGTTTAGTTTGATGCCCGTTTTAGATCCATTCCACTTCTTTTCGCCAGCGTACATAGAGGCGTCCATTGTCTCGCCCAAGATCTCGCCGTCCCCGAGAGACGAGCGATCTGGGTCACGGACGCTCACACTCTCCATGCCGAGTCCTTGTAGGTTTCCCGCCGCACCGTTGTTATCCGGCGCTAGCTCGCTGGGCCCCGCTCCTCGCTGCAGCTGTGTACGAAGGTCGCATAATAGCCTCCCTAGCCGGTTCTCGCCATTATAAGTCCCTTCTAAGTACTGTTTTGCCCCATAGAGGGCGTTGCCTCCCCAAAAGGAATTACAGGTACTTTCAATAAGAACAGATGAGCCGGTAGACAGCAGAAACTCCTTCTTGTCGGGGTTTTGGACGAATTTCTTTAAGTTACTAATTTTCATGGCAGACAGCCTGGTGTTGCTTTCCCATTCTAGGGTGGTTTCACAGCCGTCAGCCGCCTTCTTCGCCTGTATGCCAGTAGTAGTATCAAGTACAGCTTTTATCCTCCTTTCGTCGCCCATTTCCTGGCACTTGATAAACTGGAAGAGCTGCTCACTACTGTGGAATTCCAGCCCCTCGTGAAGAATAAGGCAGGGGTGGAAGTTACTTAGGGCACAGCGCGCACCGTTAAAGGTGATTCCTGAGGGTGTCTCACACATGTTCAGTTTACCACCCATTGCTATGGTCGTCGCCTCCATTATCTTCTCTTTTGTTGGCTTCCTGTTCACACTGAGCCTCTTACTGATATATTCACCAGAAAGTGCTTTGCTGTTCCCCACAGTCACGACTGGCTTCCTTCTTGCTTTAGGCGTCGGTTTCACATTGTCACTGGGCTGTTTTGACGTATCTGCTCTCGATGTATGATTACCACTGTTGGAGACTTCAGGGTATCTGGTGGCCCCCTTGTCACCCCTACTCTTTTCAAAATCGGCTATCTGATTTCTTGGAAGTAGTTGTGCAGTTGAGACCACATCAGTTTCCCAGATCCTATCTACACTGGGCACTATAGGACTAGGGTCCTTATTCCTCCAGTGTAGGTCCTGATTAGATCTTCTGGTCGTCCTATTAGAATGGTTCCTGTCATCTCGATTCCCCCCCTGGCTATCACTACCTCTCCTGGAACTACCGGTGGACCTAGGGCCGGTATTGTCCATTGCCTCATTTCCAGATCTGGGTGTTGAAGACGACTTGGACGATTCTCTTCTCTGAATATCATCTTGGAGGTAGTTGTTCATGTCATCGCCATGGCGTCTATCCTCACCATGACGTCGTTCATGGCGCATCAATGGTCTATCTGATGCCGATTTGCGGGACGGGACGGAATCTATCATGTCACGGGACGGAATCTATCTATCATCAAATTGGCACACTATAAGACCCACATGCCCACATTCTTTTACCAATTTGTTTAGGGTGAATACCGCGGATACTCTTGCTTGGAAATTGAGAGAATATACTGGTACATTTGTATTACTTTTCACATAAAAAATGAAAAATGCATAATCGATTATACAATAATGAATTTACCATCCTACACACTACGGAACTTATAGCATGATCTCTCCAAACTGACATGACTACACGCGTGGACGTAAACGTCTATTGGATAAGTTATGATAAGGGCTGACCCCATTTAATTCCAAATATCTATATCTATAGATCCCGCCCCTATGGTAGGTGAGTTACATTTGGCTTCCTGCTACGTCATAGAGTGGAGGTCACGGACAAACAAAGGCCTCTATATACACTGATATTCTGACCTTAGTCAGTACTCACTCAGTCAGTCAGTGGTGCCTAACGTATAGTTAGTCATTTTGTTGGCTCCCTATATGACCAGCCCGGTTTCCACTATCACTTTGTATAGGCCTTAAGCGTTAGACAGTAACGGACAGTATACTAATTTTGGATCAGGCAAGGCCAGCTTCTCAATTGCATGTTTGACGCGACGCTTACTGAGGAGTTTCTAAACAGTTTCGTGCAAGGTAACCCAAAGGTAGACGCCCCTGTAATATGGTGACTTCTGATACAAACTAGATTTGGCCCTCCTATGTTTGTAGTTTGTAGTTTAATAGTTTTATATTGCCATGATATCACACAACGAGGGGGGGGGGCTTTTCAATACAGCCAAAATAATTCTCGAAACAGATTGTTAGATCACCTCCTACATAGGCCTAGGGTTTGCAGAAGTTATAACCCGATGATGATGAATGGTTTTAAAACCGGATCTGCAAACCGGCAGGCAACTGGACCCATACCCCCGCCGGGACAATAATAGGTGAGTTCGGTAGCAGGGTTTTATTGGCCGGCTATACCAGCCTACCTACTACCTGAGGCCACTTCTCTAAAATGAACAAGCTTCAGTAAAACTTAGCTTGGTCTTTGTGAGGGGTGGTAGGCAGGCTGGTATAGCCGGCCAATAAAAACTTGCTACCGAACTCACCTATACTGAGACTATACACTATGTGGTGATATGAGGGATAACACAGATAACAGATAACCCCCCCCCCCCCCCCCCCAGGGAGCAGCAAGGATGGCGACTCTGGTTTATTGGTTTAGAAGGGCGTGGCAAAGTCAAGTCAAAGCCAATCCAACCATACACAATGAAGGGACTAGTTATAACCCTGCTTTATGTTTCATTCTGACACAGCCTTTACTAGTACTACAGGTTAAAGGCCCACATGTTGGAGCAGTACTCAGGTCCCCTGTACCCCAGCCGTGGGTTTAGAGGTGCACCTACAGGGTGTGAGGGAATACAATAATGTCTTTCAGATTATTCCGTCTATATAGTTATAAATATGGTCGAATTCTTCACCCCATTCCCATAATTGCAATGTTGCCTTCCTTAATTAATTGCTTCCATTTACATGTGCCTGCGCTCGTATATATATACACTATGTTATACACAGTATATGTGAACACATTATAACAAGACGCTAAACTAGAGCCTTTGTTCACTATCTTATCTTATCACAGGTGAGGAATCTTCTTCGGAATCGTCTGATGAATCCTCAGATCCGGACTTATCCTTGGGAGAGTCCGACCGCCCCCCTCCGCCACCTCAGCCAAGCCAAGGGCGTCGTCAACGAGCAAAACGCCAATCTCAGTGTGACTCACTGAACTCAAACCATCCGAGCAACAACGTGAGGACCACTTCGGCAGTGAACAACAACACCAGCAACACCAGCAACACCACCAACACCACCAACACCACCAACACCAGCAACACCACCAACACCACCAACACCAGCAGCAGAGTGACTGAGAGGTGCCCCGAGGTGGGTGTGAGTGGTGTGGTACCACCTCAGCACCGACCCGTGTCCGGACGGTGTCCTGCTGGGGTCGACGTGCAGGACATTGTGGAAGGACCAGGCTCGCTGTCCGAGGACGACCAAGACAACGAGGTCCCCTTCCCCAAGTCTAACATGTTTGTGGACGTGGACGAGGAGATGTTTGTGGGCCGCGAGGAGGAGTTCGCCGCCCTCGATAAGCAGCTGATGAATAACAGGTAATTGTGCTACAAACGGAGCAGCTATAGGCCTTTGTCCACTGGGATATTTATATTAAACAGACTGTTTTGTCGCTGGAAAACAAGTTTTGGTGCCGAAAAAACGGTTTTGTCGGCACCAAAAGGTGTTTGTCGGTGCCAAAACGTGTTTTCCGGCGACTAAACAGTCTTTGGACACACTGAAAACCCTATGTTAAAAAAGGTTCTCACTAGAGAGGACTTTTGGGTGATCATTTTGATTGTGTCGAGGGGTAGTACCCTAGTGATCTTCAGAGTGATCATAAGTGAGGACCCAGGTCATCAATATGATCACCCTTTTGATCCAATTATAGAGCATGCTAGGTTGTCAATAGGAAGACTGGGGGTACTCAATTTGATGACTGTCTTAAATTTTCTTGAAAAGTTTTCTTGTTATAAAATGATATCTACCAATATTATTATGATTAACCCCCTCCCGATCATCAACTTCAAACATTTGGCCTTTTTGAAGAGTATGTTTTAGTACTCATGATAAGCCAAGTAAATGAAAAAGTTCCCATGTAACATTTTTAGTACGCCAATAAATAAAATAAGCAGATATGTATGATAGACGACTGTCAATCCTAACACTTCTAATTTTGGTTTTAGACACATAAAAGGTGTCTTTATGTCTAGATATTGATAGTTTAGAAGGTTTTGACCTAATTTTCTTTCTAATCACTTGAAAATAAATTGTGGTAATTGTCTTCATATATCCTCAAACTTGTAAACATATTTGACCAATATTACTATAGGTTTTAATCAATAGATCACATGGAGCAAGGGACATATGTTACATTGTTGTATAGTAGATCCCCTAGTGGCAAAATTATGTCCTCAAAATGATCACCTTGGGTAATCAATCGGGCATGATCACCCTAAGGTCCTCTGTAGTGAGGACCTTCATATAAGCCTCGGTTTTCAGTGCAGGCCTTATGACAACACAGCTGGTCTATTCCGCACTAGCTGGATGTCCACTGTACGGCGCCATGTCTGACTCGTCCCAGAATAGATCCTCCACCTCCCAATCACTAGCTTCAGCAAATCCTGTAGATAAGGGTGCTCAAACTCTGCTTAGATAGTGGAACTACTGTTCAATGGAATGTACTATGATTAATATCAATTGGCATGGCTATTATTTTGTTTACTTTAATACTTGGCTATTATTCAGAAATCAGTCCATACATTCACGTCCGTTATTCCTGAAGTATCAAAGCGCCAAAATGACATAGTACATATATGTATGACATGTATATAGCTGCCTTCTATATAATAGGTTCGTCCCGTAATTAACTCTCATGTCTTGTCAGATCCACCCACATTGCTAATGAGTTGACCATGTATGTGGCTTACAGGGTGGCGGGTGTGTCGGGGATGGGCGGCTCAGGGAAGACCACCTTTGTCCACCTGTATGCCTACAGGCACAAACAACGCTACAAGAACGGCATGTTCTTCGTGGATGCCAGCAACATTCACACTCTGCCTCTGAACTTCGCCCAACTTGGTATGCACCTCCACCATTGTATAGCTCATGATATGTTATCGCTCCATAGATTCATTCGAGTAAGACAACGATTTTACTTACCTCCATGCGCGTGTCGCATCTATAGTAATAGTACTTGTGAGATACATGCACAGAATTGTAGAGCTGTAAACATGAGCAAGTTTCTCAGAACGATGCAAATATTCAGAAGAACCAAAGCACTCTGCCTCTGGTCTATATAGAAATGAGCTTAGCCAGTGCATGGAATACATATACAGAGCTGCACCCTAAAGTCACCGAGTTATTGCATGAGTGGTGCTTATAGGCCGTATATTGCACGATGGGTAGGCCATCGTGCAATACGGCCCAAGCACCGCGAAGAGCCCTCCAATTGATTTAACCTTGACAGTCCGTATTCACCATGAAATAAAGCCCATGTCTCTTATAAATATAGGTGGCTGTGCCTACTGGGTATATAGATATTGAACTGCGTGCTGTAGCCATCCTCTTGATTAACAAAACCATGTCTAGTGTATGCCATGTTCAGGCACTAAACTGCTATTCCCTTTGCACCCTCCCACTAGCTGGTCCCGAGCTGCTCGGTCTGGTCCGGCAGCCGGAGGAGAACATCCAGGACAGCATCAACAAGGTGGCCACCTGGCTCAAGGTCAACAAGGACTACCTGCTCATCTTCGACGCCGCCGACCACGAGCTCATCCTAGACGAACTCGGCAAGCAGCGTCCGCTCGACAACTTCCGGTACCTGCCGCCGCGGGAGCAGCTCAAGGGGCACCTGCTCATCACCTCCCGGCAACCAGCGGCGCAGCTGGACAGGGTCCGGGTCAGGCGCCCCGTCATGTTGGGGGACTTGGGGCAGCGGGACACCCAGGAGTTCCTCAGTCAGCGGGTGTACGACATGTCGCAGAGGGACCTGGAGGAGGAGGAGATGAGCTGCCTACAGACGCTGATTAAAAGCTTCCTCCCGGGTCGTCTCCCTCTGCACCTGGAGCAGACTGCCTCCTTCATCCGCCGCCAGAAGTGGACCTTCGCTGATTACCTGGCCGAGGTGCGGCAACGTAAAGGACGCAACCCCACTGGGACACCTAGCCACGGCGACAATAGGAAGACCATCGATGATGCCTTCACCGCCAATTTTGACGCTGTTGAACAGGAGAGTGAAGAAGCAGCGGCGCTGCTCAACCTGGCAGCAGTGTGCCACTCACGGAATATCCCCTATGCACTGTTCACCGTCGGTGCTATGGCTCTGGCCCATTCTGAATTCACCACGGAGGGTAGCATTGAGAAGATGATTAACTACCTGATAGAGAACTCTGACCCGTCCCTGGAGGACCTTGAGCCCGGGGAGAGAGGGGTGTTTGAGGAGGCCTCAGCGGGTGGACGTGTGAGTATGCTGAAGCTGCTGGCCGTCCCCGACAAGAGTCAGCTGGTCAAGTACCAGCGGAGTGGTGCGGGGGAGGGCGGCAGCTTCACGGTACACGAGGTGGTGCAGCAGCTGCTGCAGGAACGCATGCAGCAGCGCCGCCTCCTGCTGCCCGCCCTGCGCACCCTGGCCACCCTCCTCATCTACCTCCTCAAGTCGGACGACGTCTCCCTGGCCAACAAGAGGCTCTTCCTGGCACACGCCGACAAGTGTGCCGACAACATGCTGAGCCATGGCCCTACACAGGAGGAGGAGGAGGAGGAGGAAGAGGAGGTGCCCTTCTCCCATCTCTACCAGCGGCTGCGGATCAGGACGGCCTACGTGTTCGCCTGGCTGGGCTCCTTCCCCACGGCGTGGGAGATGATCGGGGACCTGGAGCGCCGCCTGGCGCCCTCCGGCAGCCACCAGCTGCGGGTGGAGCTGCTCAGCGTCAAGGCACGCCTGTGTGTGTGGCAGATGGAGCCGGACCAGGCGCTGCACTACGGCCAGCAGGGCCTGCAGCTGGTCAGGGGACAGGGCACCCTCAACACCAACAACACCGAGCTGCTCCTAGAGTACGCCTTCCTGCACAAGTCATGCGCTCATGCACGACTCACCCAGTACGATACCAACTCCGCTACCACACACTTCTCTACTGCCAAAAGTGCCTTTGAGATCATAATGAGTAAGTGTCTCTTGTTATTAATATGCAATATGTCATATGATATCCAATACCACCATATGATTCTATTGTACGTTTATTACAAGTTATTTAGTTGATAATTAATTACATCTGCACTATTGTTGACGAGAAACCTGAGCGCTGCTAGGTAGCTGTACGTGTCATTCTTTGGTAATACTTACTATTTCACTCATAAATTCTTCCATTGCCCTAAAACACTAAATTGAAGATGTCTAGATGAGTAGCAAGCACATTAAAATTCGGGGCCCAAGGGATTCGGTTGGGGAGGGGGGACTTTATGATTTCACATAGGCGTATGCAGGGGGCCCTATCATTGTTGCACCCCCACCCTTTCCCCCCTAGGCCACTGCTTCCCCTTCTGATGGTCTGTATGAGTATTGTCTCACTAGCAGAGGCGTATAACCAGTGCATGTGGGTGTTTTATTCTAACAGAAACGTCCCAGACGTACTGTAGAGAGGAGTACGCGCACCTGCTCATGCTGCACGGCCTGCTGCACCGTAACATCGCTGAGCGCTGCCCTGAGCACCAGGAGGCCGAGTACCTGCAGGCCAAGGGCTGGTTCACCAAGGCTATACTAGCCATGGACGCCACCGACTACACCATAGAGACATGCAAGGTAAGGCCTGTCTTCATGTCATGGTATGTGTGGCTAGCTCTATACAATATCATTAGACACTGCATGGGATGAGTGACGTGTTATGATTATTCCACTGTTGTTACTTTCTATGAGTGAGTGTTTAATCAACTAGCTGTAGTTCTAAAATATTCCGTATTGGTTATCACCTGCCCTTTTTGACAGGTTTGTGCATACATTGGTGGGAAATATAAAAGCTACGGAAATCAAAATACCACTGTAGAAGCTGAGCTGACCTTATGTCCGGGTTTCCACTCTTCCAGGTGCACCTGTATATGGCGGAGGTTAAGCTCCAATCCAAGTCTCTGACAGACGCCGTGGAGGACCTAGAAGGATGTCGACGGGCACTGGAGGCCAAGCTGGGCAGTCACCACCGCTACACAGCATGGGTGCGGGACAAGATGGCACGGCTACTCATGGACCTCGGCAGGCCTAGTGAGAGGAGGAGTCACGTGATGTTTGACCACGTGACCAGAGCCTTGCAGCTATCACAGGAGAGCTTGAAGATACAGGAGATAGTGTATGGGTCAGACGGCGGCAAGGTTCAGACGGGACAGACCAGACGTATTATGGGTGAGCTTTTCCCTCTTCTGATAGCAGATTTGTTGAACGTTTCTGTCATGAAAGCTAGTGTTATCTTGAATGAAGTTGTATCCAAATAGTTTTCCCTGTGAGGATAAGTCTTGATGAGTATAGATTGTAGAAGCGCATTCCACTCTGACATCCTCATTTGTTCCACTTATAAGAGCACATTCAAACATGTACATGTATCAGTAAACACTACCACACCGCCCCATTGCATGTACGGTATAAACATGTGCCCTTGTTAGACGTGGTTTAATGGCGTACCTTGGTACATCCAGGTGAGGCGCTGCTGCTGCTGGGGCGGTACCAGGAGGCGTCTGACTGCCTGGAGGATGCCGAGCGTCTGCTGGAGGCCACACCCAAGAACCCAGCCTACGACAAGGTGCGGGAGCTGCTGCGGCACACCCGGGAGGCGGCCCGGCAGCACAACCTCCACTACCACCTGCAGGCCGAGGAGAACTCCACCATGGGGTCCGACAAGTGGGACCACCTCAGCCAATCTCTGCATGGTGCTGTCGTCTCTGACTGGAACCAGAATACGGCACCCTATGGCCGAACCGGAAGTGGCGGTCGGAAGCCGTGCATGCATGATGACCTGGCCTGCCCGTCACTAGACCGGGGCCCGCGCAGCAGTGGAACCTCAGGGAGGAAGAGCAGGGAGGTGGCAGGTTTAGGCACTCCGCGTCAGTATCTTCTTACTTCTCAATAAGATATTGCCACCTTTGCTGTTGTAAACGTGTTCCTCCATTAGACATAAAGTTGTGGGAGATTACATGTGTGTACAAACTGGTGACTCAATCAAGGAGCTCATAATCATTTCTATATTATGTATAGTCCCTGAAATGTACATATCAGTAGAGAAAATTAGACTCTTGCCATGCCATACCTAAACATTATCTTGCGGATAAACCCAATCAAAAGGCTTGTCGACAAAAGAGGTTCCCAATCTCTATTGACATTTGGAGGAAAGGTATCCTAGCCCTGTTGCCCCGTTGAACCTTATACCATTGTCCAGGTTCTATGATTTAGATTTATACCATTACTCAGCGTTAATGTCGTTATGGCAGCAATAACAACATATTTGTGGTATAGCGTTTGTAGAACATGGTATTGTATCCATGTACAGTACAGGATATCGCCATGGCCGTTGTTACTAAGCAGCAACATGGGACCTTTTATCATACCTTGATATTTTTGTTTGTAAATGATGATGCATTTATTTTTGATCTACCATGTTTACAGTTGGTATCCTTTTTGATTTCCGAAATTCTATTAGGAAACGTTTATATTGTAGTTTTAGAATGGAAACATTATGCTAGTCAAAGTCGATATATCAATATTACAAATTCTGAAAGACTAATAATATAGAATCTCACCAAAGAATCGTGTATACGGCACCCATGGCAACACCTGACAAGCATGTACGTATAGCATGTGTGTACATGTGTATACCTATATCTGCATACCTAGGTATTCAGAACGTGTATACACTGCAAAAAAAGGTGTTTAGATCCTAAACACAATCCTAAACATATTCATGTGTTCCTAAACATATTTAGACCAATAATATGTTTAGCTCAGAGCTTAAACATTTATGTGTTTGAAGCAATGTGTTTAGGACAATGAAGTGTTTAGAATTCAAATGTTTTGCAGATTACTGTGTTTATCTGTCAAGTGTTTATGGATAAAAGTGGTGTGTCTAGAGATCTAGATTCCTATTATGTTTAGATACTTCAATGTGTATTATTATCCTTTTGTATCCCATGCTATTTAAGTTAATCAACTCAGATTTAAGCACATTTAGATACACAATAATGTTTGAGTAGTTGTAGAAACTACAGTCAACCACAAAGCTGCCATCTGGTTTGTGTTTGATATACTATGATCTAAACACTACATATGGAAATTAATGGTGAGATGTTAAGGTTAACATGATGCTTTTATGACGCCCATTATGCTTTATTCCATTTCATCAATTCGATCGCATCCATTATTATGACATCCGTGCAAGTGACTAATCTCATACACTAAGACTCTCTAAGAGAAGTCAAATTTTCATAATATGTCCCCACCTTATTTTGTTTTTTACTGCGTGCATATATGGTTGCATGCATATAGGTATAGGCTACAAACTCTAGTTGTGCTGCCAACAGCAATTATTTATCTGACATACTTAATTGTTACGTAGCAGCCTTGGCATTATTAATTTGTGAACCCGATGGAAACCCTGTATGTTTGTATCTGCCAAACAACATTACCATTGTAAGAATTAAATGTTTCACTTTGAATAATATATACCGGATGTATTTTTCGTATGCTTCCAATTTTTTGCTGACAGAGCATGTGTATTTACGCGCCCTATACATGCAGTACATGCATTATACACCATACACTATGTATATGTTTTGAATCTCCATTAAAAACAATCCTCTCATTATGGTATCCGTTAGAGACCGTGTAAAGAACCCATGAAGAAGTGTAACTTACAATGGTCACTGGACAAAATTAGATGTCCTGTTCTTATACGGTCTG
This sequence comes from Harmothoe impar, assembly GCA_947462335.1. NCBI lineage: Eukaryota > Metazoa > Annelida > Polychaeta > Phyllodocida > Polynoidae > Harmothoe > Harmothoe impar. Next base: position 51,992,122 of record OX381711.1, read on the forward strand.
ACCTGGAAATATGTACACTTTGTTTTAAGCCATCATGTCATTGTGTGTCAATAAAAATAATAACCATGTGAATTCCCCTGTATCAGTATTATGTAACTATTATCATTACTCATTGTTTTTAACCTTGTTCTGGGGTTTTCTAGTTTTGGTGCACACACCGCTGCTTTATTGTCAATCCCGGGATTGTGAAATTATTGTGAAGCTGTCAATAAAGTGCGAGAGAGGGGTGTACATAGCTTTTTCCTTCGGATGATTTGTCTAAGGTGATTTCAATCCGTCAAAGTTCTCCTATGTTTGTTCGCTGTGAACTATAGATCAACGATCACAGTAGAGCTGATCACGTTTCCTATATCCAACATTTAAGCATTTTAGAAGTCCTTGCTCCACTGACCATGATATACGAGCCTAATTGAATGAAAGCCCCTTCAATGGTCAAAATGACCATTGAATATTTTGACCACTGCATATTTGCCCCAAGAAATCCTCCATTGGCTGTGAGGGACCATTTTCTGCTGGCATCAGACAGCATTGCAGCACGTGGTGCCCTCTGGAGTCAACACGGTGAACCAAACCAGGGCCGCCGACCCCTTGTGGTTTGGTGCTGAACAACAAAAAAGTTTCTCACCAGGACTCTCATTTCTCAGCCCTGGATTCACTGAGTCAGGACAAAAATAGCATTGGAGCATGTATGATTTCGGGTTGGGCATGTTATGTTTATGCTGATTTCACATTTTTTTAGTCTGTGCGGACCATGGGATGGGGGGGGGGGGTCGTTTGATATTGTTGTACCCTGTCATTGGCTGAATTGTTTACTTGTACTAGTTGTAGTTGTAACAGCTAATCTTATATTTCAAGAGATGCTATTGACTAATTCGCGGGAAAACTTTTCCCCTCAATACATCAATTTTAGCAAGGTTTCCCACTATAAAACCTTTGTTAGCTTTGTTTCATTTACCCAGTACATTCAATGATTGGGTAGATACGACATTCCCATTGCCCTACTTCATAATGTAATCAAAACGTACAAATAATCATTGGCATGCCAAGTTATACTCAGCACATTTAATATGTTACAAAACATTTACATGTGTTGTACTTTTGAGATTACAGGTACCGGTAGTCATTTTCCATATTGGGGTGTGCACATGCATTCTATTTCACGAGAATCACACGTGGTGGAATCTTCGTACTAACGTAGTACAACGTAGTCTAGTCTCCTCTCGGAGATGGTTTTGTAGCCCCTAGTTATTTTCGGTGAAGAGGTACTGTGTATTTCTGGCAAACCTCTTTCCAATACAGTATTACACTATTGCAAAATAATGCTGTTACTCCAAATCTGAAGATTATATGGACCAGTATACATTGTTGTGTGAATGTACTAGGCCGATTTTTGAATTGCTTTGATGGTTAAAGGTTTTATGGACCATAGTCTTAGTAACTTAGTAAGTACACTAAGTTCATTTAAAGGTGCAGTCTATAATGGAGTCGATTGTACATTGAACTTGTAGCATTCTCAAATCGATTATCGGTAGAGGAGAGGGACGTGGATGTGTACAATGAGTACCTGCATGGCACCATCCCAATATAAACACCCAATGGTGGAAGGGAATGGGCTTATTCAAACTGAATCAATAAACCCATGACTTGTGAAGTTTTTGGCGGCTGTCTTTGTGTAACGATGGAGGTACACGATTTACTATATGCTTAAGTATAGGAAGTGCCATATTCAATGCCCCCCCCCCCCCCCCATTGAATACAATGTGGCCGTATTCAATGGGGTAAGAAAAAGTTGGTTTTCCTTCATTGAATGGCTTCAAATATAAAAATAAACGCAAATGCCAACTACATTGATACCTCTCTGACATACATGTATTTCACTTGTGGGGGGCTGGGGCGCATCCCACTCAGCCTGCAGCTTCTGGGATACTGCCCCAGCCCCGCTCGTGAAATACGTCAGAGATGGTACCAATGGGCGTTGGCATTTGTCTATTATATTAGTTTAGTCTAGGGTTTGGTATTCTGGAAGGATATGATTTAGAGTATTAAACCTATTAAACATCAGATTGTGTGTATGTGTGTGCTGGTAGAGTGGGATTGGGAATTAATCATTGAAAATGTCAGTGCTAGAAAGATAATAATAGGGGGAGAAAGAACGAAACAAAAAGAGATGTCTTTGAGGTCTAACCGGTGAGGTGGGAGGATAGAGTAAGTTTCCATGAGTGTGTAGAGGTGGGACAGGGGTAGAGGAGGCCTACTGAGTTGGGGAGGGTGAGTGGCGGGTGGTGTGGGAAGCAGGGTGTGGACGGGGTGAGGGGTGGCAGGAGGTGAGGGTGGGATCCGGCAAGGTGAGGGGTGAGGGCAGGGCACACTCACAGCTTCAAAGACGTGGTCACGCAACCAGGATCAAGGAGGATCTACACGCCAAGGTCACACAGGGTCACACGGTCACGTGGTCACGGCGCTGGTCGCTGGTCATCCGGCATGTTGGCCATGCAAGGAGCAAAGGAATCAACGACAATGTCAAAGGAAGATTGGTGAATGGTTATCTTGTCAAGGCTTTGAATATTATGAATGCTGCATGCTATGGGGTTTACTGCAAAGGTATCCAAAGGGCATTATTAAATAGATTATAGTCACATCATTAAGTGGCTTGATAGATAATCTCCATTTGCCTGTTTTCACTTAACATATGATAACCATGAAAAATTCATGCAGAAAGATGGGGGTTAGTCGGAGTTAACATTTGTCAGTAAAAGCGGCTTAATTTTGATAGCAAAAAGTGTAAATCTGACCAAGATTGCCAACCATGACCAGTCACCATTAGTCAGAATCTATACCCATCATATGATACTGCCCAGTAAACACCCTACGTAATTCCAACGTAGCTCAGAGGTTTCTCTAGGTAGTTTTCCAACCAAAGGTTTGAAATTGGTAAATTTGGAAGGTTTGTAGACGTCAAAACATGAAGGTTTATTTACGTTCAACAGACGTAGAAGTCTGATTTACGTTTATCTACCTCATTCGGACGTAAATTTACGTAACAAATCTACGTAGATCTATGTTAAACTACATAATTTTTCAACTTCAATTGGGTATATAACTTCTCAGTTTCACACTAGGTGGCAGCACTTTCAACTGTGGAGAGAATATGACAGCTCTTTAACGAATCTACCACATTCAAGCAGTAATTTCTCATTAACTATGAATTAAATGTTATGCAAATGAACCATATAAGATTTGATAATTATATATTATGGACAGCAGGTTAAAGAATTAAGCATTGATATGCACATTACAGCACTTTACTGGGCAGACACCACATTGGTGGTAATGGAAGAAATACAAAGCCTCTCTGCAGCCAAAACTATGCAATAGATCTATACTGCCAGGCTGTTCAGTTAAACTATAAAGATGTACTATATATATATAGAAAGAAATGTGATTAAGAATGATAGTAGTTAGTTTGTATAAATATTGTCTGTTAATGTAAATTTGTCTGCGATATCTTTGTCTGAATCCCACTATGTGATATCATATTAATGTGTTTACAAAGTTGGACGTAGATTTACGTCTGAGCTACGTAAATCAGACCTGCAGGTTTGGGATCGGTAAATAAACCTTAACGTTCTAACGTTGATAAACCTTCCGAAATTACGTAGTTCAGACCAAAAGACAACGTAAATTTACGTCTGACCAACGTAATTGTGTTTACTGGGTGCACACTAGGTGGCAGCCTGGTTTGTATAAAAAAAGATCTTGATTTTACTTAGCCACATGCAACTAACTCTCAATAAAATTATTTAATTGCTGACCTTGTGTGGTTTCTGAAGTCATTTAGATTCACCATACTATTTGATGTCGCGTTGAAGTATTTGTTTTGAACTGCAAAAGTATGTTCATGTTTTTTTACCCTTGACCTTTTTATACTATTTTAAAATCCCAGACCTATTCTAGAGTCATTTTGATGGTTTATGAGTCAAGGCCGGGGTACACGGGTCAGTGTCGGAGGATGTGAGTAGATATCTGGGTACTTTCGAGGCTGAAGTTTTCAAAAGATTTCAGACCAGGTAACCCGAACCACACCCTTTTCTTGGCATACTCTAGGATAGTGTCAATAGCATAATTAATATACATGATTATGTGTAACCAATCGAATCCTGAAACCTAATCTCAGCGGCAAGGAATACACTAGCCAGTCCTTTTCAAACCATTATATGGTTTGAAAATTATTCAGACCAATTATTCGACCATATTTTCTATACTATTTTCTATTCTATATACTTAACTTTCTTACAATGCATCTGGTCATTGCGCTCCAATGCATCTTGTTTTAGCTTCACTTGCCCGTCCAAGCCATTTAGTAGGCTTATGTCATGAAATACTGTCATTTTCAAATTACAATGTGCTGTGTTTATTGACCGTTCCAATAGTTGACTCCGAGTAGTCCATAACGTAGTGACCGTCTTTATACCTCTTCCACGCCCCGTCACCCATCACTGGACGCCAGATGCCTGCACATGCGCACCAGGCGCTATGCGCATGCGCAACACCCTCCCAGATGTCGGTCACGTGGCTGCAAATGGACGCACTCTGCAAGCTCGTCATCTGTCGGTCTGTCGTGAGAAGGGTCTCCTCATCCAAAAGGCAAACTAGGGGGAGGTGGACACTTCAGGCTAATTACAGGCTGGCCACTTGATAAACGTGCCATTGTAAGGGCTAACATTACTCCTCACTTTCAGCTTATATCTTGTGCCTGTAATATATAATTGGGTTATAAATTGGGAAGATAATTTAAACTTTACAATCACATACACCTTTAGTTCTTTTTTATTCTAGGAGTTTGGGAATAATTACATCCCACAGTACACACGTATCGAACCGATGTGAATGATCACTGGTTATTATATTCGCATTGGTTTAACGTGAACATATTCTCAACATTGACTCAATGTGAACATAGACTATTGCATAGGATCCTATCAAAGGTTCCTTTTTTATATAAAATTAACAACGCAATGTCGCACATTCTAAGGTTGTTTCAAATTCAATGTTGACCATCAAATTTGAAAGTTGAGATATTTAATGTGATTGTTCCCAAAAGTTTTCCTCGTTTCTATGCCACAGTACCTCACTTCTCATCACATCCACCTCCTTCTGTTTCTGTGACAACTTTCTCTCGGTCCAGGTACCCTGGTGGGGTGCCAATAACACCAAAACCCCACAAAAACCGCGCATCCATTTGTGGTCCCTGTGATCTTAACAGCCTCAGCAGCCAGTGGCCAAAGGACACAGCGCCCTCCCAGGGTGGTCCCCGCCAGGCAGAACAGCCTCACTGAGGCCAGGCAGAACAGCCTCACTGAGGTCTAAACCTGTAGGCCCAGCTTAGGCCTTAGGGTGGGGAGTTTCAGGTGTTTGGTTCATGTTTGGTTCATTGGACATACACACCTCGTCCCTAACAAGTAGTCCCCATCAAGGCGACTGCCAGGCCCTGGGACGTGACGTCATCAAAGGAAGCAGTTTGTTTTCTGTCTCTGTGACAGGAGAGCAGAATGGGGGGTGGGGTTATTCTGGGATAGGAAGGTGGATAGTGGTGGTGGGGGGTACTCTGTAGGAGGAGGGGTCTTCTGGGTTGGTGGGTGATAACGTGTGCCACATGCCTCCCTGTGTGGTTAACCTGTATGTGGTTAGTCATACAGCACGTCCCAGGTAACTAGAAGGTGCCCTACCGATATATACCTGGTCATACTGCACACAGTTACATTATAACAAGTTATATACACAACCAGTATATTCTGTGTTATGTTTGAATATGGCATGCCTACAATGAGAGCACTGCATTCACACTTGGAAAATGAATGCAATATTTGCTTAATATGTCCTCTTAAGTGCTACACTGTAAAAAGTTGTTGTTCGTGAACAGCAAAATTTGCTGTACATGTACAGTACTTTAGCTGTAAATGATAATACAGCAAATTCTACTGTACATGTACAATTCGGTTACTGTAGATGCAGGTTACGGTAGTGACTTGTAGATCTACAGTACTTTTCCCTGTAATGTACACGAGAGGTCGTGGGATCGATCCTAGCTCTAGCCACCTCTCCTCAGGGATCTTTAGCAACGAGGCTGTAGCTCATTTAATACAGACATGGCAGAGGTAGCTTATATCCCAATATGACCATTTGTAACACCGGCTCTGTGGTGCAACGGATCAGCGCCTGTCTCCAACACCACAGGTGGTGAGTTCAATCCTTGGTGGAGCCACTTCTCTTGTTTCACCTACATCCACCTAAAATTCGTTTTTGCCCCACATGGATGGTTGAAAATATCACCAGCACTGGGAGGCGAACCCCAGACCTTTACAAATTATTATTATACAGTTGAGAAGTAGAGTAGAGATATATCCCAATATGAATGTTTGTAACACCGGCTCTGTGGCGCAACGGATCAGCGCCTATCTCCAACACCACAGGTGGTGAGTTCAATCCTTGGTGGAGCCACTTCTCTTGTTTTACCTACATCCACCTAAAATTCGCTTTCCCCTCACATGGATGGTTAAAAATATCGTCAGCACTGGGAGGTGAACCCAGGACCTTCAGACTATGATTTACAATCAATTTTGCTGTACAGTAACAGAAGATTCTGCTGTCCCTATATAGTACATAGTGCTGTAAATATACAAAAGCTCACTTGCTGTAGGTCTACAGCACAATCTACTGGAACCATAGTTGCCCCCAGTATTTGGTGTACAGGAACACTACTTACTTCTAACAGTGTAATCTGCACAGAGAGAAGAAACCGAGGGGGGAGTCCAGACTATAAAAGAGAGCCAGACCTCTCCTTGGCTCCCTTTTTACACTGTCTGACTCCCCTCTAATGGCCCTGACCCCTTTTCAAACAGAGTCCAGGTCAGCTGAGGTGAGTAAATGGTTGCCTGGACTCCCTAAGGGAGTCACAGATGTAAGTATTCCAGACAGAAACAGGAAACACACTAGGTGGCACTACAGTACAATGACTGTACTGCCATCCAGCACATATGTTAAGAAGCTATCTGGCTCTCTTTTTAATCAGAGTGAAGGTCCCTGACTCCCTTTCCTAGCGATTCATGATTCAATGTCAGTTGGGGATGTCACATGTGGCCTAAAATACTCAAGGGAGTCAGCAAATGCATAAGGGAGTAAAACAGTTGGTTATTATTAGGCCTGCTAGGTGGTAGCACTATACTTAAAATGGTATTATTCTGTATGCTCAGATCTCTAGATGTATCAGGTACATAGACACCCAATTGGTAAAAAGATGAGAAAGTTAAATCTACAATTTTATTCAGAGATTTTTCTGAGATCCCTCCTCCTTCTGAAGCATCAATGCCATGCAGACAGATGAGCTGGGAGCCGATGCTGACCCCTTCATCAAGAGAGTCAGAAATGGAGTCAGAAAAGAGGGTCATTCTGGAGGCATGCCTGGACTCACTTTTGACTGTGTGAGAGAGTCAAAACTACACACAGGCGTCGCTGCTGTTGCAATCAGAATGTGTATAAAGAATCAATTACCGCTCTATTTCCTCCTGCTGGAAACAGGCAATCCCGTCCGTCAGGTATACGCGGAAGTTGAATGTAGGTAATTGATAGTCTTGACTGTGAATGACGAAGGTGATTTATATGCAGTCACATATACATTTTGTAACATCCGGATACTTGCATAGGTGCTTTAGGCTAGAGTGTAGATTTTCTATGGTAAATGACATGTATATGGTTGCACAATGATCCAAGATCCAATATAGGCAATTCAGTCACCTTATCATTGAGAATCTCAAATGCACTACTGACTATAGGGCTGCCTTTCTTTACTATTCCAGAATCTTCTAGAAGGAAGTGTATATTTTCTTCCGTTTCTTTCACAACAAAAACACCCATCAGTTCAGACGGGAAAACTCGAAATTTTACAGTTGAGAAGTGGAGTAGAGATATATCCCAATATGACCATTTGTAACACCGGCTCTGTGGCGCAACGGATCAGAGCCTGTCTCCAACACCACAGGCGGTGAGTTCAATCCTTGGTGGAGCCACTTCTCTTGTTTTTCCTACATCCACCTAAAATTCGGTTTCCCCTCACATGGATGGTTAAAACTATCACCAGCACTGGGAGGTGAACCCAGGACCTTCAGACTATGATTTACAATCAATTTTGCTGTACAGTAACAGAAGATTCTGCTGTCCCTATACAGTACAGTGAGACCTTGATATATCGGTCTTTGATAAGTCGGTTGTCTTACTTATCGGCCTCTTATCAGTTAGGACGGATTTAATTACATACTAATTGTCATTGATATATCGGTTATTCATGCTTCCGATATCGGCCAGTCGTTTTGGGAGCCTAATGTTTATTTTGTATTGTATTCTACCTTGATAAATCGGTTGGTATATTGGTAGCTAAGTATGGTGTACCCAAAACAGCCCCCAAAACCACCTCGGCCATTCCCAAAGGGTTCCCAATATGTTGTTTTAGTAGTTACATGTAGTTACTCAGTGGTATCCGATTGTCTATATTTTAATTATTTTTCGCATTGTATTAAAAGGAGTTTGGGCTGTGCTTAAACTAGCATGATACCTTCCAGCTTTATCCGTTAAATCTTGAAACAACACCATAGAATCTAACTCTCTGTGATGATCCGCCCTGCCAGTGGGCCCCTATCAATTGCATTTAAGGATCTCAGTGGGATTAATACATTTCATTCATGTGGAGGGGGAGGTCTACACTTACCATAGCATGACATCAATACCTAAAAGATGCCCCCCCCCCATCCCGGAAGGGAGTACTTTGTTAGTGTGCCCCTCAACCTCCCCCGACTCCCCTGATCTAGAGGACCGGCCGTTTTGGTAAACCGGCCGATTCTCTCCCAAACGGAGGTGGTCGATAAATCGAGACTTCACTGTACATAGTGCTGTAAATATACAAAAGCTCACTTGCTGTAGGTCTACAGCACAATCTACTGGAACCATAGTTGCCCCCAGTATTTGGTGTACAGGAACACTACTTACTTCTAACAGTGTAGGGGGTACTTGATGCACTACATTTCTGGCGAAAGAGAAATGTTAGCATGTGCTGATATCACGATGTATACATCAATACCATAGGTTAGGTGACTAGAAGACAAGCCGCTAAGTAAGTACACCACTGATTGTCCGTTGGTGGGGCTGGTTCGTGACCGTTGTATTATGTACCGCTAATACCTGGGCACTGGGGGGAACTTTGCTCGTGTGCAACCATCAATATAACACGTCCTTGCAGTCACTTATATGTTTGCTGACGGCATTGGGATGGTTCTTCCACTGTCTGCCCTCCCGCTGGCCGCGGCCCCGGGGTGTGCCGTTGCTGCCATCGGAAGCCCCTCGGGGTGAGGCCCGGGAGGACATCAAAGCCCCAGCGGTCTCTCATGTCGTAGAAAGGCGTGTCGGTCACAGGTGGGGCGGGAGGCCGGCGGGAGGGGCCTGATCTGGCCGACAATGTAGCGCCTCACGCCCGGCGCCGCCCGCCAGGCACCAGGACGTGGGAGGAGGCCATGATTCCCTTCACACCTCACTTGTCGCTGTGACGCCCACCCGGCGCCCGCAGCTCTCTCAACTTTGAACGCTTTTATGCCGCCATCTCCCCCTTTAGTCCCTATACCCACTTCACATTGGTACATTCCTGTGTTCTAACACTTTACCCGTGCTCATACATATGTACACCTGGGTAGACCTCCTTTGTCTGCCCATGGGCCTTGTCTTTGATATAGACAGATAGAGGCCGTTCCTGTTCAGCCGAATATAGATATGGCACTGAAAGTGAAGATGTTTCCTAAACCCAGGGATTTCATATAACCAACCACAGGAATAGCTACAGCAACAAAAAGAGCAACGTCAAAGAACCCATTCTTGCCACACGTACAAAGAAAATGAATTATTAGCACAGTAGGAGTGTACCCTGACTACTCAGTACAGGAACTAACCGAATTGACGGTAGTAGTACAGTCAAATGGCTATTAGCGCATGGTAACTCCAGACGGGGGACCGTGAGTAGTATATGAAAAAGGGCGTATGTAACTGGCTACCGCCACTGTGAGAGCAGCCATGCCAGGGGCGCGGGTCGTCCACTCTGCTTGGCTGCTCACAACTACTAGAGGCGCTAGATGTGTAACCAAATGCCAGTTCTAGTGAAACATGCTAAATCTTGCTTCTTGGTTCTTGGTTGTATACTGCTAATGTAATGTAAGAAAGTCAGCACCTTTTCGTTGAGACCATCATGCAGGAGGCTCTGACAAGTGTGTAGGGGAAGGATTCAGTGCCAGAGTCAAGTGGGAGCACCATAACTCGGGCACAGAATGTCCTGTATATATCACAGCACTGCACCATAGAAAGCACACATAAAGCACGGCATACAGCCTCCCAGCTCTAGGCGGCAGACTTTTAGTACAGCCGCCTCTACAACATGATGTAGTGCTGTGACTCGGCGTTGCCTGGGTGAGAGCGGCCCCGACCCCACCAACCCCCTCCGGCCTGACCCCCACCGACCTCCGGCGCCTCGCCCCGCCCCACCCGGTCTCCTGCCCATCGATCCCAACCACGCCCGCCACAGTTGGCGCGGAAAATCCGACCCCGCTTACCCCCCTCCTCAGGCGCAGCGATAGATCTTTCTTAATTACCCCCTTCCTCCAACCACACCCCAACCCTTCCCCTTGCCACCCCTCTGACCGGGCCTCGTAACCCGATATGGTGCAGGTTGTATATGTCTGCCTGACACCCAGGGCTACAGTGTGGTTACCTCACCTCGGAACCTGGGCTGGGTATTTTTGCATGGTATTTCTGACATGTTTATGAATACTCCTTCAACGCCACAACTATTGGTCCTTTTATACTGTTAACCTCCATACCACTAGCAGAGGACTAAAACATGACCACATCTGTCTTATGGGAAGGAAGGGGAGGTTGGTTTTATACTAGAACGCATAGACCAGGCGTGCACAGCCTCCACTCCTTCTTTCCTCCCTCTAGTCAGAGACGCCGTCGCCCGTGAACATTTCTCCATTTGACCGGGGAAGCCGGCCGGAAGAGCACACCAGCGCCACCACGTGCCGCGCCTCGTAATGAATTACCCCACCCTCCCCTCCCTCTCCTCCCAGCCTCCGCCCGCCTTCTTCTTCCTACGGGGGTCACAGCTTTGGTACCACGGTGTTCCTGCGGGGTCGGCTTTCTGGGCGCCATGGGCGCGGTCGATACTTCTATTCCGCTGTCTTGAACAGGACAGAATGCTATCAATACAGGGGAAGGGTAGGGGGTGAAGGTGACAGGGGTCAGAGGTGGGTGTAAGGGGCGTATAGGTGGGAGTGGGGAGAGTTCTCACACTATGACACAGAGGACACAAGAGTCGACTCCTGTGTGACCTTCTACTCCTCTAGTAGTTAGTGAATGTACATATCGATCAGTAATAATAACAGGGAATGCTTTATGAAGTTGCATGGTTTGCCAAGGGTTGTAAACAACTGCAACATATAACAGGTAAACTGGCGACATACTCCACACCTCATTGCACGAGTATGTAATCTACATGCATCACATTAATCTTTTATCAACTAAAGCATGAATTAGTTTTCCTTGTCCTCGATGTGCAACATTGTGCCCGTATAGACTTAGCTATCCCTTGATATTTTATTGTTATTGCATTGGGGTAAATTTCAGAAGTACTCATAAGATAAACATGTAAAAGAAGGGGGAAAAGTCGAATCCCACATGTATTTGTGTTGCAATACATTTTATAGAATGGCATTAATTGACTGTTTATTGACTGTCTTGCAGATATAATATCACCATCAGACTGGATACATAGGAAGAATTGCTCACACACACACGCACACGCCCACACACCGTCATACTGGTTTATGTAGGAAGCTGTATGCGATTTCAGGATATCTGCAAGTAACTGGGGACCATGCTTTCACTGTAAAAAGTTGTTGTTCGTGAACAGCAATATGTGCTGTAACTATACAGTACTTTAGCTGTAAAAGATAATACAGCAACTTTTGCTGTACACATACAAATCTGTTACTGTAGATGCAGGTTCGAATCCCATAGCCAGCAACCAGAGGGAGAGAGAGCAGAGAGGTTGGAGGGAGTACCATACTCCATAGCTCAAATATGACCTGATCTTTTCAAAAGCCCACTGTTGCAGGCTACATAGTGACTGCCCCTCTAGCTCAGTCGGTAGAGCCGTGGGAGATGTAGTCTGAGGGTCAGCGGTTCCAGTCCCGGCAGGAAACTCTCACACAAACTACATTTCTCCTGATGCAATTCTAAAGTATGATATATTTTGGTACACTGAAATGTTACTATTGAAAATATGCAGAGGATAAGACCAATGTATCTCAACAATCTGCATGAAAGATAGTAAAATTTACTTTGAAAAACATCTATAGGCCATCAAGATTACACTTCAACTAATGGTAGTTCTGTCCTTATTAGTACAGTACTGCAATAGGGTAATTTTCATATTATCCCTTAAGACATGAACAGTCTAGTTCTAAAATTGTCCCCAGGGATCCTGTGTTGACCTCATTACCATTCACACATAAGTAGGAGGTGTTTCAATGCACCTGACATGCAGGATTCACTGGTGTAGTGGTCATGGTTCAGGACTATGGATTGGAACCTGGGGGTTCAAATCGCCAAGATGTTGAATATGTGAGCCTTTTTAGAACTCAGGTCTGCGTCTACAGTAGATTCTACTGTAGGTCTACAGCAGAATTTACTGGAACCAAAGTTGCCCCAAATAGTTGCTGTACAGGAACACTACTTACTTCTAACAGTGTTCCAATTGGGTTTATGATATTGCAGATTGCATAGTTTTGACCTCTGGACTTCAAGACCACTTGCATGAATGGCCAGATTGATTATTTGCATGACTTGTATAGCATTGCACCTTGAACCAGGTACTCAAGAGCTGTTGTGTGTTGACAGCTTTTTGTGTGAGTATGAGAAATGATGTATAATTTGATTGGAACTAGAGATTTTTCCAGAAATAGATTTTTAGCTCCCACAAAGCAGCTCTTTGTTTAAGGTCCCTAGTTCTGGGAAGAAAACACACAAACCCTCCCCCGTTTCAGCCTCTCTGTCTCTATCTGTCTGTATGTCTGCCTGTCTGTCTGTTTCTCTCTTCTCTCTCTGTCTCTCTCTCTGTCTCTCTCTTCTTCTGTCTCTTCCCTCCCTCTCTGTTTCTCTCTATCTGCCGATCACAATGATAGAATTCTTAATCTCCAACTCGCTATATAGGCACTGCATAGTTTGGCAAATGCACACAGAAATTGAGAATTAATCATAGTCGTCGATGTGTGTCTGAACATCTGACTATCCCTATAGCCTTAGGGTGAGGTTGAATGAGGAGGGAGGCGGGTCAGGGCAAGAATGAGGGGGTGGGGATTCAGATGGAGAGATGGAGGAGGGGGTTGTTTGTCAGACAAGGAGGTCAATCAGACAAGCCCGGATCACTTCCCGAGTGGGCCACTGACAAATATTTACATGCAGACAGTGGTGGCCGACCTAATAACCCTCTACACCCTCAGCCTCTCCTTCCCTATTGGCCTCCTCCGCCACCATCCCTCACTCTCCCTCCTCCTGACGCTAATAACGTGTCCATGTCCGAGGCTTATTGTCCAATTATCTGCCAGCCTCACATTCGCCCCGGACCTCGGCCGACCTTGGCCTCCCCCCTGCCACCCCAAGGTCTCACCAATGAAATCACGCACCAGTCAAGGAGCCACGGCAACTGAGGTCCACTGTGGATCCAGCTTTTCCGTCGCTTCTCTAAATCACACAAAACTGGAGTTCATGTTCTGTATAATATGATATAGACGTGAACTAAATGAACATACACACATGTATATATAGGCCTCGGTAACAGCCTCTGAACAGTTCCTTCATTATTATCGGATGGCATATTTGCTCGTTGTCTCATTTACTATTTCCTTATGCAAACACCAGCCATCTGTGAAATGCGGAGGCGCCTGGACTCTATACAGAGTGAAAAGGTTGGGAGAACAATGAGATCGGTAACATGGGTTGGAGGGGGACCTCTAAAACACATAATGACGGCCCCCTACACGCCCTCCTCCAATTAGCTGCCCGACCTGGTCGAGTATTACTTCCGCCAGATTAGACCGGAAGCTTGCTGCCCTCACCTGCCCGACGCCGCTGGCCACCAGGGCAGGCAGCGCACGGCGGGACGCTGGGGAACTAGGAGCCGCCTTCTACCTGGTGGGTATAGACGCCTCCTGGGGTGGCTGGGTTTTCTCACGGTGTCCCCTGAGATGGAGGTTTAAGGCCACATGCAGAGACAATATAGAGCACTTAAGGCTTAATTGGCAGTAATTAAGGCTTAACTACAATCAGTGGGTAGTCGAGGTAGTTCTCTGAAAGTTTCCAAAACGGTCAGTTCAGAATTAGAGAGATTGTTTATTTGAAACATTCCAGACAAAGCGCTCATATTATGCCTAAGGACGATTCTTATTTTTTTACCTTTTAAAAGAAAAATATTATGAGAAGAAATCTCTCCCTTTTCTGATGATGGGTTCGCCAGAAAGAAAAGCCTTCCATGATATATAAAAAAAGGGCGTATAAGTGTTACGATACCACAATAGCACATGCGGTGTGTAACAAATATAGTATTTGGGTAGCTTTCAGTTTCCAGCTTCTATCGGCGAGACATGATTCTATTTGGCTCTAACAGCTTTTTGTATAAAATTTACAATTCGATATCAAAACTGAAGCTCATTTCACTATTCACGATGAGGCAATAACATCCGACATGCACAGGTGTCAAGCCATGCGAGAGATGTTCATAAGAAGGGTACTTTATATCCAAGCGCTCTATGTTATCCGCACAGGGGTCCGCTCTGTGTGCATATGAGATATTATGGACTCAGCGCCACTATCACAAAGCTTTATCCTATCAAAAATTGGGCGCAGTCGAGGGGCAGGAGTTCATATATAATGCAGCGGCCGACAATCCATATCAGGGGTGGCAGGGAGGGGTTAGCATGTGACACCACACTAACAACACGCGCCAGTTTTCCCGCTAGGCTGACTCAATTCAAATGCAGCAAGTTGTGAAATTTGCGGCGGCGGCGGGGGCCGGAGCCCCCTGCCTGTCCCCAGGGTCTGACTACAGGGGGCCAACCTACCCCCCGGGGGGCTCTGACTCCCCGTCACCTGGAGGACAAACAGACGCCGCCTGGAGGGGTCACGTGACCTGAGGTCATGCGACCTGGACGCCGGAGGTAACACACTGAGGGTTTGGGGGGTATTTTGGTGAGGTTAGAGGCAGGCTGTAGGTATAGGGGAGGCGTGTTGGTGAGGTTAGAGGCAGGCTGTAGGTATAGGGGAGGCATGTTGGTGAGGTTAGAGGCAGGCTGTAGGTATAGGGGAGGCATGTTGGTGAGGTTAGAGGCAGGCTGTAGGTATGGGGGAGGCATGTTGGTGAGGTTAGAGGCAGGCTGTAGGTATAGGGGAGGCATGTTGGTGAGGTTAGAGGCAGGCTGTAGGTATAGGGGAGGCATGTTGGTGAGGTTAGAGGCAGGCTGTAGGTATAGGGGAGGCGTGTTGGTGAGGTTAGAGGCAGGCTGTAGGTATAGGGGAGGCATGTTGGTGAGGTTAGAGGCAGGCTGTAGGTATAGGGGAGGCATGTTGGTGAGGTTAGAGGCAGGCTGTAGGTATAGGGGAGGCATGTTGGTGAGGTTAGAGGCAGGCTGTAGGTATAGGGGAGGCGTGTTGGTGAAGCTAGAGGGAGGCCGTAGGTATGGGGGAGGCATGTTGGTGAGGTTAGAGACAGGCTGCAGGTATAGGGGAGGCATGTTGGGGAGGTTAGAGACAGAATGTATAGAGCGGTACATGTATAGAGGAGGCATGTTGGTGAGGCTAAAGGCAGGCTGTTTGCTTGGAGGTACAGGGGAGGCATAAAGGGTTAGAGGCTAATAGTTCATTTATTGTACATCTATTCACATATGTCTGATTTTGGTGACCTCGGTCCCCTTTCATCATCAAACCGCAATCTACAATAACATTCACCGTTTGCCATGTTTATGAGAAAATTTGAAGTGAGAAATACAGTCTAGAGCAGGCTATAGTAAACAGTTTTAATTCTGACTGATTGTGTTATACATGGACCTAAATGTGTATTAGAGGTATGTTAAGCACCAATTTACATTAAAACCTTCAGGTGGCATTGTGAGAGAACTGGCACTGATGAGAGCCCGGGGTGCATGTTGAAAATGCTGATCTCTCCATAGATGCTTGTCGATGTGATTGGGGGAACATCCCAGAGGCCGCAGGGACAGTTTGCCAATTAAAGCAGAACTAATGCTTTAATGTAATTTACATTATAATCTTATCTGCCTATCACGTCTCGCCGCGGAAAAAGTACAAATTACATTGGTGAGTCTAACTGACTCTGAGGTGACTTGATTAAGAGACTAAATGACTTGATGAAACATTCATTATGTCTACTTGGAACCTGATAGTTGCCAATCTCTACTGTAGAACCCCAAAATGATGAGCTAGAAATGTAGGGCTTTGGCAGCACAGAAGAATAGTGGGACATTATTTTCAGTAGATACCATGATGACTTGGTTTTGTGTGTATAATCATGAGATGTCCGTCATTGTCCCCCTTCGTCCTTACACTACGTTTAGGGAAGGGATCTACGCAGATGACGTCATAATCTACATTAACCACCAAGACCCCAATGAGGCTGCCAGATTACTGCAGGAAGACGTCACACACATCCATGAATGGTGCAACAAAAACCATATGACTGTGAACACGGAAAAGAGTACTATCATGACTTTTGGCTCTAAAACCAAACTCAGAAGAATGACACCCCCAACAATCAAAATGGGTGATCAAACCCTACCAGTAGTGGAGACATACCCATACCTGGGAATAGACCTGGACGGGCCGCTGACGGTAACTCCATTTGTCAATAAAACCAAAAAGAACATGGGCAACAGACTGCACAAACTCAGGAACATGAGAGGGTATCTACCCGAGGACATCTGTCTAATTATATACAAGAGCATGATTATGCCAGTCCCGGACTACTGCAGCTTCTACCTTGGAAGTGCACACCAATACCAGCTAGAGAAAATCCAGAGGCTACAAAACCAGGGCATCAGAATATGTACCAAAGTAGCAATCAGGGGTAACAGCATAGCCGAGTTACACAAGAAAAACAAAGTCCCCATGCTGGAACAGAGAAGGGCATGCCAACTGGCTCAGCACATGTGGAAGCTGTCAAAGATAGGGCATACCACCCGCAATAACAATGCTAGGACGCGAGGAGACAAGAAGCTGAAATTCCCGGAAAGGGTAGCCCACACTGCCTTTTACCAGAAGGGCCCGTATTACCGCGGCGTGAAACTATGGAACCAACTCGACCATGAAACCCAGAAACTGGAAAAGAAAGATGACTTCAAGATGAAAGCGAGAGAAAAGTGGGGTGAAAAGCCCCCTTGAACCAACAATGACTACTGGCCTGAATACCTGTCATGATAACCAAACTCACTTCTACCCCCAATGCCCCTCATCATCATCTCTATGAAATACTTCATTGTATTGTCAATCCATCCATTCTAGCAAATCTGTGGTGTTGAATTGAGACGCTACGTGAACTGATTGTATGAACAAAATTATTAGTCTAAATGCAATGATATATCAGCTCTGTATCGTCTCATAAATTGTTCATTGAAAAACTCCTCGCTGAGGAGATGTGATCAATAAAACTTTCAATACTTCAATACTTCAATAAAGATAGTAGAGAACTTAGGGAATGGGAATACTGTAAAACATACTTGTATCTTTATATCCTTTTTTTTCTTTGAGGGTAGAGCGATATTCTTTGAACTGATTCTGGACATGGATGGCCATTCCAACGGTCCAACGGCATTGAGTTACAGAAATTCAGTGGTGAAGGGGTTAACCTACACTGCAAAAAAGGTGAATAGGTTTTAAACATGTTTAGGTATAAGCATGTTTAAAGTCTAAACATATTACTAGGTTTGTGTCTTTGAATCCTTCTGTTTAGGAATCAACCACCTTATTCTAAACACGTAAACAGTTATATTGAATATGTTTAGATGTTTAGTATTTAAACAGTATGAACATTTGGTGTTTAGATCATAGTATATCAAATACATACCAGATGGCAGCTCTGTGGTTGACTGTAGTTTCTACAACCACTCAAATGTTATTGTGCATCTAAAGCTGCTTTGATCTGAGTTAATTAACTTAAATTGCATGGGATACAAAAGGATAATAATAGACATAACAGGATTCAAGTGTTGAATGCTATATCACTATGGTTATGATGCAAAAAAGATACATCTGCTACATAGACACCTGTTTTAAGAACTCTAAGAACGGATAAAGCAGTATCCTACCTGAAGGTCTGTTGTATTGACTCAAGGTTGTGTCTATGTTAAAGTAGAGGCCTATGTGAAATGGTCATGCACATATTGCCCTAAGAGGAGGGGGGCTGCTAGAAGTCTCATCAAGACACTATATGGAAATAAAATTATCAATTTATTTAAATATCAATATCTAAACATGATTATAATCTACATCTCTAAGCACATCACTTTTATCCTTAAACACTTGACAGATAAACACAATGATATGCTAAATTATTGAGTTATAGACACCTCTTTGTCGTAAACACATTGCTTTAAACACATAAATGCTTTAAAGCACCGAGCTAAATATATTATTGGTCTAAACATGTTTAGGAACATATTGTGTGGACAAAAGCGGGGCAGGAATGTGTTTAGGATTGTGTTTAGGATCTAAACACCTTTTTTGCAGTGTAGGTCAAAGTGCAGTAGTTGCGCTCCCGGTTCATTCACCATCAATTCATCCACTCTTCCACCATCTATCCGCCAATCCACCCACCACTCCACCCTATAGCACCCATCTACCCACCACTCCACCCCATCTACCCACCACTGCGCCCTAGCACCCATCTACTCACCACTCCGTCCTCGCACCCAGCCAGTCACCTTCCATCTACTCATCCACATATCGACCCAGCCCTACACCCGACATCCATCTCTCCATCCAGGGGCGATCCCCACTCCATCCACCTGCCTACCCTTCCATCCACTATCTAGGTACATCTAGCCCACCCCCTCCATCTCCTCATCTGTCTCTCCACCCACTCCACCCTTCTACCAATCCCTCCATCCACAATCTAGATCTCCATCCATCCCTCCATACCTCCATCCCTCCAACCCTCCATCTTTCTACCCACCTCTTCATCCACCCTCCCCGCCATCCACCCTCCCCTCCATATCTCCAGGTACAGTAGAGCCACACACAGTTCAGCGTCCTACTGTAGTTGTCGGCGCAGTGGAGCGGCTGGATGAGGTGGCTGAGGAGGGAAGACAGTCAGAGGTCTGGCGGGCTGTGTGGGTGGGCGGCCGGAGAGGAAGACGGGTCTGGCCTGGTGTCATGCCGGCCTCGTGTGGCCGCCGATAACGCTGAGTGCACCACTATCTGATGTGCCTGGGGCCGGACCTGTGACGGACGGCAAGTCCCAGAGGGACATGGGTTGGGAGGTGAGCGTTAGGAGAGCCTAGAGAGGCTGAGGTTACAAAGGTAATCCTCCTGATTGACGTGAGAGCTGAACCCTTAAAGGTATACCGGACAGTGATATGGGGGGATATATCGCGGAGGAGGGGGGGGTGCTCATTATACCTAATACAGGTCACGTCACTTAATGACGGATTCATTACCACCTAATATCATGAAGAAACCTGATTTAAATGACGAAAACAATCCCACGATTCCCACAATATGTCCAACATGACACTTGAACCATCCCTAAAGTCTCCAGTGTAAACTAAAGCCTGCTAAATCACGAGTGTTCTCGATATGGGCCCGTCTCCGCACTTAACATAATGCTTTGATCCCAATGCCGCCATAAATTGGCACCTGTGGACCCGAGGTTTGGGCAGGATTTATGTGCATTCACTGAATCACTTATATATGTATATAAATAATGAATCATGGCACACTTAACACTTAAGATTAATCTGATACAGCAATACGCCTCATAGCAAATTACGGATGTACCAATTCGATATGCCATTCCCAAATGATCCAACCTGTGTAAATATCCTAAACAACTACTCCCTTGTCAGGGACAGGGCCACGTGGTTTTGGGAAGGCTCCAAGGCAGATGTCAGACAAGTCCCATGACGTTGATCCTTAGCCCATATGTTCAGTTAAATCTCTCCCTCCCGCCTTTCTCACTCTGTGCACCCCTCCACTCCCGTAGCACCGACAACGCACCAACAGATGCTGGCTGCTAACAAGGGCCTCTCGTACAACCCTCGAGGAAATGTGAGAGGTGACGAGAGTAGTGGGGCCACCCTTAGCGTCCCTCCTCCCCATGCGGACCAGCGGCACTGGAGACTGTCGGCTCCCGACGGCGGCCTCAAGTGGAAACATTTTAGGTACACGTGCCTAAAACTGGCCTAAAACAGGGCGCCGGCCGCCTAGGAAGGCCCTGTTGAGCAGACGACAAGAGAGGCCCTGAGAGCCACTGAGAGGGCTGCGTTTGTGGGTGGCACAGCGGGTGGCCTAGTTAACAATGGCTGAGTCTTGATCACAGCCTGAAAGCCGAAATAAGATTGGTTTGTGTGCCAACTATAGGGATATTGCTGCCGGATATTGAGCTTTTCCCTGTTTAGTTTATTTGATGACAGAACCGCTATCTACGACAACCGCTATAGTACCTACATTAATGACCTAATGCTACTTTTGTAACACATCAGCAAGCAATAAAACTGCAGTTAAAGAATAGCAGGGACATGTTGAAATGTTTATGGTCTCATGTACATCCCCCAGTTGCTCCTTCGTTCCATGATGTGAACAAGTAATGTCCTCATCTGAAAAAAAAGGATACTTGCACTGCCAATGGACAATAATACATCCATGTCATATAGCGATAATTCGGGTTTTCTGGGCGGACATGTTACATAAGTTCTGAACTCCCAATTTCTCGTGAGGCTTAGGCAGTGACCAAACACCCACACATGTTAAATGTGTAGATTGATCCTTCGTGTTGCCATTCATGATATAGAAAGGCACAATTGAGTTCTTCTCGATTATTGCACTAGATAGATAGAGAGAGAGATAGACCTATAGTTTTAAGTTCACAGGGCCCTTGCGGACCAAACTCGGGACAGCAGGGTCCATGGATTATACCTAGAGGAGACAAGGGACAACACAAGGGAACACACAAAGGAAATTAACAAGTAAAAAAGAGGGGATGGAGGAACAAAATTTGTCTACCGAACTGTTTTTAATGTCTCTGCCTTACATTATTACACTGGCGTATATATAAAGGAGATGTGGAGACGGGGCAGGACCCCCCCTAAAAAAAATTAGAAAATTGAGACCCCCATCCATACCAAAATATGCTTCTTACACCCCTGTGTTGTATTGACAGAGATACCTCTATATACTAGGCCTATACATGTACATACATAGCGCGAATTCTAAACAGCTGAGTGTTGGAATGAAAGACTCCGTACAAAAGCTTTACATGACTCCCTCCCCATCCCGTGGGCGTAAAATTCTGTTCAGTGTTGAATCAACGTTGAATCAGCTTTGACAAGCATTTATCAATGTTGATTCAATGTCAGTGCCCACTTGGATGGGAGACCCTTAATCAAACTCTCACTAGGATAGGTCCACTCAAAACTAAAAAGAAAGAAATGGGACTAATATAACTTCAAATCACGGCAGTACGTGTACAAGGTTTGGAGTTCCGTGTAGTTGGTTCATTCCGTGTCAGGTTGTTTGTGGGGTAGCCTCAGGAGGTAGACCGTGAAAATAGGACACACTTCACTGACCTTGAGGAAGGGGGACAAGAGAATATGGGGGACAGGATGAGGAGAAGGGGCCGGGATGCTGGAGACCTGTCACGGCCGGACTAGCCAGGGCAGCATCCGGCAACATCACTGCCTCCAGTCAGCCCACCGCCGGGAACAAGACTCCAACCAAAACTCTCGGCTACCCTTTCGCATCCAAACTAAAATAAACTAAAACGTTCCTATAAGCTGAATAGACGTTATAGAAGGGTTAATGAAAAGAGTTCATAGTAACGGGGAGGTCCTTCTTTCCGTATCGAAGCACATAAAATCAAGGAAGCCTGGTTGACGATTTGTCAGAGCCGATCGCTTCCAGCTGAGTGGCCATGTCTTCACGGAGATTAGGAGGCCGGGTGCGAGTAAGCTGCCGGCTCGGGGCGGTCTGCCTGCCCGCCGGGCGGGGGCAGACAAGCTGCTGACAGGCCCACCAATGAGTTCTGTTTTATTCAAGGGTTTCCCACAAATGGACGTGAGTTTAACTTGAATTGTCGATTTTTTTTTTGTGGGGACTAGAACCGTGGCCGCCGGTCCACGCTTTCGTTTATGGATAAAAGTTGAGATGTGTGTATGCTGCCTCTTTCCATATACTACTTACTACTTCCTGAGCGGAACCCGACTCTGACCGTCCCGGGATCGTCCCGCGGTCCCTGTCACTAGATATTCCGGAGAGGAACACAAGGTAGGCACATTGTTACCGGAATAACATACCGGTATTAGTTATTCATTATAATTATGTAATTTGCAACATTGACCCAGTGACAGGCTCAGGATTTAGAAAGTGAGGGGCTCAGAGGGGTGATTGGGGACTGTTCTGAGACAGGAGCATGCTATGTTATAACAGTTGATATTGAGACTATATGCTTTATTGGATATTGAACGTGTCAACCATTATTGCAGGTCCGTGTGGATCAGCTGTCCTTGAGGCGAACGCTTTTGATCAATAATTGAAGCCTAAGTGCCCTAATAGCCTTTACTCAAAATAGAAGTGTCCTGCCTTACCACTCTGCTCCGGATCTCGGCTATGGCTATATATAGTTGTCTTATAACAATACCTAAAGGTATGTCACTCAGCCTATAAAAACACCAGATGGACAACGAACGGCTCTAGTGAAGGTGTCTATGACCTGAGTACACCTTTTTACCAGTCGGTGTACAGGTAAGTGCATATGGCAGGTGTTATAGCAGCTCTTAGCTTTGTTACCTACCTCTCTGGGGATCAGCCCACCATAGTCTGAGTGTCAATTATGTTACACCCTGCCAGAAATCACCTCGGCCCGGCCAGTCAATGAGACAAAAGCTGAAGAAAGGAGCTCTGAAATGGAGTAAGTGCAACACTGTACGTGATTACCAGAGGCGGTCCGAGCCTTCAATCCTACCCCAGAGGGACGCGTAGAGGCACAAAGAAGGTAAAACACCCATATCTTAGTCTATTGACTGCGGCGTGGCAATGGGGATTTGGCAGTTCGGACTAGTAGTATAGTCGGGGTCAGATCTTTGACCTGGGGGAGGGCTGGCTAAAGAGAAGGCTTTGGTTGGAGAGGAGAGTGATACTGTAGTTTAGTAGTAGGGGCGGTACCTGGGTAGTAGGGGAAGGGGTGGCAGGGGTAGGGTAGGGTTGCTCTCTGGGGTTTAAGTGTAGGGGCTGAACCTTCAATTAATGGTGTGCCCTCGGGTGGAACCACCCTGTGCTATAGCCACGCCCCACACCTGTTAGCATAGGGACGTAGGCCAGCCCTCACTGAGCTCTCTGTCTGCCATAGCCTTACAGCCAGCATAACCGAAGACTCATTTATGTCCACTTCCTAGTAAATAGCTATATACTGCATATTCCATCAAAAGCCCTAACGGGTACATGTAGTACTTTCTCTCACTTCTGTCGGAAACAAAATGCCCTTGATCTGGATTGGTTAATGACTCTCGCACACATAATCCCTCCCAACAACACTCTCATTGATTTCAGCTCCAATGCTTTATATGGATCCAACTAGCCACTCTATAATCTATATCTGGCAAAGACGATCCTCTGAAGTTTACATTATATAGAAGGGTGTTCTCGTAATATGTGGAAAGATCCCACAGTATCAAACCCTTTCCAAAAGGTGCATCCTTTCTCACCGAGTCTAGGTTTATTGTGTGGGAGGTATATCTGCACTACCATACCCCCCGCACATTGACACTGTTACCTTCTGTGCTGGACCTGGGGCGATCCGCAGGGGGGCGAGAGGGCAGTGAAGAGTCGACATCCAGGGGGCTGACCGCTACATTGTACCTGACCAAACCCCGCATGATGGCCTCACCTGAGAGATCACGGACACCTGTAATTTACAGGTGGTCGATGAGAGCAGGGTGAAAGGCAGGATGGGTGAAGGGCAAGAGCTTCAGGGAAGGATAGGGATGAGACGATTCGGGTCTTCTAGGTTAGAGAGATAAAAAAGGGTAGGAAAGTTGTGTTCGATTTCTAAGTTGCCGAGGACAAATGGATACACAGGAATATGGGAGCATGCAGTATTTAATATCGGCAAAGGTATCAGCAGCAGATCTATAATTCAAACGGACGATTTAACAACAGTAGCACAAAAGCAAGCTATACTGCTTGATCAATGATCTGATTTGTTTAACAACTATAGCAAATGTATATGGTATAGGGTGGATCGTAAACTAATGTTCCATGACATAACCAATGAGCACTATTGGGATGAGATGGGTTAAACGACTATTTTTGGTTGTTTTGGCCCATCAGAATTTATTGTATACATAATATGAATTAAAAACATTAAAAACTTTAATTGTTCTAAGTACTACAAAATTACATTTCTTTTGGTATATAATAATGTGCTTGTTGGATGGGAGGGTGAGAGAAATGTACACGTCCGAAAGCAAAGCAAAATATAAAAAGATCCAACTGGCCAATGTTTTTTGGCCAGTATTGTGAGACTTTTTGATTCTATCACAACAAAGACCGCTTGCTAGCTCAGGAATATGGTCATGAGATGTGCATCAGTGTCAGGGCCGTCTCCGTCACTGGCACCCAGCTGGGCACAACAACAGTTCAATGTTGAATTATCAACGTTGATTAAAGATTTCGTGGCACTAGGTACACTATATCAGCAATGCAAGATGGATAATATGTGAGGAATAGGCCAAAACCCGAGGTTTATTCTTCAATTAGGCCTTTATATTTGCCGATAGGACTAATCCGTCACTCATTAAAAATAATGATGCATTGCACAGAAGGCAATTGCTGTTATCGTTGTTGAGGACGAATTGTCATTCATCAAAACGTGCAGCTCTTACAGTGTGCAAGGTCTGGTTGACAAATACCTTCAATATTTGTTGCCCGTTATTAGAGGAGGACATGTATACAGTGAGGTGAGCTGAGTTAGGACTGTGGTGACTCCCTATCTAAACATAGGACAGCTGCTTCTTCAATACCAGACCCGATATTCATCTACCTTCATCTAAAACCCTAGATGAGCCTCCCTGCTGACTTCTCCTCCCTTACATACTCTTACCCATTATCTCATAATCATATTGAAGTTGAAGGGGAGGGGCTGATAAATACGCTAGCTCCAACTTAAAGAGCTGCCCCAAAAGTAAAAGGGAGCAATTTCTGGGGGCATTTCCCAACGGTTTAGTCCCCCACTGAGGATGCTTAGTACAGACTAACCTGAGCACACCGATGTCTGAGTTGTGCTCAGGGAGGGGTCGGTCCCTGCCACTGTCTGCGCCAAGTGGAGCCTCCAACCTGCAGCGCAGTAAGTTGACAAAGAGGCAGTGGTCACATTGTGCTACTGAGACCATTAGACGGGGCTCTGCTCAGGGCTGCTGCTTTGAAGTTGACGCTGGCCATGAGGAGGAGGATGGGGTAGGGAGATTGGGATGTGGAAGGGAGGAGGGGTGGCTCCAGGCTTGCCATGTGATCAGAGTCCTGATCAGATTCAACTCGGATTATTGGGTGTGTAATCAACTGACGACTGGCCAAAATGCCGCCCTTTTGTTTCAGCTCTGACACAATTGGATTAAGAGGACGTGTGTACATGCTGGTACAGGCTCGTGGTACTGATACCTCCGCATCCCACACTGTGAGCTCTCCTTGTCATTGACGGCTACTTATACTACTACTATAGTATTCACACCTATATATGCATTGACACACTATTTGATGTTGAAGTAGGGCGGAGAGTAGAGCCATCATAAATTGAATAGTGAAGATGGGGTTGATACGTGTAAACATACCCGTGTGTCCCGTGTGTCTCTTTGAGCACGCAATAGAAAGAAAATACTCCAAATCCTACAATAGAAGTCAGGACAAAGAGTTAACTAGTTGAATGCCTCTGTATGTGCAGATAGGATTTAGGTATGAGGGAGGGAAACTACAGGGTCGTTAAATATAATGAGTGCGAACCATGACATGTCGTGAGATTGAAATCAAAGTAGTTCAGCAAAGGTGGGATTTGTAGCAGGTTACAACGTATGTACACGATGCATATACATTGTATAGTGAGGGTACCCGAACGCATGGCGCAATGAACAAGAAAGCCATGCATGTACCATATATGATATATGGAGGCATGGCTGACATAGGCATTTAGAAAGTAAGAAGACCTGCGCGGCATGGCGGAGCGACGCGGACAGGAAGGAGAGGGGGCCGGATGGACGTGGCCGCATTATGCGTCTCGGCGTTTCCGCCGGATTAACCTGGCCCTGTCCGGACGGTGGCGGGCGCCCGACGCGTCACGCCGTGCCGCCTTTCACCACCGCCTCCCGGGCGTAAAGCCCCACCGCCCAAACGCATAGCAGTCAAAAGGAAGACACCCTCCCTCTATAAGAAACCCCTACCCCCAACCCAATGCTTTGCCCGTTTTCTTTCTACAGGCACACACAAAAAGAGATAGGAAATGTTCTCGCCCTTCACCCACACCCACATCTTCTACCTTCCTTCACAAACCATGCACGGCCCGAGAGGATTTAAGGGGGTGGGGTGGCAGTAAGACTTTTTCATCACCATAGAAACTGACTTTCAGGCTGATTGGTTCCCAAGTATTGCAGCAACTGTGGACATAGACACCCGGCTCCTGCAGCGGGCCTGGTAACCATTTCAATGAATTTGTTACCGAGTGTTTTTATCAGCGTCTTTGCAGTGATTATTTTATCATATCAGAGTACTGGTTAAATAAAAAAGGAAATGCTACATCCTCTATATACAAAGTTACCACCGTTAAGTAATGGAATATGATTTATTTGCCGGCTTCAGAAAGGCTTAGCAATGGCTGATGTGAGTCCCGGCCGAGGAAAATCCATTTGCAGCTAAGTATTCAGATGTGAGGCATGTTTGTAAGGCTTCGCGGAAAGCCCAGAACTGGTTGGGAACCGTGCAGGACAGATTCCTTGAAGGCAATGGATTTCACGGCAGAGGAGGGAGTGCATGCACATGGCTGCACTCCGAGGGGGAATCCCACCGTGCTGTCCTCTGGCCCATCCTGTTTATCATGTGTGCTTCCTGAGTGTGCTCTCCCATCAACAGGGGGGAGGTGGTATACATATGATGCTGGTCTACTAAGATTACTGTACCTGGAGCATGACGAATCCCTACAACAGAGAATAAGCAAACAACATAAACAGCATGATACTTCATATAATGACTAAGTCTAGTCATATTTCTAAAGCCAACGTGCAGTGGCAGTACTTGTTGCAGGACCCTTCAAGGTATTTACAATAACCAAATCTTCAAGGGAATCAATCCATCATTCATCTCTGTACTACCTGATACTTATACCTTTGTAAGACTTAGTGTATTTACAGAATATAACGTGTACATCCTTAGATAGATCCCCTTGAAGACACACTATACTTGTACTTACATAGGATCAAGGTTCATGGCATTGTCGACGAGAAACCACTATCACGTTAAGATCTCTATAGTCTAACATTTATGTGGTTACACTTCTCAATACAGTCATCCGATGTCTGAAAGCCTGCAATCTTTGATACTAACCAAAGCATACGTGCCCTTTTTGTACCTTTTTTTATCGGTTGCTGTGGTCATACGTGCCCTTTTAGAATATCTACCACTAGTGTACTGGGACAAGCTTGAAAATGATAGCACTTGGATGTAGAGATCTGATTGACTAGACTGGTTTTAAGGCCAAGGAGTAGCGGTATCGTGTAAAATCATTTAGGGATCAGAATACATTGTCAAGCATAAAAACTTAAAATTGAAAGGTAAAAACAATGACAATAGAAGAATGGCTTGATCTATGACACGTTGGGTGGTAGATATTGTACATAATATATATATGTTCATTCCCGCGTTATTATTGTCCCAATCTCTTGCCATTTTTTACCCATGCCTGGTATTTGTTTGTCGGAGCACAGCGCGACATGAAAACAAATATAAGTAGTCTGTGGGGTGTTTCACAAAGGGAAAATAGATACAAATGATTTAACATGTTTTATAAGACCAACTTACTATCCCCCAATGTTAATTTTAACTTGTTTTTTCACAAGTTTCAATTGTATCTATGGTTATATACCTAGATACAACTGAAGATAATAATGCGGCTTGTGAAACACCAACTTAAGACTAACATTTGGTAAAAGTAAGTCGATCTTAATAACCATGTAGCATTAATACTAAATACTCTCCCCTTGTATGATGATCACATAGGATCGACACAAGTGTTGTTTACACATACCAGTAAAAGAGATCGCTACCCAGCGATGCACCGCGCCCCAAGCTGGCCCCATTATAAGTTCTACCTCGGACTCAGAGTTGGAGATTGAAAATATTGCGCCACTCCGATCCTATTTGCGATATGCTAAGGCATTCC
Organism: Harmothoe impar; assembly: GCA_947462335.1. NCBI lineage: Eukaryota > Metazoa > Annelida > Polychaeta > Phyllodocida > Polynoidae > Harmothoe > Harmothoe impar. Next base: position 52,020,905 of record OX381711.1, read on the forward strand.
CGCCATGCAGTATAGTAGAGCAAACGAACGCTGCCTCCACTATTTTCATGGGCCAATCTCCGGCAGCGGAGTTGCTGGTTAAATGAGTATAACCAATTTATTTTCATCCGGAATTAACAGATATTTGCAGGGATTCTCATGTGTAGTATGACACATATATTACATGAAAAAAACTTGAAGAATTCTGTAAGGAAAATATTAGCGGGCATGGTATGAGCTCACCGCTAATATGCATTGTGAAACACTTATACATCAGTTGTATCTCAATTGTAGGCCAAAGACCCTGTGGGGTGTTTCACAAGGGGGACATACAATTAATTGTAGAATAAGTGTTTCTATAGGAGGTGTTAATTGTATATAACCACTAAGACTGACATTTGGTTGTATCAATTGTATACTGCTTATAAAAAGTGTTTCACAAAGGTCTACAACCAAGATGTTAAGTCAGGGTGTTCGGCCTACAATCTAGATACAACTAATGTATAAGTGTTTCACAATGCATATTAGCGTAGAGCTCATACCATGCCCGCTAATATTTTCCTTACATATTTTTTCACGTTTTTTTCATGCAATATATGTGTCATACTACACACAAGAATCCCTGCAAATATCTGTTTATTCAGGATGAAAATAAACGGGTTATACACATTTAAACAACACTTATGTTGATCCTATGTGGTCAATATACAAGGGGACCGTATTTAAGATTAATGCTTTATGGTTATCTAGGTTGACTTACTTTTACCAAATGTTAGTCTTATGTTGGTGTTTCACAAGCCACATTATTATCTTCAATTGTATCTAAGTATATGTCCATAGATACAATTGAAACTTGTGAAACACCAAGATAAAATTAACATTGGGTGATATTAAGTCGGTCTTAGAAAACATGTAAAATTAATTGTATCTATTTTCTCCTTGTAAAACACCCCACCGAGTTAACATCTTGGTTGTAGACCTTTGTGAAACACTTTTTATAAGCAGTATACAATTGATACAACCAAATGTCGGTCTTACTGGTTATATACAATTTAGTCCTCCTTTGGAAACACTTATTCTACAATTAATTGTATGTGCCTCTTGTGAAACATCCTACTGGACACACTTACACTCAGCATTCACAACCTATAGATTGAATACTGTAAACGTATTAATTTTCGCTCAGTACATATTTTCGCGCATTTCGCGCACATGCCTATGTGCGCGAAAATATGATGTGCGCGAAAATTTTGCACCAAAAAATAGCTTTCTAATGATGTCTGGCACTCTATATTGCACTCTATAATATTACTCAAATAATAAATCTAATATGCTGGAAAAATCACATCCTGAAAACTTTTATATTGAAGAAACGTTTATGCTAAAGAACTATTGATATGACAATACAAGGCTATATTAAATTTCCAAAATAGAAGAATTTTAGACCCCCTCCCCTATTATCAGGACAATAATTTGGGCTGTAAAACCCTTAATAATTGTCCGATTGAAAAAACGTAAAAACTGACATAAAGCTAAAGATCACCTGATTGCAGATGCGCGAAAATATGATTGCGCGAAAATGCCTTTATGTGCTAGGTGCGCGAAAATTTAGCTGCGCGAAAATATCTACGTTTACAGTAATGAACAAACAACCCCCTTACTATACATTAACTAGTACTCCTATATTACCATGATGTACAAAGGGCCGCCTGGGCATCCCACTAATGGTCAGCACAGTGCTTAATGTCAAGGAGGATTAGCAGGATTAAGCGTCGATTCGACACCTCTTGATTTGGCGTGGTGACGCCATGTGGCGTCACGTGGTGTAAGGGACAGAAGGTGTAGGGGGGAGAGGGAGCAGGCCTCAGGGTGATGTGGCTGACAGCAGGGGTGAGCCCCCTGCAGGTTGAGGCTGGTGTCAGCACCCTAAGCCCCCCGGGCCTGGTCTATAGTCACCCCACCACCTACATAACAGGGATTATGCTACTCATATCCCCGGTGTGTGGGGTCTGATGGCTCATCCTCATTGTCCAATGCAAACGATCCTTCTATACTCAGCCATCAATTCATTATCTAATTCTTGCTTTTTGTAAGTCTGTTTAGCTCAGTTTTTTTTCTGTTTAAGGTACTAAAGGAGGCTCCATTCATGTCGTTATCCTATGTATTTGCTCATTTGAGTTTCATTCTATTAGGCAAGCTATGTTTTTCTCTTTCTGTGCCCATCCAGTGAATGTTAACAGAGGGGGTGGGATTTACATTTACGGTAACACATATATTACATACGTCAGGCGGCTAGGGACTATATTGTTTGACGTGTGAACTAATCCGCAGAAAATGGTTAAATCGCGCGTCGCCTCTCGTGTTTCCAAGGTTACCTAATCTTTCACCTTGATTTGCTTTGGCGGCCATGTTTGTCGGACGCATGCGCGGTGACCTCACCGTATCACTGTCACCTCCCCGGATGGAGTCTCGTCATCGAGCCTGCCAATTCTAAGGAAAGGTGCTAGCCCGGAAAAGGGTGTTTTCGTGGCCAGAATTTGGTCGGCTGCTCGGCGCGCGTTCAGAATTGCAAATCCCCTCCCTCGCGACTCCGCCTTCGATGGATGGGGGAAAGCTTTTCGGTAGGGAATCTACATAGAAATGAACATGTAATGGCGACTGGGGGAATTATCAGCCCCGCGTCGCTGGCTCTCACTGAGCAGACGACTTTTTGGAGCGGAAAGCGCGGGAAGCCCGGGAAGGGACCCGACCGCCATTTGCAAGTCAAAATGAGGCGTCAGCGCCGCCCACTGCATGAGCCAGTCCATTAGCTGCAGCTATATATGGAATAAGGAGGGGTGAGAGGGCAGAAGACTTGATGTACATGTGATATAATGTGATTAAGTATATCCACTGCTCATCCACTGCATATACGCTTAATTATTACCCACAATTCTCCCCGCGGCATTTCCCAATGATTTATCAACATTCAGAAGCCGCCTACGACTACAAGCTGGCCCTTTGGACAAAAAAACAAGACCATATACATATATACATATATATGTAGAACAAGCTTTTTGAAAACTTCTGAAACAAGAAAAGCGAAATGGCATGCTTCTATTACATCTATATGGGTCCTATTTTATGGTGGTATAGAGTTGGTAGGTTTGTGCCTGCAAGTTAATGGAACAACACAAGCAAAAAATCACAATCAGACAGTCCAGGCCTTTATATTGCCCCAGAAAGAAAATTATTTCATGATATCTTTCCGCGGCTTACTATCAAAACCACCCCCGGCTGCCAACATGAGACAACAACAAAAGAGATAGGGTTGCAAAGAATAACAATCAGTTCACCCAGGCCTCCATGAAGTTGAATTATGAAACAGAGAACCCATGGTTGAATAGAACTGATACCCTCATTACGCTATCAACTCCACAAAATGGCCACCACCAGTGGGCCAGGAGACATGCGCACTGCACTCTTCCGGGTCGCAGAGATTATCTTCCTGTTCATGGCTGGGGCCTTTGAAGATAAGTGAACACGGCGGATGGAAGAAGACCAATAATGCTAATGGGCGTCCCTAGGGTCAGCCATTATGGGGAAGAGGGATCAAAGATTGCAGGCCTTCTGTTTTTCACTCACTTTACCTCTGTTTTAATCTTGGTGACGCTGGGAAAGTGGGAGCTGGTAGAGCAGGTCCATTTACCTAAATATCACGATAGATATATGTGTGTGAGCCCCCAGTGGTATTCAGGACCTGGCCTGACATGTCCCGCCAGCTGTATGTGTAAGAACGCACTTGGCGAAGAGCTACTCTTTGTTGAATAGGGCCATCGGATCACAGGCCTACACTGAGCTGTGGTGGAGATGGTGCGCAGTGGGTTGGTAATATTAGTATAAAGGCCTGACACTGTGGTGATCCGGTCATCTAGGTGACCCAGTGACCAAACACTACATACAGCTAATTCCCACAACAATCACCAGGCCTATACTAGTGACATCTAATGATTGTTGTGGGAACTAGCTGTATGTAGTGTTTGGTCACGTGGTCACCTAGATGACCGGACCACCACAGTGTCAGGCCTTTATACTAATACTACCAACCCACTGCGCACCATCTCCACCACAGCTCAGTGTAGGCCTGTGCATCGGATAGTGTGCACATGGAGGAAGATTCAGGATCAAGTCTGTTTCATATATGTTGTCCAATTTACTCCTGGGGTGCAATACATGTCCATGCTTATTAATACAATTCACAAAGAAGGGCAACCTTATAAAGGCAGTATATGGTTACATAATTTACTACTTCTTCAAGACACATGAGTACTCATTATATAATAACACCATCAGTTAGATCAGTACCAATTAAAACAATCAACAATTCAAATAGAGAAGATGACAATGTGGGGACCCTGCGCATGGTTCCGAGCTAAACCCACTTCATTACCAGGATTCCACAAGAATCTCAGAATCGGGCTTTAGAATCATTATCACCAAGAACAAAAACAAGAGAGTCTTTAGCTTTGAACAATGGAAACAATGAGGATTGGAGAGACAATGTTGCTTCTCTGTGTTGGTGGGCTGAGGTACCTTGGTCCTGTACAGGCAACCAACGCTCTATCAACACGTGAGAACAAAGACTGCAAAACTAACAACCCTGCCACCAGCCCACTGGTAGGCCACGCTCCGCCGCCGCCTGCCTGCGTTTCTTTTCATCAAATCCCAATTAAACCAAGAAGCATTGTCGGTGGTGACATAAAAGCGCGTCCGTCGGCGATCAATCGCGCGTCGGCGCTGGTCAGCGTAGCAGAAAACTGGCTGTGAGTCGCACGGATCAGTGTAGCTGGAGAGCGAGAAATTGATTCGTTCTCGGCTAGGGCGCACAGAAGCGAGGTCCTAACGCGTGGAAAATCCCCTCGTATGGGGAGAAAGTGGAGCTGGGTAGGGTGATGGGCATAGAAGGAGGAAGTGGCAGTTTCTCTCTTTTTCCTAGGGACGAGAAAATTCATGACGAATAGACAACAAGGTTTGTCAAAAGATGGGAAGTCGCCCGCTAGAAGTGAGTTCTGTAGAGGGACCATGAGAGTAACTGCATGATCTGATGGTCACACTACCTGGTTTTTTTTTATCAGTGAACGTGGTTCATGGACGGCTAATGCCTACACTCCACTGTGGTAAGTTTGTAGGGATGTTGCATAGTTGAAATCAGAATATAGAACATAAATTTGACTAAACAAGCTGTGGATGATATTGTGATTGATGATTCAATAGACAGCATGACACAGCATACTGTCAAGTAACAGAATGTAAAATTCACAATATCGAGCTTTTGTCATTCTCCTACATTCTTATTGCATTTATTTATAAATCAGTATTGCATCCCGGTGGGCAGAACATGCAGTCTAACTTTTAATCAACACAGAATCAATAGTGACAAGCATTTATCAATCTATATTTGGACATATTCGCTTAAGAACGACTATACACTATGCAGTCTACCATGTGCGACCACATTCCTAACACTTTTAGCTATTCCTCTTTCCGCTAGAACAGAGGTCAATTTACTGAAGCCTTGTTCTGTGGAGAGCTCGAATCCGCGACCGCTTCATTAATCATATCTTTTCATTACAATTATTTGTAATCATACTTAGATGCTCAAAGGAAAAAACACAGAAAAGACTCTCAATGACTATATCAAGGCTATAGCCGCAGGACTCATTACACAATCTATATATGCCTCAATTAATCCTGATGATATACTTCTTTATCCTGCGATGATTCTTACACTTACAAGTCTTCTTCTTCATCGCGCGTAGTAACAATCACTGACGCAAAACATACTTGAGAGAATAAATGAGAGATCTAAGTCGGGCGGCAATTAGGGAGTAGATTTGAGCATGATTATTTAAACATGTAACTATCAAGTGTTATAATAAAGGGAGTGGATCAGTTATGTATATGATGCTCTGCTGGGCCCATAATCTACTGAACAGGCAATAGTTCAAAGGTCACGTGTGGCCACTTGGGATCACCTAGAGTCACTTCGGGCCAATTGTTATCCAGCGGAATGCGTATACACAGCCACCCCTCGTGATGCTGTGTTATCGTTGGTGGTCATTTACATGTGTGGTGGTTCGTAATTAACTCTAGGTTAAAGAACAACGATCACGGCAGTTTCCAGGTGCGAGAATATATCTATCTTTATTCACAAGAATAACAACTCTAGTTCCTTTACTAGGGAACGATCAGTGTAGAATGAATACACCCAGGTAGATCAGGTTTCTCTATAAATAGAGGAAACGGTCAGTATACAACTCTTAGCATACAACTCTGTCCGCACGGTTGGACATGTGAAGTCTCTCGTCAGTCGGGCCTGCACTGACTGTCGTTCCAGGTAAACACATGGGTCTTATATAACACCGGCTCTTAGGTCACGTGGCCAGGTGGGTGGGTCGGCCGCCCACCTGAGAGCGGCACACGGTCACCTGAAGAGGACCTGCGCCCTCTCCCGGGAACTGTGTGCACTAGCTCCAGGTGGAGAAGCCGAGTAAACAGACGTTACCCGGAAATACCGTGTATGAGATTAATATGTAATATCATGCCCCTACACTACCCCCCCTAGACAAAACTAGGTGGTAACGAATATATATACTGTTTTCTTAGTACATAGAAAACCTTTTGGAACAACGACTTTATAGTTATTGTCTATACAGTAACTAGGGGCGTAAACATATTATTACGACATACTACACAAGCGAGATCATAAAACTCAATATAATTATGGCATTACACTGTAATAGCAACCATAATGGATGTTTATAAATGACATGTGAATATAATATCATACATACAATCGAACGGCTTGACACATTTCGATATGACTTCCTTATGAAGTTTCCTTACTCGGTTTTAAAAAAAATGCGCGTCGGGTGTGTATATATTTAAGTTGAACAGAAAGGTTATTAAAAACCAGTCCTGATAAGGACTCACAACCACCAGCGTCTTACATTGATTTGTGATTTAATGAAAACATTCACACAATGAATAACAGTAACCACAGCCTTTGTTTTAAGCCGGGTAATCCGATTATATAACCGGAGTATTAATATCTCTCGCAACATACAACAGAGTCAACACACACGACAATACCTGGCGGTATATTTAGTATATACACATAGTCTTAACGACTTCATATAAACATTACGGGTAGCCACGTTTCCTAGCTTATCAGATCATACAATCTTCATATGTAGCATATTATGAAACCCGATTCATTAGGTAAATATGAGAATACCTTATTGGAACACCTGAGGTGATATGTATCACATAATAATGATATATTTTATATATTAAAAACGTTTTAATGAGTAACCTGGCAGTGTACCCGGAAACCCTTACAATTAAATATAGCTTACTGGTGATCTAGTTGTGGTCAAGGTGCTCTCCGCTTCTAATAGACGAATGAGTGAGGTGCTCTCCTCTTCTTAATACTGTTTCTTGGATAAATATCACCCGAAGGTAAGTTCATATGTATACAGCTCGATAAGTATCCCGTCCTCGCTCCAGTAAAGTTCATGACATATAAAACTATAATCCGGCTGGAAACCACGAGTACTGTCCGTTTAACACGTAATCCTAGCTCCAGGAATGTTCATAAAATATATAAGTAGATCTGGAACCACGAGCATTGTCTGTTTGACACGTAATCCTTTGGACGGGAACAGTTTATAACTCAGCATAATAGTATCAGGAACACATCATGGTAACGTATCCCAAAAGTTAGTTTTAGGGACGTTAGGTTGGTAGCTTCCCGGTGGAGTCCTGATTCCCCATCGGTAGGCTATAGTTGAGAGTTGAGTAGTTAGGTAAGTCCAGAGCTTCCACGGAAGGTTCCCCCCGTGTTGATCCATATGCCTCTAAAAAGATGCCCTTCCCCTCAAAAAGGGATACCCTGTCATAAACAATTTATGACGTCAGATTAAATGAAACAACAATTAATCTATCCGGAAACTATTATATTTCCCTCTTCTATTCCTAAAAGAATTAGAAATAGACTCTGAACCTTTTATAAGTCTTTTTAACCTAAAGGTTCATCTCTTGCCCTCATTAAAGCAAGCGCGTGCTCAGTGGTGCCATCCCAGGTATCGATAGTCACGCCGAACACCCCGTAAAATTTTACGTTCATGTCCTGTAACCGTTTGGTTAACTTCTCGTTCTCTTGCTGAACGAACCCTGCGGCGGCCTCAGCGGTCTTTTGGCCTGAAGCAGCTTCCCTTGACTTTTTAGCCAAGTAGTCAGCATTGCCGACAGCGACCAATGCTTTCTCCTCCCGATGGGCAATCTTTAGGCCATGCGTGAACAGGCCTAACATCTTGGTGTTATATTCCACCGCCAGCTCGCGTTGGGACTCCTGGAATTCTGTTACAATTCTCTGTCCCACTTCGCAGCTCGCCTTCTCTTCCCTAGAGAAGTAGTTGACTATCGGGACGTATTTTAACTTTACGCCACCGGTAGTTTCAGTGCGGGAGGTGCCCGCGACTGGCTGGATGACAACCGGCTCCTGGGTTACAGGAATCACGGGTTTAACATCCGCTTGCGGCGCTTTCGCAACCGCTGCAGCCTTCGGGACAGTTATGCCCCGAGGCGTCACCACTGAGATTAGTGATTTTGGTTCCGTTTTCACGGTCAAGCCCTGCATGTCCCGAGTTGGGGTAGTGGGCGACCGGACGTCCCTGGGGGTTAGCTTTGCAGTTGTCCCCAGATGGTACGTCAAAGGCAGGGAAGCCTTTGTTCTGGTAGCCGGTTCTTTAGGCCGGGCACCTCCACAGTCAGGTTGACTGGTGGCACTGTCTGAACTGCTCAGACGTCTGGAACGGTAATCCATGTTAGTCGCCGCCGCTTGACCACCGGAATCACGTTTCCGATCTTTCCGGTCTGTAAACAGCGGGTCTGGATACTCGCGATAATAGTCGCGACCTTCCGGGGCATGATAAATCCCATAGTAGGAATTATCGAGATCCTCTAAATTGGATCCGGCATGTCTCCGTTTTGGTCCAGGTGAGACCGCAGGAGATCGAGAGCGGTCGCGGGCGGACCGGCTCTTCCCCCGGGAACTACCCCGGGTTTCCGGCTGACGGAAACTACCGCCACCTCTGCGGGAAGTACGGGTAGTGCATAACACCGTATACTCCTCGTCATTCATGGCGAACTTATGTCGTCCGTCCACTCTGGCAATCCTGGCTTTGAACTTCCCATCTGCGACCTCGCAGTAGAAGGGAGTTGCCGGCCGGATCTTAGCCTTTTGTTCCTCCGTGAGTGACTTGTACTGGTCACATACGGCGTCATGTAGCGCATTCACACGATTGCGAGCTACACTGATTCCCATGTTATGGCAATCCTTCATGTGGCGCATGAGCTCACCTCTCCGGGGTTCTAAACACCCGTTACACAGCTGGGATTCCCTACCTACTGTGATATCACAGTGGTACACCACACAGTGGTGCATGTGATTTTCACAGAGGTGACGCAGAAACCGTTGCTTTGTTACAAACACGGTTCTGTCTGTGCCAATCGTGTTTACACATGTAGCGAATGGGCACCAATTCCTTTCCCGCTGGCTATACCAGCGGTTAATCGCAAAAAGAAGTTTTTCCTTCTGCTCCTTACTGTAGTAAGTATCCGGCAGGATCCTGAGTTGATCTAGCCACTGCTGATAAAAAGCAGACGGAGGACGGTCCCGGGGGGTATTCCGGATCCAATCCTCATCGTCACTTTGACCTTTACAGTTTGTCGCAAGTGGACATCCGAAATTGGTAGGACCAATAGGACACTGTTCCCATGAATTGGGAATAAACACGCGGAACTTATTGTTCGCGTTCTGCCAGACCCGCCTCATCACGTCATTAGGCGGGATGGGGTCCTCTGGGGCATTTCCTGGTTCCTCAGCGTTAGCCGGAACCTCTCCCTCTTCCGGATCCGAATGAGCCGGACTACGGAGAGGGCTGAGACGTGCTGGATTAAATACCAGCGCAGCCGCCACGGCGGCCGCTGCTCCCGCGGCGGCGGTCATATCTGCCACAAGGGCCGGGGTGGTGGTGGTGGTGTTGGTGTTGGAGGGTTCCGGAGTATTGGCTTCGTTTATGTCCATCGCCTCATCCGTTACCTCCTCAGCCCCGGGAATAACGGGCTGTCCTCCGGAAGGTTGTTCCGGTAATCCCTCTGCTAATACAGAGTCCGGCAAGTTAGCTAATCTTGCCTTCTCGTTCCGGCGAGCCTGACGTCCTCTCTCCTGGACAAACTCGTCCGACTGGTTGCTGTCGGCCGAGCTTGACCGGTTTGAGGCCCCCCTCTCACCTTTACTGCCGCGCCCCCTAGGTGTGGCTTTCAGCGCTTTTATTCGCGCCTTCTCCTCCGCACTGGAAGATCTGGTTCGTACTGTACGAACCGCCTCATCAACCAAACAAGATATGGCAATATCTCGTTTGACGTTGTGAGAATCCATGTAGTCTTCAATAGTGGCTACATCCAGGACATACGAAACTACCCCCTGCGTATTAGCGGCAGCAATCTCGTACTCCTTCCGGGTTTTCGGCTCTCGGAGTTTCCCGATTCGTGCCCGGTATCTGTTGACACCAGTCAACATCATCCCGGCAACTCCACAATTCGGGTCCAAAGACAGAATTGGGAGTGCGGGCATTAACCGGTCTATGTCCGCGATATGCAAATCGAAGACAGCTCGTCGTAAGCAGTAGCATACGCGTAGTCCTTTCTGGAGTGCCTCCCAGTACACAAACCAGTCCGGGGGCATCTCCTCCTGCTCCTCCACTAACAGGAAGAGCAATATGGCCTGGCTCGTGAGCGGGTCAATCCGGCGGGGAGCTCCCTCCGCCGTGAGCCTTAGCACGTCCTCGTGCAGTTCTACTTCACGTCCATCGTAATTGGACATGAAGCCTCCCAGGGTTGGTACGGCCGGGCGGGGTTTTTCAACGTCCGCCGGCGGTTTTCCATGGTACAATAGACCCTGATCCTGATACTCAGCTTCACCGGTATCAGCGCGACCGTCAGCAGGGCTGATGGCCTCAATGTCTAGACCTTCCAAGTAATTGGCGGCGACATTAGCAGGGCGAAGCGGTGACTGAGAGTCAGCGTCGACGTCCATTATCTCCCCGTGTCCCAGGAAATCCAGAGATTCCTGGTCCACGAGGTCAGGTTGATTAACAACCTCATTTCCTCCGCTAGCGGAGTCGCCCTCTTGAAGAGGGTCCACCTGTTGGTGGTCTGTCTCGGAGGACATGTTTTTTGTTTCACACTCAAGAAAAGTGTTTGTTGATGGATTTATAGGGGATCCACCTCCCCACAGCGACAATGGTCGTGTCTGAGCTCTCACGTCTGCTCTGGACCGCCTCTCAACCCCAACTGGCGATTCCCGCCGCTCCGCGGGCCTTATATAAGGCGCGCCACCGCGCATGCGCAACCCCGCGCGTCCCGTGACCCAGTTCCTTGGAACCAGGTCACCGCGCGTTTTAATTGTAAACAGGTACCCTTATTCCACGTGTTAATCCTTACGCTCTGTCAACTCGTCGAGAGTATCAATGAAATATATATGAATGGCATAATAAAGCACATTCACCGGATTATCCGTCCATCACCCATGGGATCCTTGACAGGGGGACTATCACGATCATTCCGACCGTACTTACTTCCACACATAACTGATTACAACATTTAAATATTTAACAAGATTACAGGACACTACACTCGTTGTGTACCGGCTTAGGTTATACCGTCCCTGGCTAGTAACCGGGGACTGCGTCTTATGTTTTTAGGCATAACATTAGACCTGGTTCTAGGACACGCTTTTTCCAGAGTGGATTTAGCCTTAATCACACTCTTCCGGGTCCTTTTCCCTTCAGCCAGCGAGACTTTATTAGCCGCCTTCTTCCCGGATCTTTTTGGGATGACGGACTTCTGCACCATTAGTTTCCGGGAAACCTCCTTCCGCGGCCTCCCGCGTTTCCGGGGAGGTTCCTTCACTAATTTCCGCTGTTCACTTTCCTCTATCAAAGTATCAACTTCCAACTCATACGAGTCCAGGGACAAATCTCTCCCCTTCCACTCTCTTAGTCGAGCTACATTAGATTTATACATCTTTCCTTGTAATGAACGTATCACTACAGTACTGTCACTTACTATGCGGGTAACCACAAAGGGGCCGTCCCAATTACTAGCAAGTTTCAGAGTCGATAACGGCTCATGTAATCTTACTACCTGATCACCAACTTTGAATCGTCGCGGCTTAAGGCCTAGATCATAGCCGGTCTTCTGCCAGGTAGCATTCTTCTGCAGTTCAGTTCTCACCAATTCATAAGCATATTTGAATTGATCTCTTAATGACTCCACAAACATCACATGGCAGGGGGTTTCCGGGTTCATTCCAACCACCCCGAATACCAGATCCGCGGGCATTATCAAATCTTCCCCGAAAACTAATAGATTCGGGGAACAGGAAGTACTAGAATGGACAGTGCTATTATATGCATGGCATACATAATCACACTGCTCATCCCAGTCATCCATTCTATCATTCACCAGGGATTTCAAAACCTGAATCAATGTACGATTGAATCTCTCAACCATTCCATCACTTTGTGGTCGATAGGGATTTGTTCTCGTCTTACAAATCGCCAGTCGGTGACACATTTCCTGCCAAAGATCAGATTCAAATTCCCGACCTTGGTCACTATGCATCATTAGGGGAACCCCAAGATGCAATACCCAACCTGTAACAAAAGCTTTTGCACAGGTTGCTGCTTTGTGATCCGCTAATGGAAACACTCTCGTATACTTAGTATAATAGTCAGTGACGACCATCATACAAGTATTACCATCAGGGGTAGTTTTAAACCCACTGATAATGTCTATGGCGACTCGCGCAAATCTTACACCAAACAACTCCTGGGACAAAGGCATTTTACCCATCCCAGGCCCAGGTTTGTTTTTACAACAATCCGGGCAAGTAGCAATCCATCTTAATAGATCACTACTCATCCCTGGCCAGTAATATCTCCTTTTCAGACGTTCCAGGGAACGCTTTTTTCCGAAATGTCCACTGGTCAGGTGTCCATGGCAATAATACATAACATCCCTCCTCATACCGGAAGGTATTACCACTTGCCGGACTCTCCTACCGGATGAATTAATCTTCCACCGGTAGATGATTCCGCTCTGGACCTCTAGCTCTGCCCATTGAGCTATTAGTCGTCTCATTTCCCGATTCTCCAGGGAAATCTCAGGCCGCGGGGGCCGTATCTTCCTAGGTAACAATACCAACAACCGGCTAAGGTTAGGATCCTTTTCCTGGAATTTCCGGATGGTTCCCATGGACCACTCCAGAACCCCAGTTCCCTTGATCTCAAAGGGAATCCTTGCTCCGGCTATGACAGCTTCATGCTGACCACAGTCATCACAGTTGGTGTTTTCGCACTTCCTGATAGGACGTCGGGAAAGTGCATCAGCATTTACATGCTTTACCCCAGCTCTATGCTGGATCTGACTTTGCTCCAAACCGAACTCGGAAAGGTGTGCTAGCCAACGTCCAATCATTCCTTCCGCATCTTTGAAATTCAATAACCATCTCAAAGAGGAATGATCTGTTCTTAGCGTAAAATCGGACCCCCAAAGGAAATGCTTGAACTTTTTAGTATATACTATCACAGCCAACAATTCCCTTTTAGTGGTACAGTAATTACGCTGGGTCTTACTCATAGTATTACTAGCAAAGGCAATGGGAACCTCCACTCCGCCTTGGACTTGACTGAGGGCGGCCCCAATACTCTCATTGCTAGCATCGGTATCCAATACAAAGTGACCATCCGGGGTAGGATACTTTAACACCGGGGTCTCTACAAACAACTTTTTTATTGCTAAGAAAGCTGTGTCCTGTTCCCTCCCCCATGGGAACTCCTCCTTCCTACTTCCGGGTGTCCAGTGTGACAAACACTGGATCGGATAGGCTACCCGGGAATACCCCGGCAGGAAATCCCTATAGTATGAGCAGAATCCTAGAAAGGATCGCACATCTTTAGGACCCTTGGGGACTTCCCATTCAGTTACACTCCTGATCTTTTCCGGATCCGCCTTAACCCCCTCGGTGGAAATAATCCGCCCTAGGTAGTTAATATCTTTCTTAAACAGATTGCATTTCTTTGGTTTCAATTTGAGACCGTTAGACATGATTCGGTTTAAGACTTCCTCTAAATTACTTAAACAATCCGCAAAGGTCTTTCCAAACACAATTACGTCATCCAGGTAAACTAGACATTTCCGCCATAATAAATCACTTAACAGCGTCTCCATCATGGCTTCAAAGGTGGCCGGCGCGTTACATAACCCGAACGGCATTACCTTATATTCAAACAACCCAATATGGCTAGAAAACGCGGTTTTCTCCATATCTTCAGGCTTCATGCCTACTTGCCAATACCCGGACTGTAAATCCAGGGTACAAAACCATTCATTCCCTCCCAGGGAATCAATCGTCTCATCTATCCTAGGAAGAGGATAGGAGTTCTTCTTAGTCAACCCATTCAGTTTCCGGTAATCAATACAGAACCGTATGCTACCGTCCTTCTTGGTTACCATACACACAGGGGAGGACCAAGGACTCATGCTGGGAACAATAACATTATCCTTCAGCATTTTCGCTATCTCTTCCTCAGCTACAATCTTCTTCTTGAGGGGTAATCTCCTATAAGGAATCTTAAAAGCGGGGTTATCCCCGGTTTTAATTTCATGCAATACCTTATTGGTTCTCCCCAGGGGTTCCCCTGGGGCTGCAAAAGCTTGCCTGCATCTCTTCAGCATAGCTTTTAGGGCTACCTGATCATTCTCATCCGTTATGGACGATCCTGTTAACAACTTAGTTAACTCTTCATGCAATTCCTCTTCCCCTCCTTCTTCTAACCTCAGGTCTTGGTGGCTACCGGTGACTGCCTCCGCAAGTATCACTTTCCCAACTTCAGTGCCTTTCTCAAGATATACTGTGGAGTTTCCGGGGTTGGAAATGGGTGTCACTGTCCATCTGGAATTCCCTACTAGGGTATCCGCAGATTCCAATCCCTTCCGGGATAATACAGCCATATCCGGCTCGATTACCGCTAATCCTTTCTGGATTAGCCTACCTGAACTGACTAACACGTCACAGGTCATTCCCGGGGGAATCTTCACAGTCTGTGCCACACTAGCGACACTACTTATCACTCTCAACTTACAGAGTATGGTCATATCATACGGGTATTCAATTTTCAACTTCCCACTTTTCGGATTCAAAGTCGCACCGAAAAGCGCCGCAAAATCCAAACCAAGAATACCATCATCTTCAATCTCAGCTATGGTCGGGGCCCAAACAAATTCTTTCCCGGCCACAGAGATTATCAGAAAAGTCCGTCCAAATGTCCTCATTCTGGTACCATCGGCCGTACATGCGTTTACCCTCATTGTGAGGTTCTCACACATATTCGGCAATAAGCTGATGAATCTCTTAGAGACCATGGAGTGGCTAGCTCCAGTATCCATAAGAAACTCCCCAGTCTTTCCTTGTACAGAACAGGAAACGTACCACCTCTTCCCATCAGTTACTGAGGGATTCCTAGTAAACCGGTGAAGGTCACTATCAGTGCCCAGGTCGAATCCACATCCTTTCAGGTGTTCCAGACAAGGATGGCCCGGGGGAAGCCTGGTTCCTCCAACCTTAACCAACTCTTTGGTTATTGACTCCTCTAAACTGGCACTAGGTTTCCCATACGCGCACCCCTGGGCGCCTGTTGTACCAGTCTCCCCAGCCTCATGGTTTCCGGGATGTACGGTCCCATCTCCCTTCTTGCTGGACGCATTCACTGCTAATGAATCTTCACCGCCAACGTCGGTGATAATCTGACATATTTCTTCAGGGGTTACCGTCCTGCCATCCCTGGTAACCCCCTCTAATTTCCCGAAACCTCACTTCTTAAAACAGGTTTCTCGGCTTTGCATTCAGATGCAAAGTGCCCTTTGACTTGACATCTGTAACACTGGACAGTGTTACGATCGACCCTAGGGCGGCGCCTGGTTTGATTATCAAACACCTCGTTCATGCGTTTAATCATGGACTCCATTAAGGTATTTAATGAGTTTCCTGACGCATTTGTTTTATCCGGAGTGGTCGTCTCCGGGGTCTGGGTTTTCTGACTGGGTACAGTCTGAGGCTCCCGAATGTCGGGTTTCCGGGTGGTTCCCGAATAACCTTTGTTACTAGGAAGTTTCCCGGAAGCTGGGGTTGAGTTAGATTTCTGTCGACCCTTGAATTTAAGGGCGTCTACTCTCTCCTCCCCTTCAGATTCTTCCGCGGAAGAATCGTCTCCATCTAAGGAATGTTCAATTCCAGAGACGCGCTGACCCCTATTAGCGGGTATCATACCAGCCAACAGTATCTTCTTTTTGTCATGTTGATCAATCGCCATGAACAAATCTGCTAAGGAAGACCCAGCTTCCCAAGCTCTACCACAAACTTTAGCATGTTCAGGATCACTCAATCCACTAATAAATCTTACAAATAGGGATTCTATGTAATATTCAGCATCCCTACTCCATTCTGGCCTAGCCTGCCGCAATAATCGCTGCAATTCTAGCCCAAAAATTTTAGCAGATTCCTTTGGTTTCTGCGTTCTTCTCTGAAACAGAGTCCAGTGATCTACTGTCACCATTTTCCCAAAAGTATAACAAGCTAATACTTCCAACTGGTCGTATGTAGCTTCTGGCCCGTAAGTGTCCCTCCATTCTTCAACCACTATCTTACCCGGGCCGTCACTCAACCATATCACAAAAGCTCCCAAGGATTCCTCCTTGTTCCAGCAATTGTACTTACAATCATCTAGAAGTGATTGATATTCCTCCTTCCAGGGTCGTACACCCCTGTAAGGCTTAGTCACACGTGCAGTTCTTTTAGCGGCATAATTAGAATGCACTAATTGACCCGACATGCGTCTACTCCAAGCCAGTAGGTCTGTACCGTCTTGACCTCGGCTAGAGCAATCTAGTCCCAAATTACCTATGGCGGGGTCTCGATTATGTAATCGGTGCTCCGCCGGGGTCATTGTGACTCGCCGGTTCAAAGGAACCTTTCTCTTGGGTACATCGTCAGATGATTTATCTGATTCAGATTCTGAACCCTCATCAAAGCGTGGGCCTTGATAGCCTGACAATCCCGTTGTGTTTTTATGCACCGGGTTTGACCTTCCCTTTGTTCCCGGTTGGGTCCCCTTATTCATCCTATCCCTCGGCCTAATCTCAGGATTTTTATGGACTCCCGAGTGTGTTTCCGTGGCCGGAGGTGGGTACGAATAAGTTGCATCTGGGCAATACCTATAATTACCCTTGCTATCATAACCCCCCGGATTCTCATACAGAGCCGGGTCATCTCCCGCAAAGGGGTTCAATGAGCCATAACTATGATTCACCACTTCATCTCGAAATTTATTTTTATAATGTCGAGACACTTCCTCCTCTGGAGACATTTCCCTGTTAACCGGACCAATACTGGCATGATTAACTGGTTCCCATCCAAGAGAGCGCCCGGTAACATTCACTCTCCTTGAATCTTTCTCTCTGTTCTTATACACAGAGTCTTCCACATTCCTCAATCCATTATCATTAATAAATGGATCGAATTGAGGTAATGCTTCCCCCTTACTAGTAGTAGGAGTACTATCCGGAACAGTTTCCGGCCTGCCAGCTGGAATTTGTTCCTCCCCCTGCTGTTCCATTGCCTTCGACAATTCACCCCGCAGGAGAGTTTTCCTAGCTTCAAGGGAACAGACAGCTTCCACCTCAGCTTTCCGTTTCCTCTCTAACTCTTCCGTTTCTTCCAGGATTTGTATCCTGGTGGATTCGTTATCCTTGACTAACTGATCTCTGCCCTTCTCTAGCGCTTCTGTCCCCTTCTTCAAGGCATACCATTCTCTAGAGTATTTTTTCAACTCCCTCTCATACCTCTCTTTAAGAGATTCGGAATGTTCATTCTCCTTCTGGTTCTCAGCAATCTTTGCCTGAATCTTTTGGTATTCATGCGATTCTTGAGCAACCTTCTTTTTCATATACTGGTTGTCCTCTATCAACCGTTCTCTCTCTTCTATCAGAGTTCCTTTTACCCTCTGATTCTCAGAGAGGATCTCGTCCCTTTCTTTTACCAGGGAAGTCAATTCCTCAGTCAATGCAGCATACTGATCTTCCATTGACTGCTTGTCCAATCGGACATTTTCCCAGTAGAGGTCATCCTCTTCCCGAGCCAAACGCTCGTCATATTCCCTTTGGAATCTCTCATCCCCTACATAGGGTTCTACCCAGGAAAGATCCTGCAATTTCCTCTTCTTCTGTCCTGGCTTCAAGCCCTCCCCAGGGTCCACCCCTGGCACCTCCAGGCGAGTTGATTCCAACTCCCCTTCACTCAGCTCTGGGCCAGAGCCGCCCAGGCTACCGCCGGTAGCCATTGTCTGTCCACTAAAGGACTGTCTGTCCACTCAAGGACTTCCTGTTCAGTATAACCCGAACATATTCTCGAACAACTAGCTTGTTCTGCTACCTTTGCTGCTACTGGTCACGGCACCAGTGTGGTGGTTCGTAATTAACTCTAGGTTAAAGAACAACGATCACGGCAGTTTCCAGGTGCGAGAATATATCTATCTTTATTCACAAGAATAACAACTCTAGTTCCTTTACTAGGGAACGATCAGTGTAGAATGAATACACCCAGGTAGATCAGGTTTCTCTATAAATAGAGGAAACGGTCAGTATACAACTCTTAGCATACAACTCTGTCCGCACGGTTGGACATGTGAAGTCTCTCGTCAGTCGGGCCTGCACTGACTGTCGTTCCAGGTAAACACATGGGTCTTATATAACACCGGCTCTTAGGTCACGTGGCCAGGTGGGTGGGTCGGCCGCCCACCTGAGAGCGGCACACGGTCACCTGAAGAGGACCTGCGCCCTCTCCCGGGAACTGTGTGCACTAGCTCCAGGTGGAGAAGCCGAGTAAACAGACGTTACCCGGAAATACCGTGTATGAGATTAATATGTAATATCATGCCCCTACACATGTTTGTATAATATAATTTGTGTGCAACACCAAATACATATGTACCATTGTTAAACTGAAACACACAGATAGCTTCAATGACTTTTCACACACTAATGACTGGTTATTATACAATACGATTCATATGAATGTTGCTACCTTTTGGTAAGCGCATGTCCAGCGCTTCCACAGGAATAATGAACCAGTTGTCCATCTCCAAACCGGCACTTCCTATACTACTCACAATCACAGTGGCCGTATTGGGTGCGCGTCCCCGATGTGTTGGCACAGACCCTAGAGACCACGTCCTCATCTCAGCTAAAACGACAACGAAAAACAAAGAACCAGTCCTGGAGAATGAGGACGCGGAGGGGAGGAGGAGGGGGAGGCAAACCTGGGATGGAGCGGGTGACGGGGCACCCCCTCGGTCGAGGTCTGATTTTCCACTCGCCCGACGACGCCGCGCTCACAATTTCACGCCGACTTGCCAGCTCTATCCCCCGTCTTAGCCAGCGCCGTTCGTCGGCTCCAACGCGCGCGTCCCATCGAATGGCCCTCCATCTACCGGGCGTGGAGTATGGCTGCCCCAGGGGAGAGGAAAATAGGAAAGACATATATATTGCTGTCACTGGATATAATCTACCGGTGTATGCGTTTTTGATGATGTAATATCATGTCCATTCCGGAATAGATGATGCTGCATTCTTCTACTATAATCAGGTTCTCGATACGGTCATCTATTATGACAGTGCCATAACACAGGCATGATGATGTCCCTTCTTGACAGTGTCCCTGGTTGCAATGAGTATATAAAGAATTGAATTGAATTAAATTGAATTGACATATATATTAAAGAGTTTCAGCCTGACGCTGGCAATGTCGCCAAAAGCACGCACTTACAAGGGTCAGGCATTGCAGGATTTGTCATTGCTGGACTCACCCATGTGAGAGTTAGGCATTGGTGTACTCACCCAAACAGATTCAGAGCCATGTTGGACCCTCTTGCCAGAGACTAGCAATGCTGGACTCAAAGGGTCCTGCATTGTCAGCATCTGGAAAGAAGGTCCAGCATTGCCAGACTCTCGAGACATTTTAACCGAGTCCAGCTTGTAATTGAAGGTACAGCATAGTCTGACTCTCATTACAATGCCTCTCGAGATAATTTGGTGAGTCTAGCTATGCCTGACCCTTGTCGGTAAGTACTGACGCTCATATTTTTTTCAATGTAGTCAGAAGTGAGCATGTCCTGTGATAGTCCAATATACAGTAGAGCACATTCTATATGTTGATTATGGCAGAAGATTAATGACTAGAGACAAAAGCGTGTCATACTGGTACAAAAAGAAATGTAGACAGAATTGCTCGTTACATAGTGTATGTACATGTACAGTTCCTACAGCTGGGGCAATACGATGGATGTGAACAGTTGGGCTTATTCAAAGGTTATATAGTCGACTGACGGTCTGACCTGTGTTGCCACTTTATCATAAATGTGTATCTCATGGTTCTAATTCTCTAATTTAACTATTTCTTACAAAGGTCTCAAACTACAGTTCCTCATGCCAAATATTATTTAACTACTAGTAGATTATACCAAGCTAAGTGGTCTTGGCCATAAGTTTGTGATATGAATCCCATGTTCGATCTCAGCATCAATATTGCTACCTGTGGTACATTCCCCAATTGGTGATAGATTATGGCTTACCCCTTCTATATTTAACCTATACACCACTTCCTCAGTGCCCCATATATCCCTGTTCAATGCCCACTCCCCATACCCCGTTCCTGGCCAACACACCATATCCCATCTTGGTCCCCCAGCCCTGGGCGGTCGGCCATAAAGTGGCCTATCAATCGTCGATAATGAACCAATCCATTTACAATTTGATGCGGCCGGCGGCACTATCTGACAGTATCGGGCGGCCCAGCGGCGGCTTAAGACGGCCAGGGCTGGCCACTAAACCTAATGCTGGGTGACAGTCAGTAGACTTTATTTTGCCGCCCGTAGATAACGCGGCCCGCGCCCCCTTCCCCGCCCCGCTGACGGTGGAGACCCCTAACGGGCGCCACGGGCACCACACCATGAATAACGACCCTGATTAATTTCAAGGTTGAATATTTTACTCGCCGAGCCGCTCGCCGTTTGTTTCCGGGGTTAATCCTGCTCTCAGCCCTGGAGCTGGGAGAGGCTCGTGTAGGGAGGTGTGGGTGGGTGGGGGGATAGGGGGGGCTGCCTCCAGTACCTGGTAAATCAGTTTCAGTGGACGCCACTTCAAGCAGCGAATGCTGGATAGAAAAAAGTACCTTTTTTCAGTCACCTATCTCTGTAAACATCCACTTATGTAGCATATCTGGGACATGTTACTTCGTCTCTGAATTAATCTGATGTGTGTATACCTCATCCTGATTATATGACCCGACCAACAAATCTAACTCTTTCTTTATCTATACTGGTTACTTATCAAGAATGACACTGCCAAATATGTCATGCCTGACACGGAAGTTGTATCACACGGGGCGTGTAATAACTAATCTCATACTTCACAACTGTACAAATGACTATTCTAAACCACACACTGTTAGAAGTGAGTAGTGTTCCTGTACAGCAAATATTGCAGGCAACTTCGGTTCCACTAGATTTTGCTGTAGACCTACAGCAAGTGAGCTTGTGTATATTTACAGCACTATGTATTGTACAGGGACAGCATAATCTTCTGTTACTGTACAGCAACATTGATTGTAAATCATAGTCTGAAGGTCCTGGGTTCGCCTCCCAGTGCTGGTGATATTTTTAATCATCCATGTGAGGGGAAAACGAATTTTAGGTGGATGTAGGTAAAACAAGAGAAGTGGCTCAACCAAGGATTGAACTCACTACCTGTGGTGTTGGAGACGAGCTCTGATCTGTTGCGCCACAGATCCGGCATTACAAATGGTCTTGTTGCTAAAGATCCCTAATGAGAGGTGGCTAGACCAAGGATCGATCCCATGACTTCTCGTGTATATATTATTGGGAAATGTGCTGTAGATCTACAAGTCACTACCGTAACCTGCATAATTATACAGTCACAGAATTGTACATGTACAGCAAAATTTGCTGTATTATTCTTTACAGCTAAAGTAC
Source organism: Harmothoe impar (assembly GCA_947462335.1). Taxonomy (NCBI): domain Eukaryota; kingdom Metazoa; phylum Annelida; class Polychaeta; order Phyllodocida; family Polynoidae; genus Harmothoe; species Harmothoe impar. The sequence goes on from OX381711.1 coordinate 52,043,095, forward strand.
TGTACATTTACAGCAAATTTTGCTGTTCACGAACAACAACCTTTTACAGTGCAAGAACACAATGTTATTAGACAGATACGGAGGTTCACCCAATGAGTTGCATGCATCGTTCTTGTTGGTAGCAGCCTGTATTCCACAAGATGTGTAACTCGTGAAGAACGATGTATGTGTATCCTATTGTCGTGAAACTCAATTTAAGACCATAATATGCCTGCTCCGTGTACCTAGGCACGTGTGTCCCACTTTGCCTGCACGCGCCATCTCCTTTTCGTCGACCATTCTGACATAATTTTAATTTGCAATCCGTTTTACTTCCATATTTTCATTAATTTTTTAAATACAATGAATCAGATAACACAATACCTCTGTGTGTTTGACATTCACTCACTCCCAGTCTCCTTTTCTCCCCCTGTCCATCTCTCGCTGACCTCCTGACCTTGCTGTGATATATATGGTCACCTGACGTAATCTTTCAGACACCGCCATTTCACCTTCACCCTGGTCTCTAAATTGCAACAATTTTGACCATGACATAACTCACCATCGGCTGGTTGAGCACGCAAATGTTGCATAGTGAAACCTAACTGGATGTCTTCATGCAGGGCAGGCATCCTATTATGTCTCATAACTAGTAAATTTGGTTGGCACCCCCTTCAAATCAGTCGCAACGGTTGATGACGTAGTCAAAAGGGCGGCGTCCTGTGTGGTAAGCCTACTGGGACGCCTCCTCCACCATATGGCGCTGTCTGCTTATATCAAGAATACCCCATGATTTACACCTTTCTCGTACTTATCTGATATGTTTAAACCTCGCCTTTATCATCTTTGATTGAAGCTATGGAAATTAATAGAGGGATACATGTGTATATACATAAAGGTTAATAACTTACTACACTTAAGGCATATTACCCGGTCTCTCTGGTTGCTGTTGAAGATGAGAATCCCTATTTTGTAGAGTGCCGTGAGGCTGGAGAATGTTTAACGTATGGGAGGGGGCTGTGTGACTGGTGGCAGAGGATCAAAGAGGGGCGAGATGATCAAAGTACCACACAAAGTAATTGGTTCATCGCCACCGAGGCCACCTAGTGGGGGCGCTTTCATCTCACCTGCGCATGCGGGTTTCATCATCTCATCATCAGGTACTCATCAGCCAGACCTCAGCGTCTCTGGTTTCTACTCATCATAGGGAGGCTTCTTACAGCAGTACTGTATAGGAGAAGTAACAGTAGTTGCCGCCGTAGTAGTGGTAGGAGTATATGACCAAATGTCACAGATCGTCCTGATTTGAACTTTTTTCCTTCTCCAATCAATAAAATGTTCCAAATGTGATATAAAGTTATCTTTTTGGTCTAGTTTGATGGGGCTTGGATAGATCTACGAGAGAAACCATGGTTTCACCTATGTCAGACCCTTATTTAGGGGGTCAGGGGGGCAAAAACACCCAAAAATGGGCCTTTTTTTGACAATAACAATAATAATTTGACATTATGCTGTAAGTACCCCTCTATAAATAGAGCTATCTGCCCTTATCTTTTTTTTGCCAGTTCCCCTATATGGTACGGAACATTTTAAGACCATTTAGGCTTATGGGATATGTTTGATAAATATTATGTATGGTCAAAAGTGCTTGGGCAGTTTTGCATAGACACGACTGAGCCCTAACAAAACATGGCCCTACCTAAATATAAATGTAGTATGAACATCATAAAGCTATTGCAGAAAAAGCCTAAATTATGTACCTATACAATAAAAGAAAATTTGTAAGTCTACCTCCAATAGCATATCCTGTAGAGCCTATTGACTTTTGACCATGTTCCAGGGGTAGTTTAACCATAGACACGACTGAGCCCTAGTAGACACGACTGAGCCCTTTGATGAAAAGATACTAAGGGGTCACATAATGCACATCTCAAGTTATTTCTATTATGACTTAGAATGTATTATTCATATTTAAAAAGAAATTTCCTGGTAATTTTGGCTTATAGCTCAGAATACTTTGTTATACACCAGTTATCACAGTAGACACGACTGAGCCCTCCTTATAAACCTGTGAATCAATATAACATGCTCCAAACCATGTTCAGTCAATTCCTACCTTATTGTAGCCATTCTAGTACAAAAAATGTGTAAAATGCACCATTTTTCATAGGGAGTTATCCCAGATGCATATAACAGAATTCCTACACTTTATAAAGAGGGCTCAGTCGTGTCTATGCACCTACATATGACCCTGTACTGTAGATTTAATAATGATATTTAACCTTCCCCAATATATGGTCTATAATACCCGATACATATACTATATGTACAAAAAACATTTTAACCCTACTCAAACATTTACTTTTGAGCCCCCTGGCAGCTCAAATCCAGACGATTCATGACATTTGGTCATATGGAAGCAGATCAACGCTGGAAGTAAATATAAAGCTATGGCCTTGACATTTTCTTTTTCCGTCAGGGGTATGCTTAGATTTAGCGAATACCTTTGTATAGCGGTACTGTAGTATACAGCAGCAGTAATATTACCCTCGATAGCCTTGCATTATCTGCATCAGGCTTTTCAGCCACTTGCACACCCATCCCTGGTACCTATATACATCTGCAGTTAGCGAAAGTCATCTACGATACACCTACATTTCCCTTTAGAAGAGAGGGATGGTGTGTACCCTGTGAACAATGAGTCACCATAGGGGGTGTTTGTGTCGGCCTTTACCAAGGGCAGGACCTATTCTCTGAGCTGTGTCCACCTCACTCACCAGCATACAAGCGCCTTATGCCTCCAAGGTGAAGCTTGTTGTGTTTGAGAATGGAGATATGGTGCGGCGTGAACTCGGCTGTATGTGAGGAGAGCTGCACCTGATGTCTGTCACATTACAGGCAGTCATTGATGGGGTTACATAGGTGTTAGGGGTAAGTGGTGGGGAAGACAGGTTCAGCTGTTTGGCCACTTTGGCCATATGTATTTTGAGGCAGTTGCTCTTGTGATCCATGCACACATGTAATAAGATACGTGTTCAATCCTATATGGGTTATAGCTTAAGCGGGCAAAAATTGCAAAAATTGAGAAAGATATGAATGTAACCAAGATGATTAAAAAAATCTCCAAAATCGGGAATGTTTTGGCCCTTTTTTCAAGCTAGGGTAAGGTTGCCTGAAACATATTGCAACCGAATACAGTATTGTGTGTCATGTTCTGCCTGAAATAATATCTATAAGTACAACAGAAACTGTAGCCATGATAACCAGGCCGATAGCTGTGCTCAAGGGCCACCTGTGCTAAATTCAAACAATGAAGTCTGAACTAAAAATGTAATGATGATTAAGAGATATTACTACATGCTCATCTCTGTCCAGGAAAAAACGAGAATGAGTCTGGTATTACCCGGATTTCCTTGTTTATTGAATTGAGTTTGCAGACAATTTATTCGTTTAATCTAGGAAGCTGATCAATTTCATCGTTGGTTGCAACTTTCCATCGAATTACCCCGACCAGCTCTCGGGTCGCCGCCGGCGACTCACGAAGGGGACCTCATTCCAGCCAACATGGGTTGCATCATCCGGGTAACTGATTGTAGCTCCACACTGGTTCAATCTGAAGGCTTCTGATTGGTTCTTTCAATACACAGAGCAGTATTGGATCTGCCATGCTACAAAATGACTAGGATATCATAGCAGTATATGTGCCTATGCCTATTAAGTGCCATCAAATAAATGCAAATCTGATTTATTTTTTAGATCACTAGCCATCACTATCAGTTTTAAAATTGATTGCATCCACTTCTCCACTATTGGCCAAAAAATGCAGTCGCTATTAGGAGATCGGAAATCCAAGTACGACAGTCCATACAAGAAAAGGTATGACTGTGTGATTTATATAACAAATGACACAGGGCATGTGTTTTGTATCTAATGCACGGTGGTCTTTAAGAACACATCACGAGCTCGTGTGCGGTTTTATCTGTACTTATAGTGGACATTTGATTCTCAGGAGTTCGTGACGTTTGCAGAACACAAACGTCCTTCGTAGCAAAGTAACGAGTTCAGAATTAACCACACTGTAAAAAATAGATGTACTTTTTACAGATTCACTCTGTAAAATTTAACGCTGATTCACGGTTATTTGGAATACAATGAAGCACCGTAAATATCAGCCATTTCACGGTGGATCCTTGTTAAATGCTAACCTGGTTTGGATTACAATGATTCAACGTAAATTCATCTTCTAATGTCAAATCCCAGAGGGAGCCACATATAGTGGATCTTGCCATAGATAGGTGGCCTGGTTTATAAGAAGATTTTTCTGGAGAGTGTGAGCCCTTGAAGTGGAGCATACATGTTGAAATAATGGTAATTTTCAATTAATCTATATGTTAGACAATTTAACAATTCAATCTTGTGATAGGTTTGACAAAATACCATGATCACTTGATAATATCCAGAAGAAATTAGCTGTCTGGATCTATACACCTATTTTGTGGTAATATACTATGCATATATCCTCACCTCTGGAAACTCTGCCTTGTATCAATCCTATAGAGTAAAACCTCTTGTATAGGCCAGGGCTAGTATGCAAGTCAGATCGTCAGTGGTGCGTATAGGATAAGGACAAAGTCAAAGTATGGCTTATCCGTAAGTTTTTAGATGTATGCTACAGTAACTAAAGTCACCATAATCAGACTCTCTGTGAGGCTTATCGAATATTCTCTGTACATTTGAATACTGTGAATCTATTAATGCTGATTTAACGTCAAATTAATGGTGATTCAACGTAAAATGAACAGTGATTCTGTGTGAAATGAACAGTGATTCTGCGTAAAATTAACGGTGACCGTCACCGTTAAAAAAACGGTGAAAGTTATGTCCCAAAAGTTGCCGGTGATTCAACGTCATTTTGACGACATTTTTTTTACAGTGCAGAACCATGCACAGGCTAAGCAGGTGATCGTCAAAATGTAATAGTATGAGCGGCATTGCAAAAGGCTTGTCCATGACATGCTTATCATTATCATAGATGCATATAACCACTCCCAATTATAAATAGAAACATTCATCTATAACGTAATCTATACATTTGAAATAGTCTTTGAAACATACTTTGAAATAGAATTATAATGTTTCTTCAGCAACACACTTTCAATTAGGACCCATGAGTTGCAGTGTGTTTTGCAGATCAGACAGATACATGTGTCAAATGTATGTAGGCCCCCAAAAAACATCTGAGGACCTTTATTTCATAACAATCACTGAGCATATCCTAAAGTGTTCTTATAAGACGACTATTTGACAACTTTAGAAGCTTTGATTTTATCAATACAATTTATCCCTATACATTTCCTGGGATAAATACACTGAACAGAAAATGAAGGATACGGCTTCTTACTTCCTGATGCACATAAGATGTAAGTTTCAATGTTGAAAAGTCACTAGAGGTAAGGGCATATTAACTTCTTTGTTAGAACAATTATAACAAGTCTGCCATCTTTGGTGCCGTGTCCATGCACGTATAATATACCAGACCATGTTACTGTATTGCTGTTTCATGTGGCGCATAATTAGCTTACCACACGACTTACAAGCTGACCTCATGTTTGGAGAGACCATCTCACAAATTCATATATATATACCGTTGCCTAAGGTCCAAGTACGAGTGTGTGCCCTGGGTCAATGAGAACTACATGGTAAGGAAGAAGCCCAGATGCCACATCCTTTGGAATAATTCAGCAACTCCCTATGAATTGTTAGTTCAAACAGGGTATTATCAATACTCCCTGTGGTGTATCTGATACCATCTTATCGACTTGTGATCGCGGATGTTAGATTGACAGCAATCACACTGGTCAATTCCCAACACCATTCAGATCCACCGTAGATAGAAATGAGCATCAATGGTTTGATCGTCAGTGCGGATCCTGCTAAAAACACTTCTGCAAGTAGACCTGTCACATTCTGGTAAGAAGAGTGATAGATTGCACTGATATTTCTTCCCCTGTTGTGTTGTTACCACTGGGACTGTGTAGTATTTGGCTGGTCTAGGTTTGGTCGTGCTGACACAGGTGTATACATGTGGTGCCTGTAGTTGTAGAGACGACCGACACTCGCGTGCTGCTCACTCTTTTAATGAAGTCTTTAATTTCCGGAAGTTAATGGGGCAACGTCCGGCCTCCGCACCCAGCCATATGTCCGTCACGTGCCGGTACGTCAGGCGTGACGTCACAGCGACGTCACACGTGTCCACGTCATGCGGGGACGAGAGCGAGGCTTCCGGTCGGACGCTCGGGGAAACAAAAGGTCGCGCCGTTTGATATAGTGGCCGTGATTGCCTCTGTTCTGTGCAATTGGAAATTTCATGGTCGGGCGCCGGCACCGGAGCTCCGGCCCGAACGGCAGTGCCGACCAATTTTCTACATGAAGTCCGACGGCCGCCACCAGCTCGTTAAAATTCCAATTTTTCAACGAGACAAGCGAAGAATCTCGATTGTCCTCGTCCGTGAGCGTGATTACGACGTAGCCATGGAAACGCGGAACACCGGCGTTCCGAGTATCGGTCACGTGCTCGACGTCTGCCTCGGAAACACAGCGCGCGTTGGACCGGCAGAATGCCTCAATGTCGTCCACAATGGCAGCAGCAGAGGGACGACGTCACAGGATGCCCCCGCTCTGTTATATAAGGCATGTCGCCTGAGAATCCGGCTTCCGTTGGAGATTTGAAAGGACCTAATTAAGCATATTTCCCGACCACCCACTCACTAAACATACCCCCCAACCCTCACCCTTATTGGTATGGCTGCCAAAACTAAATCCCTCTACCCTTACCCCAGGTGGTAAAAGTTGGAAATAGGCCCCCATCATGACGTGACGTGAAATGAACGGACGTTTGACGTGAGCCTGTTAACCTGCCGTTACGTCGTCGTCCCCTGTATGTGGCTGCCACCTGTGGCGGCCAACCTACCTCCATACAGACTGACACACCCACATACACGTTCAGCACCACAGACAGCCCCCGTGGCGTCCTTTGCCAGCAGACGACAGGGCGTACTTAACGGTTTGGGCGCTATTGACACCCAGCTATTTCGGCGAATCCTGCGCAGCGGTCCCGCTTTCAGTAGATCACGCCCAGTGTCGTCAGCATAGCGCGTGATTGGCCGAGATTTCCGCGTCGTCGGGTTTGTTCGTCGTGACGACACCGACGTATGTCCTGACTATATACAGGGAACCGACGCTGTAGTCTTATCTATACGAACGGGTACGAACAGCTAAAATCAGTACTCCACTGTCAGCGTATGGGGTTTATGGTGCCAGTGTAGTACACGTAGTTTAATGTCTTTATTTGACTATAGTATCACATAGCGAGGGGCGCTTTTCATTACAAGAGTCAATGTCCATAAGGTATTATAAATGGTACAGTTCATGCTACCGACTAGATAGCTTTTAGAGTCTTTTCTATCGAGTAGATGCTGGACGTTATCGCCGATTAATTCATTCCATAACATCTCGCCTCAGTGATATATTTAAAGAGGGCCTCCTTGAATCATTTTGACAATTTGGCGCTATATGCGAACATACGTAGTTGGGTGTGTCTGAAAGTATTTAGAATAAATGATAAACAGATATACAAATACGGCATGTAGCTTCTCTTTACTCGATATCAGATAAATATATCGCTCTTGCCTATCAGACCCCCAATTCAACAGATACATTGTACACGGTATGCTAATGGTTTAATGTTATTTTAATGTGTGCTTGTGACATATGAACAGTGATAAAGTGTCTCTGGTGATATTGCTTCACCCGCATTCTGGGAGAATATCCATATGGCGTATTGTATAAGCTGATATAACGGTTAAGATGAAGGGGCAGTTTGCAACTCGGGTAGTCCATGTCTTACACCTGACAGGCTGTGTGGTCAGTTCTATCAAAGTCCTCATCACACCTCGCTACCCCCTACTGACTCTATCTACCGCCATCTTGTCAAAAAGACCAGTCCATCACCGCTTACCTCAAGAGCCCCTAATTACCGACCCTAATTTCAGCCAATCAGCGGGCGATCAGCTCTTAACTGCGGAGCACGCGCCACGGAAGTGACGACAACAGACGTTGTGGATGAGGCGGGCGTTACCTCTATAGAAAACGCAAGGACCGACTGCTGGGACGCTCACTGGTATTCCAGCCCCCCCTTCAATACACACGCCATCTGAAGCTATGTGCTAATTGGCAACCTGTTGTAACCCATGCACCTAAATATACACGACCTCTATGTGTGGCCCCTGGGGTTAGGGTGCAGTGCCCTCTGGTCAGACCGCCTGCAGTAGGAATATGCACATCGCCTGGCGCTGGACAGTTTCCATGCAGTGATCTAGTTTTGTTTAAATTGCGGCTGCTTCCGTTTCAACTGCTTTCCTATGTTCTAATGTCTCACCTGCGATCGCCCCAATGTAGAGACAATATGGACTTTCTATACAATTGTATTATTTTTTTGTTCATTGAGAGAACTGAGGTTATTCACTACACAGCCCCACCTCAACTGGTTGTTATAGTTACGAGTATGATACTAAGGTCTTTTCCGAAATAAATTCCCGTCAGAAATATCTTATAAAGCATGCAGAAAAACAACAAACATATACGGTATATACTGGTCTTGTATTCGAGTTCAATGTGAGTAGTATAACAAAATGGCAGTTTGTATGCACACCAAGGCCATATGTCTTATCCGTGATACAGAATAAGTAGAGTGTGTTGCATTGTGCTTTATAGTTAGCAGGGACATCAGTGACCAAGGGGTGGGTAGGTGACAGGCTGAGTACAGATGGGGAGGGGGAGGGGGCTGGAGAGACTCATGCCGGTCGTGGCGGTATCAGTGACCAGGCGGACGGATGAGGCCGCAGCGCGGTGACGGATGTGGTGCGTACCACAGAGGAACGTCGGTGTAATCCCACGGCGTTCCGCGCTCTGATCCCGCCCTGATCGACGATCCCCAGGCCAGGTCTGCCCCCCCCCCCACCCGGCCCTCAACAGACAGACAGACAGACAGACAGACAGACAGACAGACAGACAGACACACACACACACACACACACACACACACACACACACACACACACACACTTCCTGCAGCTCCCCTCCCGCTCAACCACTCCGACGGACCTCCCTTTGCCCTAGTATTTATCATCCCTTCCTCGCAGCATTCTCATACCCTTCCCACACCATCACCAACGATGCTTCCAGTTTTCACCCATACAATAGTCTACTCCTGGCAGCAAATGTACCGTCCCATGTAGGCCCGTGAGTAGCACATAGCAGTTTCTCTACCGTGTCGTATGCTCTCTACCGCGCCGTCTTAAAGGACGACCGGAAGCTGGGCTGGGTGCCGCAGACCCGTCGCCCCGTTGGCATGGTAACGCGTTATCGGTGGGTTACCATCAGTGCAGGGTAGGTTGATGGAGGGGGTAGGGGGTGTGCAGGGTGGAGGGCGGTCCCATCCATAACGGGCAGATTATCTAATGTAGCCGGGCTTATCTCGGCGCTGTCGGGACGGATCTGTGCGGCGGCGCGTACCTGATGGCCGAGAGACGCCCGTTAAATGGCTCACGGAGCGCCGAGCCGTAATTAGGACGAGCTCCGAGCAGCTCCGAGCAGCTCTCCTGTCTTGGATCCACCTCCCAGCACCCCCCCCCCCCCACCCCCAACCCCACCTTACCGCAGGGAGTCGCTTGTCTTGCCCCACATGGAGTTCCCATCCAGCTGCCTTTTTGGTGACACATTGTAGGAACTGTGGATTCTCCCTAGAGCTATGCGGAGATTCCTCATTTTGTGAAATTGAAAGAGGAGTAGACTGGTCTTTCCGTCTTGACTTTAAAGGTCAAGAGAGAGAGAGAGACATGTTATTTCAGCCATGCTGAATCCCAGTATAGCTATATATCAAATGTAGGATAGATTCACCACTTTGCAGTCTGAACGTGACCCCTTTTCTATACATCTGTTTAAATACCCTACTGCCATTCCCAGTAAGTACATAACGATGCACATCTGTAGCTATTGCCCTAACACGCACGACAAAGGAATATATCTACCTCTAAAGAGAAGCAGCAATCTTCACGATTGTTACGAACCATACATGTTAAACATGTAATTTAATATAACAAATTGAAATTGGTGAATTTAACCTGAAGTCGGACACCTGATTAAGATGCTCACTTGGAGTCGGACACCCTTTCTCACCGTTTTGATGATGAAATATGACGTGAACAGTCCTGCTCTGATAACGATAACTTTACATCAGTGTTTATCATTTGTCATACTCTATCATACTCTATTTTTAAATGACATTGTAAAATGTTGATAAAACCTTTTATTTGTGACAGAACGTACATTTTTCTCCCATGCGATTTACTCGGATTTAGACAACATAGATATACGGTACTTCTTATAATATTATAGAGCTCCGATCTATCTCAAGCTTGCAGGGCATGCAGTGTATTTATTTCATGGTGAATACGGACTGTCAAGGTTAAAGTAATGGGAGGGCCGTTCCCGAGGGGAGCGTGCAATAACCATGGGCTGTATTACACGCTGTAGCTGTATTACACGCTGCTAGGGATCGCCATGGGTTGCCATGGGGTCGCCATGGAGTTGCCATGGGATCGCCGAGCTGCCGAGGGTCACGTGACCTGCGCGGAATTCAAAATGGCGGCCCCACGGAAGTAAAGAAACACCGAGGAAGTAAAGAAACATCGTGGAAGTAAAGAAACATAGACTTCATATCTATTCTACATCGATATACCCTGAAATAAACACAGACCCAGCCAACACACCCTAGTGGGCCCTAGATGGGTCACAGATGGGCTGCATTATGGGGCCCATATGGGCTGCCCATCTGGGGCCCGCCTCGTTTTGACCAGGGCTATCAGATGGGGCCCAGAGGGCTTGCCCAGGTTTGAAGTGGGCTGGCCCTGTTCAGATCTAAGTGGGACCCAGGTGGGCTCCTTTATTTGGAGAACACATAATTGGGGGTGGGGGGGGGGGGCTGGGGGCTGGGGGGACAGACACAACATTTTCTTAAGCTATAAGCTTAGTTATTATGTAGTTGATGACCATACATATTAAGAGCAGTTACCAACAAGTATTCAAGTGGGTCAATTAATTTATCTGCATTTAGTGTCATCTCTTCCCTTTATTTAAGGAGGAGAAGCAAAATGCATCCTTTGACTAACTACAACTCTGATCACATTGGGTGACACAGTCAGAGTTCCTGTGAGTCTGATAGTGATACCTGAGGGAGCCCTGGGATTATGTACTATGATCATATCCTGGGGAAAGGTGTCAGTATCAGAATGCTCCTCATTTCTCTATTCGTATGCAAACTTGTGTGGACAATTTCATATAATATGAATGTGATGTGAAAACTGTATCATTTCAATGGTTTTAAAGGAATTGTGAATTTATGGCTCATTGTAATAAAGACAAGAAAATGTCTATAGGATATCAAATCCCATGTACTTTCAATGATGACATCTAGTGGTAAGCTCAGGAACAATACTTGCCCACTTAGCCCAGGCCTAGCCCAGGTGAAACCCACTCTTTTGGGGAAAGGTCTTTGAAACATAATCATGAAAGTTGTGTTGGTAGAATTAGCCCAGAAAGTGAAGTTGGTGGGTTGGCCCACATGGGGCCCACCTGGCAGCCCACACCAAGCCCATGGAAAACCCATGCAGACCTCAGCCCACTTAGCCCAGCTCTAGCCCAGGTGAAACCCAGGTAGACAACATAGCATGAGAAAAATAATTTGAACTTGCATTTTCTAGAAAAAAGGGACAAGTGAGGATAAATTAAAATATCTGCAATGCAAGAAATCCATTAACAACTAAGTTCAGTACATGGGCACAGCCCACCTGGGCCCTATCTGGCTGCCCATGCTGAGCCCATGGGAAACCCAGGGATACCTTTGCCAAGTTTGCCCATTTCCAACCCAGATGAAACCCACTTTTACAAAAACGCATATAATGTCAATTTAAAATGTAAATTAATCGAATATTTTCAGAAAAGAGTATGAATTGAAGGATATGCAGTGGGAACATGACATGTTGATTTTCTGGGCTGAGCCCAGATGGGCCCCATCTGGAAGCCCAGACAATTACCAGTTAATACCCAGATATGGGCTAACCCATGGTGCCCAGAGAAACGCCCATATGGGGCCCATTTGGGTGTGTTGGCTGGGGAGCGTCACTTTAAAGTGCCCTCTTCAGTAGTTAGTGCACTTGCCGTGCTTGGGCCATATTGCACTAGGCCTACGGCCAGCGTGCAATACGGCCCAAGCACGGCTCGTGCACTAACTAGTGACTCGGCAACTTTAGCGTGCAGCTCTGTCTATATATGCAGGCATCACATGACGCTGGCCGTGGCGTTACACTTTTATAAGCTACTTAAGACAGTAACTCAACATCATACATGTATATCAAAATGTGGGTGGGTGGTGAAGGTGGGGCGGCAATCAACTGAAGTGAGGGATGTATATATAACCCTGGATACGTTGACTACATTTTGAGCATCTGGATGAAGGATGTGCCTTTGGCTCTGGGTCAGAAAACACATATATATGAACTATCCTGCGTATAACTTATGATTGATGAGTGTCGACGCGGAACTTTAAAGGTTCCGCGTCGGGACTTTACCTTACATTATCCTTTTGAAATAGTAAAGAGAAGAAGAATGACAGACGAAAATTCAATATGGAGTGGAATTGAATGATCAAATAAAATAAAATATATATGTGACTAATTTAAAAGTAATAATACAGGTGAAAAAGATTTTCTCTTTTTTTTAAATAAATCATCATGAACGAAATATGCAACCGACACCATGCCACATTGCCTATTTGAACACATCGGTGTCTGCTCAAATAATTCTGAATTATGATGAAGAAGCCAACTCTAAATTATAGCCAATGTATTCAGGGAAGTTTCTATAAAATCTGGAAAAGAAGAAAGGGATGAACTGAATACTAATCTGCCTTGTGTCCCACAGCTCATTGCCACACTCGAGCTACATATAACCTGTATTGCAGCACAATGAGAGGAGCAATTACCAATGACTGCTTAACTACATGTCCCCAGGCCCTAATTAGCTAGACCTGTCACTAAGCAGTACATGTTTACAGATCCGGAGTGACATGTGGTCACAGTGGTCAAGCCACACGGCTCATGGCTAACTCACAATGCCCACAACAGGCCCCTTTGTGGTGGCACCATTGACCCACCAATAGCTGACCAACGCCACCCTGTCCATGCCCACTGGAGGAGAAGGCGAATGAACTGGACCATGGAGGGACTTAGAGTGTGTTTGTCATCAGGTAGCAGGTGCCCAATATGCCAGATATCTAGGATGCAATACCTAAGTTTTTGGTAGCTGGATGATCTGAAAGGTACTTTAAGCCAATACCACTGACTGTGTTTTAGCATGAATTATATTATTTGTTATAGACTCTGAACCAGTTTGACATAGTACCAAGCCCTCCATTCTAATCCGGTTAACTCTTCACCCTTGTCTAAAGATTTAATAACCATCATATTAAAATCCCTTGAATAGAAAACTATGCAATATATTACATATTAAACCCCGGGACGCTGTACATAAGGGCTGAGTACCAGTTATGCCTGTACTCCGAAGGTTGCTGCCAGGGCAGCAAGTTCTGTGTCTTTAATGTCGGAAAAGCAGTTCACGATAAGCGCCAACCGATGAGGTGCTAACTTTACGTGGTGGAGGTGTGTGAGGGGGTGCCCACACACCCAGGTAAGCCGTTCAGCAGGATCTTAGAGCGGGGTCAGTGGGGTGGAAGGCCTATGTAAGAGGGTTATGTATGGGATCCAAACGGCTATTGTGTACAGCGCCTCCTGGCGGCACACGGCCACAATGGGGCCAGTTAATGCGCCATGTTATGCGGCTCTCGGCAAGTGTCAACATATACACCTAATGTTGTATTATTGAGCGCCGTGTGCGCGCTAATGCCAATGGTGCAGCCTGGCTATGACAAGCTGTCCATGTGAACTGACACGTGTAAGTAGTAGATAAAGGTCCAGTTACTGCATCCCCGGCCACCCACTCAAGCCCACCTGTATACAGAAGTACATTTGTATATACACTATCGCATCTGCATCAGATATACCGGCCTCTAAATATCGAAGTGAATGTGCATGCAAAGGTGTGACCTTCGCTAATCTGGTTCGTGTTAATGAGGTGAATCTTACTTTGTAAAAAGAATACCGATGAATTTCACGACAGATTTGCTTCTGCAGAATACATAGGGTTTAAATACTGGTCTATCTAGAGGGAAGTTTTGAATTAAATTTAAACACATTTTAAATTGTCATATTGAAATGAAGATAATGGGAACGGTACATTATAAAACTGGTCAGGATTTGTAGGTATACATGTATACATTTGTATATCCATATTGCTATGTGTAGAATATAGTACAGGAGGTGACTCTACCCTCTTACAGAAAGCTTCCACATGGGAGCACTGATCCTAGTGCTGAGTCCTGATGCACAAAGTCGATAACGCAGTAACACTAATGGAAAGATTAATGTAGTGTTACAGGATCAACAAATGGGACCAGGGAAAAGCTCGGTGCAGGCTTCTGTACAGGAAAGTACTACTATTGTACAAATAGCACTACAGCCCCTTATGTACTATATACCATTTCTGCTAAATGTTTACAATTGTATGATATATGAAGATACGTCATTCATATTGGTCGCCCCAATATCACTATCTCTCTTTCGTTTTAATATTGATACTGTATGTAACCTTATGTGTGTGTATAACTACAACGCATTTGTTTGATATTGCTTGTATGTATAAATTCCTTTATAACCTCCTAGAATGCTATTGATTGATATTGGGGTACTATATTTCCTTATTTAGGGGTATTGATGATGCCTACCAATGGGAACACGTGATTGTATTGATGCCAAGTTACAGGAGGCTACCAGTGTAATATTGTGACGTCACAGACAGACACTGATGTGGCGCGTGCAGGGCCGCCTATACCTGCCCAGTGGGTGAGATCTATATGGACCACCTCACAAGACAATACAATAACGTTTTCATGCTTTATCGGCCTTGCATAAAAATTGGCTTGCCCTTCCATGTGATTCTATTAAGGTGCCTTCAAAGCTCAGTGAAGCCATTCTGTCACCCTTGCCACACCCCATGGCTGAGTAGATACCATCGGCTGCCACCTCTAGTGTGCAATCGGAGCCGTCAGACCGACACAGATCGGGGTTTAACTGGTTAATGTTCGGGAAGGCGAACCAGTGACTTTACAATTCATGTGTGGATCAGGTTTGGTGCAGCAGTTTGGTGGTTGCAGTACTTGCTGAGGCGGACTGATGTGTGTATATGGCTCATTTGGTAGGTGTCGAGGTAGTGGTCGTTGTGGGTGGCTGTTTACAGACCTGTCATCTGTACCATGACAAAGTGACATAATCACCTATTAATTATACATGAATGCTATCATTCTCAGGTTTCAGCAGAAATACTGAACGCATGCACATCTAGAACATTTATGATAAATTGGCTTTCGTATTCCTGTGTTTACTAATTCATGTCCATTTTTCAATGGGAATTATATAAATATTGCACCACATGAGGTAGATCGTTGTTATCCAAAACAAATCCAAGTGTCCTTTTTAGACAGGTGGCAGCGAGATGCACAGAAGCCGTGATCAAGTGCAGGTCGACCTAACAGCACATTATTTGATATGGGATTATGCGCTCTGTCTGCAGCCCTATTTGCATACCAGTAATCCAACTCCTGGAGACAGCACATGTCATTGGGATGCTTTGTCTTCTCTCCCAAAATCTATTAAGAATCATTGGGATGATATGTCTTCTCTCCCAAAATCTATCAGTTAATTTATCAGTGAAAGAGTGTAAAAAAACAATACTATGTAGGTAGTTCATTGAGAAGGAAATTGTAGATAATGGCACGATATAGTCTATGGTATTGGATACTGGAATAAGACCGTACAAGATAGTAAAGGTAATACTTCCATGGTATTTGTAGCTGTAGTTTGTAGTTTGATTATTTATTGACCATAAAAAATCACAAACGTGGGGCGCTTTTCATAAATGGCCAAGAGGATACATAAATCGAGCGATTAATGCAATAGAGTCTTATACTATATTACTAATGATGTTTAACAATGTGATCGATGGCAATTGGGCCCATGAAGTCTTTACATGTGCTATATAGCATTTAGGAAGTCTTTCCTGATTGTCATATTTTGGACCGCGTCGTCCAGGGCAGTCCAAAGGACGTCCCCGCGGTGTAGCGGGCTCTTGGCGTAGATGGCTTTCTTCAGCCTAAGTACTTTCAGCTTCTTCTTCGTATTGCCACGCAGCAGCCTAGTAGGTACCACCACCATTGTTGGTTTGAGGGCTAGGTTGTGCATGTGGGCATGTAGTTGCTTCCTCCGTGCGGCTTCAAGGTAGGACACCTTGTGGCGGTGGTGTAGGTCGTGGACGCGTACATCGGGAGCAAATCTGACCTGCTCGCATGCTCGGAGGCAATAGTTTTGCAATGTCTGTAGTTTGCGGGCTGCCCATACTGGGCCGCTGTCCGCCATGAAGGCGCAGTAGTCAGAGATTGGTCTAATCATATGCTTGTATACCTGCACTATTAGACTATTTTAGGAGAAGGTCACTGGATGGTAAACCGATGTCTCAGTCTGAGGGGTGTCCGTGGTTGTTTTCTGGCAGCACAACAGAAATGAGGTTACAAGGTGGCGAGGTCATCGGTCTGAATCATCTCATGGAGAAAACCCAAACTACCTTGTCTGAGATGGACCCCTTCCCCCTGTCTGAGCACATTAATCCACCCACAGCCGGCCCCCGTGAGCTGCTCCCCTCATTGAGCTGCTCCCCTCCCCTGGGACCTTCCCAGATAGTATAGGACTAGATATGCTAATAGTGCCATTACCCTGGCACTGGTCTTGGTCTGCAAATCTGAACCGGGGAAGTATTTAAATGAGTGTCTATTCAGGTAATCTGCTCTCCAGTACGCAATTTTCCCATTGAATCGGAGCTCAATGGCATAGTGGGGTTCAAGCTACACTCCACTCTGGCAATATTACAACAAGTGATTCTAGTAAACGATATGCGTCTTTGGTACCAACTGTTTGTGGTTTGGTGTCAGAGTAGGCATCGGGCGACATCAAGCAATCTGGGGGAATTTCGCCAGTCATACCGAATTCTTCTACATATATCCATAAGCTGGAACGACACTACACTTTTTTTTCATCGAAGCTATATTCTCGCAATAGCGGATACATATAATAACAAAGTTTGACCTCCGATTTACAATGTAGGGAATGTTTGTTTCGGAATTATAAGAAGCTCTGATACAATCAGAATATTGAGTAGATGAGTCCCAACTGTGGGCATCAGTTTATTTGAAATTTACAGTCCATCATATGGATATATGATATGGTCGCATGTTGTCGATAACAGTGTTACCGGTACACATCTAGCTAGATGTCCATGGGTATGTGCTGAATTAAATCCTTCTAACCCATAGACAGGACAGCCGAGGAGATTAGCTCACCTTTTGACCTCTTTCCTCTTTCCCTCCTCGAGCCCGCTACACTGACCCTGTCCACCAAGAGTGAATTGGGGCCGGAAATTGTGTGGCACTGTCTTTGTACTGTAAACAGACTGGCTTCAATACTACAGCAGACCCTTTACAGCTGATGGAAGGGTGTCACAGGCCGTCACTGCCATCACTGCCCTCTATCATACAATATACATGTGCACCTTTTGCAATGTCCATAATGGATTAACTCCCTGCAGCAATTTTTATGTGAGCCAATCTATTTTAGATTAGAATGTGGTAGTGGTAGTTATTTTAATAATACGGGGGTAGAGTAGATCTAGTTAGATAAGGAAGACGTGTTTACCCTTCTTATGGTGTGGTTGAAGTGTGAAACTGTCTACCAAGCTGGATTTTAGCTCGGGATGCAATAGCAACTATTTTGCTTAGAACCATAATTATTGATAACCACAAGTGCCAGCAATAGCTGATTACTGATAAATCATATAACCACATACATGGCAACAAGCACATGATGCAAAATACTCAATAATAAATGCTCATGAGCCCTTATGGCATTGTACTATGATGATGTGTCCTAGCAACACGTATGCTATTTTCTTCGGGATGTCTAGCAACATTGAGTTATAATGCCTGGTGTTTCAATCGCCTATAGTCCATATAAAACCATTATCGGTCACCAACTGCTTTCGAGTTCACGGTCTGATTCCCCCGCTCGGTTTTAATCTCGGCAGAGCACAGCGGGTGGCCGACCCCTCGGGGTCTGAGCGAGCGGACGACCGGGGTCTGCAAATTTGACGACGCGATTGATGCCAGGCCAAAGCAAATTAATTGTGTGGAGGTGTGACTGAGTGGGTGAAGGGAGTGGTCGTGGAATTGGATTGTGAATAGAGCGAGTAGCTATATACGTGGATGAGGCTGGTGTGGATGGGTGTTTGCAGGGCTACACACAGGCACATATCAGCGTCCGCCAATGTCGCCAATAGCACTCTCAGACAAGGGTCAGGCACTGCTGGACTATGATAGATGGGTCAAGGGTCATTCTAGTAAGGGTCAGGCTATGCTGGACATTCAACAGGCCGGACTTTTGCAAAATTGCTTGAGAGTGACAATGCTTGACTCTTGCAGGCTGAAAGAGACTCTCCCCAGAGTCCAGCATTACCAGACTCTGGCATGAGGATCCAGCATAGCCAGACTCTTGAGCCATTTTGGGTGAGTACAAGCTCTAGATGGGCGAAATTGGCTGACGCTCATATTTGCCTGGGTGTAGCATATAGTAATGCGTCACTTCCATGGCACATGAGCGATTCTAAAATGGAAGGGAATTCTCACATTGACACTCTCCCCTCCCTCCTCCTCCCCCTCCCCCTCCCCCTCCTCCTCCTCCTCCTCCTCCTCCTTGGCACACCCTGTCCCCTTTCCGGAAGAACTGCCTGGAGGATGCTTCAACCGCTGCCTGCGCCCAGACCCCATGCAGTCTACCCATGGCTGCAGGAGGGTGTCAGGTTTAAGCCCCTTCATCCCTCTCCGCTGCCTGATACGATTACCACTAAGTAGCCTTCTCTGCGGCACGTCCCCTGCACCACCACTCCCCTTCAGCTAACCCCCGTATTAGCCTGTTTAACTCGTTTAGCTCTATTTGTAAGCCCTTCAGCCATGTCAACCCCTAATCAAATCGCCACCACCCCCCCTTCCTCTCCCTCCAGCCCCTTTTGCTGGTGTGAAATCGCCCTGAGCGCCAATGACGTGATATCATTGCCCAAATGGCACTGCGACATACGACAATATCGACAATTTCGAGGGTTGGATGACACATATAACCCCACCCTGGTACCTCCCTCATCACTGCCACCCACCCTGGTGCCTCCCTCATCCCTCCCACCCACCCTGGTGCCTCCCTCATCCCTCCCACCCACCCTGGTGCCTCCCTCATCACTGCCACCAACCCTGGTGCCTCCCTCATCCCTCCCACCCACCCTGGTGCCTCCCTCATCCCTCCCATCCACCCTGGTGCCTCCCTCATCACTCCCACCCACCCTGGTGCGCCATTCATTAATCCCTCTTCTCATAACAACAATTTGACACCTGTCTGGTCGGCGTACCCTCATTCACGCACCTCACATCGCTAATTTTATCCATAGTTCACCCTGTAACACAGGGTTCTCCTCACACTGCAAGTACACCGGCGTGCCGCCGGCGTCATATTTACTGCCGCCGGTGTAAAATAGCCTCAGAATCGCCGCCGGTGTGCTTTTAGCTACCAATAGAATTTTGAATTTTGAAAATCCATCCATTAGAACAAAAGTTATTACTGATTCAGCATCTTTTATTTAAAAAAATCTCATATCAATACCTGTATTTTTGATTAAAAAAGTGAATTCATGCCTCCCATATGTCGCGCACCAGTTTGTACGATATATGTTGTGCACCAGTTTTTACGATATATGTCGCACACCTGTTTTTACGGTGTGATTTTTGAGTCTGCGGAGAACCCTGTAACATACCCTTCCACATCACAGTCAAGCTCCAATCGTTTTGTTAGCTTCAGGCCCTTAGACATTGTAATCGAGTTACATGTACACATCCACTAAGATGCCACAAAAAGGTGTATTTCTGGTAGCATGAACAGGTCATCTCTTGAGGCTATGTAATCGGGTTTGGCTTTGTTAAGTCGGCGTACCTGGATCTCACTACACTACTGCATGTTAGGATGCTGTGTCACATAATAATGTCCCAATTAGAGGAGAAACAAGGGATTGTCTCTGACCCCATGGTACATGATTCGTGATCCCAAATCTACTGTGGACATCTATGACATAATACTTTAAGGGCGGCATGATTCCTCAAGGCTTTATCCACCTTTATACTCGTTTTTTCGGTGAGGAAGTGTAAACCCTCAAGGGTCGACATGATGCATGATCGCAGCAACATAGAGGTACTTGCCAAAGCTACAGTTATGAATCACGCCGACAAAATGGCGTAGTGGCGAAATGACAGGTTGTCCTTAGAGGGTTAATCAGCGTAGCAGGACATGCTGCCATGTGGTCACCAGGCCCCTCACCCCGGGATCATGTTTCTAATCTCAATGTTAACGAGGCGTTAAAGGCCGCTGCCACATGCTGCGAGGTCGGACAGATGTTATGTTGACGTGTGGCTTCAACACTACTATTGATTCACAGAAAGATCTTCATCATTCCAATTGGGGTGCTGTTGATGTGCTTTCAGTGAGACGCAATGGTCATTGTTATTTCTTAGACAAGAGTGACAAGTGCATTGGGCGCTGCAGTGGTTTTGTCCGTTACCCAAACAGATGCAGATTCCTGGATGCACATGTACTATTGAGCGTATGACTTTAAAGGGAGAGTCACCAATAGAATACAGTATATTAAAGTAACCTTAAATATGAATTCAAGACTTCTGTTACTTCATTAGTGTTTTCAGTTGAATCTATCTAAGACAAACCTATGGTAACCCAATCGGTATTTTTACATAGATATTTAAGTAGAATTATACCATATTTCAACCTATAGCCACGGTACATCAATAAAACTCTTCAAAAAGCAATTCTTTACAGTGGTTCTGACAGTAGATAGTATGATATGTTACCTTAGCAAAATTCTGATTTCCATATACTACTTAGAGAACATTGTCATGACGCGATATGTGGTCGAGCAATCTTGAAACAAGTATAAAGTATCTAGCGGGTTCCCTGAATCCTTGATTCACATGACGCCTGGCTCTTCGTGTATAGGTGGGCGAGACCCCTGGCAATAGACCTGCCTGTTTTTCCATGGGGACATGTGCGTATACATAATAGTGCTACCTGAGAGACATGGCAATTTCTATATACTACTTACTCATCAACTTTGAGGATACAAGTTTGAAAACCAATAATTACGCGGTATGTTTATTTAAATATCAATGCCATATAACTAAACGTAAGCTAGTGGATCTTTAACACAATACAGTTCAACATGAATACCAGATACATGCTAGTTAGAGATGGCCATGCTTTAGTTAAACTGTATTACCCCAGTACCGGAGGAAAATGGCGATTTCCATATACTACTTACCGGCGGTATGTGGGGTTACGACGATGCTGTATATATATGGTTCTTAGGCTGTCAGAGATGCCTCCGATTGTCGTCACACTGATACATCTGTTAACTACATAATCGTGCCCGCTATGTGTTAAAGGCTAGAATGTGATTCGAGTAGTCCGTGAGTAGTATATAGAAATGTCGCTTCTAGGAAGGCGTTAAAAATGAGTAGTATAGAGGAATGTCACTTTTAGGAAGGCGTCTAGGACACTATATAGAATGTATATCGCAGAACAGGTTGAGCTATGGTGCTATGTTTCGACAGTATTAAATTGTCTTCATCAGTATCCAACACTATACATACGCAAATTCCGGTATATAATATATATATATATATATATATATATATATATATATATATATATATATATATATATATATATATATATATATATATATATATATATACGGAAATGCATAAAATATGTATAAAACATATCACCCCATTTTATGATAGTGCATGTGGGTATTTATATCAGGAAGAACAGGCAAACAATATGTGCATTCTGGCATACTTTCAATTAACCAGAGACGAATGCCTATTGGTAACATCGACCACTGCGATGGCTTGCATCACCTCAAGTAATACACGTTTGCATCGGCACCACCGCCTATTAATCATATTTGATCTGTGATTATGATACACTTTTCATCTTACAACATATGTGACTGTGAGACTGGATGCTGACGATGGTTGACGCAGCATGACGTGGTCGAATTACGACCTGACGTAAAACTTGGCGCTAGGGGAAAGTTACGAACGCCGATATTTTGGCGGGAAAGCGTGAAAAATGGTCTGCTCGGCGGTCACGTGATGATTAGTGGCGTGGAAACCTGTTATGAAGGGAGTAAGGAGGGACTAAACGCAGGATGTAGTCTGTGTGGTGGGGGTGGGGCCCACGCCCTCTCCCATCCTCCCTTACACTGCTGATATTAACCCCAACATGCCACATTGGACACGTTCCCTCATTTTTATATATACCTCCCCGGGTCTATCGACGCTGGCGGTTGGGCCTGCTGAACAGGGGTAAGCTCGTGGAAAATGCTGGGCTCACTGAGGCATTGAGTATGTTTAAACAGTGATCGAGCGCTTAGATGCGGCATCACACGCCGGTATGGCCGGGTGGGGCGCGGCGGTGGCCGAGCAGAAGGCCCGCGTTTCACGCGTGGGGCGGCGCCGGGCCCGCTCCGCTGACGTAATCGTGGGGCAGACGACACAACTCTCTTACTCACGGCGAGTTTGGCGCCAAATCGTGTTACGCAGACACGGGCAGGACGGGGTACGCTCGTATGCCCTTCAACTTCGCCTTAACCCCTCCTTCAGACCACTGGTTTCACCGCTTACCCACGGGCACGTACTTTCACCCCGTCCCCACCCCTCTCCACAAACATAGCTGTCCTTCCTTTCCCTATAGGGGTGATCCATTTAGTATGTCACGCCCGAGGGGGTGGGGGGGTCTTTTTTTTGTGTGACAAAGTGTGACAAGGGGGTGGGGGGGTGTATGGGATTATGTGACGTCACACATTCAGATTTTTTTTAAACCATATATTAAATAAATGCTGTATGATTTAATAGTGATATCTCCAGGCTAAAAACATGCTGGTGGCTGTAGTAGACCTACAACTACCAGCCCCATCCACTATAGACAGGTCAGCCTTCATCATCCTTCATCTGCTTAACTGACCTTGGTTCCATGCAATCACTGTAGAGGGTAACACAAGATCCCGTATACATGGATGTGCGACTGGCAAGGCTATATTTTGAGCAAGATCCCCCTTGCCATGGGTCTGCTTTTCCCAAGAAATCCCCCTCACAAGGGCTACTTTTCACCAAAACCACCCTCACCAAGGGTCTCTTTTTGGAGATTTCAACAAAATCTGTAAAAACAAGGGTCGCTTATTGGAGATCTCAGCAACAAAGGTCACTTTTGACTAAAAATCCCTTTCACCAAGGGTCGCTCCTCAGAGAATTTGCTTAAACCCAGACACAAAAATCTCCCCCATTAGGGGTCACTTTTCACGTCACCATGGGAAAGGGTTGCTGGAGAGCCAGCCACATACCTGTGTTGAAATAAAATTCCCCAGGTAGCATTACCAGCACACCTTTTATAGGGCACCTAAGTTTCCCGATAAAATGTTGTCGTAATTTTATCACTGTTTCTAACAAAAAGTACCCAGATCTAAGTTAGCCAAAAGAGGTCCTAGATCTGATATCATATACCCCAAATCTTGATGTTAGTGGAGATAATTATATGGAGACAAAAAATGTCGCCCATCCTTCAAGCCTGCAGGTGATAATATGGGGAGCCAATGCGACCACTTGCAAGAAGCCATGGATCAAGGCCACAAAAATCTTGGGTGCCACCAATATTCATATAATTTTGTTACCGCCTCTTTGAACAGTTGTAATCTGAAAAGGTTCTAATCGATAAGGTACATCATGCCTAATAACATCACTATTTGTAAGGGGGGGGGGGTGTCAGCAGATTTGTGACATACTTTTCTGGGGGGTGTTGGGAGAAGTGTGACAAAGTGTGACATGGGGGTGGGGGGGTGTTCAAAATGGCCCAAAAAAGCGTGACATACTAAATGGATCACCCCATAGTCTTATAACTGTGAAATAGCACCTCCCCCCATCCCTGAATCACCCTTCCGTCCTCCCTAGCCCCAATCTGACGTATATGGACCCTGTGTCCATCCTCATGTATATGGTGTCTATGGACCCTGTGTCCATCCTCATGTATATATGGTGTCTATGGACCCTGTGTCCATCCTCATGTATATATGGTGTCTATGGACCCTGTGTCCATCCTCATGTATATGGTGTCTATGGACCCTGTGTCCATCCTCATGTATATATGGTGTCTATGGACCCTGTGTCCATCCTCACACTATTAGAAGTAAATAATGTTCCTGTACGCATTTCAAGAAGTTTGTGTATACGAAATATTCATATATTTGGAACTTGTAACTGTGAATACTAATGTTGATTATTGATGAATAAATATTTAAAAATTGAAATTGAATTGAAATTGGGGGCAACTTTGGTTCCAGTAAATTTTGCTGTAGACCTATAGTAGGATCTACTGTAGACACAGACCTGAGTTCTAAAAGGGCTCACATGTTCAACATCTTGGAGATTTGAACCCCCAGCTTCCAATCCATAGTCCCGAACCATGACCACTACACCAGTGAATCCTGCATTGTCAGGTGCATTGAAACACCTCCTACTTATGTGTGAATGGTAAAGGGGTCAACACAGGATCCCTGGGGGCAATTCTAGAACTAGACTGTTCATGTCTTAAGGGTTGATATGAAAATTACCCTATTGCAGTAATGTACTAATAAGTACTGAACTACCATTCAGTGTACCAAACTATATTATACTTTAGAACTGCATCAGGAGAAATGTAGTTTGTATTGAGAGTTTCCTGTCGGGACTGGAACCGCTGACCCTCAGACTACATCTCCCACTGCTCTACCAACTGAGCTAGAGGGTCAATCACTTATATGTAGCCTGCATCAATAGGCTTTTAAAAAGATCAGGTCATATTTGAGCTGTGGAGTATGGTACTCCCTCCAACCTCTCTACTCTCTCTCTCCCTCTGGTTGCTGGTTATGGGATTCGAACCTGCATCTACAGTAACAGAATTGTACATGTACAGCAAAATTTGCTGTATTATTTGTTACAGCTAAAGAACTGTATAGAATAGCACACTTTGCTGTTCACGAACAACAACTTTTTACAGTGCATGTATATGGTGTCTATGGACCCTGTCTCCGACCTCATGCCTATACCTCCATCGCCCCTGCTCTCTCAGTGTACTGCCCTTGAGTTGTAATATGTCTTCATTCCCTTTACCTTCTCTCAATCCATTATATCTATGCTTCCCTTCACGATTCCCCCTCCCCCCACCAGTACTTCCTTGGCCACTCTCTATCCAGTTCCTCGTTTGCCACACCAACTGACCTGGGTAATACAGTCATATATGCTAGGACGTGATGGTATATGCGTAGACATGCCAGTAGCACGAGATCCCTGAGAAACTAGAGCGTTGTGTCGCCAGGAAAGTTTTCCGCGCGGACGCCTCGTTTCCACTTCCACTGGAATGGTTAGTGACCTGAGGCTCCCTCTTCTTCCAGGGCGATATGAGTGCATGATGGGACATGTATAAAGGCGGGAGTAGTGGCTGGCGGTGGGCAGGAAGTGGCGGGGTAGTACCTGGAATGTCTGGTCCACTGAGGTCGGTCATGCCTCAGTCCACTCCCCGAGCGCGATATCGATGACCAACCCTCAAATGGGGGTTAAAAAGACGGAGGCGTTCCGGTCAACTGGCATGGCCTTCACCTGGTTGGTTGAAGGAGCACGTGTCGTGTGAGACTGATTATCCATATATAGGCGTGGTGGGTCGTGTCAAAGTAAGGGCAGGAGAAAGGTCAAAGGCTCGAGACTTTTCGAAATCACCCCAGGGATGTTCTTTCTATGAAAGAGGGGGACAATTGGCTGCATATTAGATATTGGTTTAGATGTCACGTTATCAATACACCGTGACCTAACACCATTAATACACCGTAAGTGGTGAAGTTACACAGGCCAAGATTATATACTTCTGGGTTCCGGGATAGTTTGTACTGTAGGTCGACATGACACTGGTGTAGATCTTGAAACCAGGTTACCCCGAGTTGGAGTTACAGTAGGAGGTTCCTTGGAAGTAACAGTATCAAATACCGGAACACAATCAGTCCCCATTTTGTATTGTAAATCTACAGTGGATCATAGAGTGCAGTTGCACTCGCCGTGTAAGTTGGATGTGGACTATTCAACATACATATCTATTCAATTTAGGCTGTTTGAGAGGTGATTAACAGTATCATTGCTAACTTACTATAGGAATGTATATGTGTGCAATTCAAAAGAAAAGTATACACATGTGCAGGTATATCTATACCTTGGAAAATTCGTACAACGCAAAAGCAATGCACATATGGTGAATATCATATCGACCATGAGGGCATAATGGCTGCTGTGATGGCTCCGCATGAGGAGGGGGGCAATGATCATTATACACCATTACTGATTACAAAATCTCTGTGAGGGCTGCATGTCCTTCCGATTGTCGATTGCTGATATTGTCTGTCAGCTCTCCCGATATATTGTTGAATTTGCAAGGGGGGGGTGTCCATAAACATATATGGCAGTTATATGATGGATAGATGTAAACGCACATATATGTATGCAGAAGAGAAGAATGTGCTTTTAGAAATCTCTTTTTCATCCTTAGTGGCAAGTGGACTGGTCCTTTATCTTAACAATGTGTACAAAGTGCAGTGGCTCTCAGATAGATGGGCGAGGGATGGCTTGTCCATCCGTTTATAAAGATACACTCTGAAATATAGCATCTGTGAAATTTACTTGAAAGCGAAAAGCTAACAGCGGAGCTTTGCTTGGGGGTTGTCCAAATAAAGCACCCAGCCAATTGGTTGGTACGCCTGAGTTGGGCTGTAGAAATGGACACTCTTTTTAGTATTCAAGGCATCCCTATTTGTTACTTTATTTCCGAGGGGAAAAAGTGGCCCTGTCTGGTCGGTTGGACATCCTATTTGGCCCGGCTTCCCCCTGTGGGATGGGACCGGGGCGCTGGCTTTCAGCTTGTGCACGCCGGACAAAATCGGACAGGGCACCTGAGGCGGCCGGACCCCTAAATGTCGTCTGTCCTCCTCGGTGACGCGTAACCTTTCCCGCCCTTTTGTCAGCGTCCGCAGCGCACGCGACGATTTCTCTTAATTGAATCAATTTGGCCGGGGTCAAGCATCGGATGGATGAATGGAGGTGGGGTGTATAGAAGGAGTGGACGGAGGTCGTGGGTATGGTGAGGGTTATTGTATACACTTGTGGGGTTGGTTCTACAGCTACATGCATCCCGGTATGCATCCCAAGCAGCATGGGGTCAGGGGAGTTGAGCAGCTGATACTTGTGGATGGATGGTGTAAATGGTCATCGCCCATCTTCCACTCTCCCGCCTCCACACTTCTGCCATTCCCCTCTTGCTCCCTCCTCCTTCTCCGCCCACCTCTATTTTTGCTTTCAGCAGTGCATTAGTGAGGTGAATGGGACATGCCGCCTGTCCCCTGCCGCCCCACCCCAGGGCTGCTGCAGCCACAGCGCCAGCAGCAGCAAGTGGCTCTGTCCGAGCAGATGACATTCGTCCCGTTTTGCCGCGCCTTCCAATCACAGCGCGCGCCGTGACGTATAAGGGTCGCACGTCACGTGATTTACGGTTTACTTGTGTCGGCACGGAGCAACGCACAGATGAAGCTTGGCAGTCTGTCTGACCACTAGAGCGCGAGGAACCACCTCACCGCCACCACCAGCACCACCAGCACCACCAGCAGACCCACCCAAGCCGTCTTACATGCAGCCAGGTAAACAAAGCCTACCTTACATTGTTTACCCCTCACTGCCCGCCCCCCCCCCACCCACTCCCCATCCGCGATCCCTGCCGTGTCTGCTCACATACCTCAGAACCGGCAGCTCACCACACCAAGACGATCACATAACAGGTGTAATCAGGGGTAGCCGATCGGATGGGAACCGTCGAAAAAGTCGTCTGCTGGAGGTAGTGAGCAGCAGTGCAGGCCAGCAGTCACCTCTCTATTAGCCACCTAATCAGGCCTGTGATGTGCTGTCGTAAGCTAGCCACCTCCAGAGCGTATAATCCCATTGCCATAAATGACCAAACTTTTTCAATCAGGCTTGTAATTGATCTCGCACATGGAGGCGGCCAGGGAAAGAAAGGGTAAGCAGTATGAAGGGAGTGAGGTGGAAGGGGGGGGGGGTACAGGAGGGGTGGGCTGACTTCTCACAACTCAGTTCTCTGCAGTTCACTTGGTTTGGTCAGTCAGATGAGGGAGGCGGGATGGTGTGGCGAGCTACTATAGGTAGATGGAGAAGGGTCTGGTGTGCGGGTATTGGAAACCAGACGGCATTTGATGGTGAAATGTCGTCTGCTCCCGAGAGTTATGGTGTAAGGTTTGTGGTCGACTCTTTTAGTCATAGGCCGTTAATGGTTGAACAGTTTTACAGTTATCCTACTCGTGTGGTGACATGACAGTCCCACACCTCAACTTTTCACAGCTCAACTTCACACTTCATAACCACATGACTTCATGTGATCAAACCACTGGAGTTTTTATGATAACATAATTTATATTGCGTTTTTAGATAGATAACATAAAAATCGTGACTGGACTTCGATAGTTGTTCCAAAAACTATTGATGTTTGCGTCTATAATGAAGGTAATGCAAGAGAATTTGTCTCATACTTTATGCAATGAATTATCCTACGGTACAAGTAGACTCGTTGGCAAAATAATTCCATTGAATATATACATAATCCTCAACAAATAATGAAATGACACCAAGTTTATCCTAATTAACTAATAGAATAATGGACATATGTCACAATTGTAAGCATACACTTAGTTCCAATTAAATGCTTTGTGACTAATTCAATTAAGATATGTATTTATATTTGGCACACATTTCCGATGTCCTTAAGGTGGATGACTGTGATGGTCTATAGGGAAAACATCTTTAGCCCCCTCCCCCAACCCCCGCGCCCAAAGAAAAAAGAAGGGTTTCAGGCAACATGACTTTTTTTTAATGTGGAAAGTACAAACAAGGGGTGGTGAACCGCCGCAACAACTCGCAGGTCATCAGGAATGACTCACTGATTCCCCTAGTCCCCCCAGGTAAACTGATATAATGCCCGTTAAATGAATTGAAATATATACCATATCCACGGATTCTTTAGTCTAAAAAGAACGATATTTCTCATAATATCCGGAATGTCATCGACATCCAATTCATGTCGATAACGGTTATTGACATATAGTTGTCGATATATCAATGTATTGTAATATGATATTTAAACTATCAAGTACATCTGGAACACTGTTTATCTCCTTAATAAGCTGAGGGAAATAACAAAAACCAAAGGTTAATGGTAGCTGAACACCAGTCCCATTATTTTCATTAGTTAGGCGGTTTCAATATTATGTTTTTTTAAGATCTTTTAAGATTATGGTTAAAACGTTTGTCTGTGCACCCAGGAGAGCTATACCAGATGAGCATGTTTATTACCCTCCCCCCCCACCCCACCTCCCTCCCCTACTATACATGGTGGAGAACAATCTGTCTGAGGGGGCACTGGGCGCAAGCACAAGCAGGTATCATGATACAAGTGCATACCTTGTATTCTCCACTGGGAGAGAACAATCTCCCATGAAAAAAAATATTGACATAATTATATTGACATATCAAAACTGTCACTATAATATATTGACATATTGACATAATAGCGATATGCCAATATAGCGAATGTCAAGGACATCCCTAAATATCCCTAATCATAGGGGGGAAGGGGACTATTTAAAAGAACGACACAGACTCCATGGTTCAAAAGTATCACGCTGATCTTTAAGGGCTACCTACCTGCATGGCCAGGGAAACGGTCACCTGCTTACCATAATATCATTCTGAGATCTGCTTGTGGTTTGTGGTTGAACTAGAGAATGTATATGTACAGAAATCAGCACAATTGTTGTATTCATAGTTTTAGTTTTTATGAGAGCCACCCACCTTAAATGGGACCTTTACACTTGGGCACTTTATCCAGACCCCCAACCCACTGCATGAGACTTGACATTTACTACAGCACGGCAGTAAACGTAGGTTGGTTATAATTATACGTTAAATTCACTAAAGAGCAACACCCGCTATAATGGTACCGATTTTGGGGTGACGTACACAATTTAAAGATTTTAACTAGTTTTCCATCAGAAAAACAGGGGGCAGCACTGTGCTGTGTAGGCCTGCTGCACAGATGGTAGATCCACTTCAGAGTAAAGCTGGTCAGCGGCGGGATCGGGATACCAGAGGCACAGGTTGTAGGCGGACTGCTAACACAGGTCAGCTCCTTAGGTGTATTCTGTAGGTAGGGCAATAGAGTATGTATTATGTAGCATGTTAGTGCACACTTGTTGGTGCAAATCGCTCAACTGTCTCCTTCTAAATGATCCATAGATCTGGGGTTTCTTTAAAATTCTGGTGCAATTGATATACGTACAAATGCTGTGTGCTACAGTTACATAATGGCTTACTACATACCAGACTTACTGTTATGATTGCATGATATACATATATACAGCCACAGTGAACAGATTCAGTAAACAGTGGCCAAAAGGGGGCTCCCATCACAGAATCAAACTGACTTACTCCATGTTTGGCTCTGGACGTCAGCAGGGGTACAGGTGTATCGCACATAAATAAATTACTATTCTCAGGGGGGATGGCGGGAGGTATAGCAAGTGTTGTATTGTAAAAGATGCATTTAATACTGTAGGTGAAAAGGCCCATGGTCCTCAATTACATACAGTGGTTTCAAAGTGTGTGTGCTTGGGGGGGGGGGGACTTGAAAGTCCTCTTGGGTTGACGTTTGTGATGATTGTCCCCTCTCCGGGTTGCCATGCCCACGATGCTCTATTCTGTTACATGTATAACTCTATCACTACATGTGTCTATATATAGGTAGGCCTATAGCCCAGACCCTTCAGCATGACGGGTAGTTATGATCATGATTTATACTGTCTGTATACATGACAGACATTAGTGGATACACATATATATGTGACAATTCAGGGGCGGACCCAGGAAGTTGAACAGGAGGGAGGGGTCACCAAACACCAAAGTACCGAAAAACGTCACATTTTTTTTTTCCAAAAGGAGGCGCGTGGGGGGAGGGGGTCTTGAATCCACCCCTTATGTGAGAGGAGGTCTTCAGTAAAGTATGACCCCTGACACATCAGGAGAGTCGGTAGGTGTGTGTTTGGGGGGGGGGGGGGGGGGTGCTGTGCTCCTGAGAGCAGGGTGGGACGCGCTTTGATCCCTGACGGTCTGGGGCAGGTATCGGAGACCGAGTGCCGGGGTTTTGACCAACGGGAGACGCCGGCACACACCACCGCCAGCACCCTCTCTGGCACCCGGTCTCATGGCCCCGAGGCCAGGCAGATACCAAAACCTTGAAACACAACTTGGGAACATCCGTTTTTCATGTCAACCCGTGTCACTCCTGCAGCTCGATGATATAAAGGGATTTAGGTTAAAGGTTATTCGAAGTTAACGTTATTCTGAACCGCGTAAGAGGCTCAAACGAATTTACATGAACTATATCTAGATGCCCCTTAATCTTGAGCTTCCCCATGACCAGTAAACATATCGTATAATGGCGGCAGAATTTTCATCATTCAGAACAAGTAATAATCAGTTAAACAGTATAGATGGTATCAATTGACATTCTCTATTAGACAGCAACGAATTGGGAAAATGCACCTTGGATTGCAAATTTGGTTCAGTATAACATACCGGGAGACATGCATACAATGATACATGCATATATGGTAATAGACCCCACAGCCACAGTTGACGCAGCTGTATACAGTTGTCTCACCAAGGTAACACGAGGTGAAGATATGATGGCTGTGTTTATCTGTCTATCACAACATGTTTAATTCTATAACGTGACACCTTAATTACTGGAGAGAATTCGACCCTCCTATTAGTTCCGGTTAGTACCACCAGGGGCCAGCACTGGCGTGGCTGCGTCCTGTGTGTCACCACGGTACAGGGTGGAGAGACCAGGCGGGAAATACAGGTGCTACATGCTTGTTGTTAGGTCAGGTACCTGCAATTACGTCTGTATGAGCCTCCAGGGTTTGGGTACTGCTACACTAATGAAGATGATCTCAAGGTCTATGCATGAAGTCATACAATGCCAGGTCATCCGTGGGCTCAATATCAAGGTTATCCATTACCAGTGTCCTCTTCCTCCTGCAACCTGCAGAGACTGTTGAGAAGACCCTGAAGATGATTAAGAGCCCTTGTGTCTGAACCTCTGCCATTCTCCAGCCCGGCCTGCAGCCGGCGTTAAACTGATACCTGTATGGGGGTGTGGAGGCTGGTGATAGCGCTGCCAGCGCTATCAGCAGACACCTCTAATCCCTGCTTGTGGCCAGATTAGTGTCAGTCCCCATCATGTAGGACCTGTGGGCGCCACGCCTGCTAATGAGCCCCTAATGTTATTACATGATGACCTCATCAACTTGTCTGTTTTTGACAGGTTTCCCTGCGTCCGATCCACTTTAAAAGTACATGTGTACACGAATAAAAGGCATGGGAAGATCTGAAAGGGGCTGTTAGGATGCCTGTTTAACTGAATCATATTGCATACATGTAGGCTACATGTATCTTGCCTACATTTCAACATCAAATATATTGCTAGATAGTGTGCCACCATGCAGTAGTGTACTGAAGATTCCAGATAAGCACCTGTAGCACAGCTCTAAAGCTGAATCCAATACATCTATATGGATCAATCGTATAGTTCTGGCTTGAATAACCCACATCTTGTATACCAGTTCTTTATATAGTGGGAGTATGGTTCTTTATGCGCATAATATAATATTAGTTGCGCAGTGTACATCTAAAAATATGGCATTAATTCCCAGGGTAGGTTATGGATTTGAAAGAGGTGCCGCCGACCACGTTGATGTAATGCCTTCTGTGCTGGGTTCTCGCCGCGTACCAGCCGACAATAGGCGTTACTTCAAGCGGCAACCCAGACCTGGACAGCTGGGTACCGGCGAGCCGCTGGCCAAATGTCGTTTGGTCACGTTTCATAAATGCTGGATCAATTACGTGTGTGTTTTAGACGCCAGTTGGGACCCATGAGAGCTGAGACCCTGACTAAAAACGAACAAAGATTAAACATCAAGGCAATGGATAATAAATACATGTTATGATTATATCTATAAATTAGATCCAATTAGGGGGATCTGTTTCAGAGAGGTACATAAGGTGTATTCATGCACCGTGGGCAATTTATTCAATTTTAAATGTAGGGCGGACTATTAAACGCCACGTCACTGAAACAAAATTCATTTTGAACTACCATGGAGCCATATGAGAGCTGCATTTCATGTTACATTGTCTGGAGATCTATGGTATGGTAACCTGAAACACATCTATGAGCATTTTGATGTGTAGTTCTAAGCTAAAAGGTGATACACTGAAAGGGGTATACTTACATGTGTATTTACAGTAGAACTATGGCTTGCATCGTTTGTTAGGATTTTGCTGTAGGTCTACAGCAACTTGCTACTTGCTGTACGTATACAGCAAAATCTGTTAATATACAGCAACATATACACTGGCAGGGAAGTCTAGGAAAACGTTCATTTCACATATCAAATAATTAAATATCCCATTGAAATGGTTTTATGTTATAATTATTGTGTTTATATTCAAATGCAGCGCGAAAGATGTAGAGAGAATCATCACCAACTTTTGTTTTCATCATGATCTCCCAAGACGTTTGCCTTTTCTCATCGGTTCACACTTTCTGCCTGGTGGTTAACATACATGGGCATATCAGCAGATTCGGGTTATGTAGGCTTGCCAGAACGAGAAACTCATAACTGTTGCAGTGTATGATTATTGCAGATAGCAATAATAATTAAGGTATATGCAATTAGCTCTTTCAGAGATGTGTCACTATATATAGTACATCATTCCCTTAAAAACTATAGGACGTTTATGGAGAATAAATAGATGCCGCCCAGGTGCCCCTGTTCCCATCGTGTGTTTACAGGGAGTGGGTCGTTATGCCTGGAGAGGAGGCCGTGGGGTGGATTTAACATGACTCCGGAAATAGTACTTCCTGGAATTTAGGTAAATACAGTGGTGGCATTCACAGCATATAAATGTTGACTGCTCATTTGAGTCAATTTCGTGTTTCAGCATAGCCTGAGTTCCGCCTGTCAGAGGGACTCACAGTCGACTGCTGTCACAACCCTGTGTTATGTGTTTATCTTGTAGACGGGGTATATGGAGAGGTTATGGCGGGGTTATGGAGATAACCCTGGTAACTGAACATGTGTACTTTTGATTTTGTCGTGCACTAGAATATAACATCAGAATAAATGATAACTTGGTATGATATAAAGGGTGAACCCTCGATTTTATTTTCTTGTACACTGCTTTCATCATTGACATCATTAGCCAGTTGGTGTATAAGGCAGGTAGTGGGCCATAGGGGCGACAGATACGATTTTCTTTAGGTGTTAACTGCATTAATCCATAATTAGAATATATGTATACACTGTAATAAGCAGCATATATCAAAGCTCTGTTTTGCAACGGTTGTAGCCGTTGCTGACCATTTTCATTTCAGGTATAGTTGTAATAAAGCTGCAGTATTCAGGTACAGGACGTATATCGTTCACATGTATGTGAAAAGGCTGTTAACTATTTGCAGATCTAAAGAGTTCATTACATACATTCCGTTTCAAAATTTATAGACCTCATATACCTTGAAGGGATCGAGGCAGTCAAAAGACCTGTTGTTTGACTGTAGATAGTATGTATACAGGAATATATTGATATGCAGGTTATTCAAAAATAAGACGGAGGAGCTCACGTAGGGGCGAATTGAACACATCTGTAAAGTGGAGGGCTATAGCACCAAAGACGACAAAGGAGCCTGTGTCATTATGCTCACAAGTCTAGAAAAACGGCATGCAGCCTTTGACAGGCTTTCTAAGCGATGACAAGTATCGATCCTCAGGGGGAGGGGCATTTTGAGAGGAGTCGACATTCATTTTCATTGTTTAGCTTATTAAAATGATCCAGTCCGCAATAACTCAAGAGGCAGTGGTGGGAGGGGTCAATTTAGACACAACTGGTGAGCCCCACCCTGCTCTATACAAACCGCCAACCCCGCGACAAGCAGTGATAAGAGCTGACAATGGTAGACACAAACAAAGGGGGAGGGTGGGGATTGTGAGTACGGCCGCAGAGATCAACGTTAGCTGTTAATTAAGGAGTGCTGGTTGTCCCAGGCCGCTGTGGTGTTCACCCTCCCCGTGCCAGATCCTGCTGTCGGCCTGCCCATGGCACGCACCTCTGCCAGTTGGTTGCCATAGTGCCAGCATCACATTAGATGCTATGCCTGTCCACACGTTTAACCCTCTCTAGTGAACAATGCAGTGTGGACGAAGGCAGAAATCCAAACAGAAAGCAAAACTAAACATGATAAGCGTTTTTATTGAGGGTGAAAATATTCAATACAACGTGCAACCGGGTGAGTCTAAAACATAATACTTTGGTAAAGCGATCATACGTGTCAAAATAGGGGCGATTGTCTTGGCATATACCCAGTAAACACCCTACGTAGTGCCAACGTAGCTCAGAGGTTTCTCTAAGTAGATGTCCAACCAAAAGGTTTGAGATTGGTAATTTTGGAAGGTTTGTAGACGTCAAAACATTAAGGTTTATTTACGTTCAACAGATGTAGACGTCGGATTTACGTTGATCTACCTCATTCAGATGTAAAAATTCTACGTTGATCTACGTTAAAAGACGTAACTTTTCAACTTCAATTGGCTAAATGACTTTTCCATGTCACACTAGGTGGCAGCACTATCAATTATGGAGAGAATATTATAGCTCTTTAACAAATCTACCACATTCAAGCAGTAAATTCTCATTAATTATGAATTCAATATCATGCAAATAAACTGTATTCAATAGAATATTAATATATAAAGGACAGGTGATTAAAATATTGTGCATGAATAGGTGCTTTGAGGCACTTTACTGTGAGGACACCACATTGGTGGTAATGGAAGAAATACAAAGCCTCTCTGCAGCCAAAACTATTCAACAGATCTATACTGTCAGGCTGTTCAATTGAACTATAAGAATATACTATGTAGAAAGAGATGAGATTGAAAATTATAGTAGTTACTTTGTATGGATATTGTTTGTAAATGTAAATTTGTCTGCGATATATTACAAGTCTTTGTCTGAGTCCCACTATGTAGAATTATATGTAATGTGTTAAAGATAGATCTAAGTCTTCAGGAGCTACGTAAATCAGACCTGCAGGTTTGAGATTGGTAAATAAACCTTAATGTTTTGACGTTGATAAACCTACTAAAATTACGTAGTTCAGACCAAAATTCAACGTAGATTTACATCTGACCAACGTCGTTGTGTTTACTGGGTACGTACATGTGCCTTATTTTCCGTTCCGAAAAGGTTGCTTATGATATGGCTGGGATACAACTGTGCACCACCACCGCCTCCCTTCCCACTACCCTCACCACTACCCTCCATGATCTAGATGAGCTTGAGCTGCTCCCAGACCAGCGGGGTCAATGCGGAGAGCAGCTCCCTTGACAGACTGAGTCAATAAAGAAATGGCCTACAATTCAATATCCAGCATTAGTGGGCACTAGGGGCTGGGACCGGCTGGCACTGGGCTCTCTGAGCGAAAAATTGCCCTATGACATTGACACTGAGCAGACCCAATAGTGAGCTGCTCAGGCCCAATAGTGAGCCGCACAGGCAATGTTTGCTCAACTTGACAGGCAGGGTCGCAACAGCTCACCACACATGCATCAGTGTGTAGTTTCATCATGTGGGAGTGCAATAGTCGATATGGAAAATACAAAACTAAAACACACGAAAACAGCATTACCCCATATTTTATTTCTGATTTGTCCAAGGCAAGTGCTTTACAAAAATTAAAGCCAATACCAGTAGATTCATTAATGATAATGTGCATGTGACCGTTATACACACACTAACAGAGGTATAGACATGCTATTGTACATCAGTCATGTCACCGTCATGTGTACAGGTGATATAGCCTTAATCCGGCCTCTCCATTCCCAACCCCCTGCTACCACCCCACCACCTCACCCCAGCAGTAACATGCCTGTCCGGCACAGCGGTCAGTTGACAGGCCATTGTTTTGACGCCCTTAAGTCAGCCTCCTACAATTAAAGGATTACAGACTGACTGACAATATACCCAGTCTCCTAGTCTCATTCATAGTTGTATTCCCTGAGGTCTGAAAGCTGGACCCCTATTATTTGAGACAACAGACCGCAGCCACACCCACCCTTAGTTCATTAAGCAGTTTGCACTAATTGATTGGCACAGGTGGTGCTATTTTTTTGAGCACCATTGAAGTAAAAGATGTAGCTCGAAATCGTCTCATTTTCATGTTTTAGAAATGAATATATATACCCATGTATACAAGCACAGAGATGATGTTTGTATTTCGCTCGGTCTCGTCCCCCTTAAAGGATTTAGATCATACATTCCTCAATCACTTTAAGGGTTTAGGGTAATTGTGAGGAGTACGTGATGGCCATTTTATGATTCAATAATGCCAGTGTGACCTAGAAACCGTAGAAATCTCAGGAATATTCATAAATGCGCCACTGAATCCTGACGTCCACTCTGGCCTGGGGCGCACTCTGGCGGATTATGGGGTGTGGGTTACGTCACGTGGCATGACGTGACGTCATAGTACGTCGCTTGTAATGACCGAGCTGTCTGTCAATTTGTCAGCACCTCATTTGCATAATATCTGCATCATTATTGTCATTTCGCATGTGCTATGCGACTTTCAGGTAGCGTCCTCTGGGAAGATATGTTGGCACTTCTAGAAGATTTATCCCATGCAATTCGTCATTACTATAATGATTACCCTTGTACCTTTGTTTTAGTTCTATTCCCGTAGGAAATACGTGAATGTCCTTTCTGTAGAGACATACTTTAATGATTCCACGTTTCTGCAGTCAAGATACATACGTTGTGAAGCTAATCCATGAGTTTGCTAAGCACAATGGGTACACCCAGTAGGTTTATGGTTCAGACATTACAGGTTATACAGGCATCTACGTTTTCCTGCATAACAAAACGATGTTGCCTACACAAAACACACTGAGCACTATTTTGTTTATCACCACCCATTCAGTACAGTCTGAGATGGTGTTGTTATTCCTAGATCGAATCTGTACAGTGTGTGCAGATGAGACAATGGAAAAATGGTGTGCATTCCAATCCCAACCCAAGGTGCCCCCTCCCTAAACCAGCCATAAGCCTTTGCCCCTCTTTCCTTGCCCTTCACGAATGGCGCCACTGGTGGTTTTTACAAATATAAGTCTTGTTTTCACCCATACCACCCTACTACTCTGTGGTGCATGGTTGGACTTTGATGTAGTGCCGCCCCGCCAGATCGTCTTTTTATATTAGCCCTGTCGTTTTGAGGACTGGCTCAAGGCTATTGCTGCTACCCTCCCCTACTCCCTCCCCAACTACTTCCAACCCACCCTCCTCCATTGTGCTGGTCGGTGTCCGACAGCAAGGGGACAAAAGCGCCGGCAGGGACCGTCATTTCATACCTGGACGATTCCTAAAGAGGCCCGCCACGGAGAGAACCCTAGCCAGTCAATATTTAATCATCAATTGATTATTTCAAATTCAAAATCGGGAGGGCGGGAACAGTGTGTGAAGTGGGATGTGTGTGTTCGGTGTGAGGGGGGGGGGGTGTTTGTGGGTTTCAGTGGTGGGGTTGCTGGATGGAAGGATTGAGTAGGAATGCCTTCTATGGCCGCTTTAGTCTCACCCCATTCTCCCCACTTCTAAACATGCAGCATGCTCAGACAGAAGCGACAAAGTCAGTAACCCATTCAGAGTAGCCCAAGGAGTGCAGTCGACCAAGGGCCTGTTAAGTGATTTTAAAAGGGTGATTATGTGTCTGATGTCCATGAAAGACCTGCTCCCCATTATCTAATACGCTTGTAATTTCATGGAGATGCCTAATGTGGGAGCGTCGATGGCTTTGTGTAGTGTGGTAACTGATCTAGGACTCTCTCTCTCCCTCTCTCTCCCTCTCTCTCCCCCCCCCCCTCTCTCTCTCTCTCTCTCTCTCTCTCTCTCCCTTCCTCAGTCATATCTGCGTAGTTCAAAATCATCATTTTGTAATGAGGCCCTTTAACCTTTAACCCCTTTAACCTCTGCTGGTATACACCATCCTTTGTTGTGGTTGATGTTTTTGTTTATAGGTTATTGATGGCAGCTGATGGCCTAGCGTTTCAGCCTAGTTTTTTACTTCGTCTTTTTATCACAAGCCCTCTCTTTATTTTGCATTTTCTTTAATAAGATCTCTTTAAACCCAAATAAAATAGCAGGTTCTTGATATCTCCTTTCTGACTTGTTTTCCTGCCCACAATAGACGAATGTAGTTACCTTCTATCAATCACTCCCCGCTGGGTAACTATAAAGGTACTGTGAGATGATACAAGCAGCCTGTCGGCCATTGTCAATCAGCTCTTCACAAAGCATAGAAAGCGATC
The DNA here is from genome assembly GCA_947462335.1 of Harmothoe impar. NCBI lineage: Eukaryota > Metazoa > Annelida > Polychaeta > Phyllodocida > Polynoidae > Harmothoe > Harmothoe impar. The sequence continues at coordinate 52,083,070 of OX381711.1, forward strand.
CAGCTGCAGTGCTCGATGGTGTTCTGGCAGGCCGTCTTCAGCAATTGCCTCAGGCGGCTGGAACCGCCAAGCCAGTCTTTAACGACCTGTGTTAGAAGGAAGGGGGCGATTAAAGACAATCGGTTAAGGGTAGGGTTTCTTGCAGCAGCAATCGTTACGTGGTGGGTGCAGTGCTTTGAGATCACTCCTGTAGGGACGGGAAAGGTATGGAGGATGGTGGCTGAGAGGCGGCAGGCTCTTGGGCAGAGAGACCTTGGGCGGAAGCCAGGCGCTGTCGTATCGGCTTTGCAGAGAGCCATACGTTCAAGCCTCTGGCTCTCTGCCGACCCATTTATGCTATATACTATTGGCATAGACTGATATACACATTGCTTTTGTATTTCAAATTTTAAACCGCATTATTTTAAACCGCATAAGAAAGCTGTCTTACCTACACTGATATTTTTATGCTGGTTTTTAGGTAAGTATTGGCCAACATCCTTAGTCGTTTTTTTGGCTCCCTATACGGCCAACCCAGTGGGGTGTTTCACAAGGAGAAAATAGATACAATTAATTTTACATGTTTTCTAAGACCAACTTAATATCACCCAATGTTAATTTTATCTTGGTGTTTCACAAGTTTCAATTGTATCTATGGTTGTATACTGAGATACAATTGAAGATAATAATGCGGCTTGTGAAACACCAACATAAGACTAACATTTGGTAAAAGTTAGTCAACCTTAATAACCATGTAGAATTAATCTTAAATATGCTCCCCTTGTATGATGATCACATAGGATCAACATAAGTGTTGTTTAAATGTGTATAACCAGTTTATTTTCATCCTGAATAAACAGATATTTGCAGGGATTCTTGTGTGTAGTATGACACATATATTGCATGAAAAAAACGTGAAAAAATATGTAAGGAAAATATTAGCGGGCATGGTATGAGCTCTACGCTAATATGCATTGTGAAACACTTATACATTAGTTGTATCTAGATTGTAGGCCAAAGACCCTGACTTAACATCTTGGTTGTAGACCTTTGTGAAACACTTTTTATAAGCAGTATACAATTGATACAACCAAATGTCGGTCTTAGTGGTCATATACAATTAACAACTCCTATAGAAACACTTATTCTACAATTAATTGTATGTCCCCCTTGTGAAACACCCCACAGGTCAGTCAGATCAGTCAATGCTGACCAACCCACCTTAGTCTTTTGATTTCGGGGAATGATAGGAATATCAGGGTTAAGGTCAAATCCCATAATGCGAAAAATGGGCCTGAAAGTGTTGTATATTGACATAAAAACAAGGGGCAACTGTTGCCAATATTGTAAATCACAACACTTGTCCCATGATCTTATGCTTCTCCAAATCCCACAGTGGTCAATAATAGGCAAGCAAAGTGTTGCGTGCAGGACTGGTTAATGGATCTGTTTGAGGGGAGTTACTTCACAGTATGATTTGTCCTCATGATTCCCTCTCAATTAGCCTAAAGATATTTGGAGTGTCCCCCCTATATAAGCCAAATCTTTGACATATTCCAATATATTGTGATATTCCCAAATTACAAGACAAAGGCAACTCTTTCTCACCGATTTGGGCCTGTCTTAGCTAAAATAGGGCTCAAAATTGGCAATAAGACCAATTCACAACATTTTCTGACCCTCTCTTGCGTTGTGGGATTTGACCTTTAGTCGATATGACTTAAATTTGAAGATTTTAGATTAATCTTCAAATTTAAACCGTTATGGTGAATGAGTTTTTGAACTTGGGAGATGTAAAGCAAAAAAGAATACTATTCGTTAGACATTATTACTTCTAAGAAGAATTTGAAGTTGGATTTATTCAATTTGAGAGTATGTTAAGTATGACATATATTTTTTTGTATATGCATGTAACAACAGCTTCTCAGTTGACCTGTTAACAAAATATGGTCCCAATAGACTTTCATCGTGACAGTTTTATCTGACAATGAGCTGTACATATGCCCATATGTCACCCTTATTTGTTTAGCAGTAAGCCGGTTTCACCAGACAGAGCTAATGTCTCGGCTTCATGAGCTGTAGGTTAACATCCAACAGAGGGACTGTTACATCATACTCGTTGCCTCTGGGCAGGGATGTTCACACGACTGGGTCTCCATGGGGTAGTCAAACAATCAGTCTTTATTTCTCTCTGATCCCCAGTGTCACCAATTTATCTCCTCCCAGACCTCATTTAGTCACATAGGTAATTAATAGTCCTGAATGCCCCCGGGACATGATGTTGATGTGTACATATTGGTAGGATCCAGATAATTAGATTTTGTTTCTTTCTTTGTGTGGTTTCGCATGCAATAGGTCATTCCATATTTAGAGTCCATTCTTTGTATAAAATATGTTCATATATAAGCGTGTGTATAAAGGGCTATGTGGTATTTGCATCGTTTATTCTCAATGACTGCTATAATTATAATCAGTCTTTCAAAGCAAGTCTAGCTAACTATGTTAAACATATTTTACATGGTTGGCAAATCATCTATTTTCAGATGCATGACATCCGCCTTTGGCCATTGATTCGTCATCACGACTACAACGTTTCTTCTCCAGAGTTAACTGTAAGTAAAACAATATGCATCGTTAATCATCTAGATCACAGCAGCAGTTCTGCTAAAATATTTATTAAGAATATAACTATTCTAGAAGTAGGACGACGCTATACGTGTATTTACTGACCAAGAGAAAATTCAGGGAATCGGTTATAGTAAAAGCTTAATTCACATCTATATGCTGCATATAACCAGATTTTTCTTCCATCCACAACATGCAGAAAAGAACCGTGTGATCACCTCCTGCCTCAAGACATCAAGCAATCCAATTACTTTATCTTACCACAAAGTACTTCCTTCTGGAATCGGATGATTTTTCAACAATCTATAGAACTCCCAGCCGAATTCCCAGGTAAGTTTATATTAAAGGTCAAATCCCACAACGCGAAAAAGGTGCCAGAAAGTGTTGATTATTGATATAAAAACAAGGGGCAACTGTTGCCAATATTGTAAATTGCAACACTTGTCCCATGATCCTATGCCTCTCCAAATCCCACAGTGGTCAATGATAGGCAAGCAAAGTGTTGCGTGTGGGACTGGTTAATGGATCTGTTTGAGGGGAGTTACTTCACAGTATGATTTGTCCTCACTATTCCCTCTCAATTAGCCTTAAGATATTTGGAGTGTCCCCCCTATATAAACCAAATCGTTAAAATATTCCAATAAGCAACATTTTCTAGGCCTTCTGGGGGAAAATATCTAACTCTTTTGATCCTTGTGATTTCCCAAATCACAAGACAAAGGCAACACTTTCTCACCAATTTGGGCCTGTCTTAGCCAATATAGGGCCCAAAATCGGCAATAAGACCAATTCACAACATTTTCTGGCCCTCTCTCGCGTTGTGGGATTTGACCTTGAACTCCCCGTGTGTCCTTACATACAGTTTACACGTTCATTTGATTGCTCCTCAGTAATGCATATTCCATGTCATCTGATTTTGGTTTTACTTAGATCCTATTTTCATTGCCAAAAGTGTTAATATTCTGTGCTAGTAATATATTCTGTACATCCCACCTTTGAAACACGGGTTTGTTGAAGAATCCACGGAACAGACCTCAGGCAACCCGACCCTAGCTTCCAAAGAGGACCGACCCTAGCTTTTTTCACAATTCTTGTGATTTTCATTAAAAATTACCATCTGTTTTTATTTTTTAGCAATTTATTGAGTCAAGAACTTCAAGAAATGGACTTTTAAGAGAAATATAACTTCTTGATATTCCTAGTTATATTAGAGATATTGGTGAATCCTGCTGATGAGTCGTGAGTCGATGTGGCAATTCACAACTCATTCCTTGTACATGTATCTTCAGGATTAAAACATTTGAAGTGAATTTGAATTAAAATCCTACCTACCTACCCTAATTTTCAGAGCCATGTTGCCTTAAAAACACCTGTTCTTTTTTGCCTAAAACATACTTCTCTTTGGGACATGGATTAAGATACGGAGACAAGTTCTTTACATTTCTAAGTATAGAGGTGACCAAAGCGACCAGTCATAATGAGGTTGGCTCTATAGCTATATTATAGGGAATGCTACAGTTACCTCTACTACTGCCTCACAGCGTCATATAGTTGGGGGGGGGGGCAAATGCCTCCATGTGGTTGGGAAGCTGTAGGCCTACCATGATGGCACCGCTCCACTGAACTCTATGTTATTTTCTGTCCCTAGGTTGTAGTTGTCTACAGTTTCTGTACGATAAGAATACATATTTGAAGAAATTGCTTATCCACCAGACGGGTTGAATTATGTTCATGGTGTTTTATTGGGATTGAAGGAACATCGAAATCTGGGAGATTGGGTTTGATGATGCAACGTTTCGTGAACTTTAGAACACTTATTCAGGCAGATGGTCCATATATACATATTGCATGTACATGTATAAGAAAGTTTCAATCTCATTTATGATATAGGAACACATATACTGAGTAGTATCCATCTTTATAACGTTTTTATAGTTAACTTTAACTAGGTAAGACATGGTTCATTTTATACCCGATGAAACGTAGCTCAGTCCGGAGTTATATAATTAGGAGCCATCTACGACTGTAACCTTCCCTACACGGCCTTGGGTGGTATCCTTATACCCCCAGCCCCCCCCCATCCAGTCAATACCTCACCTCAACCCATACAACCCTGTAATTATTACACGTGTCTGTTACATCGTTTCTCCTCCAGCAGCCACTCGGCAGTGTGTAGAATATCATGGTGTACCTCCAGTACTGGGTTACTGCCATGGTGGTACACACGTCTCTCCTGTATGCTTCCCTGCAAATATTGACAACCATACATCAGTATAGTGCTTTTCTGCTTCACCCAAATACTACGCGACCTTCCGCATAACGAGCGTGCCCATAGACAGCAAATACATTTCTCAGTGCATCATGGACGGAGCTGTTCTCCCTGTCAGATGAATAATATGCTGGCAGAGGTTTCAGTACACCATGGGGGATACCGTAGTGGCTTGAATAAGCGCACCTGCGCTTATTAATTTCGATGGTACCATTTACCCTGCGCTTATACAAGACCTGCGCTTATTCAAGATACAAAAATGGCCTAAATTTTCATTTCAGTACCCTCATTTACCCTGCGCTTATTCAAGACCTGCGCTTATTTGAGACCCCTGCGCTTATTCAAGCCACTATGGTATGCACAACGAAAAGAGAAGAGAGTTGGTTGTATTTGTCGCACTACCACCTCGGTATGCATGCCTTCTCATTAAGCAGTACAGCTGTGTAGTGATAGTGCTGGTGAGGCGAGGTGACCTTGTTCAGTACACAATAAGTATTCCTTAGGCAATGTCCAGGCCATCATGGTTGGCTAGGTGTATCACCAGTCCCCTCCAGCGCAGGTAACCCAACACCCAATACTAAATACCCACGTCGTCCATCCTCTGCCGTGTTCCTGTGAGATAACCCCAGCACAACGCCTGATCATGTTACCAAGTTAATTTGAGAAACAAATAAAAAGAAGAGCATCATGACAAAAATAATAGTAAGCCTTACTTCCTTCAGGGGGGTCGTGGCATGTACACTCGATTTCCTCGGATAAATGGGGATTCTTGGCCTCTGATCAAGATGGTATTGTTTATCCTGGAAGGAGACGACTTTTTGAAAAGGGAGGCAAAAGTTGTGGAAAGACTCGTTAGACACGGAGGCTACAGTGTACTTAAATTTTGCCGCCACATTGACGCTGCAGACGACAATCGGCCGCCGATCACAAGACTGCGATCAATTACACCACGGCTCTGACCGAGAATCGATCCTCAAGGGTTGATACTTTCTAACCCCTCTCCTGGATGGGAGTGGTTTTCCTGTCCGCCAGAGCGCCTCAGAATTGGTGCCAATTAGAACCAGGAGCGGTGTTTGGGTGTTATTTTTCTCCCTCTAGGCTCATTAATTTTGACACGGGCGGGTGTGGTATACTCCCAGAAAGTCCTAGCGCACAAGATGAGCAGGGATTTAGTCGGGAATTAATAGTTTCACACAGAAGACCAGTGATGCCGTCCTCTCATCAGTAATAACCCGTTCTGGGGCTGTTTATTAGAGAGGGAGGCAATGTCGTCTGCCTGCAGGCCCTGGGACAACTTCTCACCAAGTTGGGGTTGTTATAGAGGGAAGGCTAAAAGAAGGAGGGGGTGTAAGTTGAGCAGGGTACAAATATACATAGCCCAACGTTCAAGCGGTCGCAAGCCAGAATAATAACCCATCCACACACTGTCTTTATCCACAGAGCACTTCCATGTTATTGTGGGTATGGAGATGTGCTTAGGAAATTACCCTATTCAGCAGCAAACCTACACAGAAGTGTTTATTCCCGGGGTGTGGGAGTGGTTTACAAGGGAGTGGCTTGGGGCTGTATGGAGCTGGGGTAGAAGAGAGTTGGGCAAGCAGTTAGATGTATTTGAAAAAGAGAGGGGGCTTCCAGGGGGTAAAGGGGGGGGGGGTAGAGGGGAGGGGGTAAGGGGTTAGGGTATGGGAGAGTGAGGAGGCCAAGGGATCACTGCGTCATGGCGCCTCCTCACGGCCAGTTCTCACGTCCCAGATCGACTGGTTTAGCCTTCTCTCACGTCCCCGATTTTCGGCTGGTAGGACGTGTATAGCTCGCCCCTGTCGGCGCGCACTGGCCGACCTCTGCTACAGGGCCGCGTCATGTTGGAAAAGGGCACAGGCAGGCACTGGGCAAAAAGTGCCGCCTGCTACATCAAAGCTGACCCTTGTGGCCGCAGGTCATGCCATGCCGATACAACCCATCTCTGCCCCCTTCAAATTAGACGGTGAAGGGCTATGGAGGAGAAGGGAGGGGGGCGGGTCTCCGTGTGGCCTATGGTGTGGCTTACCCTCCCCCCCCCCCCATATCCTCATACTGCCCCTCTTCACCCTGGTTTGCTCGGCTGGAAAATGCGTCCCATGCCAGGCCACCACAGGTCGGGGTAGGAGAAGGGTTAGAGGGGGAACATGGAAGTGTAGGGGGTGGGACATACAGGGGGTGTAGGGGGTGTAGGAGAGGAAAAACCAATGATATCCAATCTATGGGCTGTACCCCTTCTATGCACTGCCTCCCCAATAACATGACCAATACCCGACTCCCACCCTGTAGTCCCTGCTGGTAACCACGACCTGAGGGGGTGGGATTTACATGGATTCATGAACTTCATACACGAAGAAACCAACAGAATCGTGTTCAGAATATTTTAATGAATTGTGCCTTCCTATTCAATGAGATGATGTTATCATAGTCCAAATATAAATACCTCAATAGTGTCATGCCCCTTCGACATTTATAAACCACACGTTATTGTATGGGTCGATTCGCTAAAGAAGAGAGTGTATAGGCCTACATTCACAAATTGCAATACACACAGGGGCGGATCCAGGAATTTGAAAAGGGGGGGGGGGGGGTCCACCAGACACGAAAAGTGATGATTAAAGAAATCTTTAAAAATTTCAAAAAGGGGGGGGGGTCCGGACCCCCAGGACTTCCCCCCTCCCCTGGATCCGCCCCTGGACACGTATAGATTTACCATAGTTATGAATTTATTTGATGTCATTCAACAATATAATACTAGCAGGTGAGCAGAGGGAAATAACTATACTGAGAACAAATTTTGTGAATTATAACTGCATGCTTGTATTTTATATAAAGCCATGGAATTTTTTGGCACCTCTGTTTTAAATAGAGGTTTAATTGTATTTAGTATACATACATTTCAGAAAAATATATAATGAAAAATTACCGGACAGAGATGTATGGACGAGGCAGAATTGGGATGCGTGATGGTTTCAGGAGTGGAGGGGGGTTGGGGTGGTGGTTCTGACTCAGGGCCCGAGCTGGCAAGCTTCCCGACCGGCAGCAGATAAGTCCAGGTCGGACAAAAAGACGAAGTCTCGGTATCCCTGCTCCTCCAACCTACCCCCCCCCCCGCCCCCGACAACCCCGCCAGGCCTCGGGTCCTTAGCCAACTGGAGCCAACCGAATTAAACCTGTTCAGTTGCCTTAGTATTGAACGTGTTCTTTTATAGTTTACATATCCCGTTTATAGATTATACTTTGTTAGACTAAGGGTGTCAAAGATGGCATGAGACTCACGTAAGTTTAACATTTTGGTGTCCCATGATAGAATCTCCCTGAAAAACGTGCCAAGTATCATGTCAGTTAACTTTATGGGATCCGAATTTGGATCATGCAGATCATGCCACCCAGTGGGCCGGGCCACCGTGATCCTTCCCCCTATTAATGACCAAAAACATTGGCTGCTTAATGAATCATTTCGGAGGTCAAGCGAAAGTGAACTCCTGCCCCCCCCCCCCCCCCCCCATCCACCCGTCCTCCACTTCTATCCAATCCTCTACCTTTTTTCTGTCCCACCTCCTGACTCCTTTGTACTCCTTCCCCTTCCCATCACTTGACGCCCTTCCCCTCGACCGATAACACAATGCCCTAATCCTATATACGACCAATATACACATAGCTAATTACTCCCCCTACCCCACCCTTCTTTTCCTTCCCCTCCACCCCCACCCACCCGGAGAGTCCCCCCTCTCCCTCCTCCACCCCCTCCACCCCATTCTGCAGCACGATATGCCTGTCCATACCACGTGACTCAGACGCCCCCGGTCGACGAGAGCCTCACTTTGGATCACGTGCGCTGATTGGTTAGTGGAAGTCACATGACCGCTGAATCATCGTGCGGCACGAGAGTTCATCACGAGATGTCACGAGACGTCAGGCTCAAGTCGCTTTGTTTCGGCTCCTTTCGTTATCCCAGTCCCACTTGACATTAATCAGGTATCTATTGAACTCCGAACAACTTCGGATCAATAGTGTTAAAAAAACCACGATGGTTCATGAATTAAAGCATGGGGGCTCTTTTTACTTATGCGCAATATGAAGTAAAATCTTGTTCCAAATTGAGACACTGTTGTATAGAAAAACAGTAAAGGTCTGTCCGGTAAGGCTTAAACGAATATGTGTGTTACTGGTTGACATGGGGGGGGGGGGGGTATATGTAGAGTGTGTTTTTGGCTTGTATGTTTATTGTTAGCAACTGCCATCTCAGAGATGGTATTTAAGGCCTGGACACATTAGTTCATATTCCCTATCACTAGTATCAGGGCAGACTCAGTAATGTGCAGTGAACACCAACTACTGCAGAATATCGCTCTCCGCAGTCATAGCCATTCACAATATAAAAGACCTTTTTTTTTTAGTTTATTCACGAGCTTTCAGCGTATACTAGTATCTACAACTAACTGTTTTAGATGTAGTCACCGTTGGGAATAAAAATGAAGTCGCATTGGTGGGTGACTGTTCTAGATGCAGTCAATTTATTTACATTGTACGATGTTTTGGGAATGTGAATGGCTGCAATGGAAGAAATGTATTTAACATGGAGATGTGTCGTTTAGAAGGGAGGAATAATATATGACGTGTATGACTATCATACAGCAATAATGATTCTCATATGTTTTGCACAGTTTATTATAACACGTAAAGATGATACCACTTGCGGCCCTAACGAATTCTCAGATCCCACAGGTTAAAGACACAATTTGACACCCCAAGAAGCACAGTAAGCACAGCCTCGATCTAGCATCGATCGTTTGCGCATGTCTTAGATGTGCCTATGCCGAGTGCACATGTATATTTGATGTGCTGGTTGGAACAGACGAACGCCGGCCCCAGCAGCACTTCAGCAGACGACATCAAAAATTCACAGCCAGGCTTTTGGCGCCATTGTGCACACGACCAACTCCTGAATGCCTAATACGACGCCTGAAGCCACCGACTGCGGCTGTATTCTCAGCTACTGCGGCCTCGAGGAAAAATGGAGAAAAATTAAAGAAATTGACCGACCAAACCCCCCAATTTGACAAAGGCCCAAGGCTTGTCGGGTGTTATTGGAGAGGGGGATGTGTGGCGGTGACAAGCTCGGACAAAGCGGTCTCGAATCCTATTTTATGCTGAGGTGCTTCCCAGTAGCAAAGTTCACCCTAATTTTATACACTTTCTTACAAGCCAGTCTGTATTTCGAAACCTTGTTATAGGGTTGTTGAACATCCCATCCACGATTGTATCCTTTTTCCTTATGGAATCTATAAGGTCAACGCTTGTACTGATTTGTTTGTTTCTGGGTCATGATATAAATTTCACAATTGGAATTCATGGAAACGATAATGAACTTGATATACATGTAGTCCCTTACAAGAATATGCTATACATGTGTATATAGCTAAGCATCACAAGAAAACGTAACTAGGGCACACACACCTAGCTGGCAATAACGGCTATACGTAATACACAACAGAAATTACTAATATGTGCCTCCTAGAAGGGAAAGGTAGCCAGTATACCACACATACCATATAACACAAAGCAACTCCAATTATTTGTTTGAAGTGTTTTTTCAGAGGTTATTTCACTCGTGAATTTCAAATTACATGTGGTTTCCTTTGAGTTAGCTGAACAGCTGAACGAAGGGGTAGTGGTGCTGGTTGCGTGGGGTTTAGAACACTGCTCCAGGCGAAACCAGTTCTCCCCATCTGTCTCGATATTGGGCGCCAATACTGGTACTTTTGGCAATGGTTGTACCCACCTAGATATGAGAAAAGGAAATGCTTCCTTGGCTAAAGGTGCGATATGGATTCCATCATGGTATATCAGCGTATCTGTTCGACCATCTTCATCTGTAGTGTAGGAGAGAACACCTATACATTACGATCAGATAACGACATTATAAACCAGCAGGAGGGTATTGTGCTTTCTGAATGCACACTAAGGACAGATAACACATTAGATACCATACATAGGGACATGTTTCATATTTTACATTTCAATGTATTGATATTTCGTTTCCTGTTTTCCCTGTGTCTCCACATGAGGATACACCCCTTGTTTTACTGGGTACAAGTCTGCCGATTGTACCCATACTAGGTGCCATATGTATGACCCTGATAACGAATTCTACACCCAGTAACAGCAGCACATGTATAATGTATAGACGCCTTATATACAGCGCTATAAAGAATGCTGATACAGGGTAGGGTGTTCTTTTCTACAGTACCCCCCCCCCCCCCACCAACACACACAACCAAGGAGAGGCCTTGCCACTCACAATGCCCAGCCCCCTATGCACCAAGTAACCCACTTGCCATAGAGGCGTATCTGCCCCCCTCTCCACAGTAACGCCCCTGGCGTCCTGCCATTCGCTGCCCGCGGCACCAGGCCGTGACATCATGATAAAATCAGCCAATCAGGTGAAAGGCGAGCCAGCGCCCTCTGTATGCAGTTTGTTTCCCTCCCACCCCCAGCCCCAGTTTTGTATCCTCAGTCCCGGGCCCCCTATCATCCCTGCTATGGGACAAGGACTAGAACCCAGCGGCCCGGTTCCTGTATCACTATAGGGCAATGATGATGATACACATAATGGTGGTCCATAGGGGGTGAATTGTCTGTAATGATAGCGTATGATGTTGTGTAAATGAAGGGAAATGACACATGCTGATGAAAGACAAACTACCAACACCTACATAATCTGAGTAGTGTATACCGTGTGAAATGGTGGGCATTATGACTCAGCAGTAAAACGGCATGGAAGTACCAACATGTGTTTTTTGTGAGACTTTCATCTGTAGCTCGGGTAAAATATGATAGTTCCCACACATTATTTATCCAGGCATCAGTTGTTTCTTGAAGTCATGGGAAAGTCCATAAATGGTACGTCGATTCCTTTCGCCATTGTAATTTGACTGGTACACATGTATTATGATGCGTCTACTAATATCTCCCAATGTGGAAAGTTATTAAGTTTAGATGAAATGCAGAATGATATCAAATTAGTTTATGCATTGATTTACTCTCCACTTGAAAATATTATCAGATGATCATGAAATGCATTGACCTTGTGTGGAACCATAATACATACATTTGTGGACAGATCTTTCTCTGCTTGAGTTGCTCCTCTCTCCAAAATTTACAACGTCCATTAGCACACTATTTCAGGATGGAGCCTGTCAGGTTGTGCTATATGGTCTAGGGCATAACAATATAATAGGATGTCACCTAAGTTCGGGTAGTTCTCCATGACCCCCGCTCCTCCGACGCGATTGTGGGTCATCATTTGCCACTTGAACTACGCACATTTACATATAGGTGTATATATATATATATATATATATATATATATATATATATATATATATATATATATATATATATATATACATGTATATACCAATGCCATCATTTACCATGCACTTCCCTCTCCCAATTTTGATGACTATATTATACACCTCAATGTGCATGGTTCTGGAAGAGAGAAGTCCCCACACTGTTAGAAGTAACCACTGTAAATTTACAGCAAAATGTTCTGGCAGTTTCGGTTTCAGCACATTTTGCTGTAAATTTACAGCAACTCAAGTGCTGTAATTTTACAGTATATTCTTCCGTTCAATTACAGAAAAATCTACTGGAACCAAAACTGCCAGCACATTTTGCTGTAAATTTACAGTATTTTGTATGCTGTGATTTAACAGCAGATAGTACTGTAAATGCCATAAGGTGAGTTTCTTTTATCATTAATTATTGTTACTATCAATTGATCCCAATTGATATGCATGGAGAGAACCTTCCTGCATTACTTCAGTTGCATTATGGATAACAAACATTACACAATGTAATGGTTTTAACTTTTATCCAGCTGAACTGTATTTGATACCAGCACTAACCAGTTCAGAGAGTTAAGGATTTAGTTTTTACCACAGATGTGGTATCTATTACATACTTTTGCAGATACATGCATTATTTGGCACATTTCTGTAAGTTGAAATACTTTATACAATAACTTACTGAAGTTTCTCTCACACATACATATTTCACTATGTTTTGACACAGAGGGGGCTTTATTTACCCCCAAAAATACAGTGTGTACAAGATGCTGCCACGATGTGGGAAGAAATCTACAGATCATGTGCTGTAAATTTACAGCAACATTGCTGTGAATCTGATTTACAGCACAGAAATCAGTAAATATACAGCAAATAGTTGTATTTCCGACTACAGTAAAATGTTCTGTAAATTTACAGTATATTGTGCTGTAAGCTAACAGTAACTATTTACAGTGCATGTATACGTCAGATACAAGTGACACAAAAGAAACGAAGAAACAACAGTCCTGTATGTATATACCTACATGAGGGCGGGGGGCTTATAAGATGAGACCCAATGCAAAACCTTCACGAGGAGGATACCCAGCTAACAGTAATACGTCGTATTACGTCTAAACATGACATTTTGCCACTATAAGGAGCCATAGAGAAACGTTATATATCATGTTGCATGTGTATAACGTTTTTTTTTGTTTAAAGGAAAAAGCCAGCCCTATTTAGCAAAGAAGCCTGCCCATCACTACAGCTAAAAGCCAAGTAAACCTCCGTTCATTTGGGTTTGCTGGCCGTGATAAATCTGAACCATGCTGGAGAGGACTGAATGAATTTGGACTCCTCCACAAAGTGCCACAGCACTCGTTTTGAAAAAGAAACACGAAAAAAGGGCCACTCACTAATAAGTATCTGATCTGGGCAAATTGGTTTTTGTATGGGGTTCTAACAGCATAGGTTTTACAGCCATATATTAGCATTTGTGCCTATGCATTGTTTCGATGACACGAATAACACTTAAGTAATTTTAAAGAGGTCGAAGGAAGCCACACAGGAAGCCACGAATTTAGCAAGATCGATGTTTCACTATGCATGTATTGCTTTACTCACCATACAGGCTGAAGGGAGTTTCTTTGAGGTTATATGCAAACCCACATGAAGTTGCATTTTTAGACTCTTAATTAAATGAGTTTTACCCCCTACTGTATAGGATCTTCCATAAACGATATGATATGTTGGTATATATATATATATATATATATATATATATATATATATATATATATATATATATATATATATATATATATAGGGTTGATTCTGTTAAAATGGGACACTTAAGCCATACTCTGACTTTGTGTACCATTCACACATTTGGTACGAATAGTAGAAAATGTCAAACACATCAAATAGGTTCAATATTTATTCCTTTAAACAAAAATATAAAAAAGATTTGAAATACCTTAACCAATGTTGCCTAAATAGCCCATTTCTTAGAGATGCCATTTTACTTGTATTTTTGGTAAAGTGGGACACTTGCTTCATGTAAAATGGGACAATTGATAAGAATTGACCCCCATACTTTATAATCCATATGACAAAAATGGTAAATGTCAATTTTTGAAGGTGAGATATATATTTTGATGCACTACATCAAAAACATTAAGGAAATATATGTAGGGTCCTATACAGGAATGAATCAAGTACACAGAGTATAAATGCAAAACTGCCAAAATACTGCGCATGTGGGCCTAACTATGGGCTAGCTACACTACATTACGTCACGTGACAACATATTTGTACCCAACTGAATCTATATCCTAAAATTATTTTTTACAAAGTGCTGAATAATTTTATACACAATTATATAGCTCATACTCTTAATTGTAAGCATCTGAAATGAAATGTTTTGTTAATGAGGTAGTAATGCAGGAGCATTTCAGGGGCATATTAATTACCATAAATAACTATTTATGGCAATAATTTCTATGAATTGTAAGAAGGTAGTATTGGTGAATGATTTCTACGGTTTTAGACTCAATGTATATCAAGTACCAATTCTAAATGAATTAGCTACAGATTTTACCATTCAACATCATAATGTATGATTAAAAATCATTAAAGTTAAGAAATATTACGATTATTAGCTGAAATTATGATGGAAGTCAATGGATCACTGATGGAAGTCAATAGTTCGCTCAACCTAAATAATGATCATGAGTTAAGTCACTAGATCAACGACAATCTGGATCACTAACAAAGCCCTATTTTGGCTGTTGTACTTAATATTTTGGTATTATTTACACAACTAGGTATTGTTATGAGATTTTCTATAATACTTCTTCTCATTATAAATCAAAATATGGGCAAATCAGGTAATGATACTCTGAGAAAGGGGATTAATATAGTGTCCCATTTAATCTGAATCTGCCTGTCCCACTTAACCTAACACCTTCAGCTAAAGTGGGACACTTTCATTTAAGGTCTCAATGTACTTCATTTCAATATCTGACTAATAAAAAAATATCACGATGTAAAGAAACAATATATGTATCTAATATATACATACATTTTGAAATATCATGTTATCATTCTTAGTACCACTACTAACAAAAAATTGTAGTATTTCTTATGTAATTCCGAATTTATAGCGGCAAAAGCTCTCCACCCATATCATTTTGAAATTTAGAAGGTATGATTACCTCTTAACTTTGGTGAAATAGGTACAGTTAAGAGGGGTCAAACATATATTTCCAAGAAAAAAATAAAATTTTACACTCAGGAAAGAAAATAACCTCTAAAAATGGCCTTAATGTTAATTGTCCCACTTTACCTGATGTCCCACTTTACCTGAATCAACCCTATATATATATAGTGAAGCCATTCTTGGCACTGGCTTTCCATGGGCCCTGCGATGATATTATTTGACATAATACATGTACATATAGTTTTAATTTATGTTCAGCCTTCAGGACTGTAATGCTCATTGTGTCGTTACACTAATATTCTCTAGCTTTAACACGTTAGTCAGTAGTGCCTAGCCCAGAACATTGTTCATTTAGGTTGTAAAGTACTTAAAATGACAATCTCATATTCAGAAATGACTAAATGTCTCACAAATTGCACACGAGATCACAGCCGAGTCTGTCAGAAGACTTTTCTAGGGGGTGCACTTAAAAGTGGTCTTTGCATGTGACGTGAAACATTTGATGTGCTTTTCAGGGTGTATAATTATATACAATTACATCCTTGATTCTAAACTGGATTACTCATTTTAACATCCTTATTGTTCCTAAGGAGGGTTAGTCAGTATTTATTCACCTGACTAACCTGAGTTGGGCGTATAGGGAGTCACAAATGACTAACTAGGTTAGGCACTACAGACTAAGGTTTTAAGCATAAGGATTATCAGTCTATGCAATGGGACTTATATATATATGTACAGTCAGACAGAAAAACTATCTTTGACTTAATATTGTCCTGTATACACACATATTTGACTTTATATTGCCCTATATACACAACAGCACAAACCGTGTCAGTTGGTCTGCCTAATAACACCATTGTTCTGCTGACTTAGTCTGTGGCATGTGCAAAATATGTTTGGCTACAATATGCCTAGAACATGCTTCATTGCCTGGTATATACACATACGGTGGTGGCTGCATGTACATAATGCTCAGCCAGCCGATGGCTGCCAGCCACAGGACCCCAGACTTCAATACACATGTGCAGTAAATAGAGCCTGGCAGCCTGCACAAAGGGTGCCAAGAGAATACCTTCCCTACTAGGCCATGAAATGTGGTTATTCCACCATCATATATACCAGTCTATATCACATGACTTGTAGAGAACACCAGTTAGCATAGGGTATAGCCCAGGGGTATAGCCTCACCCCTCCCTGCTTCTATACCTCCCAACCTCTATCATCCTCACTACCTCCCCTTGGCCCTATAGTCCTACACATGTATAAACAATCGTCCAGGGATCCAAATACAAGAGCCAATAGTGGACACGGTGATGGAGCCTGATGGGGGTTACACGGGGCGGTGGGCCGTGCCAGCTCACTCCCTGATGGTTTCATAAACAATATTTTAGTTAGCTTCCATTCTGACCCAGCCATTCCACTCACCATGAAGCCAGCAACGACGCCAGTCGGAATTGAGGCCGAGTTCCGGTCGCACTGCACCCTGCCCTCTGGTGGGCTCTTGGGAAATCAGTGGTGGTTTCATCCCTTTGCCCTTAGTTGCCTCACCCCTGTCGGCCTGCCCGACCCGTTGCAACGCCGCTGATGCAGCCGGGACGAGGTCAGGTTGTTGTCGTCCACCCTTTTTACGGTGCTTTGCAGGGGGTCATCCGTTGTGCGATAATCCCTGAAGGTCAAGGGAACGCCCGATGATCACGTGCCCAGGGCGCATGCCCTGTGAAGGGGTCAGACCGGAAGTAAATGGATGCCAGTATATAATGGGAATGGAGACATCAGAGTAGCTGAATACATCTCTGTAGGTTAACAGCTACAACTCACGGCCACTCGTCCTCCTCATAGTAGTGGGTCCTGTTTATGTACCTGCTCATAGGGTGTATGGTGCATGTAAATCTATATAATCATGGTGTACAGAAGTAAGAGTTTCGTGTTGGTCATATTACAGTATTTTCTTACTTATACCCACATAAGGGCTTGGTGTTGGTGTAATGCCGACACTTTTTTGCATATGTTCTACTGATATAACAAATGACATACCAAAAAATGTACATGTGACCACTGGTGATCACCACAGGTCGTCTTAATGACAACCTAATTTTAGGGCTAAATATCGTCAATATGACGACCCTATAATGACCAGGGGGTACGTGCTCTCGACACCAGCACAGTTATCACCCTAAAGTCGTCGCCACTGACGACCTTATGGCCCTATGGGGTTTTCAGTGTATATACCATTGTGCAATATAAAGATGTGTTGTATATATTGCAATGTACATAAACTTCACACCATATTTGATATGATGTTACAAACGTTGTTTATTGTTGGGGGTTGGGGCAAAGATTTCGGTCAGTTCTCTGATATAATCATCCAAAAGAATTGCTCCATAAAGGGTTTCGAGAGACAATTAATGAGTTATGCACTAGGCCAAAGAGCAAATAATATAAGGATTCTTTGCTCTTTGCCTAAACCCTATAGGGTAATGTGACCAAGAGATGGGTTTTGTTCCTTCCATTGCTCTTTGTGGGCAATACAATATATGTCACACATACCTGCCAGCTTGTAGTATGATTTTCATAATTAGAGTGGTTTGAAAGCATGATCATAAATGATTGCGGCATGTTCAACGTGAGTGGTTGACCTAATGTACCACTCATATGATAATGATCAATTGGTGAAAATGGCATTAGAATGATAGAAATATCTTGCAAGTACAGATACACCCCTTTTGTCATTTTAAGTTTATCATTAATCACCATCGGGTTTGATGTAAATTTAGCTCTAGAAACACAGTAGGTACAGTAAGGCTAACTCAAAGTATATTTTTCAAACACCTGTGGTGAACAAAGAAGTAAATGCCAGTGTAACATGCAAGGTTTGACCCTCAATCCTGGGGGGGTACTCAGTATAGGAATGGGTACCAACTGCAGTAACGACCCCAAAGAGCTGTCGCTGTGCGCGCATCGGAGCAAGAAAAAAGGGGGGCTGTTAATTGTATAAAAGTAAAAAATTAGAGGCTGTCAATGACTGGAAAGTACAAAATCAGGGGCTGTCACAATTGAAATAAAAATATCCTCACGTTAAATCTCATACATGACTTGAGTAATCTATATAATTTCAAAATAAACCTCACATTAAATGGATGAGGCCTCTTAATAGTGGGCTGTCATCTGATTTCTTAGAAAATAGAGGGCTGTAAAAATAATACACATTTTCAAGGGGCTGTCAAATGACCAATTGGCTCCTTTAGGTGACCTGGGCTCCTCTAGAGAGGGGAGTCATTTTGGAAGCAACCTGGACTCCCTTTTGACGCTCCTTTCACTGTGTACACTCTAAGAACAGTGTGTTGTGGGAACATGCTTAAAGAGTAACACACACAAATTTGCAACACACTTTGAGATTTTACACACTTATGAATTGTAACACACTTTTTGTCAACTCACTTACCTGCTTACACACTTGTGGTCAGAGAGGTGTGTATCATATACAAAAGGGGGCAGCAGCAGTAAAGGTCTATCATGCACCTATGCTACATTCTTACGGCCATATAGTAGCTGTCGGAGTGGCTCAGTGGGCAAGTCTTTAGACTGAGAACTTAAAGATCCCCGGCTCGATTCCCAATGGGGCTGACTGTCAAATGATAATGTCTATTTTCTAAGAAGGACAATAATATTTTAGCCCCCCTCCCTCCCTCAAGAAGGGTCAAATTGCTTTTCCCCCTCAGGAGGGGTTGAACTGTTTTACAACCCCCTCCCCAACCAATCCCCTCTACTACAATGAAAGATATAACACCTATCTAATAGGGGTTAATTTGCAATGAGATACATATAAAAACTGTATTATTTGAATCTGATTGAATGAGCAAACTCACCCAATCCATGTTGGAAATAGATGGGAAGTTTTTTCTCTTCAACTATACACACATGCTCTTTGCATAAACTAAACAACCATCCCATGTAAGACCTTATTAGAGGTTCTGCAAGGCTGTAAAGGCAGGGCGTATTAATAGCTTGTTAACTATAGATATCAAGCCCTGCAAATTATGTTATTATTAGTCAGTGCATTGGCATCCCTCAATAAGGGCGGTCTTTGTATTGTCTAAGAACCACTTCATGTCATAACATATTGATACCCAAGGGTAAGTTATATAGCTTCCTGGAAATTGGTAAGAAGTTGTGTGATCTTTGAGAATACTTTGTGTCTCCTCACTGTTGTGTGTTCTGGGGCCTATTTGAGGGGGGAATACACCATGATTGTATAAGGAGATTTGGTGGCCTAGTGAGCAAGTCGCTGGACAAGTGTGTGAGAGGTCCTGGGTTCGATCCCCAGAGAAGACCTGGCACCAAATCTTCCCAAGTGAAACAAGTTGTCCTGACAGGAGTCGCGTCTGTAAGTGTCGGTAGACAGACTGCAGTGAACCTTCAGTGTCCGGGTCTCCCATGAGACTTGCACCGATCCGCTTCAACCCGTAGAAGCATAATACACTTGCAACTGGTAAAGAGATAGCAGATATCAGTGTTGACGAAGGTGGTCCTAGCCGGGAGGGGAAAGGGCTACAATTCACCACTGGAGACTCTGAGAAAAGGTTGTGAGAGCAGCCATCCCACGCTATCTGACGGTGGTAAGGTCATGGCACATTGCGCTATATAGTCACCAGTTGGTTATCAGGTGTGTCAATTTCGCCAGGGTCAGGAGCTAGGATGTGTTCACAGTGGTTGACTATGATTTGTTCACTATCAATACAAACTCAGTTTTGATATAATACTTCTATTCCCACTTTTCTGTATATTATGAGCAGTTCAATAAACACTTTTCCTAGATATATAAGAAGCCTTTAAAAGTGATACACACAGTATATACACAGTATGAACATGAATAGCCCTGACAAGAAATTGAATCTTCACTAATTTAAATCTTAACCCATATAGAAAGTAATCATACTAAATATTGAAAAAACAATAATTGTCAAGGGATTCGAACCTGCATGGATAGGACTCATGTGCCAGCACCTAAACCACTCAGCCACGGCACCTACACATACTCTGTGAGGTGTAGAACAGCTATTTTAACTCCCACCTCCTCAATACCATGGCTTTGTACACCAACACACTTTTTAGATTCAACACACTTTTGGCAAAAGTGTGTAGTGTGTTACCCCAAAAAAGTGTGTTCAGAAAAGTGTGTTGAAAAGTGTGTAAACGTAACACACTGTTTTTAGAGTGTAGGGGAGCCCTGGCCCTGGTCTTTATGTGACTCCCTTAGGTGAGCCAGAGAGTCACCTTAATCAGCCATGGCTACAGCTCCCCTATATATAGAGAGAGGGGTCGCCTGGATTCCCTTTTCACTCTGTTCCTTTTCTCTGTGTAGTGGCCAAGCCCAACTAAGGGCACAAATAGCCTATAGTGCCCATTTCGGGGACATGCTATCCGTAACATGAGCTGTTTAGAGAACTAAGCAACTCAGTATAATGTTAATGATTTCGCTAGACCTATATTCAACTGGCTACATGCTATGCCTACATTGTTCCTACAGTCATGTTCAATTTCTATCCGATCAGGAGACTAAATCAACCTACAAGAACTGTTCAAGAGTCAGCCACTGTCAGCCAATTCTTCCTCCAGCACCCACCATCCGATAGCCCTGTCTGCTCCAGGGTGCCCAGCATGTCGCCACAGTAAGGGGAGAAGCTTGAAAGGGGGACCACGTGGGGGGCAATGCCGAGCCGGGCGGCAAGATGAAACAAAATTAGTCTGGGTCGGGTATTTATTGAGTAAACCTGATTATTAGGGGTGCGGTGTCGAATGGTGCCTGCTCTGGGAATGCCCTGATCGTAGAACCAGGGGCGAATTACACACTTGGAATAAACCTTTATGACTTGAATTTAGATCTCGGGAGTTTTCTGCCAATCTAGTGTGCTCATCTTTCATTTGATTCTTTGTTTTCTGTAAACATTTGTATTTGGTTAAAATATCCCTCGCATACTTGACTGCATGCCTAAATATCTTTTAAATCCCAATTTCTTGCATATTTCTTTAGCGGATAGACAGGGATATGCTGCGGTTTAAGGAATGGTCTTCCAGTGGCAAAACTAACAAATTGGATAGTAGTAGTCTCCTTTAAAAGTACACAAAATAAAGTGAGTGTAAACAGTGGTTAATGCCAATGTTGAGTAGAGGGGCGTGGTCAGAAACACGACAGATGTGTCAATCCTGTCCTACCCAGAGGCCATTGGATACTTGGAAGGAGATCTAATGTATTAATCAATTTCACTTATAGCTTAAATACATTAATGATCCAATTATGTTCTGTAATCCGTCGTATGACCCGGGTGTATGACTCTCCCCAGATGCCAATGGTGTCATATGGAGTAATCCGTAAATATATCCCAGAATATTATAACATGAAATACGCTTAAAAACGAATGTATTCATATACAGGAAAGTATCTCACAAGATGACTGAATCTTGAGTTCAAGGGTTGAATCAATGACTGTGGGAAAGGGAACATGTTTACTATACTGCCAACCGGTGATATACGTAATGTCTTGGTATATCTCACCATCAGTAACGGTAGTGTTATTCCAAGTTGGCTCTTTGAGATTCTCCCTCGTTAAGCCTGTTGTACACAAGTGCTAAGTACATATATACATGTAAGGTACTGGAGTTGCCTGTCCGTGTGCTCTATGTGGTCAGGCCTATCTCTGGTGCACAGACTCCCTGTGAAGGTGAGATGTGTCCACTCCACGGTTTGTTTATCTACCACCGGCAATGCCTACATGTAAACATTTGGTCAGGGCTTACTCCCGCCAATACTCCTCCGGGCTAAAACGGAAACTACTTCCGGAGCAATATGACGGAAAGTTGGGTCCGGGACTTTGAGTGACCCCGTCTTGTGCCTCCCATGAACACCGTGGGTATGACTGTAAACAACAGTTTCATACCAAATATAAATGTGTAAACTCAAACTAAATTGATGATGGCCCTCATAACATGTTGCATCATAGCTGTGCATTTATAAAGTATTCGTGGATGGTAACAGTAGCGGATCCACGTGCCCTTCCCCCACTAGACCCCTGAAAATGGCCCCTGGTATGACTCTTAACTATAGGAAATGTGGTCCAGAACCATGCCTGTGCCCCCCATGACCAATTCTTCTTGGCTGTGCCCCCCCCCCCCCATGACCACCCCTTCTGGATCCGCCCCTGGGAAAATATATGTGTAAACGTAAATTGCAAATCATCAAGGTAATTTTGGAAATGGAATCTAATGTCATTGAGTACCGAGTTTGCCATTTTCTCATATTCTTAACGAGTCCATTGAGTACCGAGTTTGCCATTTTCTCATAGTCTTAACGAGTCCATACCCTAAGGCTATGAGGAGAACACTTGAAGCCAGACGACCTTAGGGAGGGTTCATTATTTATGGCAGGGGGGGGGGTGAGCATTTGAGGGGGGGGGCACTTTTTTTTAGGGGTATTCAAAGGGGGGGGGCCTTTTTTTTTTACCCTATTCTTAGGGGGGGGGCCTTTTTTTTTAGGGGTATTCCTAAAAATGTCGCGAATTTAGTATGTTGAAATGTCGCGAATTTTGGTAACAGCATGTGTTATATTTTACCAAATTATGTCAATATTTTAAGAATTTTCTAATATTTTCCTCAAACTCCCAGCAAATTTCTCACTGCATCACTTTTGACACTCAGAATAGCCCAACGTTTTGTCAGTCTTCAAAAAAGTGCCGGCCTCATGTAAGCACTGAGGGTATGGGAGCTTCCAATTTATAAGCACTGGGGCCCTTAAACTCAATGGTATGTAAGTCAAGTGTCTGAGGTTTGACTATTATCACTCACCAGCGAGTATCATGAGACGTTTACACTAAAACACCTTACCAATGGATGTATTTGTTGCAAGGTAGTAAATTGTAGGTAAAAAAGTGCCCAGGATTAAATGCATACAATTAGTAGACACCAACATCGTTTTTGTAATAAAGTTGAAAACGATCCAGGGTGAGGGGGGGGGGGGGCGCTTTTTTTTCAACCTATTCCGAGGGGGGGGGCCTTTTTTTTTCAACCTATTCCGAGGGGGGGGGCCAATTATTTTTGACGTATTCGATTTGCCAAACGCTCACCCCCCCCCCCCCTGCCATAAATAATGAACGCTCCCTTAGCTACAGGGGATTGCTGGCAGTTGGAGAGCTTCAGCCTGGCCTCTAGTCTCTCGCTGTCAGACCCGCCCACCCGTCTCCACCCGCCCGAGCAGGGTCTGACCCAGTGCCTTATCAGCCTTGGGGACGGCGTTGGCTTAGCAGTACCTTCTCCAAGCAGATATTGGGTACATACACCAGCATTACTAAACATCTGCTAGAGAGTGATGCGCATGGGCGCCCACTGGTCACGCTCCACTCGCCAAGCATATACTTTGTCACAGTTAGGCTTGAAGAGTGTAGGTGCGCGCTGCTGCTGCCTCCCAGTCTATATTATAATAGAGACGGGGGCCGAGTCTACCTGGCCTCCCGTGTCGTTTCCCAATAACCACAACTCTAAGACGGTCGGCGGGTGGTTGGGAAAAGTGGAGTGTACTGTTGAAGGAGCTAGTGTCAGGGACTGGGTGCGGCTAAGCAGCAGTGGGTCTCAACATGCATATGAAAAGTGACTTTCCCACTGACTAAGTCAGCCCTGCTCTTTCCCACTGGCTTCTTCTGCCACCCCCCCCCCTCCACTATACAGCATGCTATGCAGCCTCTGTGTACCCTACCCCTTCATACCTCCAGCAGACTCACCCAGCAGGCACTACCTCACCTTCCAAACAGCTGTCAGCCTCCCCGACACCCCCCCCCCCGACACCGCCTCCGACTCTCCCAGAAGCCATCCCTACCCCCCCCCCCCCCTCCCCTCCCAACTGGCGGCTGGTGCCGGAACCTTGTTGTCGTGATGGGCGTCGATTGTTGGCCGGCTTATCTGGCCCCGGTCCCGATCCGACCTGGACCTCGTGGCCGTGATAACGGGCCTGCAGGATGAAAGGCCCCTTCCTGAGGCTGCTAAAGCCTGCAGCTCCCACCACCCCTGCACCCTGCTGTTCCGATCATGTCGGCATCAGCAGGCGGTAACCATGGAAACATGCACAGGCAGCTGTGGTCATGGCTGGTCAAGGTCATCGGTTGGCTTCGGCCTGTTGGGGTGCACGTGGGGGGGGGGGGGGGTCTGTTGGCAAGGGCTGCTGGTCTCCATCAGGCGTAAGGCACTGCTCATCTCCTGCCCAGACTGCGTACCTGTAGAACAAGAGGAGACATAGCTGTTAATACAATGAACGGTGTTTCATGGTGACAGAATCAGCTGTAATTATGTACAAGTATATCATACCACAGACACATGTGAACGTTATCCTACAATAAGCCATGACAATTACAGTAGCGGCAGTGGGTAATATGGTGCCATACTGACACATACTGTTCACCATTGCTGGCCAGTACATCTTTAAAGCTGATTGAGGTGTGATTGTGAGTAGCTCATGGGGAAATTAGGGTAGAGTTATACCAACATGTGTATTGACCAGTTAACACTGTGACAATGTATATATTATTGATACACGCAAAAAATCTATTAGCATAAGTCGTAATTATAAGGATTGTATTTAGTTTAACCCTTTAAGTGCCGTATAGTGCTCTAATATATCTAGTATGCCCTTTGTCGTCATAACGATTGTATGCAGCCCTGCCACAGTGTACCAGTCTATACTCGCCATGCTGTATCCATGAATCAATATGAGCAGAGCACATTAAAGGGTTGATGTAATATAAATATAAGTAGTATCTACTTAACCATTTATGCGATGTCTATGCACAGATCTGTATAATCTTGATCATTCTATTTTATTGCATATAACTCCTACACTTAGAAACAGCGAAATTCCGCAATTGTTTATTTGTTGTTTTCCCGCAATGTTTATTTAGTTGTTGTTTTTTAAAGTGTCGTGTTGTTCATCTCTCGTTATATAAACCCATAGTAAATGGAACAATGCAATGAGGAGTCAGGTATAGTTCTGCATATCCACACCAGGGGACACCACTCTGGGTGGATGTGCCGGATTGGCTGGGTGATATGTGTCTGGGGGCTGGGGACTCCCATGTTTAGATCGCATCACCACAGAGTGGGCCCGCCCAGCAGGATCTCCGTGTAATTGGTCTTTGACAGTCACATACAAAAAGCCCGTTTGACAGTCTCATCAGGCGCCTGATTGACACAAAACCAGCACTGCGTAGATGTGCAGCAGGTCTCCTGGTTATTCATGTGTATTCATATCTAAATGTCGCCCTTCCCTCATACATACACAGTGTGTCTTCATTGATTGTTGTGTTCAATTCAGTGGGTCATTACATAAACAATTCTTTGGTGACCATATTGGTAATCAGATCATACATGCACAACCACGTAAGGGGGACCTATATTCATTCTAGTGGATAGAAAGGGCACTTCCATTTGCCTGATCCCATGGACAGGGCTATTGTCCATACAGTTGATGCTCTATACTATTGTAGACACACCACAATGTCTCAGATCTAGCTGGGTCACATATTGAGGATCCCCCTGTGCATGACTGCTGGGCGGTGGGCGCATGGCAAATGAGAAGTTTCAGTATAGGGCCTAGGTCGGACTGGAGCTGCTTGTGGCAGCCCGCACTGATAAGAGCTGATATGCTGGGTACAAGCTTGTCCCTGGAAGTGATTGTTACCCAGGGACAAGGTAACAGTAAGTGTGTGTCTTAGCGGTGATGATAACCGTACCCAGTGAATTTCTTAAATGGCGGACCCACTGCCACTGGGTATATCAGTCTACGACCCTATATATACACTTCCTGTCCACCTTGGGTGTGCTACACGTGTCATGTATACGTTTTTTATAGATTGATCCAAGAGAGTGATGTTCGACTGTCTCACAGGAAAGAATGTATTATTATTGTTGTCTTGGAAATAAAACATGACATTACCCGCACATTCATAATGTGAAATAGATAAGTAAATAGTGTCCATCGTGTAGCATAGTATGAAAACTGATTGAAACTAAAGACTTTAGTGCTAAAATAAAACCGCAATGAGACAGGGAGCACGTCTAATGCGGCTGGCAAGCATGTCATTTGCATTCGCCTCAGGCTAAACACGGTGTGCAGGCCGAGCGGCACAATTACACGGCAAGTAGTTGAATTACGACTACAAATTGGTGCTGGGTGCCGCTCAGCTCGCAGCCACACCCTCAGCTGTCGGCGCACCCGTGTCATAATCTCGTTTTCACTGGGCATGTGCGTCTGTCAACGTGGTCATCTAATGACAGGTGTGAGGGTATCTGACGGACGTGAATATATCTATGTGTGTGTGTGGAGACAGGTGTGACGTTGACACATGTGTATATACATAATACATGTGTTACCACTGCCAGGGTGACAAGGACTGGAGCAAGTCAATGTGCTAGTTTTGTTTTATTTCATTCTATTGATTTATTGCGCTGTTTAGTGATGGCAGCTAAGCAATGGGTGAATTTAATACATATTCTAGCCACATCAATCCTGGATGACTATTTCACTATTTGAGGACAGGAGGGGAGAAGTAGAAATTGAAGAAAGTGATCCATCGCAAACCATCAAATAATTGAGAAGGAAAAAATAATGCATGCAGTACGTTTCGCTTGAGAAGACATTTTCTCGTTCTGTCACCATCAAAACAAACTAACAGCATTGCAACACCGGCAGGGGGCTTGCATATACTGCGTCAACAAATCATCTGCCTTTGTAGCCAAAACAAAAGAGAGTTCCCCCTCCTGTGGGGCCGAAGTCAGGCTGCTAGACCCGCCCTGCGTATATCTCTATTACTTCTTTGTCAAAAGGTCGTCATTCATCATGTGTTCGCACTGCCCTCTGTCGTCAGGTGTTGAAAGCCCCCCACACGGACGCTGACACGCTCACGACTTGTCGCATTCTCTGCCCGCACGTCATGGCCGCCGGTCACGTGATTAATGACCTCATTAAGTATGCATAATGTATCCTGCCGCACGACGGGCCCCCTCCATTGTGTCCCTCCACCCTAAGACCCTCCCCAGCCTCTCACCGACCGGCCATTTCCCACCTTGACACTTCTCCACTTCTCCCTGCCCATTGTTCCCACTCCACCTCCATGCACAAAAACACACCACCCTGCACTTTCTTAGACCTAGGGGGCAACCCCAACTCCCTTCATTTTTATAGCTATTTGGGTTTTTATAGCATCTTATTTGTTGTGGGCATCCAGCCGGAATATTATGTGTGTCCCCTGCCCTCGTTTGGTTAATTTCCAATCACCTTCGACGGCAGACGAGATTGAAATGGGCGATAATGAAGTAAATTGGTGTCATAAGTTGACGAGGTGTGGGGTGGCCATTTCAAGTCGTCAATGTCCAGGGCCCACCCAGCCACAACAGCAAATCAATGGTAATCCCAGCTAACAAGAATACGTTGTGTACGTCAAAATAACGCTATACAACGTTGGTCATGATAAGGAGCTATAGGAAACGTTCGGAAACGTTGTATAACGTTGTTTTTTGTTTGTTTTAATACTGGGATATCCTCGGGCAAAACAAACCTGCTTTCCAGTCCACGGCTCTTAGGTATGGTGAGTTTAGGATGGTTGATGATGAAAACACTATTTCTTGATTAGTGATCTGTCCGCTAGGCGAGTTTATTTATCCTATTTTCTTGAAATGAGATAATTATTTTTGGCTGTGCTGGATTAGATGTTTAGAGGATAGTTGGGTTTGGTGGCGGGATGCATAGGATGTTCTACATTTGGGTGACTGGGAGGCATTTGCACATTTTTTATCGATGCCTGTATGGGTGGATATGAATAGTTGAATGTCTAGCCAGATGGCATACAACTATACAGCAGCCAGACACCAACATGCACCAAGTCAGCCACCAACATGCAGCAGTCAGCCACCAACATGCAGCAGTCAGCCACCAACATGCAGCAGCGAGCCACCAACATGCAGCAGTCAGCCACCAACATGCACCAAGTCAGCCACCAACATGCAGCAGTCAGCCACCAACATGCAGCAGCGAGCCACCAACATGCAGCAGCGAGCCACCAACATGCAGCGGTCAGCCACCAACATGCAGCAGTCAGCCACCAACATGCAGCAGTCTGCCACCAACATGCAGCAGTCAGCCACCAACATGCACCAAGTCAGCCACCAACATGCACCAAGTCAGCCACCAACATGCAGCAGCGAGCCACCAACATGCAGCAGTCAGCCACCAACATGCAGCAGCGAGCCACCAACATGCAGCAGTCAGCCACCAACGTGCAGCAGTCAGCCACCAACATGCAGCAGTCAGCCACCAACATGCAGCGGTCAGCCACCAACATGCACCAAGTCAGCCACCAACATGCACCAAGTCAGTCACCAACATGCACCAAGTCAGTCACCAACATGCACCAAGTCAGCCACCAACATGCACCAAGTCAGCCACCAACATGCAGCAGCCAGCCACCAACATGCACCAAGTCAGCCACCAACATGCAGCAGTCAGCCACCAACATGCACCAAGTCAGCCACCAACATGCAGCAGCCAGCCACCAACGTGCACCAAGTCAGCCACCAACATGCACCAAGTCAGCCACCAACGTGCACCAAGTCAGCCACCAACATGCACCAAGTCAGTCACCAACATGCAGCAGCCAGCCACCAACATGCAGCAGCCAGCCACCAATGTGCACCAAGTCAGCCACCAACGTGCACCAAGTCAGCCACCAACATGCAGCAGTCAGCTACCAACATGCAGCAGCCAGCCACCAACATGCAGCAGTCAGCCACCAACATGCAGCAGTCAGCCACCAACATGCAGCAGTCAGCCACCAACATGCAGCGGTCAGCCACCAACATGCACCAAGTCAGCCACCAACATGCAGCAGTCAGCCACCAACATGCAGCGGTCAGCCACCAACATGCACCAAGTCAGCCACCAACATGCAGCAGTCAGCCACCAACGTGCAGCAGTCAGCCACCAACATTACAGCAAGCCCAGTGGCTGACTGCTGCATGTTGTCTGGTCAGATAGCATACAACTATACAGCAGCCAGCCACCAACATACAGCTACTGACATGGTGCAGCAAGCCCCCAGTGGCTGACTGTTGCATGTTGGTGGTTGCTTTATTTTGGTGACTTCTTCGAACAGCAGGAATCCCGTGATAAGGTTTCCCTCTTATAAGGGTGCCAGAAAAGGGGTGATGTACATGACATAGGGGATGGACCTACCATCTTCGTACTATATGCCGTTCACTATTCTGCTTATTTTATGCATGCATTATTATATTTGTAAAGGTTACGTATAGATTATGATTGATGAATATAACTTAAAATAAAGACTACTGTGCCACGTCTGTGAATGTAGGAGAATGCGTCGTGGTGGAGGAGAGTACGATAGGCAGATGGGCGGAAGGGCTATAGGTGATGGGATGGGTGGTGAATGTATGGGGGCTATGACTAAACCTTGAGACCTAAATTGTTATTAGATGTGGGGAAACCTTCCCTTGTTTCTACCCTTTTAAGCGCTGTTTGGTGGGTTTCTATGGAGGGCCACCTGGTCTTTCACTCACCTCTCCCAACGGCCGCTCATTTGCACCCTACTTCAAGTGGTGAATTGTGATGTATGCCAATACGGCTTTCTTGACCTCTCAACACTTGAAGTGCACAGGTTAGATTCTAAATTTATGAGGAATTTATTTTCAAGTTTAAAAAAAGGGACAGTAGCTATATTTAGGTCACAATTCCATTAGAAAAACGTCCAATCTGCATTACCACACTGCCGTCCTCCCACTATGAGTTGTAAGCAAACAGACGTGTTTACATTCAGAAAACGCAATTGTTTACATTGCCACTGAGGACGTCGTTCTTGCCGAGTAGAACACGCTGGATGCAAACAAATCAGCACTCGAAAAGCCTTAAGCTTGGACGCATGCGCAAATATGGACTCAAAATGAGACTGTTGTGGGGCTAATGACCCATGGTTGACCAATCATAGAGGGCGTTGTTAAAGGATATGGAAGCATGAGCGATATTACGGGAACAACAGGTGAGGCGGGCCTGGGTCGGTCGTCCTTTTACGGACTCTTAGGTTTGAACTTCACCTCATAGAGTGCACTAATTTGTTGGCGATCTCACAACATCCGAAGTGGCTTCAGGTCAAGAATAGTGATGGCATGTTTGAGCCAAAAACTGTCAAGTGAAATCGACGCTATCAATCCCCGAATTAAATCCAATCACTATGCACACGGGTCGGAAAGTTGCCGAAAATAAGGGCCCAAGGTCGCAAAGCCTCGCAAAGTCGCCTTTATAGATCATATTTACTCTAGCCAAATTTCTCCAAAAATCACCAGGTGACTTAAATTATGGTACCAGGTCGCCAGGTCACCTGGAAAACAGCCGATGTTTTGACCATTTTGGAGCCACTGCACAGTTTGCCGAAATATGACAAATATAGGTAATCGTCAGTCTATCTGTGACGGTTGTAGAGAAATGCAGAGTGGTTGCTACTATAGTGGCACTTCCCATTACACTCAATGCCTTGAATCGTTAACACCATGTACATGAATAACCCATCAGCCATATGACAACCGACTACGATACATGTACCTAAAAAAGAGAGAACTTCTTTCAATATTATCTGGTTTCAACATTAAATTCCTATTTAGCAATCATCTTAATGGGTCTCGAGATATCCAGATATAGCCCGATGAGATGCAACTAGCTACTCAGAAGTGTACCATTAGCACGTATAGCTATCAGCAGGGTGTATTGACAAGGCAGTGCTATCGTTATCAGTGATCCAAACAACCCAGGGGATCCCTTTAAACGCTGCTGCCCGGCTTTACCACCAGGTGGCACGCGGGTTCAATCACCAATTTCACCCTCCATTAGAGGCTGGGGAGCTGGGCTAGCCTACCCTCTACCCCTTCTTACCCCTCCTAGCGCATCCTCCCACAAACCGCCGCCTGATTGATGACAACCCAATTGACTCCAGTAGAATGCTAATTAGAGCAACTAATTAATTGTTAATTAATTGTCAGACCCGGGCAGTTTTATCGGGAATGCCCATACCCCCTGTTAATTGCCCGGTTTTGCCAGCAGCTGCCATCGAAGCTGATCGAAAATTTGTCAACTGGTCCCTGGGGGGCACCTTGGGGTGGGTTGCGGGGACAAGGCCTATATTAAGACAATGGCTCGGTTAAGTGACTGTGGCCTGCGTTTTAATTGGCACATACTCGCATCAGGGCCTTTTTGTGACCTGTCATTGAATCAGTAATGAAGACTGTCGTAACAGTCAACAGATACCACGCTCCAGGGCATTGCTTCACTGCAGCAATGTATATATGTAACGATGGAGTTAAGTGTACC
This sequence comes from Harmothoe impar, assembly GCA_947462335.1. Classification (NCBI taxonomy): domain Eukaryota; kingdom Metazoa; phylum Annelida; class Polychaeta; order Phyllodocida; family Polynoidae; genus Harmothoe; species Harmothoe impar. The sequence continues at coordinate 52,114,920 of OX381711.1, forward strand.
AACAATTACATTCTAATCAGTGCAAATAGCCAGATGACAGATCTCTCAATTCATATTCTTGCCGTTGACATAATCCTTACTTAAAAATCACCAATATGTTTGAAAAGATAGTGCATGCATTCACTTTTAACCACAATAACCATCATTGACATTCTATGATGTCTTATTCCGATATTCCACGTGCAAGACTGTAATCCTTCAAGAAATATCCTCTGTGTCAAAACCTTACGTTGACTTTAGAGGTTTATTATGAATAGAAGTTTTCACCTGCTGAGTGCCCACACTAAAGGGGCATCAGTGGCTGTGGCGGGGAGTTAATGATGTGATTATCCCCGAAAGAAGGAAGGCAGTTATAGCTTTGGCCACAAGAGGGGGCCAGAAGCAGCTGCTGGTCAGACTTTGGTACATGGGGTCACACAGGGAAGCGTTCTGGGCCTTCTGTTGAAGTGTCCAACATCAAACGCTTTTGAGAGGACGCTGAGCGGATTGTGGCTTCACAAGTCCGAGCTGACCCTATATGTAAAGGTGTAAAGCTGGCTGTAAACCCCTCATTCACAGTGGAGGGTTTGGATATGAAGACGATACCCTGAGCCTCTTGCCTGGTATAACTTAAGTGCCACTGTAAGTACTCTTCGGGTAAGTCTTTTAAAAAGTACTTATAAATACAGTATTTTCTATCCATGATACATGTAAAAGATCACACAGCATTGCCATTACCTTACTAATATCAATGATAATCCTCTATGATACTACAGGTATTTGAACAAGTTATTGGTACCCTTTGTTCTTTTAATGTATATATATATATATATATATATATATATATATATATATACATATATATATATATATATATATATATATATATATATATATATATATATATATATCACTCCAATCGACTCAACTGGGTTATTAACCCGTATGGGCCTAACACCATGCAATTATACCTATATCAACACGATTAGCCCTACTACTCTACAATACAATATGATTCATGGCTCAGAGAAACAGCCATGGTAATCCATTTACAGGCAGATTCAAACACATTAAGAGCAGTCAGCTTACCATTTTCATCTAGTGGTGTATTCTTTCACAATAGGTCGGAGGTTCTTAATGCCCCCCCCTTACTCCCTACACACATACACAAACACAAACCCAGCCACTTCCCCCCTTTAGAAAACAGTTAGACAGTAGTCGACCTCACATAGCCAACGCGTCAAGTGCACCCATGGCCACTCGACTCAAGGAGTCTGGTAATTGTGCCGACTGTTTTATAATCTCATTGTGGTTCTAATCGTCACAAAGTAGGCCACTCCAGGGCCTTAAAGCCCCTTTGATGTGATGCAGGAGTCTGAAGATCGATCGGTACCCGCGTCTTACCAGTTTGTACGCGTGGCTCCAGGGAGTTGGGTGCCTAAGGCTATTCGCCTCTGGTCTTGTCAGTGACAACCATCGATTTGGGTGCCCATGGATGCCGCCAGGGCAATGTGTGAAAGAGAACTATGACTTTTAGTGACGATACAGTTGATTCCTTACAGTTTAGAACCGAATTGAATCATGTTTACAGGTGTATATAAAGATCATAATATCCTGTCTCTAAAAAATGGTCATGCTGATGTGTAATTATGTGACCAGTTCGTCCTGCTTTGGAAGCACTGTTTTGGGGTATTTCTTCATTTTAGAGGTTTGTATTTGGGAAATGATTTGGGCATTGAACCACCGCTGGTGGCCATGACAATATAATTGCTGTTATACTCGTAGCTGAGGCCAAAAAAAGGTGTGTTTTAGGCAACATGGTCAGAATATTTGGGGTAGGTCGGTCGGATTATTTATCTTTTTCTTACATAGAGAGAGTATCAGGAATTACTCCATTGACTATGAATATCAAGAAGTTGTTGGATTTTCCTTTTAAAAAGGCATTTCCTGAAGTTAATCAATTATTCAGGCCTCTGAGTTCACTGGGGGCTTGTTATTCTCGAAAGAATCTGTAAAAATTGAGAAACAATTTAAAAAATCAAAAAAAAAATCTCCAAGATTGGAAAACAAATGCTAAGGTCGGCCCTTTTTTGAATCTAGGGTTGGGTTGCCTGAAACACACCTTTTATTATTTTTGGCCTGAATATGAGTCGCTTTTAATTCATACCGATTTCACAAAGACCACAGGCCAGCCTATCTTGGCCCACCCACGCCGTTATAGTGAGTAAGTGAATTCAATCGCTATTCCATCCTAAAGGTATTTATTAGTCATCATCCCATTACCATGGAGTCATGAGGGCCACTCAACTTGGCTCATCTCCATAGGGTTTAACCCAGACAGACACCATACCATTCACTATATATACTCTAGTGCATAGATACCTCCAATGTATCTAACCCCATGTTTTTCTAAAACTCACCTCTGAAGTGGTCCTAACAATGACCAAGGAAATATTTAGAAAGGTCATGGGGAGGGGGAGCTTTAACTGCAAGCCCCAACGTGGGGTGAAGCTCAGCATAAAGCAGGCAGTAATGAAGTCATTGGTACGGATGGCAACCTGATCGTTGGGAGATATCCTCAGTGCCCCACTGTAAGGTGATGCCAGCCGACCTCCGTGTGTAGCCACAGCATTTGCATCATTCAATATAATAGAAAAGCCCTCCCCGCAGTACAAAGCAGGGAGACCCAGTATGGAGACCCCCTCAAAGTGGGACCAGCCTTACCATAATAGTACAGCAGGCTCAGGTGGGGGGCAAAACTATTTAAAACACATTTGACTTCTACACTGTAATCCACTATTACTGTTATTATTAGGCTGTTCTGAACCACTTGGGAAAAGATGGACTGTAAATGTGTTAGATGTGATCTCGATATCTTACAGAGAGTTCCTATTGGGGCTAATTTTAATATGTCATTTTGTGCCTACACTAGTTCTCCCGTTTTGGTGGAATTCTGGACTGCAAACTCTAAAATGGGAGCTTTCAAGTAGACTACAGTGTGTAGAAGGTTTAACGTCCTATAGAGTTGCTATCCCTCACCTATTGCAAAGGGGATGGCCACAGGGCAGATGGGCTCCCCCTTCCTGTCTACCACAGTCCCATGAGACTTTGATTCTGTCCTGTAATTTGATCCAAACATGCCTTCATCCCTTAACCCTCAGACAGAAGCTTCTAACGTCTTTGCTGAACAGGCCAATAACATGAAAGCCACAGGAGACGGTTTCATGCTCTAGATATATCTCAAGAACTTTAAGAAGGTCATTGGTATGTAATAAAAGGTAGAATCAAAGGTATACTACTATTTAAGTCCTCATTGCTTGCACACATCCCATCTTTTGAAATCTCAAATGCAACATAGAGGACCAATGGCAATGACTATCATTGATATATCATCTTTGGTCTTTTCTCACACACCTTTGCATCAAACCATTTCTGAAAGATTCTAATAAAACAAGACCAGCTGTTACATATGTATCATTTGCAATAGGGATGCGGGCAACCCGACCCTGGATCATTGTCCCTGTGTTGGCAAACATAATGGTCATTAAGTGTGATAAACAAACAATATCATGTGCACTAATATAGGTGCAATTATAAAAGGCTTACCCTGCCCGCAGAACAAACCAACGAGATAATTCCTCTCTATGAAAACCTTATTGTTATTGGTCTGTTCAGTAAAGACGATAGAAGCTTCTATAATCTTTAATCAAATTTCCAAAACTCAAAACTCAACTTGGTCTGACACCTTTATGCTCTACTCCTACACAGTCAATGTTTATTTGGATTCTTAAGGCAATGCTATGCAACATGGCATATACGAAGTGAATCATGTAGCGCCGACACAACTTGTGCCTTTCAAGAACGGTCAGTCGGAAAAGCCAGCCATTGATGGTGAGCGTATGCCTCCCCACACCCCACTGCCCCCACAACAGAGCCTGTATCTACCAGTTAGCACAGGTATAGACAGGCTGGAGTGGCTGGTGGAGGAAGGGGGTAAAGGGTAGCAGGTCGTGAGTCTGAGAAGGACATGTATGGGCGTCTAATGAAGCAGATGATTCCTTCAATGGTCAGTGATAGCATGGCTTCTGCCGGGGTAGGCCATGGGCTGTAGTGAAGGGGTGTTATTTATATGGACGCCGAACAGGGGGTGGGTGGAAAGTGGAATGTGGCACACGCAAGGTATGATATCATGGGGAGGCTGGAGGGGGGTATAGGTTGTTGTAGGTTCCATCCCTCTTCCCCATTTCTCCATTAATCACCCTATACCTTTCCCTCACCTGTAGTGACCCACTTGACACCCCACAGTGCCGCTCAATCTGCCCACCTGCACAGATGAGAAGGAGTATACAAATACCACACAGGTATTTAATTATCACTCACACCTTTACTCTCCCCCCTACCCCTCACCACCAGCATGCCCAACCACCACCCCATACATATATATGTACCTGTCCACCAAGACACACCCGGACATGCCTCATTAGTATGCATGACGTCACGGGGTCACGGCCGGGGTCAAATCGGTGAGGGCAATCTCCTTGTCAGGTGCCCTCAGGCCTGGCGGTATGAGATCAAAGCCAGACAGGCTGTCAAACGTCTTCTCGTCATGAGGTCACGCCCCCCGGGGTCTAATGTAATAATGCGGCTACTGATGGACGTTTAGAGGACCTGGGAGGGGTGCTGAGGCTCTAAAGGTGAGGCTGGGGGTGGAGGCAGCTCCCTGAGCCCCCTCGGTGCGGGTGAGGAGGGCACGGGAGGTGGAGCGGGTAAAGAGGGGGAGACGCGTGGACAAAAACACGGTTGTGACACCTTAATGTGAGCAGAAGGTGAGTGTTGATCACCAGGTGAGGCGACAAGGGAGCACCTGTAGAGTAAGACGTCCCCAGCCAGGTGTGACCATGCAGACAGGTATGACTGTACATACATACACTACTCAACTATGTACAGGTGTTAGTTATGTGGTATGAAGCTAAAGCATACACATCACATGCCTGTCTTTATTTATGACTATAGGCTGTCACCACAGACTACTATGTGCTGAATATCACCTCATAGAGAACACATCAATCAACGGACCATGCCATTACAGGGGCGTGGTGGTAGTGGGGATAGAGATAACCCTCTCATATCTCCCGAGAATGTCAAACCTAAAAGGTCAAGTAATCAAAATGGCCAGAAGTCCCTTAGTTCCTCTACCATTTGTTGACACCCTGGATTTATTTAAATAATTACGCAAGTCTTCCCTCCAAACAGCACCCAAGAATTGAACATTCACGACTGAGGCAAATCTGGGGAAGTCACAAGAACACCATAACACGTACAAGATATACTTGAGAATATATTGTGCATTTTCTGGTGATCTAGTAACTTCTACAGATATACCCCAGTGATGAACGTCCAATGTGCTATTTGGAGGGTTGGCTATCTCATCTGATTTTTTTTTTCTGTGGCGTGTGTACGATTGTGTACTTTCCATTATGAGCTTCAGTGTTCAAAGCACATAATATAAACAGTTGAGATGCATGAATCATTAACCTTCAAAATCCCAAATATCTTCACAATCAGACACATGCGGTTTAGGACCCAATAAAAAGCCACGGGAAAGCGGAATGGAATCTCTATGAAGTTGGAAGAAAGTGAATCAAAAGAGAACCCTGTATAGAGCGTGTTTGTTGTGGGCAGAGTCAGGGGGTGGTGGGAGTTCACTGGAGAAGAAGGCGATTGACCAAGTGAACAGCTCTGTATTCTCGTCCACAATACCATACCCCCACCCCCCCCCCCCCCACACACACACACACACACTGCCCCAGGACCCTGGAGGGACTCACCACGAGTAGGCGCCACTGGTGGCGGAACCAAAAACAATAACACTTGTGGCCGTTGTTTGAAAAGTCAACAAGAAGGCGGCCACTCCAAAGAAGAGTCGAGTAACTCAACACCACATCTTTAGGGTCGGGGCATTACGTGCGCTACCGTGCACACAGACATGGGAAAATTGGTTGCATATTGTGGCGGGAAATCCTGCATAGAACGTGTCCTGTGTGGTTTTAATGGGAGTGGAGAGCTGTAGGGACGTCAGTCCAGCCTCATCAGCTTGAACTGGGTTGCAAGACACCAAGACCACCTTGAGAACAAGGTAAGTCAGCAAGTAGCCCATCAGCCATGATTCACATCTAAGGGGAAAGAGGAGTCACGTCACTTTATGGCATGTATTTTTATAATTTACTACATGCATAGTAAAGCATCACGGTTTACAATTAAACAATTAAAGGCACTACATGTAGCCTATCAACTAAGCCACCCATGTTTGGTACCGATAGCAGTGACTTTTTGAAAAAATTTCCTCGGCAGTATTTTGGCCAAATAATAGATGAAAACGTAAAGTTTTCCCAAAAACTGGAGGGGGCATAAAGCAAAGCATCTAATTGCCTAGTAGAGGATACTGGGACTCCCATCTAGCCAACTCTAAACTTCCATTTCCTCTCTGACTAACCCTCCGGTGGATGTTCCCATGGGTTGTCCTCAGAAAGCCCCCCATTCCCTACCGTACAATACTGACTGATATCCTGATGTAGCTGAGAGGATTATTCGCATTCAATTACATCTGGTAGCCCCTGCCTCTCCTGCCCTGGGGGTCAATGAGAAAGGACAGCTTCATAGGACGGTTATTGATATAGAGGGTGGGCATAGAGGAACTCTTAGCGGAAACACATGTATACACTCACCCCACCACTCACTTATACTATAGCGGCTAGGAAGGCATACTGCAACTTGCCACCTGTTGATTTTAATGTCTATACTTCCCAGAGATAAGTTTTGTTCTACAGGATTTCTCAAAATACATGTGTGCACATATTTGCAATGCAGGGCTTTCTTTCGAGGTTGGGAGATACATTTCTAAAAACGTCCTTAATCTCTCTCCTGTTATTTTTTTTCTAGTTAACAATCGAACGGAGGGCCAACTGCACACGTTTATGTGTATAGGGACGTCGTGGAGCTTGTGTAGTATTGATTACATCCGGGCATCTGTCAGGAACACCGACCTCTTTAATCTTAGGTGTCGAAACACGTGTGTTGAAGTTGACGACGGTAGCACCCTCTTCTCACCTGCCCACGTGTACCCCTTACCTCTCACACAACCCCCAAACTTCAGTGGCGCCTCGCACCAAGGAGAAGGCTGCCCTCAGAGGGCCTCCCCTGGGTATGGGCCCGGGTATGGGCACGGCCGTGTGGGCCACATCCCTCAGTGTTTCAGCAGTTCCCCGGGGAGCTGCCGACGGCTGTGTCCAACCTTCACCTCACCCCGACTCCGCAGCCACTGCTCACCTTATTGTCTGTCCTGTTACATTCTCACAATTACCTTCCACGTCCACAACACCAAGGGTGTAAGCTTCATGCGATCTGTGCCCCTTTGAAGACCGCGATATCAGCCTGCTGCCCACCCACCTTCTCTCTCCCAGCATAAGCTGAAAGTCCAGATGCCCAAAAAGGAGCTGAAAGGTCCAACAATGGGAGGTGGCTTAGCCAGAGCCTGTGCAGCTGCACTGCTTCCCGCCTTGTTCTTATTCTTATATCAGTCTAGCTATAGACTGACCAAGTCGATATAGGACAAATATTGGGAATGGACAATAAGATATATCCATGCTGAGGAAGTCCTTGCTAACCAAATAAAGATAGGATTCACTATGGTGACACCCAACATGTTGACAAGAAGGTCAAGGCAACTGAACCCCAGGCTAGCCACAATATTAAGGCCAGGATAACTCAAACATATATAGTATCAAGTTATGCACACTTTGCCATTTGAAAACTAGAAGTAATACCATAGCTGAAATTAATATTGTAATGTGTTTAAAAAAACACATCTTCATGGGTAAGGCAATCAGAAGAACTGTTGATAGAGACTTATTTTGCTAAGATACACTTTTTGTAGAGTGAGGTTAAATTTAGATTATATTTTCACCTGCGTTGAGGACAAGCACTCGCCTTCACAGTAGCCGCCGTATACAACTGTAGGCTTAATGCTGGGGTCAGTGGGGCAGGGGGTCCCTCCCATTGTGCTACCTTTGTGCTACCGTCGCCCTGCTTGGGGTTCATTAGACGGGCAATTAAGCAGCATTACGTCAACGGGCCCGCCCGCTCCGACCAGGCCATCCCCTATATGCAGTGTAAGTACTCAAAGCTTAAAAGAAACTAACTTTAGAAGTGATAGACAATAAGGAGCTCAAATTAAAGGCTTGACGCTGGATTGGGGTGGTTTGGGCAACAGAGGTGGCAGGGGGTAGGGGATGATGGTTGGGGCACGTGCTTACCTTGATTGACTTTAGAGAGGGTTTTTGTTCTTGGTGGCTGTTTCCGTTATGAGGATATTAAGGCCGTTTGAGGAGGGAACACCTACAGACAGAGGTAGGTGAGGGACCGTTAGCACCTTGCTATAGTACTCAGGGTGTCGAGGTGCGCTGAGGGAATTAGAGACTGCAGCTTACTGGGTGTAGTCATTATGATACTTTAACCAAAGGGAAATAGTTCGGCCATTGTTCTTGGACGGTACTGATGTTTATTGTCAGTATATATATGTCTATATCTGAGGATTTGAAGTGAACTTATATGACATGGGTAAAGTTTTAAGGCAATATGAAATCAACACATGTGATATGTCTGTATAGAAGCAATCCTTTCACCCGTCCCACCTGCAATAAAAGGTACACTTATAGATATAAATCAGAAATTCATAGTACATATGGTTGTGAGGGGCGGAGATGACGATGAATGGAAAACCACCTTCTGTGTGGAATGCATACATAGTTCAGTTAGTATTTGCCTTTTGTGGCAACTATAATCAAAACATCACGAGGAATCAGGCCCTTTCCCATGAGTAAGGGCAGAGTTGTTTTTATTTTGCTCATCCCATTTCTCAAATGTGTATTATGGTATTTCTCCCTAGATCCTACATACAAATAGCTGTGTGACTTTAATCATACGCTTTGTTGGGTATGTGACATATACAAGCCAGCTGTGGTATATGTAAATCTAAGTGAGAGACATATATTGGATGTGTCTGAAATGGAAGGAAGTATAGTGTGACCTTTGTGTCAAAGTGGGCGGAGAGGGTGATCATCAACATCAAATCGCTTAATGCAAAACACCTTCACTGCCTCTATAGCTATGACACCTGTGATCTAAAAGTATTCAGTACAAGACTCGTCCCCCTCTTTTTAAAAAGACCAGACTCTGTTCCTCTCATTTAGGGCCACATTGAAAGAGGCCACCCATCATTATACATACAGCTAAAATTCCAATTCCACCTATGCTAGTGTCACGCCGTGGTAAAAATCGAATTTGTCGCCCGCATTTGGCTGGCCCCGGTGGTGGTTGGAGTGCTAATCTGCCAGACCTGCCCCCTCATCACCAATACGGCCACATTATAGCCTTTTGTGGCGTGGCGGTAGGAGGGGGTTGTCGGGGGAATGGGGTAGGGGAGGGGTTAAAGGATGAGGCTCTGCACGGAAAACTGCGACGTTTCTTTATCGCTGTATATAGTATGGTATCACTGCTGTGTTGGTAAACGAGGAAACAAATGCACGCCTTGAATACCGGCCCCAAAGTGGCTCATTACTTGTTGAAAAGCCGTTGGCTTCCCGGGTCCTCCCCCTGCCCGCAGCCGGCTTGCCATGAGCTTAATATGCAGGACTTAGAGGTCCCTTGGGTGTGTATAGGCCGAGGTGGGAGTCAAGGGGGTCCCATACAAAAACGGGTTATTTGGATGCTGTTCAGTCAAGACTGGTGTGATGGGAGGCTTGGTGGAGGTGGGAAGGAGAGGTATGGAGCTCAGATGAGGTGAATCACGGAGGCATTGAGAATATACCGTTTATATAGCGCGTGACGGTATAAAGTTCACTGGCGTGTAGTTCAGCCCACTGTTTCAGTGTTTCTGAATGAGTAAGTAGTATATGGAAAAGGGCATTAGTGTCAGTGTCGCCCATTGTCTTTGCTTCATTAGGGATGGGAGTTTGTTTATGTTGCTAAATAAAATAACAGGATGAATGGCCTCTTTGGGTAATGAATGACTGACTACAGCAGACGATATTTGGGACTGGAGCTGATTCTCGCCGAGCGGGCGCTCTGTGTAAGCCTATTACGCCGCGACCAAGCCGAGTATGTTTACATTCCTGTCGTAGCGTACTTGACGGCGGCTGGCGTACAATCGCCACCACAAGTCCCTTACTATGGAAAGCCACCCCTTCCCCCATTCCCAGCCCATTATTCCCATGTAGACTCTAAATCTGCAAGCAAAGGACTGGCGTAGAGTTGATCTAAGCGTGCTTGTATTGAGGGCCGTTAAATAGAGGAGGGGCAAATGCAAACAGAAAACACAGTGCAGGGAGGGGCTGTGGATGTGTGTGATTGAGAATTGAAGGGTGGTAGACTATAGTCCGCAGGGCTACGGCCACATTGTCCACACGCCAACATCAACAGTAGCAGAGAGGAAGAGGCACCACTGGAGCACCACCACCTGCACCACCATGGAGAAGGGGAGAGGTCTGGTTATCTAGTGGGGAGGGCGGCGGACGGTGGCTCCCCCTGTGACGGGTAGGTGGATTAGGCTGAGAGTGCGGTAATCCGTCCCGTGTGTACACACCACCGGGCCCTCACCACTACCATACACTGTTTGGGTTTTTACTTATAGACGCAGCTTTATTGGGGGTCTTATATTATGTAAATGTGTTGGGATATCATCATCTTTTATTCTCGGAATTCATCTCTTTAATGATATATAAGCGTATACATTGTAGTAAGCGGCCATAACATGTTAGCATCCAACCGAGGAAAATAATCCCCATATTATATATTAGTATGACATACACCCAGGCATATATACAGAGAGGTACATGTCACCACCAGTGCCACACTGTGTCTCTGTGCACCTTCACTCTAAGAACAGTGTGTCGCGGGAACATGCATAAGGAGTTATACACACAAATTTGCAACACACTTTTGAGATAAACACACTTGTGGCAATGAGTGTGTAGTGCGTTGTGTGTTACACCAAAATGTGTGTTAAAAGTAGCTGCAGAAAAGCGTGTTGATAAGTGTGTAAACGCAACACACTGTTCTTAGAGTGTACAGGGTTTAGGGTCAACAGTATGATCAATATACTCAAACTGGTATCCCAAGCTCCCTACGTTCTCATACTCCTGCGGTTCCTTCTGTATCTGCGTACTGCACAGTGGCACGGTCACCCAGTGTAGTCCGGACTGTACCGACTGCTACAACGTACCCATGTGGAGGCACTAGTTCAAAGTGGCTTCAGGAAAAGCCATGTGGTTCTGCCGCCTTGACTTGTAGCTTAAGTGGGATTCCTCAAGTCAATAGTATTTTCACTATGCCAGGCCAGTGTTGATGCGGACATATAATGCCACTCATGGTGTTGCTCTTGTGTCCCCCTCAATTGCCATTTGAATATCTACAGCAGGAGAAATGTTGACTGGCCACAGGCAGTGTGAGGACCCACCGGGGAATGTGAAAGGTGCCTATAGTGTCCAGTTAGAGGAAGAGCAGAGAGTTAAGAATCACAGAGTCCATGCACCCAATGGCAATGGGTTGAAGTCCGAAAGTAAAGTACGCCAGGTCAACTTTCTCGTTTAACTCCAACACGTGACCAAGAACCAGAGAAGAGGAGAGCGTATGTCCACGTCATCCTCATCTTGCCTAACCCGACACCTAGACCCTCCCTGTCTCTATGGAGCAGCTACACTCCTGTTGTCTGCGCCAATACTCCTCCTCAACCACTTCCCTCCAACTCCCTCCTCCTGATTCCTCCCGCTCCCTTACACCTATCCTACAGCTGCTGCATGCTTCAGAGGTGTGCCTCCAGCCTACAGGAGTGACTGGCTGGCTCCCCGCCCACCCACCCTCCCAACCCCCCACCCCCTTTGCGCCGGGTCGGTGGGTGTGAATATTCAAATTAGCAGCCGACCGAGGGCTTATAGGCCGCGTCCGGCAGCGTGCGGCGACACTTGGCAATGTTCTCGGCCCACTGAGCGCACGCCCGCGCTGTGCACTGTAGCACCATCTCGGACACTACCATCAGCAGCAGAAGCAGCAGCAGCAGGCAGTCAGTAGTAGACAGCCAGCCCGGCAGACAGCTCAGCAGCAGTAGCAGCAGCAGTAGCAGTAGTGGGCCCCCACAACATCATTCAGCCTCAGTGGATCCAGAGCTCTGCTCGGGCGTGTACGCCGTTTTCGCGTCAGCCTCACTGCCTCCGCTGTACCATCTCCTCCCGCCCCTCCCAGGGTTAGGCTCTAGAGTCCTGCTTATTTCAACACCTACAGGAGTTAGCAGCACTTCCATGCCTCACCATCCCTGGCAGGACTATACCTTGGCCAGCCCCGCCACCGTCGTCCATCGCACACCGCCCATCGCCCGCCGTCGCCGACACAGTCGCCGACGACGACGGTAACTTACATCTAAACCCCAGACTTCCATTCGCCCCCTCCACCGTGGACTCCAGCGCCGAATTCGGCAAGCGACGGCGGGCGAAGGGAGCTCGGTGGCGGGGAACGAAAAGGAACATTACATGCTTAAGGAGGAACAGCGGAAACAGCGAGGAGAGCTCACTGGAAACATAAAGACAGAAACATAAAAAGACAGTCAAGTCTCATCAACATCACCAAGGTGCCATACCAACTTATACCAACATCCCCTCATCAGCTAGGTGTGTATCTCAGTATTCTTGAAGCAGGGACTGTGCTTCTCCCTCCTGTGTGGGGTGTCTGTTACAAGGGACCCATTACAAGTGCACATAATACAGTGATACACGCTATGTGGATCTTGTCTGTGACCATCAGGTATCCTATCCCCCATACCCTCCCCCACCCTAGACCTTACTTCGTACAGATATAGGTGTATATGTGTGAAGTCGGTCCTGGAGCCAACCCCTCCCCTCTCTGCCGCACTCTGCTGCTATAGGTGGTATGGTCCGACAGACAGGATACAAACAGTGGTGTCGGGCACCCAGTTGGCATTGATAGCCAGACCTGGAGCGTGAGGTGAACGGGGTGTTGGCCTCTTGTATGAACACCATCAGTTCTCTGTACCAGTACGACCAGCAGTACCGTCATCTTCAACAAGGCGACACCACACTTCTACTGGCCACACTCTTCTCCTGCTTCATCATACTATAAATACTACACCAATACATATATACATGCACAAATGTATATTATAAGATTTTGGACAAAAATAATTGTGATTTCAATTAATGCATGATGGTGCAGGAGAAGACGTGCTTGTGTAATGTGATGTCTCTGGTGACTGGCCTGGTAGTAAGGACATAAACAGGTGAGATTGGGGATACCAAGGGAAGGATTAGGGCGTCTATACCATTACAGGTATACTACTCACACTCTGTATCCACAGGGTCAGACCAAAAAGGTGAAATAGGAATGATGGTGTTTGGGTCTGCTTCATTTGGGGATTTCCCTCATCATACAGCCGATCGAGCATGAACTAGGCATAGCAGCTCACGGTTGGATTCTTCCTCCACACCAATTGCTGCACTTTGACTCTATCATAGACTTGGCCCAATGAGGGATTTCTCCTTCCAGACTTCTCTACTTTTAATTTTAGAAAAGTCTCATAGTTTAATTGTTCTATTTTTTTTCTCTTGATCGATACTGTTATTATTGAGACTTGTAGTTTGTATCATCACCATGTCTATACTTTAATGCATTTGTCATAGAAGTATCAAGGCTTTGGACTGACATTTCACTTGGGATATATACTCCCTCATCTATTTACCATGGATATATACCAGCATGACGGTGTCATATACACTCTGAAAAAGCCTACCTGTAATACCTGCAGGTCAATTCTGTACGTTTTATATGCACCACTATGTGTATGTATACAATGCACTGCATGTTTTGATATCCCCTTTTTATGGTTCATTGGCCAGAACAGCAAGTGATATTGTCAGCAGTTAAACCCTCATGTAACAACAATTTGAGTGATTTCTCATAATGCCTACATGCATATATGTGCAGGAGGTATATGTATATATATATATATATATATATATATATATATATATATATATATATATATATATATATATATATATATATATATATATATATATCCAAATATCCAAAGTGTTTACATTGGACCCTTTGAGCCAAACCTTTTTTTAATGGGTCTGTGCTTACAGATACAATAAGTTTAGCCATACATTTTTTCTAACCTGTTTCCCTCTGTCCCATCCCTCTGACATACGCGTAGGCTTGTTGGCTGGAGTTTTGATGTGTTCTAGGTCAGTGGAAACTGGGTGAAAGGAGAGGGTTTCGCCTTGATGGTCATTGATAATCCACTCGTGAAGGATCGATGCCTAGTCAGGCGCTCCACCCTGGAGGCTCACAGCCCCAGTGGAAGTGGTGATGTGGCTGTATGCGGCCGCCCTGGTGCTGTTCACTTACATGTATACACTGTATACAAACGCACAAAAAGTTTCTTCTCGTGATGTCTCTGTGAGAATACACATATGTATAATTCAAAGTTTTGATATATACTGAAACCTTTTATTGATTTTAAAATACATTAGGCCAATAAATTACATAATTTAGAGAATGGTATTATGAAAATACACACACGGTGAAGAGGAGTGGGGGTTATGTATGAGTCTACATTTGTTGACAATTCCAACTGTACGGTAGCTAATACCAAATACCCATACCTTCATCAATTTAGATGCACCATGACCTAAAATCTAATTTTCCTCCACGTAAAGCCCAGGGCCAGATCGCATAAAACCAGAAATCTTCGAGTTACACCAGTGTGTAGAGGATGATTCAAATAGTGTCTCTACCCCAGGGTTTTGTGTAAACAGGCGTTCACCAAGCGTTTATTCACTGATGGGTTGATGTCACTTGGGACACGAGTGATTATTTTGTTATTACAATTGATGGTTTTGTCCAATCACCATTATTGTCATTTCTGATTAGTATATTTTATGTGTGTGTTCCCACAACAAAGATTAACAACCCAGAATGAATTACTATTTCCACCCATAGTAAAGCCATAATACATGTATGTCATAGAAACAGAATTTAGTGATATTCAATATAATAAGAGTAGTCATTGTTCCAGGGTAGGTATATACGCCTGTTTGAAATTGTCTATATAATGTAAACACATAGTGATTTTATATATTCTTTTGTGTTCCAGGTCTGAGGCACCCAATGCGACGTTCACGCGATTGGATAAATTCCTAGCCATTGGGAGACATAGCAGTGGACTTGAGACTTTGGACTTTGGACACCAGTTTACCAGAGAGGGTACACAACTCAGTTAAGCTTGAGACTGGCTTGAGACGCGGAGAACCTGAGCACTGTGTAGACTACGACCTGTAGCCCTACACCATCACTGACCAGTACGGGAACTATACTTCAGTGGGCGCAGAGTTGTGTCCATACTCCCACCCAGGGATCTCACCTCCTCCGTCTTCGTTCTCACAATTTTGTATAAATGCACACCATGCAGCCAACCGTAGAAACTCATCCGAATGGCACGCCTACCCCATCAACAGATTCCTCCGCCATGCCCCCTAAAGGTGAGACATATTTCTGTAATCTGACACGCTAATATGATACACTTCAACACGCATTATTATACGATATATGCATAAGGCACATGTTTAGCCATTAATCACAGACAATTTAAATATGTGGCCACACAAAAACTACGTGTATACACACATAGGTATGTGGGGAAAGTCAGCGTATGAACCTTTAAGATTTGGCTCTAAAATTCCAAACAAAATTGCCGCAGCATTTCCTACAATGTGTCCCTTTTTGTGTTGGTTTTCCTAGGTCTCAGTTGGTCGATGGACGATAAAGACCCAGGTAGAATAAACCATATTTATTAAATGTTAGAATTACCATAGCTAATATACTTTAAGTTGGGTATCCATAATTCTCCACCAGGGTATACTAAGGTATCGGTGGCCGGGCCTCGATATGTGTTTTGAATAGGGATGGTTTGAAAAGCAGCTTGGGGCTTATGTCCCACGACCGCTTACCAAAACATTCCCCGAGTGACTTGATTGTTGAACGGTTCTCCCTTTCTCCACCGCCACATAAAGACTCAAGACGATGACCACATACAAACTGGTAGGTGTGGGCATCAGTATTGAGGGGTTACATTGGCTGAGAGTGGACAGGGGTTGGCCTTGTTTGCTTAAGATACGCACCGTCCGTAGACTATTTGCGGCGGTATAGAGAAGAGGACGGGATGGGGCTGATCGCATTCCCTTCTCCACCCAGAACGAGCCCGAAGCTGCCAGCTAAACGTTTCCCTGGATCCCTATTACAGTATGTGGGGGGGCGGTCTGGGCAGGAGAAGAGAGCGGTGCAGATCTAGTCGGGATTGGGGGAAGGCGGCGCGGGGAGACCAGGGGGGGGGGGGGGGGGGCAGTGGCCGCTATAATGGGGGATTTAGTCAGATTAGCGGACCGGTTCCCCTGATCAAAGTGTGGTCATTGAAAGACCCCTGCGCGACCCCATGCGGCATGGGCCAATACTTGGCCGTACGCTTGACGTCGGCTCATCGCCCCACCCTCTCTGCGCACGCTATCGTCGGCCGCGACCCTACCCTAACCGCGGCCTGAGCTCGCACCGCCCCGACGGGCCGGAGAGGGTCCCATTGCCTCCCTTTTCCTAACTCCCTGATCATGACAAATGAAACCCTGCTGTCAACCGACTAAAGCCCCCCGGATCGCGCCTTCACTCACCGACCGCGCCAATAATGAACAGACCCGTAGCAATTTTTAATTAGTCGCGACCGCAGCGTAATACATACTAATTAATTTTCGGGACATGGGCAAGGCCACCGCCGTTTTGTTTGCCTTTGAGGTCATGTTGGGTCACTTCAATGATGAGTTATGTCAAGGTCCTTACTCCCCATACCATTCACCTTCTGCTTCTGGGGACGATACAATCCAGTATGGATCCAACGCGGAGGAAAAATACAATCATAATGTCCTACCGTGCAGTATTAATCGTGAAAGCCTTTACTTTTATATTGTATTTTTAGGTGTGTTCTTACACATAATTATATCCATATTTCATAACACCCTCCTTTAACACTGTGGTATAAGGACCGCGATACGCACACGGGGAGTATCTCATAGTCAGGGTTACAGCGGGTTAGTGGGCGGGGATGATGTTGACCGGATGGTGAAATATCCCGGGTGAAATATGCACTGACCACCCGGTGCTAATCGTATGGAAATCGGAAACAGGACGCGACCCATGGGCGACAATCGACAACTAGTTGTCTTGAACGTCCGAGCGATTGGCCGTAGCGTGTGCTCGGCTCGACCTCATCCTGGCATTGATAAATTATATTTATCGTTGAAGCTATGTTTAGGTACGATCATATTCTCACTGTATGTCCTCTCAGCTCTGGCTATTGACCATACGCAGAAACAATGATGCTGTTTTAGCACGCGAATAGAACGCAAAAGACACCTAGCGGTAAACCCATACCCGCACGGCAATCTGAAATACGACACCGACTCCACTGTCATGTGCAGTCGGAACCCGGAGCCCCTTCACCCGCCAGCAGACTTTCCTCATCGGTCTCATGAAGACCCGACAGATTCTCGCAGAGAACTCTTGGGTATTATTAGTGCGATAGTACTTCAGGGAAGTAGAAGCGATTGCTCAGAATCCAGTCATACTGACGTCAGAGGGTGACGCCTGGGTGTGACGCGTCACCCTGGAGAACACCCTGCACTCCAGCCCCTCACCTCACCAAACCAGGACACTCACCAACTCCAATAATCATCACACCCTAAGTACCCCATCACCCAACCAACCCCTTCATCCTGGCGCCCATCTACCCAAACGCTACCCCCAATCAAAAACTAATAAGTGTTCTTCTATTGCCGACCTTCCTGAGTTAGACACCTTTGTCAACTGCTATGACACATTGTGTCTGTTCAATGTCCCCCTATACATGCGTTTTTATCTACATGCACTATGATACTTGTCAGACATAGAGTCTGCGAATTACTTAGTATGCAGGTCTAAAAACGGAAATCTCTAAACGTGAATATAAACACGCAGTATATACATTTGAAGAGTAGAAAACATAATATGCTAAGTTAAGTTTTAAAACACAATGACCTACCTACTAATTATTTTACTGCGTTCCTTTATACGTATTTACATATATATAGATGTTTGTTTTTGTACATATATAGTGAGTAGATTATACTCCTTCTACAACTGGGGCCACAGGTCGATGCTCAGGTTATAGATTCTGGTTTCTCACGGCCAATTACCCCGTACATTAGGCCTGTCGGGGATGCCGAGGCAGCGTAGTGGAGGCGTCGGTTCTAGCGCCACCTAATCCCGTTCAGATTGTTGTCAGCTCCCTGCCATGCCGCCGCCACCCCGCCCTGCTGAACCCCTCTACACCACCTCTTCACACCCTCTACATGCCCCACACGTCCTCCAGTAACCTCAGATCACTGATCGCCTCCAACACCTTCAGGGTGTCCTCCAGGGCCAGGAGATGGGGTCGCGGGGTGGTGATCATGATCATCATTGCTGTCTGCCCGGAGCAGCGTCAATCTGCCTCCCCGGCCGCCTCCCCGCGCCGCAGCCCGATGGTCTGATGATAGCAGCCGCCTACGCGGCCGGCGGGGGTGAACCGAGCCTTCCTGCAGCGGGGCTCGCGGGGCGTCGGCCTGACGCTCCCGCTACCGACGCCGGGGGTGAAAGCCATCATCGCCCGGCACCGATAACCATCTCTGTCGGGCGTCTGACGCCAGGACCCACCCCCTCCTGCCTGGTCTGTCGACACTGTCACTGACCCTACTAGTCGAACGTTATTACTGCAAACCACACACTCTGCCTGTCTGCACAATAAAGCTACTTGCAGTATACTACTTACACGGAGCGGAATGCAAACAAGAGGGCGGTGACGACCTTCTCCATTCTGTATGCGAAAGTTGACTTGATAATCGTGGCATTATGTACTCCTTCAAAACAATAGGGCTATGATATGCTTTTACGCTTTTCATATCACCCATTGTTAATTTAAACTTGTATGCACAGGTAGATATTGAGCTTTTACGTTCAGCCATTTCACCAATCGATACTGGAGTGTGGTAGACCAAGTGTGGTTGGGTGACTAGATATGATGTTGTTCCCACGTTGACTGTCTCCAGGAGACGGAGGGTTAATGCTGAGTCCATCATCGACCCTCCCCCCCCCCCCCAAGCCTTACCACACCCTCCTCATCCCCGTCACCCACAGCCCCACTGCCAAGCCCTCCTTCTGTGCTATCTGCACGCTATCCGATGGCTGTAAAGTCGTTCAGGCCGTAAGGTGTCTGCAATGAAGCCAGTCGTTGACTGCCAAATAGGCCACCCCTCTGTGCATGGGTGGGGTCATGTTATCCCCAGTGTCCGCGACCTAAATGCCACGTACAACATAGCACCACTGCGTTTACTGCACATACTAGGCAGTAATATCTGATATGCATACCCGTTTACACATTTATTACATCAGTTACGTTACACAGACCTTAAAGCTTTCATTTTAGTCGACACCCCCATCTGATTCCGAAGCTGCAAGAGTCTTCGTATTTTTCCAACGCTGTCCAATGCGTGCTGGGCTGCTAGTAGATGCCCGCCACTCTGTTCGCTGGTAGTACACTGGTCGATTCTCTTTTATCTGGCTTCCTTTTTCCCCGCCTGGTCCTGCATGGTGTAAACTGCAAACACAAATTAAGCCTCACAGACAGGGCACAGAGGGCAATCAATAGGATCACAAGGCCACAGACGGAACAAAAACACGGCTAGAATACAGGCCCCCTTATGATACACAAACTAGCATGCATGCAACTTGCGTCCATGCTAAATAAACACTCTGCTAACACACATATTTTCATTTTCTGTCAACTTTCAGAGCATATTTCAGACGAAGAACCCAAGAAAAATAGACCAAAAAGAGGTAAGGACTACTACATGTTTTCCTTTTAGTTCATTTCTGAATTCTAGGAAAACATGTGGACGGCCGAACCTACAGAATTTGAAATAATTTAAATCTATCCTTTCAAACGTATTTTTAATCAGTGAGTATCACACAGCTGTTGCAATCATTCACATTTATAAGACAATGTGAATTTCAACATTTTGGAAATACTTCTGGAAATTTAAATATATAATC
Source organism: Harmothoe impar (assembly GCA_947462335.1). NCBI lineage: Eukaryota > Metazoa > Annelida > Polychaeta > Phyllodocida > Polynoidae > Harmothoe > Harmothoe impar. The sequence continues at coordinate 52,135,137 of OX381711.1, forward strand.
GATTTTTAAAATTAAAGTATTGTTCGAGCCAACCACAGCCATGTTGCTTGCTTCGTGTTGTAAACAAGCAACGGCATAGTCTATTTTTCTCTGGTCGTTCTTTACTTTTGCGTTGCCTCTTCCCGTTCTACCAGTCGATTGTGTCTAGAATTATGTTTCGTCTGTACCTGTTGTCGTTTCGTACGCATTTCCTCCTCACTGTGTTATTCACCAGCATGATTCCTGATTTGCTGAGCTTTGATCATGGAATGCATTTAAAATTTCCTCTTTCGTGTAGTCACTTCACGTTTTACATAAAGTCGTTGTGTCTTGCTTCTTGGTTTGCATTAGTGTCAATATTGTACAATGATGCTCCACAGTATTCACTGGAAACATCTTTATACGCTTATAGACGTGTCATTCATTGCATTCATACACTATTATACGTGTATACAATTGATGATATGCACAGCTTTTCTCTGTTGAGCACAATCTTGAATATGCTACACATACAGCGAATTGCTCAACACAACTCATACCCAGTCCCACCCCTTGAGATGCTCGACTACATCCACTCACTTGGTAACTGGCTCATTCAGGGTGGGCACTTCAGCCATGGCAAGCATGGAGCCCATTATTTCCCACGCTCCTCATCACCTCATCCCCACCCTACACCCCCATAAAGCCTACATGGCACAGGAGCAGCTCGCTGATAGATGACCCTGCAGCATGACTACCAGCTCACCACCCCCAATGGTGGCCACGTGGTGAGTGGATCAATATCTCTCAGTGGAGATGGAGTCATTGATACGCATGTTCCAGGGTACTGCGATCCATTGCTACACACCTTCCGGGCCCCATTGTCCTCCAATAGCCGTGACATCCGGGCACTTCTCTGCTGGACTGGCGTCACGTTGTCATGGAGACAAGGACTTAACCCTTGTCCACCGGAAGTACCACCCTGAAGCCACAGTGTGAACGGAAGTGGCCTCTGTGGTTGCGCTGTTTGTGCTCATTGTCTATGGTTGTTTCTGTGTTGCTCTTGGGATGTAGAATTTCTGCTCAATGTCCCCGCTGATCTGGTTAAATCAGAAATCAGGTTAAGTGTAAACTTCTGTACAATTTGAAATACCAATGGAATACTTCAATTGAAAAGTGTAACTGCGCTATAGTGAAACCTGACACACATTGTGGCATTGCTCTAACCCTTTGGTTAGAGACATCTGATGCTGAACATTGAGTCATGGCTGACCTCTGTGTCTGGCCGAGAAGGGTTAAGCGGGGCTGTGGAGGAGACAATGGGTGGTGACAGCCATGGGTGGTTTGTGTGTCCGGTCTGGTCAAGGAGGGCTGAGCAGTGACCACTGACCGGTCAGCCACGGTCAGTTGGGCGGTCAATGGGAGTGGTGAGGGGTGCAAGGTCAGGTGGGAGGGGTTTGGGCTTAAAGGGTGAGGTGGACAGTGGGCAGGGGGTAATAATGTGTGGCGTGGCACAGGGGATGTAGCCTTGGAATAACTTGGTTAACGGGTTCGATCCAAGGCCAGGTTTATGCATGCGTAAAGCATGTCACACCTGATGATGTACAGCGCCACATGTTAGCCGCATTAGGTGTCATGTATCTGCACACGCTCTCCTGAATCCCACGTCCATGCGGCTTCTGTACAGTCACCTACAGCTTTAGGAGCATTGTTGGTGTCAGCAGTGATATTATTCATGTGTGCCTCACTTATTCATGAAACATATGTCCACAGATCCTAATTACATATGCAAGTCAATCCATAGGGATTAACATGCTTTCTACACAACATAACGTAGATACAGCTATACAGTTACTCACGTTAAATCAGAATGAGCAATAACATGGACGGTTTTAACTCTCAACAGAAGCAATCGAAAAAGAAGTCCATGAGTGGTAGAAAGGGTACAATTCAATGTAGGCAATTTGGTCTCTAGCAGATCCCTTTGATCTTGCCGCCATGTGCCCACACATTATGAAAGTTATGAAAAGCGAGAGCCTTATTACAATAGCAGGGCCGTTATAGCATGTTATAGATCTCCTCCAGGCTGACCATTGGGGAGCTGAAGTAGCTCTCAGGTAGCCACTCCAGTAGCTACTTAACAACCTACCTACACACCTAAAGCTGCTAAACACTGTTTATAATCGACTCTGGCCGTGCCGCGAAGTGCTCCTTAAGACCATTCCAAAACAAGCGGCCTTTCAGTACTCAGCCACAAACAGAGCCGGCCAACCCGCTTACCTGGGCTTTGATGTAGATGGGCAGGTAAACCTCTGAGTGTAGGTTTTAATTATATACCATGTGCCATGCACCTTAACGGTGTCCATGGCCATGTACCTATACCTAACTGCCATCACATTGCTGAGCATGGGTTGGAGAAGCAGAACTTGTGCGGCCTAAGCTCTGTAAGAAGATTTCATTGCATGTTGTGGCACTAGAATGATTGTGAGTGGCCCCCAAATTCTCTGTGTTAAGAGGGAATATGTTATTGTTGCCTGGGCGTAATGTTCTTATAAGTAGAGACTCAAGCATCTCTCCACTGAATACTCATAAAGATCAAAGGATTATGATATTGCTAAGTCTGTGCAGTTTGCTTTGATGGTGGTCCCATTATTACTGCAGAGGCATAGCGCTGAATGACTTCCCTTGAAAGGAATAGTACACATTACTTCCCTTAGTCCTTAAAGTATAGGTTTATTTCGTGCATTGGCAGTATCATTATATATTATGAGCCTTTGGTCAGAATAACCTGTTGTTTACTAACACAATCACCATTGTGGGCCCTTCCTCTGGTGCACAGGGTGCAGGTTCCCTACACACTTGTCCACATATTTCTGCTCAATGGCTTACCAATGAAGGTATACACACCGTGTGGTCATTCAGTCCTAAATAGGCCAGCTAGAAAGAACACCTCTGCCCCATCACCTGGTCGTTAGCACTGCCTGTACCTGCCAATGTTGAGACTCTATTTAGGAGCCAGTGTACACGTTGCGTAAGGCCAGGTTCAGTTTGTTCATGGACTTTAGAGTCAACGTTTTGCGACGTCTTGCTGTGGGTCCCCCATTGAGGCGGTCATAATGTTTTCAGAGGCTAAAGTCTGTGCTTTGCGACCAGAAGAAGTTACTCGTCTTATCCCCACGGAACTAATGCCCAGACGACTTGAGCCAGCTTAACTCTTAATGTGGCTTCACTCACGGCCAAAAATTGGAGAGGCAACGTCTGCCAGAATAATAAAGAAACTTTTCGTTTTCGATTAAATTATTGAAATTACACCCCCCAGATACTAGGAAGTATTATAAGTATCATGCTAGTTATACTGGTACTTGTATTAACCTGTCAGAGGTATAGACAGGAAACAAATGTATATATGCATCGATAATATGTGTGTATCATGAATGTTTGAAACAGACATGGCCTCGCACTCTACGTGTATATGCTTTACATTTACACTGTATATGGGTACATTTAGGAGCGGATGAAACTGCACGTACACACTGTCAGTCCGGCAGACCTTACTACTAGTTCTTTTCTCGTTTGGCTTAGAGTCTGAATGAACAGGTGTGTCAAACTCCAGCAGGCTGAAGTTAGACGGTAAGACCCTGAGACCCCCCTCTGAGCCTGTCAGCAAATACACAATATCTGTTCCTCTTACGTCACCGTAGGCGTGAGGAGGGGAGCCTTTCAGCCAGGTGAGACAGGGGAGCCTTCTTGGGGCCCTGCTGGGGGCCTACTGGGGGGCCCTATATGCAGGTAGACCGCTGGGCCCCTCACCCATTCCTCTCACCTCAAGGTGTACAGAATCTAAAGTATAACCACACCTCTAGTCACGATAAGATCTGATGAACTCAACTCCCTCCTCCCACACAATTAATTGTGAATCACACCAGGTATTAATATTGTTGTTATGCAAGTCTAGAGTTGATGGTGGTAGGGAGGGCGGAGGGGGTGTATTCATTGAACTCAAAGTTGGTAAGTACTTGTTATTCAATTCATAGGCCCACGAAGAACACCTCTCCCCTCTCCAATCCCTCTAGCCCCCTGCAGCCTGGCCATGGGTATTAGCAGTAGGCACAGCCGCTATTGTTCCTTGGGGACAGAGAATGCAGTTTTAATCAAATAAGCTTTGTTTTTGAGGCCCACAGGATTGCCTACGCAAGGCCATGAACACATCAATACCATCTACAGAGCCCCGCCAGGCAGGGACCCACTTGCCAGCCCCGATCGATTGATACGTCAAGCACTGGGGACAATTAAATATGCATCCTATCCAGCATCCGCAATGACACGCGGATTGCAATCGATGCTATGGCGTTATAGTGGGCTGTGGGGGCCTCATGCTCACTCTCCACACACACACCTCTACCCCCTGGAGCAGTATTGTATATCTATAAGGGCCCGCTTTAAGCTGTCTGGAGCCGTGTGGCAGTGTTCCCAGATCAGAACCAGCGGTAGGCAATAACGGCATCAAAAGGCAATGGCTGCCGCTGGAGATGCCACCAATGAGTTTATGCCAGGGCGCGAATGGACTTGGGTTCTTACTAATATAGCAGTGTATACTATGAACTAACTGACCGCAGCAAGAGAAAATAAGATTTACCTTTACTTTCGGTAACATACCATCCAGGTTTGTCACAAATATCAGTTAGCTACTAAACTTCCTCATTTCTCTTCTCGATATCACCAAGGACTCACTACAGCAGTCATTTTCGCACCTAAACATGCCCCCGCCCACCCACCCTCTGAAATCATTTCATTCTCCCTCAGCTTCAACCCGGGATTCGACCCTCTTTCCATATAATTACCAGCAATCTGCGACGAAAAATCCATGTTTCATGTGCGAGGACGTCCCGTTGTTGTGCTGCCATTACATGTATTGAGAAGTATTCCGGAAGGTGCCACGAAAGGATTTGTACGCTTTTACCTGGGCGTTTTTGCTGGGCTGGCATTAGAGAACAATAAGCGGTGAAGGGCGCCTTTGTCCGACCTAGAAGTGCATCCTTTGGCAGTAGAAATTATTCTTCAAAGCAGAGGCCAGGCCAGGGGAAAAACAAAGCATTCATCTCCAATAGAGGGAATGGCAATTATTCGCCATTGACAGTCCAATAAGGCACGTTTAAAAACATGGGAGAATACAACAGTGGCCACGGTAGTGGCAATGGGGGTTTATTAACTGTATAGTGTTTAATCTGGAAGGGTTAGAATATCAGGATCCTATCATATCTATAGGGGAAGACCTTGAGTGGTGCACATTAAGGGCCATGTATAAAATGTGCTGCGGCCTAGCTATACCATACTTCTGTGGGTGGTGTACCCCTTATTTGCCCATGTACCACTTATGACCCTATTGTCAAGGCTAAGTATAGGGGTCGTGGCCTACACGGGATCCAGGGTTTGGATGCCTGTAGAACCTCCACGGTGGAATGCCCCTGTGATCACAGCCCCACACAGAAGACGCCCTTTGGTGGGCGCTGGTGGAGGAGGCGCAGGATCAAACCTTTGGTTAAAGCGGCTACCGTTTGTGTATGGCTCCAGCGACGTGCGGCATATGTCAATGGAGCCTGGTGTTGTGGTTTGGGCCCAGTACACCGTAAGTAATGCACCCAGAGTTAACCCCCGCCTCCCCACAGCCCACCGCCACTGCCGCGCCGCCTAGTGAACGCATCACACACTAGACCGACCATCCAGACGCCATCAAAACCAGGCCGATCCCTGTGCTGCAGCAGCAGCGGCAGTGAGGGGGAGCAGTGAATATTAAGGTCCATTCTGCATGCATGAATGGGCACCGATTTATTCGCGGTTTGACGCGCTCAATGCTCACAATCGTCTACACACCACCCCCTTCCCCCACCCATGCTGCAAAAATCCCCCAGCGATGATTGAAAAGCAGGTCACTGATGGGTAGACCTCACAGTGTTGATGTTTACAAATGATGGGGAAATATTTATATGATATCCATTCTAACGTTAGTGTCCTATCAGTGAGGGCAGTTTATGGGCTGGCAGTTGAAAGGCGTAGAGAAATAAATCCCTTTAAATTCCGAGCCAGTATAATCTACGTTCTTATCAATCATCAACAACTAGAGATGGTCTGCCTTTTCAATATAATTATTCCAGCTGTGCCATTGAATAGCAAAGCAGTGCCTATCAACAAAAACTGGCATAGTTTGAAATCTGTCAAATACACTGGCCTCGTTTTCGTTGCCGGAAGTGAACTGAGCGTCCAGATCACGCCTTTGATCTCGTGAGATCTTATGTCGCGAGAAATCGTTCACTCAAACGCTGAGCTTCCCTCCCCCATCCCCTTCCACTTTTCCCGCCAAGATCTCTTTTTGTGCGACAAAGCCCATCTAATTATAAGGGGATAGGCGTGTCCTTAAGTAGGTTTTCCTCACGACTCAGATCGATGAGGAGACGACGGGGATCTGGGGCACCAGGCCAGGGAGGAGTCTGTTCACGGGCAAAAAGTAGTCATTTATTCTAATCCCGTATACAAGCCAAAATTCCAACGAACATCCCCGCCGGGGAAATAATAAAACCAAGTCTAATTTGATTACATTGGCAATGGCTGTTCTGGTTTAAATTGTTCATAATACCCGTGTTGGGAGCTAGATTTGATAACATCCATGATAAAAAGAAAGTTGAAATTGGTGCACAGCTGTGGCTTCACATCCACAGTCCCACTAGGTGCAGTCCCACTAGGTGCAGCGACACTGTAAATAGAGAGACAGTAGATAGAGTATCAGATGGTACCAATATGCACCATGGCTGACTAGCACACAACGAAGATAGAACATAAGTTGTGCCTGTCTGACACCAAATACATAAACTAGGCGATTCCCTATTGTTAACTGCAGAGCGCTGATATGTAAGAGAACAACAATATTGCCCAAAAATGTTTAAGGTGTGTCGAAAAAGAGAGGTACAAACTGAAGTCACCGACTAGAATCCCTTAACTTAATGTATGAGGTGTATGAGGAAGCAACAATATGGCTTCTACAAAAATATAAGGTTAACCCTCTGAAGACCCAACCAAGCCGCCCTTTCCCAAACTATATCCCCTTCTCTGGAGAATGAGAAGACCCAGACTCTAGCTCCCTATGTTTCTGACAGGGAAGGACTCAGTTTTAGGTGCTGGGCCTTAGTATTGTACGAGCTATGCAGACAGCTGCAGCCAACGAGATGCAAATACCAGCACCCCATGCCTCCCTCCCTCCCTCTGGCTACTCCTCCTACATGTATTTATAGACTTCACAGCAACCTCCCCCAATAACCCTCCAACCTTGATTTGTCAACACTGGGTTTACATCACAGTTCATGGTACTATCATTGAACACTGAATCTCAAAAGAACTCGATATATTTACTATAGGAATCTGCCGTTTTTGTTGCTTCATCACATGTAATGATGTATGAGTGATAACCTAGATCCATCAGCCAAAAGTCGACTATGTCATCTCCTCGCTACTGCAAACCCAAGCCTAACCCCAAGCCCATACCAGCCCCCTCTACCCACTATCCCACCATCATGTGATCATCGACTTCGATTGGTGTCACTCAGTGCGAAATGATGGCGTTTTCCCTGCGTTTTTGTCCGTGGATCGAAGCCAGTATCCTGGTTTATTTAGTAGTGTGAGGTGGTCTGGGCTGTCTTGTGGCTAGGACTGACAAAATGTAGCTAACAGTTCTCACCGTCCTCAAGTATATATATATATATATGTTTTTATATAGTGCCCTGACTCGCCTGCTTTCAGGCAGTCAGACTTCCCTGATCAAACACAAGGTAGCTCTAGATATACCATTGAAATAACCAATGTGTCTAGAAGGCAAAGTTTAAATACATGCAGAATATGAGAAACAATAATATATGAAAACAACTGCAGAATGAGGATGAGCATGTGATGAGGAATTTTCCAGCCAGATTGACATCACAAACCTACAGCCCCCTTGAATATATATATATATATATATATATATATATATATATATATATATATATATATATATACACACACATATATATATATATATATATATATATATATATATATATATATATATATATACATATATATATATATATATATATATATATATATATATATATATACATATATATATATATATATACATATATATACATATATGGGAACACATCATATGCTATGCACAGAGGGAAGTAGGTTGGTTGGGTGTAGAACAGACTATAATAGCTCTCTCTGGGATCCAGCCCAAGTGGAAGCAGCCTGGATGACAGGCGAGGCTTTGCCCTCTATTGGCAGGCAGATAAGTGACCCAGTTTCTCACACCTCAGAGACTGAAGAAAACGGCTTTTGTTGTCTTTGTCTGGGTCTAATCTGTGTGTACCACCAGCCTGGTCACGATACCACCTCTCACTGGTTGCCATAGCAACATCCCTTCTCTGACGCAATGGTCAATGTAGCGTAATGACGACGGAGGGTGCAGTAAGTGGGGCTACGGAGATCAAACATGTTCCCCTTGGATCCTACCCAATTTAATTTCCAACAGTGAACTGATTCTAAATTGAAACTGTGGCAACTGCAGACAATATCACTGATCTAGGATATAAATACATTTTTTTTTGTAATCTCAAAAAGGGAAACATAGTGATCTCAATCATACATAAGATCTAGTAATGCATAGGCATACTTCTATGAAACCAACAGATAGGTAAATTCAAACGGGAATATCCACTGCAAAATCTACTCATCCACTGCAAATCCACCCATTTACTGTAATCTATAGATACAGTGCACTTGCATTTACCCTGTAAAGGGGGACAGCATAGGGGCTGGGATGTGGCATCAAGCTCATACCATGTTGGTGATTGGTTTGTGATGATGCACCCCACCCATGACGTCAGATGCACTGTCCTGTGATGACGTTAGCTGACGCAACATGGCGGATATTGTGTTAGTGATCTGATTCCACGATATAACCCATAATGCACTGGTACATGAATGATGCGCAAATGTTCCTTTACAGTCATGTTGAGCGTGCTTCACGAGTGATAGATGTATGTTGAACAAGGTTTGTCATTAAAACAGTAATATCGATCAAGGCACATCTCGGACGCACATAATAGAGTAAATTACCTCAGAGGCCAATCGACATACTCTATGAAACACCTATTGACACCACATACAAAACAATGCCCAAAGAACAAGAATTACCCTGATCTAAAAAAGGGAACAAGAATCCATTCCAATTCTATTTTTCCCATCACTTATGAATCTCAAACAAACATTTAAACTTGTCTCACATTACGAAAAAAAAGGTGCTGGGCTGAATATGCGTGTCATTTGCAGCAGTAGTGATAATTTTAGGGCTTGAAAGGAGGGCTTGCAATGCTTTGTAGTTGGCCGGAACTTGAAAGGCTTTTTTGAGACTGGGTGGGATTGAGAAGGTTGATTATGAAGGAGGGAATGGGGGAGGGTCTGCCCCTTTCCCCTCAGGATATAAAGTCATCTGAGTTAACTACCACCACTCACCACGTGACCCAGTAGCATGAATCATGTGCTCAGCCCGCGCATGCGCAGTGGCTGGCTCATTGTCTAAACTCTCCACTTCCCAGGAAACATGACTTGAGCTCTTGACAAGCGATTTTGCTTCAGGCGAGACCAACGATTTTTTTATCACCCCTCTCTGAAACAAGAGCCCAATTATGACATGGTCGTAACGCCTATTTAAAACTCGTTGATTCGAGCAATTGACTCGCTCATATTGACAATGAAGCTGAATTAATTACTGGCAGGGTCCCAGTACCCAGTTTCTGTGGTATGAGGAAAGTATGTTTGACGATATCATGCTTGCAGGTAACGAGCTGGAAAGTATCCAGTTAAGACTGTAGTATCTCACTATGGGATCGGCTGGTAGTGTGACATTGTGTAGGTTTGGAGTATTTGGGTTTACAGGGTGGTTCGCTTGGTTTGGTGGCTAACCAACCACGGTTAGTGTTACAAATCACCGATCGTATTGTATAGGTTAACGCACAGATATCCCTGACTGTGTTTGCCTTCACAGTCCCCGCACATACACACATAACTCCTCCCTAAAACCTAAGACCCATAGTCCGAACCGGACGTACCTAAATCAATCTCAGGCACTTGATCTAGCAAAATGACTTCTCATTCAGGCACATACTCAAGTGGTCCATGTGTAAGATAAGCTGCTTTCACGGTAGTAGAGGCAACGGGTGTAAGGGCTAGCGTGTGTATCGGGGTGGAAAGGCAACTGCAGCAATTAGCCTACCCTGGAGGGGGCTTGGATTAAGAGGTATGCCCTGGAGTCAGAACATTGCCCCTAGCCTGCTGGCAGTACCTGTATACTAGAGCCACGATCCATGTACATGTTGCAGGCTGGGAGAAGGGGGGAGGGGGCTGGCCACTGGCTCTTGATTGCTAGCTATATGGTCCACTAACCGTGGAGGAGGAGGTGGGTGGTGTTAGGGAGGTGAAGGGGTGGTAGTTTCGATACAGAGTAGTTTAGTAGCCTCGTTGGTTCCTCCAGTGTATCTTGGTTCCCATGTTGAGAAGGCACGGACGCCTTCGTGGAAGCACGTGACACCTACCTATACACCCCTTCACCACCTAGCACCATCCACAGGAGGACAATCACTGCCGCCCTCAGCAGCAGCAGCCACCCCCTCCAGCCTCCAGGTGATGAGGACAGGGCCTCCTCCAAGGCCTGACGTAGGGCTTCCAATTAGTGCTGGATACTTAGCTGTTGGAGTGCTCCGCCAACCTGTCGCTCACCTGAAGGGCCTCCTCCGGGGTCCAAAACGACACTCACCAGGCCCGGGAGGAAGGCAGGTGGTGGATGGGGTGGTGGGATGTTGCTGCCTCTCTACCCCCCTCGTACCTGATATCAACCAGGCTGTTAAATCTGCCTCTCCAGGGCGTGGTAATGTTGAATCATTAGTGGTGTTATTATGACAGGAGCCGAAATAATGCTTACAGGTAGGCTACATGATATGATATACCGTTCGTTGTGCATATATTCAATTCAGTTACTTCCTTTCAGCTAAGTTATCAAATGCACAAACATATATATATATGGCTATATCATATAAACTATACACATGTATACTTACATCCTATATCATTGTCACATGTTATTTCTTCCAAGTGATTTAATTGTATTCTGATGGGTCTCTGTCATTAAATAAGCCATGGAAATGTGTAAATATTTCATTCTGAGAAGGAGTATGGGTGTGGACCACTAAATTCGACACGGCGACATGGGCCTTTTTGGGCTTAGTGACATGTGACATGAGGAATTTAAGAGTTAGTGACATGGGACATGACATTTTCTTAAAATCGACACGGTGACATGACCATTTCTTAAAATCGACAGGGCGACATGGCAATTTCTTAAAAATCGACAGGGGAAATTGGGACCCCCCCCCCCTCCATCCAGACCCCCAGGAGTGGTTCAGAGTGCCTTTGGGGGTGTTATAAGTACTCTTCCAAAGGGCGTTAGCTAAACAGACCCAACGATAATGTCGAGAGAAGGGTAAACAAGCTCAAGATCTGCCAAACATAGAACACCCCGCCCACCCAACAGTACACCCTTCAAACACTACCCGAAATGTTATCTTTTCAAGCACCCCTGAGTGCTTCAGTGAATGTGTTACGGTAACTGTTTGCATTTGGTATCATTTGCCTACTGTATGATGGGTACAGCACACTAAACCATCCCTGATTGTGTGGGGGAGGGGCAGGCAGGAGGGTTTAAACTGAGGGGAGAGTTGACTATAGTGGGCATGAAGTGTAGCAGGAGGAGGGCTCTATATCGAAAATAACCCCTCCAGCTGTGTACATTAGAACCATATGACACCTGCATAGCTGTGAAAGATCCACACTTAGGGGAACACTTTCCCCATGGCCGTAGTGAATAGCAATAACTACTGTGAATCAAGTGTTACTTCAACTTTGTACTTAATCCAAATGGGCATGTTGACATAGTGAAAAGGGGCGTAGTTTTCCTTTGGTCCGAATGTTATTCACTATAATAAACAAGCCATATCATAACATAGTAGAATTATAGCAGTATAGACGCATCAGCATTTCCTTTGGCCTCACCAAGTGACAGATTGCAGCAATTGTAATCTAAGTGCGTGTGGTAGCATACCGGTACTGTGGGGAATGCTACATAGTTGGCTACATATATCACGTATCACATGTACACCTCTCCTATACCGGTTACGCTCCTGTAGTGTTAACCGTCGACAAATCAGATCCAGTGCCACACCTCAGAGTGTTACAGCCATGTTCATACCGCCGTCATGTCACACCTGTACCTGATGTTATCCCTCCAGGGGAGCCCCCTATCGGCCACCGTATCTGAACAGCCTGCCACCTCCCGGCCAGGGGGCAGCACTGATCCGGCCCCCTATCGGCCGGCGGATCTAAATGGGGGCCAAAGCCAGGCGGCTCAGTGCTCAGTGCTGGGCCTCCATGGGATTGGGGCCTTGGTGGGACGGGCAGGGATCAACCCAACCCACCTCCTGCAGCCCTTGCTGCCGTCCCACCAGCCACATACCCCCCCCCCCAAGTGTAATGCTGCATGCAGTATCAAACATGCCGCCAAACCGACCACGTGCTTACAAAGGGATCCAAACCATTGTGGGGATTAGCAGCGGATCTATGTCAGATTAAAGTAGCACTCACCCACCCGCACCGTATGTACTATACACCATGGAACAGTAAAGCATGTGTTTACATCAGGGGAGCCGTGTGTAAAGGCACAGTGCGTTTGTATCTATGCACTGTTAAATATATTCATGGAGAAGAACAACACAAAAGCAATCCAACATTACATCACATGTACATGTTTTATTTCAAACAGAATATTGCAAATTGATTGGGTAGGTTGACCTCTCTGGCCTCTATGCTGGCCTCTGCAGCAACCCCCGCCCCCTTCTACTCTGCTGTTGTATTCATTTGTCAGGGTCCAAAGCCTTATTAGTGCAATTTGAGGCCCGCACCTGTAACGGGTGTGCACCCTGCCCTGACCATTATGCTGCCTGGGTGGAGCAGTGTGTGTGCTGGCCGGGGTGGGGTGGTGGTAATGAGGATGGGTCTGATGAGACTATTAGTTAATTAGTGCATACTAAGGGGCGGCACCCTGTCCCTGGCCCTCACAGCCTCCCTAGAGGGGAGGGGGCTGCCCTCACACCCCTAGCACCCAATAACGTTTACAAATTGTATCCTCACAATGTGTGCCCTTAACACCCAAACAATCAATAAAGCCACTGCCGTGATTTTAACCTCCCTGCTGGTTTGTAGTAATTGCAGTATATGGAGTGAGACGTGTCCATCTGGTGTTGTGTGGGACACGAAGGTGTCCAGTAAAGGTGCTACCCGCTGTGGGACTGGAGGATGGGAGTAGTTGAGCAACTCCTGGATCAGTGTGTCTGAGTCCAGTCAGGTAGAATTACACATTACTTTTATATACGACCCTGTCCACTACAATGTTGTATTATAGAATCAACTGTATTAACCCTCGTCATGCTGGATCCTACCTCCTCTACCCCCGCCCCCATCCAGGGACCTCACGACTCATTGTGAATACAGCGACATAATATAGTTAGACCTTATGGCAACCTCCATAGCCTACATTGGAGTGTTATACCGGATGCGGTTGCTGTTGCATGGCACCATTTTACCCACACATCCACCACCTCACCATCCAACCAATTGGTCGGGAGGAAAATAGACCCCCCACCCTCCTCCTCTTTGCCCCTTTATGAAACGCGTCTAAATTAAAATGATATGTATATATATATATACGCGGGCTCTGGGTCTCTTCCAAGCCCCGCCTCCTTCTAGCTCAAACTCCTCCCCTTTGCTTCCCTCCGCTAGCTATGTATACCCATCCACAGCTCCAACCCTCACCCCTCTCCAGCACTGCTCCCTGTACACCCCCTCCCACCCGCCCCCCAGCCTGTCGGCGCCATTTTGAATATTTGTGCGCGCAGCGAGGCGCGTGGCGGCCAGTCGACATGCGGTGGTGTGCTGGCCCACTGCTGCTCCTCCTCCCCGGCCAGGCCTTCCTCACCCCCGGCCGCCAGCGCCCGGCGCCGCCGACGCCGCCGTCGTCGGCCGACATCACCATTGCCACCACGGGAATATTATCTCTAGGAGTAGATCTAGTGCCACCCGAGGTACAGCCATGCCGGACGAGGGGGATTCTAGCGCGGGCAAAAAGAGACGAAAGGGTAGGTGCTCTGTTTAAGGAATTGCCGGGACAGTTTCGCCAAAAGAAATCATTAAAAAAAACTTTTCCCCGTCAAGTCTAGGTTATCTTTTTGAAATGATCCTTTCTTTAAAAAAAAAGAAGTTTTAGTTCCTATTAATCATGCTTTATGGATGGATGAGTGACTCTGCATGAGACACGCACGGGAGAATTACACCCTTCGGTTGGACAGGTAAAGCAGGAGATGTTGGGAGGGGATCCAAGTGTATCACCTGTATGGCCAGGTGTTACCCGTGTTATATAGGGATGAGGGGGTAGTGATAAGACTGATAGTTGGTCACTGGTGCTGCCCGCCCCGGGCTGCCTGCAGGGCTATGAGTAAATAACGGGAGATGCAGAGCCATGAGCTGCAGGGCCTTTCCATAGGACATGTGACTCTTGGTACACAAGAACCCTAAATTCAGTCTCTCAAATGAACTTCTGAATAATTTCCTTCAACAAAATAAATATGCACCACCCAAAAGATACTGGCGATACAACACATCTGAACCGAGTTCCAAAGCCTCGGCTGGTACGTCGGGCTCCCGGCTCGGGGCCGTAGGTGGGCCGCCCCCATCTTTGTCATCCCTTACACACTGGGCACACCCCTTGGGTTGCCATCAGGCCAGTTCCCCATGCCCGCCTTCCTCTACACCCCCTATCCCATCGTGTCAGCAGGCCTCCTTTAGCGACAGCCCATCACAAATACAGTCATCATCACTGCAGGTGTGACTGAGGTGCCCAGCGGCCTCCCACCCCACCAGATGGTATATTATTGTGGTACACCTCGACTTAGTCCTTCACCCTCTTTAACTCTAGCGCAAGGATCTACAAGAATAATTGAAAATGTTATTAATTCAGAAGAGAAGCCAGGTTTTAATGTATAAATGACAAATATACCTTGGTATTAAAATCATTGGCTCGCTGCCAATTAGAAGGTCCCTATGCTATGCACCGAGACACGCCCACGTATTAATGACTCGCTACCAATGCATGTCTTTGCTGTTGATTATCGATCAATTCCTCCCTTACCTCACCCCCACCCACCCACACACTATTGTGGATCCAGATCATCGAGCCGTTCCACCACCAACCTCCCAACAACTGGATCATTGACAGCCTCCATGTACTAGACCCATAACACTGCCTCCCCGGACGCTACTTTGGCTAATAGGCTAAGGAAAATACGATTTCTTATTGAGTTCCCCACTTGCCGTGGTGTGTGTGTGATAGTGTCAAAGGGACAGTCATCCTTGGATGCTGACCTAGACAGGGTGTCTGATTAGAGTGGTTGGATATCATAAGGTGCGTGCACGGTTTGACTTAATACAATATTAATACCGTTAGCTATTATAGCAGAACAGTGTTGGAAGGTATCTTGTCTAGTCTATATGTGGATCTTGCCATCGGACTTCTTGAACAGTACTGTAATGCACCATACTCAAACTGCTCAGGGCCTTAGGCACTGGTAGATTTTGGTATTGTGAGGATCTATTATAGATGTTCCAAACTAGGCTTTATTGCTGACATGTACAATGTTCAGAGGAGGTGATACTACGGTCTATAATGTGTAGACGGACGGATTAGACGGAGCTCACAGTGACATCTGGTGGTAGGAGCAGCGTCGATGCCCCCGGAAGTGGCCAACAGGAAATCACGACGATCAGATCATCCCTAGATGACCTCTCCATACATAAATATAATCTCCTGCCCCAACTCCACCCTCCTAGCCTAGTATGGCTCTCTCCATGCAGCCCATACCAATCTATTCCAGTACCCAATACCTCAGAGAGTTAATAAAACACATAGGCTGTGTGGCGGCCACGTCGGGCAGCTGCAAGGATTGGGGAGCAGCTCGATGGCTGCGGCGTGGGCCCGCCTGACGGCCGGGATGAGCTGCTCGGTGCAGCCCGCTGTAGGCACTGGGAGCTGCTCACAGGTGACTGCCTTTATGACGCATTGCTACGACAAGTCCACCCCGCCGCTGAAATTGATTCTGCCACGACCGATCGCCGGGACACTGCTTCCGCCGACTGACCACCCCCTCCCGACCCCTCCGGGCCGACCCAGGAGCAACTCCAGCATCCTGCCTCTCCCTGGAGGAGCAGTAAGGGCGGAAAGGCAATCGGCATCGGCGGGCGGAGTGCCTATACTCCCTCATCCCGCTGCCGTAGAGAAGAGGACGCTTGGCTGGGTCCGACCTGCCCGTGCCGGTGGTGCTGGTGGCGGTGGTGCCTGCTGCTACGCAGTTGAGGCCAGGAGTCCTTACAGCCGAGACGTGATAGCAACTACTATACAGAGGGAGTGCCTCATCAGGAGCCACCTGTAGTAGCAGCAGCACACTCACAGATAGCCTCTACACAGGCCCACAATACAACTAGGCATTGGACGTGCTATTTAATAGAATCCTGTGTTCGACACCTGTCTTAATCTGGTCAGGGCTGTGTGATAGATAACACACCTCCTTAACTGACCGCAATATCAATAGAGCACTAGGATAGTATCAAACACAACAAACTTACCCAAAGGATAACTTTTGCCTTTTGATCTTCTAATAATCCCGCCAAAGCTCATGGTTGTTCAATTATTCTAGGTTTTAACCCTTGGTAATTTTACTCAGTTATCTAGGTGGCTGTGTGAAGTTCTATAGGGTGGGTATAGATAAGGTGAACACCCGGACTTCAATGTTCAAACACGGATTGCCTCCACCTCAACACGACCTCCCATTCAACCTTCTCCACCGGAACGCCACCAACGGCAGACTCAGGTTATTATTGACGGAACTTACACCTACCACCCTCTTTATCCTCAATGTTCATATCCCTTTCCCATCAATATACCTTCCCGAAACAGGCCTCAAGTGTCGTGTATCGACGTATCCTGTCAAACACCAGTTGTCTGCTTCGACACTTTGTAGAAACTAACAACACATACCCCATAAGTATCTTTATTTGGTTATTGATACCCCATCTGTGTGTTTGTGGATTGGGGCTGCTGACTGGTTGAGGATATTGAGCAGTGGTCATTACCTTTTCCTACGCGCCCGTTATAGATTGCAACACATGACAGTGACACCAACAGCTTATATACCTTTGCACAAATATATGCTGGTAGCATTCATTTAAATATTTCACTCGCAGGTACAATCTACAATGATCGAATAATACCTAAGCGATATCGAGGTAGCTAAAAGCAGATAACAGATTTGATAGTGTTAGATGCTTCTGTTTCATGGTTGGTGCTGAGAGGTACATTTACTATAGTCCAACTATATTTCAGGCGAATAGGTCTACTCCCAGATGAGTGCTCGGAGAGTATGGGGCTCCTTATCGATAACAGTCCCGAAAGCCATATCCACTCCTATACACTCTATTGTTTAACCAATGCATTGTTTGCTCCTGAAATCACTCTGACCCAAAAGAGGTGAGGACTAGATTCGAGGCTGGCGGAAGAGTGAGGGGGTGGTCATTGTTCTTAGAACTGTATAGGGATGAATTGAGGAGTGGGTGGGAGGGCGGAGTCTGGCAGGGTGAACTCCCCTGCCTCACTCTCCCTACACAGGAGGGCGGGGCACACTCTCCTCCCCCATCCTGGGCTTTGTCTACGTGTATAGCCACGTGCAGCCAGAGCCCTTTCCGCCCCATCTGCCGCGTGCGATATGTTTTCTGTATCCCATTCTCTCGATCGATAGTGTTGATGGCCATTGGGAGAAAATGGAGTTGGATAATAAATCTCACTCCCAGACTGTTTGTGTGTGTGTGCCATTGGGTGGCGATTTATGCGACTGCTTTTAGAATGCCTGATAAAGTGTTAAAGGCCAGCGTGTTTCATTTGATTGGATTTTGAATGGGTTAACAATTAAACCAGGTTTTTGACTTTATTCAGTGAATTGCAGTGTTACTATCTCTCAATGCACTGAACAGTGGCATAATAGTACAATCTACATCAATGGGCACCTTGAATTTAACATTTTGGTCGTCAATTGGTAGAACAAAAAGGACATCTCATTAGTGTGCACAGTCATGTTTTGAACCATCATCAAATAGCTGTCAATTTACAGCAGTCTACACCTGTAAAGAATAATTGAACTCAATTTCATATCATTGCACTGACCTTATTCTAAATTATATACAATATACCTCTTCGACATTTACATAAAAATATTTTTTTATCCTATAGGAATCAATTTGACGATGAAGTAGAATAATTTTAGAACGACTTTCACCCATGTACATGTATATTGCATCATTTACACAATATCCCAAGTTGTCACCAAATCTTATAAAATCATTATTTTCCATTGCAGGGCACAGCGGAGTGAACCAGTTGGGCGGGGTGTTCGTCAACGGACGACCGCTGCCGGACTCGACCCGGCAGCGTATCGTCGAGCTGGCGCACTCCGGGGCGCGGCCGTGCGACATCTCCAGAATTCTTCAGGTGTCAAACGGCTGCGTGTCCAAAATACTGGGCCGATATTACGAGACGGGTTCTATCCGTCCTCGCGCAATCGGAGGCTCCAAGCCGCGAGTTGCCACTCCGGAGGTGGTAGCGCGCATCGCGCAGTATAAGCGCGAGTGCCCTTCCATCTTCGCTTGGGAGATTCGCGACCGGCTGCTCTCCGATGGCGTATGCAATCAGGATAATATCCCCAGTGTAAGTACACAATTTTACTACTTTTAGATATGCCATTGCAAAGTTTTTATTTACTTTTTATTCACATGTGTTATCTACGTTCAGGAATCTTACAATCTATATTTAGATATAGTATATCTTATTTTCCGTGTTTGATATGTAAAATGGGCGTTGTGCAAACTATTTCCAGGAGTGATATATCAGTTTAGTAATGGTCCCGGGGTGTAGTATAGAGCAGGGCGTCTTTCCTTCATTTATATCTATGCTCATGCGTCATCCCTACTTGCTGAACCAGCTCATGTTTAAGGGTACCCCACCCCACCACCCACTACTCCTCCAGGTCACCGCCCTCCCACCGGAACCCGTGTGTGGATCAGGGGCGGAAGTGGTCAATATGCGGCATGCCGGGAATGATCCCGCTGATCACCGGTGATCCTGGCCGCTGGTACCTGAGCGGTGTGTTGATGAAGGCCACCCGCCTTCCGGCCACCAGCGCAGGAGGGCCGGGTGGGGATGGGGGCAGCAAGCAGGGAGAGGGCAGTTGAGGATAAACTAGCCATGTCCATGTCTACACGGAATATAATGCCCAAACTCTAATGTGTATGATAAGCAGATTTCTGTGACGATATATTTATATAGGCCTACCTTGGGAATCATCAAACGTTAACATCAGTTAAGAAACCAATTGCAAAGAACTTACTCAGCGCCATACCCCTGAAACTAAGCCCCATTTCATAGACTCTTACATAGAATTAAACTAGGTCAAGAAGGTTGCCCCTGAAACAATGTCCCATTTTCATAGACTTCTTACACTCTTATACTATAGGCTACTATATAGTCGTGCCTGAAACAAAGCCACTTTTTCCTAGACGCTCACGCTCGGTTGACTAGAAAGGCTGTGTACTTGGACCTTGTACAAAACCTTCTATCACAGGCTCTCACGTGAGGATTATTTGACGTCTAAGAAGTGTACCTCATTAAGTTAAATTTAATATGATGATTGCTATGTACATTGGCCAGAAGAGCCATAGGGATATACATGTATCGGTATATACGGTACGTTAACTGTTGTCACCTATTTTAAGTGGGTACTCCAGACGGGGTGTTATATGACAGTACTCACCTTTGTAGGTATGGAGGCCTCATCTGTTAGCAGGGTGAGGAGGGTGGTGCATCCTGTGAGGAGTCCTCTGCCCTCCCTGCAGTGTAACTCCAGTCCCCGGCCGCCTCCCCTGCACCCCCGGCGGCCCGGGCTGCCCCCTGTCGGCGCCGGGGGCTGGTCCTGGTCCGTTACCCACATCCACGTAACCCACAAAGCTTTAAATACAATCCGCTGACGTAACCCAACCGTGTCGGCCCCAGTTTGATCCTTTATGTTGGCCCCTGGCTCTGTTGTCCCGTCCCGGGTTTTATATCCTATGGTTGTGGTCTGCTTTGAGGAGGGTCTTCCCATAGTGTGAGACGTAAGGAGATTGGGGTGCTGTAGGCCCTTCCGTTAGTGTGCTTCCATGTCGGCTCCTGTTCCTCACTGAGGGTACCCACATGAACCAACTGCCTTTTCAGTGGGGAGCTAGATTCCAACCTAACACGATACAAAAACATCTGCACATGCCAGGGGATGTTCAAGGCAGAACGTTGGCGATGCGATTGTCAACAACTGGTTGCTAAAGGGTCGGAATGCAGGACGACCCCATGCTAGGGCAGTCCAATGTAAATAATGTCCCTTCCTTGGTCACCACCATATGCATGTATAGGAGGCTCACAATTTAACACTTTCTGTGTATAGTGTGATCTATTTCAAGCTATATAGAAGATGTGTTCGTGTCCTAAATATCAAGAGATGCAACTGGGAAACACAGACATTCTATTGTTTGAAACAGGTCGTCTTACCAATATTCGGTTACTATGGTTACCATTTTCGACAAAAAAGAGGAATGAGAATTCCTAAAGAGAAACAGCCAATAACCGTAGCTACAGGTTGTGTGTATCAAGACACAACCATATTGATATTCAAATGACCATAGTCGTAGTGCAGCCTTAATATCGAGCGATGTCTAAAACATCTGTCTTTGGAGAATAAGTCAATTCGAGTCGAGGCAATACTTGGTGCATAATCGTACTTGTAATCTGGTATGTATAGGGAGAGTAGGGAGCTAAGACTTTGGACATGTGTATCTTAAGATACGACCACACACAAGTTAATATGCTTGTACTTTATGTCAAATGTAATCCAGGGCAGAGCTCCATTCCTCCTGCATTCCTCCTTGTCTAACTCACGCCCATCTCCCCCCATCTCCCCCCATCACGCAACTGACCCACTTTGGAGTCGAGATCTGCACATGCGTGAGAATTAGAAAATAAGAGGAGGAGGAGGTAGGCGTGTCAGTGTGGGGGAGTTGGGGTGGAGGTTCTGTAGTGTGTGCTCTGCCTAGTCTGTCGTCCTGATTACCATCCAGGCACCTCCTCCAGGCTTAAGAACACCACGGAGGAGCACGGGGTCGGGGCTCCTGACTGCTCCGCATGTTGTGTATATGAGGAGGAGGTGGTGTCTGAGCGGTGAGAAATGAAGCGATGGCTCTACTATACACAATGAAGCATAGAGGGCTAATTTGGTTTCCACCCACTGGGCAGCCACTACATCCGCACCACCACCCGTGAATAATTGCCTTATGGGTGTCTCCGGGACGTGTTTACAGTAATGTATATACATAGGTGGCCTACTTCCAGTCATGCTTTAATAGTGCATCCATGAGATTGAGTCATAGACACATGGACGTTGCATGTACATTATCAATAATGGAAGCTTCAAACACGACTTTTTATACCCAATGTGAATATATGATACATGTGAATACAAAAATGATACACAGACAAAAAAAAAGATGCAGCTTCCATCCAAGCAACTGATAGCACAGAGTGATCAATATAAATCCCATTACACCAGAATTAAGGGGTACTTTATGGGCAGCAGGGACGACAGTTGACGGAGTGGGTAGAGTCACCACAAACATGGTAGTCGCTGTTAGTCGTGGCGCGTGCGTTTACGACATGTTCATGAATACAGATAAGGTCCAACTCAGCTCGTTATGATGATACACACGATGCCGGAAGTCAGCCACCACCAATGCTGCATCTGCACATGCGCAGCTTCCGTCAGATTCCGTTTATGGTCAATGGTGGAGTGAAAAGGTTGGAGTTGAGGCAATTTTTAAAAGGAATAGTCGATGTGGGTTGGCTGTTAAACATCCAGGTAGAACCGTAGGGTTGGTGAGATAGGAGGTGATGGGAGAGAGGGGGTTAGCACTGGGGACCCGGGAAATCGGAGTGGCTGAACATCATCGTCAAATTTGCTCTCAATTTGTCGCCAAGCTTTGTTCCTGTCTGCGGGGCTCTTGTTATAGTGTTCTGCCAAAGGCGTTGATGCCCCCCCCCCTACCCTCCTCCCCCCCCCCCCCCCGCTACACACAAACAGCCAGACAAGCCCCAGCCCCTGCAGGGAGCCTGCCCCGTGAGATTATTACATCCGTCCAGTGTTCACCCTGTGTTCCATTAGCTCTCACCCACGGCGAGGTACAATCGGTGCCAAATGGTGAGCACCGCGCCGCCGAAAGAGATATTATAGTTAAAACCGCCCCCTGTGCGCCACCACCTGCCCCCTGGTGGACGGACGGCGGGCAGGTCGGCTACACGCGGGGCAGGCTGCTGCAACAATTAACAGGCCAGCAACTAAGCAGCAATCATCAGCCGCCATGTAGGAGGGACGTCGTGTTGAGAGTGTTCGACGTACAAACCTTAGTAACACTGTTGGCAATATGTTGAGGGAGGGTACTTGGATGGGGATGGGCTTCTGTGGTGTAGGGTGTAAGGGGCAGGTGGGGAGGGACCTTAACGAAGCAGTACCTGCCCCCTACCTGTGTTAATAACAGCGGCACTGGGAGGGGCAGCATATGGAGGTAGGGTTACTACTGGGTGTGAGTAGTCGGTGACAGATTACCAGCCCAAGATGACAAGGAAAGAAGAGGAGCCAAACCGCCCACACCCTGTGAACTCACGGAGTGTAATATTGAATAAATCTATTGGTTTGTTTGTAGAAAGAAAGGCGCCACTGGTATTGGGTTTAAACCACACACAGGGACAGTATGGGGTTTTTAACCCTCCATCTCCTATTCTTAACCCTCACCCCCTGCCTCCTACACAGCTAATGCCCGCTGACAAGGGTGATGCTGACATCTGGTGACGCTTAAAGGGGCACCCTTAATGGTAAGAGGTGAGATAAGCTGATAGGATATGTTAGCTGTATCGTGGCCCCTGTGAGTGCTATCTGTCTCATCGTCGTTATGGTTTACCCTCACCTGGTCTGTCAATACGGACACTCTTCACCTTCCACACCCAGACACCGTCACCCTCAACCCCTGCCCGCCTCCTCGGTCTACCTGCCTTCAAAGCCCTTTAGGTGTCTTTCAAGTGCATGCAGGCTGTCCTATAGGGATGACTGGAAGCAGCAGTGAGGGGCACACACCACCACCCCACTCCACCCCACCCCATCCCTCTAACCCCAGCACCATCTCCCCCTCACCGCAAAGAAACATGCCTTCAGAAGACATCACAAAGTCGCCAAGACATTCAAAACGACTCGAGATGTTTGGAGAAACAACAAGGCAAACTTTGCCGATGCCCTCTATGCCCTGTGCCTCATGAAAAGAAGAGTCAGGGTAGGAGAAATAAAGGAAAGGGGTAGGGGGTAGTGTGCGTTGTATTCCCAAACACTTCAAGGTCAACAGTGTGCATCTCTTGCTAGGCTGGTGACTGAGAAAGAAGCTTTGTCAATGCAAACCTTTTGGACCTTTTACCTCTGAATGGGTTACTGCTTTATAAGGAGTCCCATCTGGTTTAATGCCTTTGTTTGGGTGTTATGATTTCTCAGAGAAGCCAAGTATAAGAATAAGTCTGGCAGCTGCTCCCCACTTGGGAGTGATGTACAAGCGCGTGCTTTGTGATTGATCGCAATCATAGAGAGACACATAACTTTGCTGTCAAACAGCATTTACCAAGTTATCTGTGAGGGGAGTTATGGCACATCTGATGTGATGTTTTCCAGGGTAGATGCTACCGGTTCAAATATTTGTTGGTGTATCGTCCTCTATTATACATGCCAAGCAGCCCACTGACATCTCCATACTGATCTGGTCCACCAACCCCCAACCCCTCCTGAGCTACCCCCTACCCCTAACCCACCCTGAGCAGCTTCCCACCCGGCGACCCTGCCACCATATTACCGAGGTATCGCCGGACGGCCAACCGATCATCAATTCATATCAATGCCGATCCCTGCTAGTCCATTACCCCGGCGACCACCGGCCCCCAAACCCTGTTAGACCTACATGATGTGGCCTTTCCTCTCTCCCTACTCTGGTGTAGGGGGGAAGAATACTGGTCATGGTGGCAGGGGAGCATTGGGGTGCATCATTGTTATCACTGCGTTCTGCAGTCGCCGGCGCCAAATGTCTTCATAATAGAGGCCGTGGTAATCTTGTTGAGGCGATCCCCCGTCCCCCACACACCCTTATCCAACCCCAAGCCTATTCCATGCACCCATCCCTACCCACTGCCTAGAATGTTTTGCATGAGGGATGTGTAATCCATGCCGAGCCAGGATGCTCGACGGCCAGGGGTTGGGATGAGAACAGGGGAGCAAGTGGTGTTTTCAATATGGGGATAATGAAACTGCAAACATTTGCAGTCGCAATTACTTTATGCTCCCTACAGAAGCAATATTAATTCCAGTCAACATGGGGATGTGATTATGATTGGACTGGATCTGGATGGATTAGATCCTCCAACCCCATCCCCTCTCTTCTGCTCCCCATCCTATATTACCCCACCCCCGTACCTTTTAACCACTGCGACCATGTACATCAATATCTCGCAACGAACTGTTTAGATTGCATAGAATCCTTTAAATCCCATGGGCAGTACTGGATGAAGTTGTCCAAAAGGTAGCAGTGTAACCTAACACGATTAGGCCCATTTCCAACTGTACAATATACCCACCTATACCAGCATCAGTATAACATCCATCCACTACACCGGCAGCATCATTGGCTCCAGCCCCCACGAGGCTATATGGGGATTGGCCATTCTGGGGGGGGGGGGGGGGGCTGCTGGCTTCTTGATAGGTAACTCGATCTGAGTCCTGCAGGAGGAAATCAATGAATCGCCAACAATACGGGGATGTCGGGCCCCATCCCCACACTGCCTGCTTCCAACCTGCCGCCTGTGAACCAGCCTGCAGTACAACCTCCAATAACACCTATCCCCCTAGCACACAGCAGAACACATCCTCTGGGATTCCTCCCTATTTACAACATTCATAGTTTACCTATGACTGAAAATTTAACAATACAAGTTACTAAACGGTAATCACTTATGCAGTGCTCTAGTTAGGACTGGGGATGCAGCAGCGGTTTGCCAACTGTATCCATCGGCGTGTGAGCCTTCTTCTCCTCTTTTTGCCCCCACAGTGAAACATGATACTCTGGCTGTGGCTCATTACAAATTGAGTTATCGCCACCAGAGCTTCTTTTGTGCACGGCCCATATCCACAATAACCAATACGCGCCACAGGGAAAAATGGAAGGGAATTGTTCCCTTGGGAGAGTGAGAAGCCACGTATTGGTCCGGGTCTGCGTCAATAAAGCCTCCTAAAAACCATATGACATAAGCCTTCCCATCAACACTGCTCTTCACAGATATTCATTGCCTTCTCCATCCATAGGCAATTGCCTTACATTGTATATTACGCTTCAAAGGATCATGAGGATTTATGAGGCGATATCGGGGATCAGCAGTGCTTCATTTATGTTGGGTTATATGTGCTCTGCATACGTGTGCAAATGTGCAAAACTGATTACAGAAAACAAGAAAAACATGGGCAAAGCGAGGGCGAGAAGGAGTACATGGGTAGTTGTGGAGTGCATGGGTAGTTGTTAGCAAGGAGCGATGAACAGGCTTGAAAATGATATTAGCCATGCTTGATTTAGAGATAAATGTGTTGACATTGGATTTAGGGGTGGTGGCAGTGTTGACATCTCACTCAAATGATAAGATCGCCCTCTTCACTTTGAAGTGTTTCATAACAAATGTGAAGTTCGTCACAACCAAGGGCCATAAAGGGTTGTTCATATGGGTGTACTTGATGTATTAACCAGAACAGATCCATAACAGGTTGTTTATGGCGTTGGGCTGTGTCCAAGTTTAGACTCAAGGATAATGACATAAGACACACTTATAATACATCTTGGTCTGCTTTTTATCGAAGATATACATCTAATATATCCCACAGTTAAAGCCATGTAAAAACAGTATTTCTGACTATAAGCAGCCAACATGCTTACTGGTGAAGGGTCCAAGTAAACATGCTGGAGGGACCAGGCAGCTGGAGGAGGCAGTTAGGGGCGGGGAGTGTGCATGGACGGGAGGGAGGGGAGGGCAGTTTGTAAAAGCGGAATCAATCAAGTCGGAAGCGGGTGATAAATCAAAATTTGGAGACGGTCTAATAGGATTTCGGTGAGGGAGACACAGCCATGGTGAGAGGCTGTGCACGGCGAGCCGCCAATTTATGGGGGCTTTGATGACGCTTTGTGGATCCTGCCCAAGCTCCTAAAGTGACACCTGGTTGGGTAGATCTGTGTCATAGGTAGATTTAGGAGTTGTTGAGCTGCAGTGGGGTTTTGAAAGGCCTTGCTGGAGGAGACTAGCCGTCCCACCCTGCCTGATTCATGGCCGTCTAGAGTCAGGTAATAAGCCAAATAGGCGGCGGACAGGGGCTGAGGATGAGGGTGTAGGAGATGAGGAGAGGGAGTGAGGGGTTGAGGTGATAGGGCCTCGGCTATTATAGCCTGGAGGACCTCCATGCCTACTGATCTACCCGGCAGGAGGCTGCACCCAGGGCATGCTGCCAGAGATATTAGAATGGTGTTATTCTGTCACATGCGAACAGAACACTGCACAATATGCAGCACTTCTCAATTCCGCCTCTTTTTATGACCTTAGTGGTATTTAAGACATGAGGATCCAATTCCAAACGCAGCCCATGCGGATAAATACTCCAGAATCAATTGTGTGGAAGGGATTTCTCCATTTCAAAAGTATATCAACAAGCAATCCTTTCCCCTAGCCCCCTTTCCCTGACCTTCTCATCTTTCATCGTTCCAAAACTGTCCATACTGCCAGAAGGGTGGAATCCGGAGTATGCCAGCCAGGGTGCAGCTAAATATACTTCACAGGGCTGGTAAATGCGGCACAGGTATATATGGTGAGATAGGCGGCTTCCCCATCCCACCCACCTCTACCTACACAGCCCAACCCCCACCCACCTCCTTCTCCTCCTCCCACAAATAGCAGGCTACTCGTCAGCGGCGGTCTGACCTAGTTGCGATCTTCCAGCTCACTGAACATTGGCCAATGGCCTTTGGGTCGTCCCTTTGGGAAGCCCGACTGACCCCGGGCCACTGTATAAATGGCAGCCCAGTAACCGCTGATATTATAGACCCTGCCACCTCCTCTACTACACCCCACACACCACTGGGTTCCCAGCTGGATGTATATTTATACGCACCTCTGCCTGACGCAGCTTAGGATCAGAATGTAGTGCGGTACAATGTCCACACATGTGGAGAGACGGTATACCCCTTTAACACACAACCCTCTTTTTTCTTTTATCATATATTGGCGCAGGATTATCTACGTACACGTGTACCGAATTGTGACATGATTTTGTAGTTCCCTATAGGTTACTATTATTAAGCGAAAAGAAGGAATGCAATACTGCCAGCGCAGAATGACGATGTTATTTGAGTATCATAGTGGTTCAATTCCCTAGCACCCTCCAACCATGACTCCTGTGCTCGAGCTCTCTTATATCACGCCCCAGGCTGCCAACCCAGATATAGCTGAGCACACCAGAGCATTGGTGAAGCCGGAGAAATTGAGACTGAGAAGTCGATTCTGTATGTGTGTGTGTCGGAGAAGGATGATGAGGGGGGAGGGGTGTGTGTGTGCTTTTTGCTCCTCATGGCTGCTGCCGCTGCTGACGTTAACTGCTTCATTTGCTGATTAAGACCACTCTCTAGCCCAAGCCCGTTATTAAGCCTTCTCCGGTCGGCGACAAATCCTCCTGCGTTGAGGACCTGGCCCCTGTCGTGTCTGTCTAGGCCGATTGGTTGCCGAGGGAGCAGCTCGAATGAGAGGGTCATGGATGTCCTTCCCCTCTTTCACTCCAACCCTTCAAATTTTGACGATAATGATGATGAAAATGATGATGACATCGGTAACGTTGACAACATCTTGGGCGGCTTGATTGGTCTTTGCTCCGAGTAGCTCAGGCTACTTTAGGCAAAGGGAGGGTTT
The DNA here is from genome assembly GCA_947462335.1 of Harmothoe impar. NCBI lineage: Eukaryota > Metazoa > Annelida > Polychaeta > Phyllodocida > Polynoidae > Harmothoe > Harmothoe impar. Next base: position 52,163,428 of record OX381711.1, read on the forward strand.
GGCAAAGACAGAGAAGCTGAGGCAGTACCCATCACTGGTTTTCTGCTGTAATATACTCTGAGTGTCAGCAGCTCCTGACTACAGCCACCTATATACGTGTTTTGGGCCTATCATCTTCAGCAGAGACATCTCTAGTTAATATACATATAATCTTGCCAATGATGCATAGAGACACAGGGCGAGCAGCTCACAAATAAAACCGTGAAGGACTGGAGGCCTGTTTCCTTATAATTACAGCATTTGCTTGTTGTGTTGTCGTGACCTGTACTTGTTGGAGTGTGGCAGGGATCGACATGGCATTCAATATAAATCTTAACAAATCCACACATACACCCCTCTTTATCCATCACAAGAGCTCCGGCAGTTAAGGACTGGGAGGGTGGTAGATTCTGGTGTTCCTCTTGCCGTCGTGCGATATCTCCATTTTCCATTAGCATGTCCCATGGGCGGCGCCTGTCAGGCAGAGGCCTGATCTGCGTCGCTGTCGCTAGTCGCCGCCCGCCCCCAAATCTCCGCCGCGCCGCTTATCACGCGGCCACAATATTTGCACAAATTGTTTCGGCCCGCAGAATGCCGGTCCGTAATGATATTTCCGCACCCAAATAGATTCCCTTCCCCCTCCCCTTGCCGCCCCTCGACGTCCTCCCTGCTGCACCGCCATGCTCTCCCGGGAGGCCGGTGGGCGGGCCGGGCGATCGGCAAGTTGACGCGTGAGGTAGGCACGCGGCATATTTCGCACACGTTTCGCGTAAGAAACGCGGAGGTTCTAATCGCACGCGTTGGCCGCACGCGTGCAGGCCGCGAGTCGCGGTGCCACAGACGTGCGGGAAATGATGGCTCGCAGTTGTCAGGAGGTTGACCGGACGCATCAATAATGCTAATCACAGACCTCTGCCTGAAGCAGTCAGGGAGGGGTTGGAGGGAGGGGAGGGGCACGTAAGGTGGTTATTGTCTACACGTGAGCAGTACGTGAGCAGTACGCGCTACGTCTACACAACGTCTGGACGTGCTGAGCAGGCAGCAGACGCGGCTGGGTTAAGGAAATCAGGCCATGCGCGTCCTTGCGTGAAATCCGACCCAATCCGATCTGCAGCTGATACGTGGTGTAGACAAGCCCGGCGGCCGTCAGTGTCTCTAATAGCGACAAGGGCCTGTGCAGAAGGCGGGGGCTGTATTAGATATGGAGGTGTATGGCGGTGGGTAAATGCAGGGCTGTAATGGTTGCCGACTGATGCCAAGAAAGTGAACAATATGAGAAAATGGTATCTATACTTAATAGACGTACATGACACAGTGGTGAATTGATATACCCTTGAGTAATAATATCAAGCAAATATATCAGACACAAAAGACAAAAAGAATACTATGTATCCCTCATATATGAGTACAATCGTTAGCACCTCCAATATGGGCATAGGTGACCCATGACATTGAGTTATCTTTGCTGTGGGAATACGAGTAGAAGTATAAAAACACCTGTCTCCAATACGAGAGGGGAGTTTGGGCGATAAAGAAAGAGATTCTGATGGAGGTTAATAGTGGGGGAGGGAAACGAAAAGGAGACACAACACGACGAGCAGATTGATATGTGTGACCCATGCATGTGGTGCGGAGGCGGCGCATGTGACGACCTCGCCTTGACATCAATTCACCCCAATCGGAGCCCGGAATTATCTTACCGGCAGCACCGCCAGGCCGCAGGGCCACTTTAATTTGTTTACTGCGCCTCACCAATCGGAGAGGTGTCTTTTGATGTCGGCGTCCATTGTCATAGCCGAGGTAATCCCAGCCGGGGCCCCTCGATTCGCCTCGTGCTGTCAGACTATTTTTACAGGTCATTGAGGGCTCCTCTTCGAACGATAAACGTTCTCCTTTTTGTTTCCTTCTCTTATGCTGAAAAATTTGCAGACATGGCACCCATTTTTCTATGAGCTGCATGCATGGTACAAGCACATGCAACTACCCTACCCTGCATTTCTCCTTCAACATGCCTGCCCTGTCTGATCATTGGTCAAGTCTTGTCCAGACCTCAGGCGTTGAAAGAGGAATTTATTTACAAGAAGCTCTGGCATGTGCGACACCATTTGCCTAAAATGAACCCAATTCAGTTGCGGCTTGCCCCCACACCTTGAGGCAGCCCTCATGGTACAACCCACCACCAGGGTGGCACCATAACGAGCAGCTCTCCCACCTCAGTCAGTGCCCGACGTGCGACCAGCACCAGCAGGGTGTTGACACCCAGAGACGGGTACCAGGGTCGTCCACGGGAAGGTTGGGGAGACACAGGTAGGAGGCTGATGGCAGAAGGCCCTTCATTAAAATGCTGCGAGTGGCGGGGGCCGGCCGGAATGTGCCGACACGACGTCGTCTTCCGCCCGACTGGGCACGTCCGGCCACCACCTAATGCCCTCAGTAGGGCCTGGGTCGCAGTATGCATCTAACACCACCTCCAAACGAGATGGCTGGGGTGTGGTGGGCTGAGGGCATCGGTGCCTGCCATAGCGGGTCAGACTATTTTTACAGGTCATTGAGGGCTCCTCTTCGAACGATAAACGTTCTCCTTTTTGTTTCCTTCTCTTATGCTGAAAAATTTGCAGACATGGCACCCATTTTTCTATGAGCTGCATGCATGGTACAAGCACATGCAACTACCCTACCCTGCATTTCTCCTTCAACATGCCTGCCCTGTCTGATCATTGGTCAAGTCTTGTCCAGACCTCAGGCGTTGAAAGAGGAATTTATTTACAAGAAGCTCTGGCATGTGCGACACCATTTGCCTAAAATGAACCCAATTCAGTTGCGGCTTGCCCCCACACCTTGAGGCAGCCCTCATGGTACAACCCACCACCAGGGTGGCACCATAACGAGCAGCTCTCCCACCTCAGTCAGTGCCCGACGTGCGACCAGCACCAGCAGGGTGTTGACACCCAGAGACGGGTACCAGGGTCGTCCACGGGAAGGTTGGGGAGACACAGGTAGGAGGCTGATGGCAGAAGGCCCTTCATTAAAATGCTGCGAGTGGCGGGGGCCGGCCGGAATGTGCCGACACGACGTCGTCTTCCGCCCGACTGGGCACGTCCGGCCACCACCTAATGCCCTCAGTAGGGCCTGGGTCGCAGTATGCATCTAACACCACCTCCAAACGAGATGGCTGGGGTGTGGTGGGCTGAGGGCATCGGTGCCTGCCATAGCGGGAGGCGGCTCTGGGTGAGGGCTTCTATATAGCAGTACAGGCTCTACCCGATTATAAAGACCTCACCCAACTAACCCCATCAATTCCTGCTCTAGTAATCTGGCAACGCTGCAGGATCATCCACGTCCTTGCCAAAGGCGTATGCTGAGTGTTTCGTGTGCCATTTGGATCCCAGATAGGGGTCTCCAGATAGATAAATATCCTGATACACAATGACAACAGATTGAATATTGAAATAGTCCCCTTTGTGAATATGTAAGGAATACAGACAGGATCCAAGACATGCAGAGCAGCCAAACACGTTTTAAGTCAAGACTTTGTCAGATTTATAGCTATGCGATCCTACACTTGATTTCATCTCAAAGGGGCTACATTTAAGTGTTATTTCGATCACGAATTAGTCTTTTAAAGCCATTTATAGAACATACAGTAAAGTCAACCACATGAGTAATCTATAGGGTGTGGGTATGCCACAGGAGGCTATGCTGCTATGGCACCCAGTTGACCTTTATAACTTGGCCAGTCGCTAGGAGGATATACAGCCAGGATAGACTCTAGATACAACACAAAGGTAGGAGGTGGGTCCTCATCCCTAACAGGGGGGGGGGATTGGTGCATGGATAGGAGGAGGAGGCTCAGTCTATAGTGCTATACCAAGCCGCTGTCAGTTCCACTTAGGTCGGCGACAATCGCCCGACCGGCCAGCGACACTGAATGGAGCAAGTGAGGCGGAAGACATGGCCTCCTATTGTCGGCCAAGCCCGGTCTGTCTTTTTTCCCATTATCACCAATTATCATTGCAAACAAAGCCCTTATAACGTGACCTCGTAGGAGAGGCACCCCACCCTTATAGCCTATACTCACTGCCCCCCCCCCCTACAGACACCAGTACATGTACATGAATACAGAAATCGCCGCACGCTGCATCTAGCCATACATGCATATGCATACATACATGTGACAGTTTATATGATCCAGAGAAAGTAATTCTCTCTGTAAGGATATACATGTATTGCCATATTACGATTTTCAGAATCAGATGTAACTAAAGGAAATAGGCATGATAAAGGTCAACCGTGGCATGGTGTGGGTTTAGGCAATGGTCAGTGCCTATACGCAGACCAACGCTGACCACAACCTCCACCCTGCTGCCGCAAATTCTGCTAGGAGGAGGGGGAGGGGTGTTTTGTCCCGGTGGCCATTTCCCCTGATGAAGCCTTGAGGGAACAGGACCCGCTCTTATTGTTACTATTAGTCCCGTCATTTGCAGATTAGTGTGGACGAGAGGAAGTGAAGGGGTGAGGGATGGGGATTGGTGTGGGGGTGGCAGGGCCATGGGAACTGACCAGTGGGTGCGTTAGCCTTGTGCTTGTGGCTATTGTGGTAGAGCTTAAGCCCCCACCTCTGGGGTATAAAGTGAGCTGCCACCTGCCTGTAGGAGGTCCTCCATACCACCCCCTCCCCCATAATCACACCCGTGACATGCAGTCCCATATAGGTATACCGACTGTATGAACTGACTGCTGCACCTCATCACGCAGTATACTGTTATGGGGTTTGGAGCTTCCCATTTAGAGGTCTTTCAGTGTGATGCTCCCATGAGGCCATCCCTGGTATACAGGGAGGATTATAGCGGGTTTGTATACAGACAACCCTCTGCTCTATCCTGTATGAGAGTATAACTCATGGGTAGTGCCCCTCCCATCCTCCCACCCACTTCCAGTGGCAGGGGCTGGCAGGCACGGAGTCCATGAATGCATTGTGAGGTCCCCTGCGCCCAACATGTCATGGAGTAAATGATGCGGAAAACGGGCCGCTATTGACGTCTCACAAGCATGTCACTGTCGCCCCCAAACACCGGCGCCCTGGTGGGGGGTATATTAGACAGTATTAGACTTATACAGGGGGATGTCGGCCGTTTTCATCCTGATAATCCTTTAAGTGAGGGCTAAATACAAAACTCTGCCTCCACAACCAGTGCCCTGGTTTCACTTCTCTATTGTTCTTACTTCTTCCGCCTTTATACAAAAATATATCGTTCATATTCGTTGAGTCAATTGGTAGATATTCTTTAAGATAATCATATTTTGCATGAGAGATGCTAAATGTTACAGTTATCTCCTCTGTCCATCCGTTTTTAAGCCACCATCCCTATTCAGCTGTAAGGGGATGGGGGAGCTGTCCACACTAAGCACAGCCAAGTCGATCCTCTTTCAATTACCAGTACCTGCACGTGATGGCCCGGCCCAAGGTCACACCCTCAAGGTCCCCCAAGCCCAGCCCCCACCCCACCCACCCCTACCCGCCCTCCTCAACCACTGCAGGCAGCCATTGTTGGCAGTAATGATCCCAGGGTCCCAGATCTGACCAGATCAGCCATGACCGCTGTGCCCTGTCGCCTTTGTGGCTTCTATCGACCTGTGGACTCTCTCCGTCTGTCTCTTGTATTTTGTACCACCCAACCACACAGTCATTTAGCTCTGCACACTGCTATACTTCAACGATGTCTTCCTCCTTATTTGCTGACTCCTGACCGGCCAGAAAGACACTAAAATGATTTCATAATTCCTTTATTTGCTCCTTCCGTCGATGGAAAGTGTGTTCTCTATTATAAGTCCTTATCCATGCACCTTTAGTTCCGTCCTCAAGATTCTGCCTCCCCCAATCTCCAATATCTGTTGTGGTTGGAGTGTCCTGTCTCTCATTGCCTGACCCGTTCCAGCTGCCTTCTGTTACGGCAACCTTTCCGGGCCCCTCGAGGCAGTGGACGATCGAAGATCCTTCTTTTACTGTTGACTGGTGGTCGTTGACATGCACCAGATGACCCTGTGTCACCCACGGGAATCAGCACAACACTGACCATTACGACCCCATACTGCCCCCCCCATGTCTCACTCTACTCTGTGTCACTAACTCAGCACATGGACATCAAACTGGTGTTAGTCCAAAAACTGTATAGAACAGAAATAAAACCATGAGGTCCTTCGAGTAACAAATTCAAAGATATTACATGCTTATGTCTATAATATTTTCTTAATAATGGGTACTTCTTTACTGCATCATAATATATCATACCATAGTCCGGGACCATAGTACAGGTATATGTATCAACATGCAGGATTCGGTGGACATATGGGGTCATTTTAAGAGTTTAATAAGGCGATGTGGGACTTTAACGTGAAAGGAGACTGATCAGGTAGTACCATCCGTCCTCCAACGGCTCATATGAGTAGAGCATTGCATGGTTGGCATGGTTACTGCCTATCTAATGTCCTCCTTTCTATAGGGGCTCCTGCTAATCAGCCGCTGATTCCGTTTCCATGGTGACGGCAGTCACTTCCCCCACGATAAGAACATCATCATGGTCGGGTGGGTGGGGGAGAAGGAGGATATCGCTGGCTCTGGCAGGCTGGCTAGAACGGAGACTAGATGCCTGGGTGCTGGCTAGGCAGCTCCTGGCCTTTGAAGTTGTCCTCCCGGGTATGCCTGGAGTCACTGGCCTACTGCTGTCACCTCCTGGGAGTAGGGGTGGCTGGAGGTAGGGGTAAATAGGGGGTAGGGGCGGTCAATGCTGGCCTATTACTGACAGGGGCTGTTGACATGCACCTATCAAATAAACAGGTTCCTGGATGGGTAGGGGCAGGGATAAGGAAGAAGGGTTGAGTGGGAGGGAGTCAGTGCCGAGTCCGTGGGAGGGGGTGGGTTCTCATGGCGCTCTGCTTCCTGAATGGATCGTTTGTCTGCAGGATTGTCTGGTCTTAGGGTTAACGATTAGATGACAGCCTGTGAGGAGTCCCCTCCATGGAAACATAAATGGGCAGTTTGTCCTATATTTGAATCCAGGTCCACTTAAAATAAATAATAAACTTGACATTGTTTATCTCTTCATATTCTTTTCTAATCATGATGAAGGGTCCATGACTAATGTTTTTTTTCTCGTTTTCTACTCCAACAGGTTTCCTCTATAAACCGGGTGTTACGTAACTTGGCAAGTGAAAACCAGAAAACACAACTGAACCAGACGTCCATGTACGACAAGCTGGGGCTGCTGAACGGTCAGGGGTGGCCACGGCCCAACCCCTGGTACACGCCCAACGCCGGCATGCCGGGGCTGGGCGTGCCTCAGCCCGGCTATGGCGCCCCGCCGCCCACCGCCTCCCCGCCCGTCAACCACCACGCGCCGCCAAGCGAACACAAGAAGAACCGGCATGGTAAGGCCCGGCGCAAACCGCCAACTCGTTATACTACTCACACCACCCCAAGGCTATGGTATAGGGTAGTCGTAGTTGTAGACCTAGTTCTGTAGAGCCCGGGGTGTATGGTGCAACGGTTAAGGGGTAGGGGCACCGGGAAACACTGTGATGATTCCAAACTCACGCAGTTTGCCAGTGCTCCTACCATGTAGAGGGTTAAACGGGTAGACGGGTGTAGTATCTTAGATAAGCTATACGTTCACTGTACGGCGACAGGAGCCAAACCAAGCCTATATCTGGCTTGGAAGGAAAATTACAATTTTCTTTGTCATTCATTTTGGTCGCTGGTTTATAAAGAGAAGATTAGTATGCCTGTTCAATATTACTATTGATTTTGTTTCATTTTGTATCGCATATAGTTTGAGAATATTTAATTTTAGAAAAATAAAACCCCAACTACAAATGAAGAGTGAGACATGGGAGTGGCTAAAGGAGTTTATATGATGTGTATAGCTTCAGGGTGCAAAATTGAGTTCTCATATACGTGCAACAATTCGAGTACTTTGTCACCAAAGAGTAGCAGCCAATGACAAATGTTTAAAAGAAGGTCGAGAAACAAAACTCTTTGATGGGAAAGTGCTCCTTTATCTCAGCAACGTCAGACTCAATTGCCAGTGCGCCATTAAAAAGAATTGAAAGAAAGGAAAATGGAATCAGAGAGGGAAACACTCGAGTAAAACCATTTAAGTCTGCTTAGATCTGCTATTGGGGGAAGAGGCGGGTTGGCGGCATGCCGGTACAAGTAGGTCTTGGGTGATTTAAATCGTTTGATGTTTATTAAGTGATTGAACATTTAGGCCAGAAGGAGGATGGGTGAGTTGTTGGGTGGCGGAGGGTTAAGCTGGGGCTGTAATACATCTAATAGGCTTTGAACATGTCAGGCAGTAGGGAATGTAGACAGACAGGAAATGGCAAAGGGTTAAATTGAAGTACATTGAATAACTGTGTCGTGTATCCGTGCTGTAGCAATGTTGACAATGTTGGTCATTTAGTTAGCTCCTCACCCCGTCAATGTCAAATGACCGTGTGTGGCAATCACATTTGTACGTACACCATATTGTCAGTTTCTTATTTTAATGTGGTGACCAATCACCTGTGAGCTTACATTGAGTTTGCTTACCCTCTGGTGACTTTCATTTGTAAGCCGAGTTTTGGTTGGCTCTTCTCCGTTTTGTATACCTATATCACGGTCGTTTGGGTGCGAACTGTGCGAGCCCTTGATTCTGGGCGGATGGACATGTTGGGATGTAACTAACCCTGTCTAGGGCTGGCGGTAACGTGAGTTGGCCCTCCTATGTGGCCAACTCTATCAGCACCGGACCTCCATCTGCCTATGTAGACCCCCGCGCCGGGCCCACAGGGCCTTCTATGGACCTACCCAGGCAGAAACTAGGTCCTTATGAAGGTCTACTGTCCATTCTGGCCCCGGTTCTAGGTCTCGTTTCAGCTATGAGTATGCTTGCTAACCCTGCTGAAGTCTTTACATTCTGTTGTACAATGGAACAATTTCATATAGTAGATACGTGTTCATCTTATGTATACGTGTAGTAGTTTCTGTCTTGGTTAAGTATATGTCATGACTACATTCCCACATTCTGGCCGTACCTCCCTTCAAGACTTCACACCCCTTCTCTGTATGTGTCCTCCACCCCTTCAGCACATAGATTCTATACATAGACCCCTCTACCCTATATTCCACACCCAGGTGAAATACCCCCCAGATCCTCACCCATCCTGCTCCAGCCCACCAAAGAAACCCACTCAACCAAAAGTTATCGAACTATACCCCCTCCTGAATAGCCCCCACTGAGAGGGTGTCGTCTTCGCTGAAGCCACAGCCTATATTGGACCAAAGCGGACTGCGTGGTTGGTGATTATGATTCCCCGCCTGTGGATGGGCACAGCCCGGCTAAATTCATCCCAATGCTCGGTCTCTGTATTCTTCCCCGGCTCCTTTCCATAGCAGTACCGAGGCCTCGGCCTCATTGTGCCGACTTGTGGGTGTTGGGTGCCAGGATAGGCTAAGGTTTTGGTGGGGCAACAGTCGTTTTGGCAGCAAGCTTAGGGTCCCATATATATCTACCAATATACGATGTTGTAAATGATACAGCTTTGGACGAGTAGTTAGGATAGGAGAAGAGGTGGGGTTGTATATTGAGGCCTATTTAAGATAAATACATGATGAAGAGCAATGCATCTACTCATTGATAGTATAGACAATGGTGTATATTCTGTACGTGTCTAGCCTGCGCTGCGATATAGTCTGAATCGTTGGCCATATGGTGGGGGAAGGGAGAGGGCTGCTGCTGCCGGTAGCCCTGTACTATCTGTGGGGTCAGCCCAGTGACGGTATGACTGACGTCTTCTTTCTCCTACCTCGACACCTCCCATGGCAGCCTATCCACCAGCGTCCCTTTGACCCAAATCAAACCAGAAGCGGGACACCCCTGAAACTGTCGTCTGCTCTCATTGCCAATTTCTCCTAAGCCCCATCCGAAATGCCCCCAAGGTACAATACAGTGAGCAGTGGTGAGAACCTATGTTACAACTGCACCTATAACCACAATGCATCGTATACTATTATCATGAATACATTATAGTCTCATCATTAAGGGTGTTGTGAGGCGAAAAGGAGGGGGCTGTTTCCGCTCATTATTATTGGCATTTTAAGTCCCCTTTGAGGGGTGTTATAATTAATGAATTCGCTAATAACTCACTCGTTAGAGTCACTAGGTGCCAACAATGCTGAACGGATAGCAGGGACAAATAGTCACGTGTCAGCGGAAGGTCCCCCCAACTCTCGTGTGATTTAACCACCACGTGACCTTTTCACGAGGTTTGTCTGTTCATATTTATACCGTGAAGGATGAGTCCAATGGTGTTCACTTAACCCTTTCACCACATGCACACGTTTATTTGATTATCCAGTGGGTATATTTGAACCAAAGATTCCTTTCCCAAATGAATATTGTACAATATTGTAAGAAGTGATGGTCTTGGGTGCGGTAAATAGATAGCAAGTTTGTCTATGCAAATGGTGGGTTTGGATGTTTTGGGCACGAATTGGGAGCAGGGTTTGGTTAAATGTCGTCTGCTCGGCGCTGATAGGCCGGTGGTAGATTGTTTTTACACAATGACGTGCTGCTGTGAGCCAAACGCGCGCGCGTTAATGTCCCAGCGTGACGTCACAGCATGACGTCACGTCGACGACATGCTGTCAGCACAATGACACAAACAAACTAATTACAGGACTGAGTGACAGCCGACTCAATCGGTCCCTACGCTGCCGTCTTTCTAAACTTGCCATCACCCCGCCTAGGACAGATGGTTAGCCCTCGATGTGGCTCTTGTTTTCCTTCTAAAGCAAACATCACTAATGGTGCACTGCGGTAGGCAAACGTGGCACACTGACTCTGTATTGTGTCCACTAAATGAACTGGGCCGTGGTCTATGTTGCAAGATGAAGGAGAGGACACATAATCAATGATTGCTGATTGTCCACAACAAAAGGAGGACGCTGAGTATGACTTTGTTGACGTTACGTCACCGAGAAATGCACTCCTTATATGGTCACTTACCTAGTAGTGGGAGAACCAGCCCGAGGGGTGGTGGGCAAAACACAGCGGGACAATTGCAAGAAAGCAGTTTGATTTTGTTATCACTCAATCTAAAACGGGCCTTTTTGTTTCGCTGAAACCCTCGCGGGAGAGGTCCAATTGCATCAAATCTAGCTTCACGTGTTGAAATCGAATTGCGCTGCCATTATTTGTCGTGGAAAAGAAATTGCTGTTGACAAGAGAGCCCAGAGCGATCCGTCGCTGCCAGCCCAGGCCTTTTTACTCATGTCCAATTATATTTTCACTCCGCAACATCGTCTTTTTGTCCCTGCGTCTTCCGTTAGCTCCGAGCAAGGCACCACACATGCGCGTATTAATTCCGCGGTACAAACAAAAAACGCTGACGTCCCAGAAAAAGAGAGAGAGCCCCCATTTATCACAGACATAGCTGTTTAATGGCGTCCTAATTCCATTTGAGCTGCACTTTTAGAAGGAGCAGGTCTTTTCATGCCAATATTAGAGACCGACAAAGGCGCCCGGTCATTTTCACCGAAGAAGACGACAATGCCTCCCCCAGATTTTACGTAGTAAAAAGGGCGGGAATTACGACACTGAAAGGCATGAGAGGGTGGGGGATGGCTGTCAATGTCTAGCAAAAGGGCTAGTAGTAAGACAGACATGTGAAAGAAACTGTAATCGTCTGTTTCAGTTAGTGGGATACCCAGGGACAGGCCTGTCTTGAGGGGGTCTGAAAACGGCCATCATTGCCCAAATCAGTATGGTAATCCCCTATGGCTTTCTGATTATTTCCTGCTGGTAAATTTGATAATTTTGCGCCAAATTCCTGTCGGTTGTTCCCGGTGACGACCCATTTGACGAGGCCGACTGCCGAAGCCAGCGCCCCATTTAGTAATTATTTTCTCATTTCGTTTCGCATCTGTCTGCTTTGGGCGCTGGTGCTGACAATCCCCCAATTATCACCCACTTTACACGAGTTCATTCAACATGGCGTCTTCTTGTGGAGAACTGCAAAGGAATGGTTTTTAGGTGAAGGTGTAGTGGAGACTGTAGAAATCCTCTAAATTCTGAACCAAATAATCAGCAGTCGGCACCGAATGTTTCTCCACGCTTTCTTAAGGCGACTTAAAGTGCGGTTAACACGGGAAGAGCTTTTGAGGACAACAACTTGGGTAGTTTTGTTGTCAGAATTAGATGACTTTTGAAGTAGAGCCCACAAGTGGCAAGCCATTGTGCTATGTCGTCAGTCCGTCTGGGCCTACAGTTGACATTGTCCCCAAATCTCTAAACCTAAATGCACCTTCACCACTAATATCTATGAAGGCAATTACATTTAGACCCTGTCTAAAAGCCATCCACTAAAAGCAGCAGCAGGTCGCACTACTACATAGAAGGCACCTGTCCCATAGGGAAATAGGAATGTGAATCAATTGAAAACCTCAGAGATCTATATCAAGAAGTGGTCACGTTAGACAAGAGGCTTAAACCCTTATATTCCGTTACAATTTCGAGATCTGCAAAGGTACTTTAGCTGGTAACTGTTATGGCGTTAGAAGGAAGATCAATAATATCAGTCTAGCAACCATACAGTCTAGAGACCTTTAATATTTTTGATGAGAGACATCTGTATAGAGAGATTATATCTCTACATGCGTGGTCAAAAGAGTAAATGACACAAGTGTAACAAATTGCAGAGCAAAGACAATGGGTGAAAATCACCAAATAATCACAAAGTCTCCACAACATACTTCTCCCCTTACTCAAGGTGTCAAGGCAATGAGGTTAGAATTGTGTGTCTTCTTTGAAGCGATTCTTACTTATATCTGTAATTAGATCATGCAAGTGGAAGGTGTAATGATGAGAGGTATTGAAAGGAAGTCCCCCCTCCTCCCCCAGGTCTACTCCCCCTAACATCTCCACATGGGGCTAGGTGTCGTTATTTGTATATATATAGGATTGGTCTAACTGTGCAGGAGAAAGCCACTAATGAGATTTCTCCTTGTGCCTGATTAGAGGGGTGTGGGATGTCTGGCTGTTGTCAGGTGTGGCTAGGTGGTGTGGTGAGACACCTACACCTACCACCTGTGGACTACCAATACACAAGGTTTGACACTGCCTCACCACATAAGCCTTGATAGATAAGTTTACATATAAGACAATTAAAAAAACAATTAGGCAACGTTTGAAACCATTCTTACTATACATTATCATATTTAAATACTTCTATTGTAAGATGATAAGTATGACACTGATTCTTGCTTCCCCGCGCTATTGTTTGTCAAAATATATTTTAATCATCTGTATAATTAGTTCGTCAGCAACTTAAAAGCTGATTACGCTACCAACAGAATGTCTAAATAACTTAGTCACACGGTAGTGTTCGTGTGTATGCATGCGTACTACAACCTGTGCATGCACAGACCCACTTGAGAAGTCATTACGCTTAACCCCTCACTGAGCTGCAAACCACCACGGCTCTTCTGCTCTCTATCTCTTTGAGGTTATTAATATCAAAAACATCTCACGGGGAAGCTTATATATGTTCTCAAGATCGCATACCTTTGGTATATATGTAAGCCTAATTGGAATATTTGCTAGGTTTTAGAGAATTACAAGGGAATTTCGGGCACGAAAACGAAACAAATTTGGCGGCACTTGCGCGCATGTCCCGAGGTGTAAACCAATTAGAGGCGCCCTCTGCCGGGCTGTAGAAATAATAAGGCCAATTGATCCATGCTCATCCGGGAACTGCAAGCACAGATTTGTCGTCTGCTGTTCGGGTCCGGCCCTCAGGCTTGTGATTGCACCCCCTCCCCCAACCTCCACCCCTTTCCCTTCCTATCTGTATGGTCACCCACCCCTCAGGGGACAACCCCCTCTCCACGCAGCCCCACCCTACTACCCCTACCCAGTACACAGCAGTCACCTTCCTCAAAATTGGGAGGAAATCGGCCCAGGGTTTGTCGGCTGTATCCTCGTCTGTTCCGAGCAGACGACAATGATAAGGGGAAGCCGGAGGGCGGGAAACGTGCGGAGAAATATTATGAATATTCAGTATGAGCTGCCGTCGTTTGTGTGTTGAAGGGGGGGGGGGGGGGCTGTAGGAAGGAGGGGAGAAATGGGGAAGGGGATATGGCTGAAAAGGAGAGGGGGGAGCTAATTCGACACGTGGATTTCCTCATTACACCGTCCTGATTGGATGTCTGGCATTCCGTGCACTTTAGGTATGGAGAGTGTAACAAGCTCGGAAATGCTTTCTATGTGTTAATGGAGGACTGGGCGTCAGTGAGGGGTTAGGGTACTTGTCTCACTGCTGTCTTTTTATAACTACTCCAACCCGGAATGCCTGTGCTCAGCCTAGTCAATTAGGTGGTTGCTAATGATATTATCGCCGGCAAAGATGCAACAAGGGCTCGGCTAATGAGTGATATATCAGCTCACTATGACCTAAATATATTGATATACACATATTTGTTTTGGTATAGAACCTGTCTGACCAATGACCTGAAGAGTGTCAGAAAACACTTGATGGGTGGGGCACTTGCCTCTTCAACTGTCAACCAGAGTCAATGGTTGGCACTGTTAGCTCCCACGCTGACCAGTAAGCCCGGCTACCAAGACTTACAACGTACTTGACCGTTGAGGCTGAACGCCGTCCTTGGCTTCGGCCACCTCACATAACTCAGCAAAGTACCCATAATACCGCCCACCGAAAAATGTTGTTTGCTGACAGTTATTTATTAATGGGAGTTGATGAAGAAGTGAGACTATGCATGTGGGGATGGTCTGTGGCAGTGTGCGGGTTGGAGGGGACCACTGACCACCACCACCAGATGCTGATGCCTGCAGGAGGTGGGTAGGGGGGAGTTTAAGGGTCGGGCTTTGATACAAAAGGGCGTCTTACACAAGTTGGCCTAAGGCAGTGCCTACCACCGGGATCAGCTCTTACTAGGGCCGTAAGTGCAGACTGTGGTTTGGTGTGCCCCCTCCCTACCCTACCCTTAACTCCTCCCTCCCACAAGATTACCTGGTAACCCTTTGTTACCCCTGCCCAACATTCCCACGCCCGGCCCACCTCTTGAACCACATGTATTTCAATCATGACCAAGACCAATTCTCCACTTTCACGTTTTGAAGACCATAAATGGTTCTGCATAAATACTCCTTCTCATATGTGCATGGGTTTGAAACACAGAAAATGTAGTTCATACAGTATAGACTTGATTCGTCTACCCTTGACACGGCATTCAGTTTACCACTCGGAGTATATTGTTGTTGTGCTCGTGATCCCTCTTGTCCTCCTGACGTCACTTCCGCTGCAGGCTGTGCGCACAGGCAACCTGGCGTCTGATCCGCCCTGGCGGCGACCCGCCGAATTACAACCCGTTAGGGTTACACAAAGTAAACACGTATCTGTAGAGGTCCAAGTAGAGGGGGCAGCACAGCACAAATACTGTCAAGTGCGCCATTGGCTACCATCGACTCCTGCACTCCATGCAGTATCCTTCCGGGCACAATTCAGGAGACAACCTTCCGACGGCGATTCTATCGCTGCCGTCAGGGTTTTTGTAGCAAGTGTTTATTTTGTCTGGTCATCGACATGGTCTCTCTAGCGGTCTTTGAATGCTTTACAACTAGTCCCAGCGCTGCTGGCTTAAGTCTATCAACACCTACTCCACTGCTCACACCCAAAATATTTTTCGTATACAAAACACTAACCCGAGAGGAGTCTCTCTTGTCGGCCTAACTAGAATCCAAAGAATGTAGGTAAGAACTACTTGGGTGGCGCTGAAATGGGGCAGGTCCGTCCAACTCAGTAGTTTGGCGTACATCCAGGGGAAGGCTCCCTCTTTTGCTTTTGTGTGCCTTTTCACCTTCTTCTTTCTCTGTACACGCCTTCCCTTCTACCACGACAGAGATCCGGTGAGGTAAATTAGCACTGTATAAGTTTGTGCACATACTTATTTGTCCTGCACATCGCAACAGTTCTGTCCCTTTTAAGCTGAACCTCTTCGTGTGTACAATGCATGTTTTAAACCGAACCCAGACGACATTTTGTTCCTAAATTGCCGCCATTTTGGTTTTGGCCTCGGGAAGAAAACGAGGCTGACGGAACTAGTTACCACTGGTCCCCCATGCGCCCTTGTCAGCCCCTTGGCACGAGCGCGGGTTGATTTACTCACTGCTACTGCTCATATAACCTCATATCTGCTCGGATAAAAACAGCCACCCCCTCATTCACGTCACCCACTCTCAGCACCTCCAGTGACTACGTGTCACTTTAAAGGCGAATCTCGCGGTCGCCTTTCACCTTTTAAACCTGGCGATAGGATCATATTTTCCCCAGGCTTTATGTGCTTAAGTGCCATATTGGATCTGGTTTGGGCGTTCCATGCCTGCCGCTATGTGACGTAGATCCTGTAGTGTAACGGTAATAATCTCCCTGTAGAAAGTGGTGTCATGGCAATAACCTCCCCTTAGAGGAATGCTACTATTTCCCCCTCCAGGCTTCGCTTTTCATTGCTAAATAGCGCTTACCGACTGGATGAACGTCTAAACCCAGCCCATGGAAAATTGCTCATATGCCATCATACTACAGTTGTCTAACAGCTAAAACCTAAGGTCAAATACATACCTAGTATGCATATAAGAAATGCATGTATGGTTCCTCAACACATTTTATATCTTGTAGATATCATATCAATATCTGATCTCACCTCAAATCACCATTGCAGAACTCAATAAAGATGGCAGTACAAGTAATTCAAAACTACAGCTTTAGGAACTGAATATGTGTAACACCCTTGTTTTCGCATTTCCAATGCCATTTTGTCCATATCCTATTCAAGATCTGATTTGTTTTAACATAGATGCAAATTATACTAGCTGCCTTGCATGACCTTTTACTGCATCTCTGTTCCCCCTTATTGCATATTGAGTTTCCTCTTTGTAACGGCATGTGTTTATACCTACAGACAGTGGAGCCAGTAGCAGCAGTAGCACCGGCGAAAATACAAATGGCGGCCCAGACGAGCAGATGCGCATGCGCTTAAAGCGGAAGTTACAGCGCAACAGGACCTCTTTTACAAACGCACAGATTGAGGCCCTAGAGAAAGGTACGCTCCTAGAGATTATCAGCTGTTATTAAGGATTAGAGAAATACAATGTGTATTTCCGTGAAGGGCAGGAATAGACTAACTATATCATGATTGTCAATACACGAGTGTGCATCACACTATTCTCACTAACAATACCTGATGTTCAGGTAAGCACATACAAATAATAGGGTATGTCAGTCATTGACTTTATAATGTTAGACCTGGGTGACAATGTGTCAACCTTAGCTCTATCTTAACTGCATATCTCTATACTATGTAAAACAGCCCGGGGTGAACCCTTATTGAATTCCCACTGGTCCACTATAAAGGCCCTGCCACGCCTTAGTGTCTCTAATTTGATAGGGTGACCTGTAAAAGGCACCATTTAGGTTTGTCAGATGGGGGACAAATTGGATACCCAGTCTATAATCTGACAACTGTTCTGTCATGGCCTCGTGTTGACCACGTTATTGGTGGTGAAACCAAAGTTGTCACCCTACACCATGGGCCTGCTACCCGCTGGTACTCGGCGGCCCGGGGTGACGGGCAGGTGGGACGCACCAACAACATTAACGTTATTGGGTGATAATAGAGGAGTTGACAAAATGCCATCTACAATTCAGTAAAAAGTGAAGTCGGTGACTTGTACAGTAATGAAGTACGTCCAGTGGGAATTCCATGTGTGTTTATTCCAAAATATAGTCTATGATATATTTTGGGATTATAGTATATGCATGTATTTGCATGTAATTGACCAGACATGTCTACCGGTAGTCACACCCTATTCATTACCCTCAGTTTTCCTATATTTATAGTTTATTGCCTGAGTTATTGATGCATTGCACCTCCTTTGATGAAGAGGTTCGATGCCTGTTTTACTTTTTATATTTCCAACAATAGACAGGGCCAACCGGTGAAAGGTATTAAAATCATACATATATAATATGTACCAACTGTTATGATTTGCAGAGTTTGAACGGACGCATTACCCAGATGTATTTGCTCGGGAGAGATTAGCAGAAAAGATCGGGCTGCCAGAGGCAAGAATACAGGTAAGTTTTATATTTTGATGCGGCCCGCATCACATCTCCAAAAGAAGAAAGGGATTGGTTCAGGGGAACCCTTTTTGGTCGGCTTCCATCCACTCTCCATCCCACCACCACCCTTTCACCCAGGCAGGGAATAATGCAGAACTGCTCCGTTGTGGCAATTTTCTGAAGCAATCCAGTCATATTGACTGAACAAATGACTAACTTTACAGTCATCCATTTCAGAGAAGTGAACCTTTATTCCGAATGTTGTTGAAATAGACGATAATGTCCAATTTCTCGAAAACAGACGACTTTCTAATGTGAAATCACCAACGAGCAGTCATGTTCCAATGCAGCCAGTACACATGCAAACATGTCGCGCCCCCCCCCCCCTCAAACCCCCATCTTTCATCTACTTTTCCAGGGCACTTTTGGCCAATTTGCGCCTTCATACAAATTACGCCACCATCAAAAGTAGAAGTCCTAAATTGCTCTGGGTTTCTCATCAAAGGCTGCAGTTGTCGTCTGCTGGGCACTGCTCCACCGGCCGACGCCGCGCCGTAATGAATAACTTGTGAAATTACGGCGAAGGGACAGGAGGGAGAGGGGGAAAAAATCGATGATCATTCGCTGGGAGCTGAGGCATTCCTCGGTGCAACTCGCTCGCAGACAGACTGGGGTTTTTCAAAAGAACAATTTGTAGTTGCCATTGTCCCAGTGAGGTGCCATCATTAGGGCTCTTTTAGTTTTACCCCACCCCCTTACTCCCACCTCCAAGCCCCTACTCCCCTCCTTTTCGCTCTCTCTTTTCTCATCCTCAGGCACTTGTTTTATTATTGCCAATTTCTGGTCTTCAATCCTTCACCGTTTATTTGCTTCAAATGTGTCTGTTTTAAGAATGGCACAACACTCACAGCGTTCATCTGAGAAGATGAAACAATCAGTCTCTGGGCTCTGGTTGTGCACTACATGCCATCTCACTGATGGCGTCAGCCTACAAAATGATGTATCATATGCACCTTCATTTTACCGTCTTTAATCAACGGCCATGTATTATGCCACACCCATTTAATTGTGTCTATATGACTAGATATTCCATGTAGAATCATATAGATTTAGGCAAGATAATTATGCCTAAAAATGTCTACAGAACTCACACGTGAATTTGATCAGCACATACACCGCTATATGCATGGTGATTCTCCTTTATTCAACCCCACTATTTGCATAAGTAACTATATTCAATTTTAAGTTTGGCATGAAAGCAACATTATGTTCATGAAATAAAAGTAAATGAATGATTAAAGCATAGAAGTGCACTGCACCTACGGCGTGCACCATGGGGTTACGCTCACCGGTTCATGTATTCCTAAATTATGAGCCATAAATAGTACTTTATAGTAAATATCATATGGTTTAAACCATGTTGGTATGACATCAGCATTGTCATTGTGGTATTGGTCCTCATGTATATTATAACTGTTATCACATTGGCCTTGATTAACAATGTCTTTACCCCCTGACTAACCAGCTTCATTAGTAACCGCGGACATGATGTTGTTATGTTCACTTTTTCTGGCCGTACAGGTTTGGTTCAGCAACCGACGGGCCAAGTGGCGGAGGGAGGAGAAGCTACGACAGCAGCGCCGAGAAGCGGCCAATGGCGGAAATCACATCCCGCTCAACTCGAGTTTCCCCAACTCCATGTACCCCAGCATACACCAGCCTATTGTCTCCATGGGTGACAGCTACCGACCATACGAGTAAGTAGCCCTTCAGATAAGGTATACATAATAAGGTAATCAGGTAATGTATCATTGGTTAACCGTTGACTGTATTCGTTATATTGAACAGGTGGTTGTATTGGTAAGTAAATACAATGTGTTTTACTTTACAGGAGGTATCCTTTTGTCTTACCAATATCTAAGATCATGTTAAACATACGAATAATAACATACATATAAACTAGTGTAATACTATGATTAACATGGATGTGTGAGTACATTGTATACAATACTTTTACATGATAATCTGATAATTGCTCTTCTTACCGTTTCACTATTGATGATAATATGAAAATCATGATTATCTTGCAGCTTTGTGTTTTAAAACTTGGTATATTTCTATCCCTGATTGTTGATCATAATATTTTCACCATATAGTGCAATGTGCATGTATCTCTATAACCCAATCAAATGTAAATGTTAAAAAGCAGACATGCACAATAACAATAATTGTATGAACATTTTATTACTACGACATACTAGAGATATATTGGATCAAATCATATACTTAGATTCGATGTTTGGCTTTCATACTTTACTACCAATTAGATAAGGCAGTATAGTATAGTATACGGCCGAACTCTTTGTTGTCTGAGATAGCTGCTGAGAGACATGGGTCTAACCGTTCTGTTGCCGTCTTCCTTACAGTAGTATGCCTCCCGTGCCCAGCTACTCTCTGTCCAACCAAATGCCGCCCAACCCTGCCTGTCTACAGAGTAACAACACGTCATCATACTCCTGTATGATACCTGGTAAGTCGCACTGAACTTGTCTAAAGATATAGCATCATGAACACAAGTGAGATTGCTTGGTTATAGGGAGTGAGCCCCGGGAGTGAGCGCATCATGATGCCATGAAACTCTAAATAGTAACTTATGACCACATGAAATCATAGCACCAAAGCAGTTATCTATCAAATAACTGCCTATTCTTATTTCCTAGTCAGTCAGAGCAACAAGTTAACAATGCAGCATGGTTCATCGTATATCTCAAGCTGACAGCCAACAAAACATCTAAATTAGTTTACGATGAATGCTTTACTACAAGTCTTAATTTTATCTAAAGGGCACGGTTTTTGAGTCCCATTGTTTCGCAGACGACATTTCTAACTTTGCCATTCTGACCACGCCCTTGGCGAGAAGCCGACCAGTCGTGTTGGAGGAAATATCCAAGATGGCGGCTGTACCCAACGACCCTGACTGACGGCCAAAAAAGCGGCATGAATAGTTGATCATGGTTGCCGTCTGTGGGGGCACATATACCCATAGCCGGCCAATTTGACGAGCAAATTTCTCCTTGCGAAATCAAACACGATGTATTTTATTTAGCAGCAATTTATGGTTGAGGCTATATGTAGGATGGAAAGGGAACTAACTGCGTTGTTATTAAACAGGATCTTGTGGTGAGAAGAGAGGATGTTTCTTTTATGGCTGATGGCTGCATTATTGTTGGCACTGGGCTATCACTCATGGTCGCTCAGAGTTATCTTTAGTAGTCCCTGGCCACTGGGGATGGTCGACCACTGGCGGGGGTAGATCATGGATAAATGATGGTATTTGCACAGTGGGGTGAGCAGACGACACTGTCTGCAGTCTCTGTGTTGGTTAATCATTGATGGCTACCGGGGCAGTGTTTGGTTTGAGGCCCACCAACCCTCTCTATAACAACAGAAGGCCCCCTAGCCCCAAAGTACACAGATACAGACAAAGTCACACATCAGCCTTCAGAACCATACTAAGTCATAGATAATCACAAAATATGGCACCATCAATGCGAAACAAGTATACGTTGTCATACACAAAGGTATATATAACCAACGCAACACAAATACACATCGAACTAGAGACCTACCCTGCCTTATCTGGGCCCGCCCCTACACACACAAAGCTTCCCCTAAACACAAGCCCCAACACCCACAGTCAAATTGGGCCAGCCTCACGTGTCTTCTCACAACCCCCCCCCCCACCCCCACCCGCAACACACACCAACCCACGTTTGATCACAGAACAAAAAGTGATAATCACCCAGAAGATGATAAGCACCAGTGAGTGGAGGAGGAGGGGTGAAAGCCTTATAAGCGTCGGCGATAAGCGTCACTCATTACGTTACCCCCTCCCCCTCACCTAATCCTCCTCCCCCCACCCAAGGTGCCTTATTACACGTCGGCTATGGAGGGTTAACATTGCCGCGCGGATTTGGTGGAAGCTGACTTTTTGTTGGTTTCCAAGCACGTGGCACGTATCATGTAAATGGGTAATTCTCTCCTTGGTAAACTGCAGATCTCATTTATGACTGTGGATTAGAAGTTTATCAATTCCTGCTGATCCCTTTTGTGTTCTAGTTTCGAAGCACATTTCGACATCTTGATCGTGTATTGAAAAAGACAATTTCGGAGTAAACTTGTACAATGTCAGTGTGTGAAAAAATGCACTCAAACATACATGTTTCTATTGCCAACCCTGTCTTTGAGATTTCCACCACAGTAATAGTGTGTATTGCTCCATTTTTAGTACCAGATGGTAGAGGTAGCCACTTCACGGACAGGGAACTATGGAATAGAAGTAAGATATTTTGATTCTTCAGGAAAGTTTTTATGAACAATAAAATTATTAAAAAAGAAAGAGAAGAGCATAGATCTATATAATTATAGTTTATGGAACTTTGAAAGACTAAAGCTATATCAGTCTAGTATATATATGTCCTTCGATCTCCCTCCTAAAGACGGGGTTGGTTAATATTGATTACGAATGTACCCTGCATACACATTCATATTACCATCCTCATAACTGCGTGGGGAATTCTATATACAAAACAGTCGATCATACACAGTTAGAGGAACGAGAACCATGATCATCGAGGATCCAAATACAATATCCTTCGCCTTAGTCATACAGATGAAACCTCACATTGAGGGGAGCCATGGCTATGTCGCTTTAGGAGGGATAGCACAATACGATTGAGCAGCATTTAGCCAGGCAGAATGAAGCAGCCCCTGTTATATCAATGCTTTTATGTACCCAAACCGACAAATGCGGAGGGCAAGGCTGTGTAGGAGCTCATAAAAGTATGGTCTCTATGTGAAATGGGGACTTAATGATTACAAGAAGGAGCCCCAGTGCCCCACAATGAACTCGTTAGCCAGAGGTTCAATAAGACGAGCAGAACAGGAGCTGCTCAGAACTGTACATGCGGCTGGTGTATGCTCAGAACTCACAAAGCATTTTGATGTTCTGAAGAGGGAAGAGGGGTGCAGCTATTGGCTGAAGACTGTGGCAATGTCTGTTTGATCTTGAAGATGGTTGTCAGATTATCTTTCTGGTAGCAAACCTAAGCCAAGAACCATCCCTGTCTTTTCGATAAGCATCCCCCCACCTTATATTTGTAATGATCTGTTCTGCGTCTTGGATGGATCATCAATACTTGTTACTGGGGATATGCATAGCCTAGACCCCTGTTTACTATGTCATACCAATGAGTAACACAAAGGGTCCTATTTAACATATCATCAACCAATTGTTAGTGACGATATTCATTTCAAGTTAGATATGCTGCCAGTATCGCAGGGAAAACGTGTATTTCCCAGGTGTAAGTAGCACAAGTGCTCAACCTGTTACTCAGATGTGTGTATATTGTAAACTGATGACTATTATGGCATGTTAACAATTAAGACGGTCTCTTCATTCCTCCTACTGCTCTGTGACTGACCATATCCCGTCTTTCCCCCAACAGACTGTGGTAGTACGCGCGGCTACGACCCTCTATCGTTGACGAGTCCCTACTCACGAGCACCGTGCAACCCGACAGTACCCAGCGTGGGCGGCATGCAGAACCACCTGTCTCACCACAGCTCCAATGGCGCCTCTACCGGTGAGTTCACACACCTACAGCTATAGCTGCTAACAGTGCATTGCTGATGCGCTCAACAGACATGTACCTCTCAGACAATTGTATTCTGTAAACTGAGAGTGGCTTTTAATATAGAGACACATCTAGTTACATCTGAGGTCATATGTCTCTCCTTTTTAAAGTAGTATTAACACCGGCTATACTGTATAAGGATATCTCCGAGGCGTATCCATCGTTTCCTTTTCGGTTTGCCTGATTGCTGACTTGCGTCTTGTTGCTTGCAGGCCTCATCTCCCCAGGCGTGTCCGTGCCGGTACAAGTACCAGGCAGCCTCCAAGGTCCCGACCCCTCGGCGCACATGGGCACCATGAGTTCGATGACATCACAATACTGGCCACGCATTCAATGACGTCATGTCGATGTCTGCTAGACTTGTACGTGACGTCACCCAACACACACCGCCCCAGCCTTTCTCTTCGTCGTCCTTGTCACAGCGCGCGGGTGGCCGCGGCCACAGCAGCGCCGCCATTGGCGCCAGGCTGAACTACCGAACGCTCGAACGGAAGCCAAGAGTAACCCCGCAATACCTTCACCCTTGGTCATTTCCGGGTAAGAAGTCCCACTTAGAGGACTCCCGGGAGGCCGGGTGATTCTGGGAGTTGACGTTCATAGATGAACCAAACTGGAGGAAGTCGGAACTCGCCACACTCAGAAAACGGAAGCTGCACCGCTGGTACCGTGGTTGCTGGTTGTGCCCACTAGGTGGCAGCAGCGGCTGGCGCGTCTCCATGGTAACCAAAGCCAGGAATTGCTAAATGTGTAGAGACGCTTCAAGGTTGCCAATGGCCGGGACCGATGGATGCAAGAAGAAAGCGAAAGAATTTAGATGGACAACTGACAACTGCAGAAGTTCAAAGCGAAAGATGGGGAGATATTTGGAGAAATAGAGACAGACGGGTTTTGGTGGCCGAGTCAGGGACTGTTACTCAGCTGCATACACATGGTTCATTGTCAGTGAAAGAGAATACAAAGTATTCTTCTCACGTCTACGTTTCTGTTGCCATTTCCAAATCAAGTTCGAAATGACACCCAGTGCATAAAGGAAATAGCGACTACCAGGAAATAGCAAGGCTATGAGGAGGAGATAGCAACTCTATATACATGAAGAAAGTGATACGTGACATCACAGACAATCTTTAACTATTGAACATACACGTTCAATGGGGTGCGAATTGTACAATCACAGCAAATTAGCCATAAGTTGTGTAATATAAATAATGATTAAATATTATGATAATGAACTGTTCGTCCTCGCAGTAGTATTGAACAATTGTAGTTGGATGTAGTGGCTTACTAGCTTTAGTCAACGACCAATGTGCGAGTCGGTTACTTTCTATTGTTTCCTCGATAAGACGGATCCATATTTGGGGGTATACGCGTGTGTGTACTATGGTCACGTGGTGCGAGTCGGTTCTCATTATGTGTAACGTCATTTCATTGGTTGCCTGGTTGCGACTTCCGATTACAATGGTTGGCACTTCCGGCTTCTCAAATCACTTATTTTCATTGGAATGGTTTAAAAATAAACCATGACATCTCCGACGGATACATGAATGTACAATGTTTTCTTGTTCAACAATCTTGAAAATGATATGGATGGGAACTTGAATGGATGCCAGTGATCATGTGAACCAAGTATTTTCAGATCAGTGAAATACCATTGATTGGTATTCTATATATGTCCATTGCAAATATAATTTTGTCTGTAAGGTGCATTGTCATAAAAGAGTGAGAAATTGGTACATGTTTCATCGACATTTATATTTATTGATCATGATAATTGTCTCCATGATTATTTATAGGGAGATTATGTATTATTGTGTTTTATTTTATACACAAAGAGATATATCATTGACAGCTGTTATTGATCCTATTTTATCCTGCATTTTAAATGATTTATTGTGAAATCATTTTCAAATTGCAGTATATGATGTGTGTCTAATGAGAAAAACAAAATCAAAATCAAAATCCAACTCATTCCTATATTATTTCCCGATGTGCAAGCCATATAATTGAATTCTTTGAGTCTATCTTCTCAAAGTTGTCATTTCTTCTTATAAAGAAAGACAGGCTTGGAAGTCTAAAACCATACCTTATAGTACAATATTGAAAGGAAAGTCTCTTTTAGTCATATTCTACCTTGTAAATAGTTCATTTGCAGGTTATGGTAAAATGCAATGGTTTGACAGATTGTCCGAAATGTTATCAACACAGTGTTTACAAGTATTTAACATGTGTATGTATGAGTGAAAATCCATCTTTAACCTTGACTAAACGGCAGCAATGGGAAGTGTGCATACAAACATTTAATCACAATGAAAGCCATTCAGTTTTACAGAATCATAATCATATATGTATACATATACTTCTCACAGGAAAAATTGCACCTATTAATTGTATCTTTTCCTGGTGACCTTATGGAGCTATTCTTCCTTCCCATGTGTTTACTCTATATCGATCACATGAAAAGTAATGGTTAATGATTATTGTGGCTGCTAATTTATCAGTCGTAAAAATAACCTGTGTATATGTCGGTTGAGGGAATCCTAAAATGTAAATTGTGAAAGAATGCACATAATTTCCCTACCAGTGGACAAATCATTATGTATATGTCTATAACCTCACCTGTTTGTCTGTCTTGCCATGAGAAAAATTAATCAACTCTCAACACCTTGCACAGGGTGTATTGTTTTATATACTTGATATATATAATAATACAATCCCGCTGTCTAACAGCACTGCCGCTGTATATGCCTGAAATTATGTATGGATTGAATGTCGATAATTGGGGAGAAAAGATATAATAAATAATGTCTTTGATAACATAAATCTTTGTGTTTTCCTTCTATATGAACCACTTGGTTAAATGATGGCATAGTTCGATATCATCAATTATATCAATAATATCATTGTTACTCTAACGTAGACATTTAACGTCTTGAAGCCCCGGGATATTTTATAATCAGCATCACTTCTTATCATGGTTTTATTTCCTATCTTACGACACCCATTTATGTTTGAGATTGGCATCCCTTTTAATAAAGAATGATATAAAATCTATACTTTCTTCATCTTATACAATAGATCTTTGCATATTAAAATGTGATGTGAGCTTAATTTCTATAAAAAGTTCAATAGATAAATGCATTCAAACCGTTTTTATATAAAAGAGGCTGCGTATTTTATCATTCAAAAATTATGAGCTTAATTTATTATGCAATGTATACAAACACTGGCGCCATGTCAAGGAAACAACATCTGATATGATCCAGCAACGGTTGTGAATAGCCACACCACTGTACCCCACCCCTTACCCTATTGCCAGGGCTGTATCACTGCTGAGTAACTCCCTCCTCCTACACCCTCCCTCCTCTCCAATCCAATTGACTATTAAAATTCAAGACACTACTTTCAGGTGTATACCCATGATACATGAACTGAATTGTGAGTGGCAGGCAACATACTGCGTAATGGTCACGTAAGAGTGTGCCTGTGGAGTACATGCACATTCCTGCAAATAGGCGGCACATCATTGGTCCATAACAAACAGACCACGGTATACTAAATATGGATGTAATAAAAGTAGGACACCATTTCCTTTTTTTTCGCTTAATACAATTTCCAATTCTGCCGGATTGTTCCCAGTTCCAAGGATATAAACAAAACTGCCAGTGAAAACGGATGGTCACTTGGGGAGTTTTGTGATTATGAAATTAATTCAAATACGTTTGTTGCAAAGTCAACTGTTACACAACATGCAAATATATAAGGTACCATGCATCTGAGATCCACACATTAACCTCCCAAGCACAGACATCCCCTCAGTGAAAATTGATCTTGAGGCCACAGGTAGTTAAGCCCTTATAATTGATTCCAGATACTTTTTTGTGATTGGTAGGCAATTTACAGACTGCATCTTAAAGATAATTTGCATAAAAGGTCGGACTTTGTAGTAGTTTTTACTTTTAGAGTAGTATTCCGCAGTGATACAGCCTATAGAATAGAAAATATAGGATGAGAGCACTCATACAGGGGGTAGCAATCACAACATACACCCAATCAAGCTTCCTCCCTGCAACCACGGTACTTGGGTACGTCACAGAAGCTACGTTCCTACATACATATAAACTATTTGTGGTAGTTCAGTAATTAGAAAATACATGCATTTAATGGAAATAACGAGGGTTCTCCCTAAGGTCAATTGAAACATAATTCCATCAAAATATTATGAAGCTGGATCAGGTTGCAGGCAATAGATAATCTATTGCTTGAAAGGCAATATGATTTCAAATTACAATAGGCAATCAACAAATTGCAATTCCAAAATCACTTGGCAGACTGCAGGTTCTATCATCTATAGTGAGACAGATGACAGGCTGCAAGTCAGAGACAACTAAAGGCTGTAGGCAATAATTGACTGTCGGTACATGAAGCAATTGGCAAATTGCTGTTTGTAGGCAATTTGAAGACTTTATACATTAGGCAAGCGGCAAATTGTGATTGCCAGACCACAGACTGGTGCCATTTGACACCATCAAGATCCTAGAAACTTCGAAATGGTTGTGTTAGATGCATTAGCTAGACCGTAGCTTGCAGGCAATGTACCGACTGTAGGTTGCAGGTTGTAATCAGTTGGAGGTAGCGTTTGACAGGGAGTACTCCCTAGCTTGCCAGTCACAAGCAATTGGTTGCAGGAAGTTACCAGACTGTTGGGGCCTGAGGCACTGCCGGTTGCAGGCAGTTAGCTGGCTGCAGGAGGCTGGAGCGGGTTGCAGGCAGTCAGCAGGCTCCAGGAGGCTGGAGCGGGCTGCAGGCAGTTAGCTGGCTGCAGGATGCTGGAGGGGGTTTGCATGCAGTTAGCAGGCTACAGGAGGCAGGAGCGGGTTGCAGGCAGTTAGCTGGCTGCAGGAGGCTGGAGGGGGTTGCAGGCAGTTAGCAGGCTGCAGGAGGCTGGAGGGGGTTGCAGGCAGTTAGCTGGCTGCAGGAGGCTGGAGCACTGTAATTTGCAGGCAGTTAGCTGGCTGCAGGAGGCTGGAGGAGGCTGCAGGAGGCTGCAGGAGGCTGCAGGAGGCTGCAGGAGGCTGGGGCGGGTTGCATGCAGTTAGCTGGCTGCAGGAGGCTGGAGCACTGTAATTTGCAGGCAGTCAGCTGGCTGCAGGAGGCTGCAGGAGGCTGCAGGAGGCTGCAGGAGGCTGGGGCGGGTTGCATGCAGTTAGCTGGCTGCAGGAGGCTGGAGCGGGTTGCAGGCAGTTAGCTGGCTGCAGGAGGCTGGAGCAGGTTGCAGGTAGTAAGCTGGCTGTGGGAGGCTGCAGGAGGCTGCAAGAGGCTGCAGAAGGCTGCAAGAGGCCGAGAGAATGCGGGTTGCAGGCAGTTAATTAGCAACCTTATGAGGCTGGTAGATTTGAAGCTGTAGGCAATTGGCAGCCTACATAGGCAGATACTGGTAAACAAATTATAGTTCGTTGTTGGGCTGTAGGTGGTGGGTAGTTGATGGGCTGTAGGCGGTGGGCTGCCAGGCGATGGGCGTAGGGGGGCAGTCGGTGCAGCACATTGCGTGAGGCAAAGAATCAGCAACATTTTGTATTCAGTGGTTGCAGTGAGGTGGACGGGCCGGCAGTGGGCAGGGGTTTCATCTGGCAACTTCAAAGTGTTCCCACCCCGGCCAGCTCGCAGCCCTGGCCGCCGCCACCACAACCTCCAGGGCTAGTCTGTGAGAAGAGGAGGTGAGCGGGGCGCTTGTATTAAGGGCAAAAGTATGTATAAAGACATAATTGCCAAAAGTCTGGGTATACATATGACTGGGCTGTGTATTGTGAAACCGTTTGCAGATACATGTACATGTATGATTATGCTGTACACAAATATCTAACTAAGTTTCCTTTCTGGTCTATGTACATCATAATTTCTGGAAAAGATCAATACAGAACACCGAGATGAGAAATAAACCAGTAGTCTACAATATACTGATACATGTACAGCACAAAATAAATGGCATGATTTTTTTTTAGCAAATTCAAACCCTTGATAGAATTCTGTCGTTGGTTAGTTCAGGTCTGTCTAGATCAAAGGGACCAACAACACATTGCTGAAGGGGTTTTGTACATTGAAAGGCGCGAATCATTGAAGACAGTCTTTGTGTCTCAGTGTATGTAAGTGTGATCCTGTCCGTGGACTATTCTTTAGCTGTGGTCTGACACAAACCCCTCCTTCCTTCTTCCACACACAGAAAGCACGCAGCCAGTGTCCTGCTATAATGGTCCACTGTCCAACTTCTTTCAATCGTTGGTATTCTGTGAGATCTTTACAGATCAAAGGGGGAGATCTTTTCTAAATATCCCGCAGCGACTTGGCCAAGATACGATCTATCCATACACGAGTCAGCCCGTGCAAACACACCACCCTCATCAATTGTCCCCCGTCGATAAGAATAGAGGGTATTTATGTTTTAAAGTACAGAGTATTTAACTGTGTATACCGACATTGTCCTTATATAATACATACATTTGAGAATAATTACTATCAACAATACACCCGCTTACAATGTTGTATCAAGGATATCATTCACTCTTAAATACACCCATTTCATTGAAAACGCGGTTGCTGATATCAGATTTAGGAATTGGCCTCTCCTCTGTCTCAAGTCGGTTGTCCTGTGATGTCACCACCATCGATTGTTCACCGTTAAATGAGGTGTATACCAATTCCCAAATTGACTGTCGGATAATTGCCTGAGGCTGACCTTCAGAATCCCCCTCCGCCCTAAGGTCTCCCATCCCTACCGTCCCAATACCTTGCAGCCCGCCCCCACTTTAACCCATTATTACCTGGTAGAGTTAACTCGACAAATTGCCCCCCTCCCGCTCGGTACCTCCGCCAGAGGCGTGCTCGTCGTGGAGAGACATGGAGGCGGTTTGGGCTTTGATCCGTTCCGCTTCCTTCTCCCGCTGACCACCTCATAAAAAATGGCTCCCCTCCTCCCCCGGCCTCATGATTGTAGATGAAGGCTTTTCCTGCCCACACCTCATACACCAGAAGCTATTCATTGACTGCTCCCTGCGTCGAGGCAATTGCTGATCAGGGGGTGGTATACTATAGAAGTGCATTGCCGGCGTACCTCCCTTTTATAAGGACTCCCTCTATTCCGATCCCCACACCACCTCCCCCTAAACAGTCTTGCATACATATCATCATTGCACGTGGTCTTGTGGGTTTTGAATCGCGCCGGGATGAAAGTGTTCAATTTTCATCAATTTCATGACGATTCTTTGCCCGGTCGCAGGTGCGGCCTGGACCGGCAGAACCCCCGTTGGGAACGGGTCGGGGCCAGGCAGTCCGCGCCTTTTCACCGTCTTTCACAGTCCTCCAGGGCGCCGCGGGGAGGCTGTTTTCCCCCAGACACCTGCGTCCTGACCCCCTCACCTACTCGAGCTTCCCTCCCTGAGATATATGGGATCTAAGTCCACTCCCCACCAAGCCTTAACCGATTGCATTATAGGAGGGGGCGGTAACAGGCGTCTCAATGATTGTCAGGACTTGTGGCCAGGGCTCATCCATATAGTAGGCCTTTTCCGGTGTGGGTATGCAGAGATTAATGGGATCTCAGTGAGGTGTCATTAACTTCTTTCACACATACCTCGGTAGCACGTGTAGGTAGGTTAGTAGGACAGAGTCAAGATGATTTCTTCTTGTATTCAAAAGGTGTATGTTGATATCAAGCTTAAGAATATGATACGTTTTGTACATGACATTGCATATACTTACATTTATACATGGGGGTCTTAACTTGGAGGTCTTAACTTGAAAAGCTAAGACAAGGTTGCATCAGTACACGACTATATAGTTGTCAACTTTAATGGGGTTAATCCAACTTCACAGAGAGAAGAAACAGCGTCAAAAGGGAGGCCAGGTTGCCTCCAGAGTCCAGGTCGCCTAAGGGAGCCTAGGTGACTCTCTGGCTGACCTAAGGGAGTCACCTGGGAGAGTCATATGACCCAGACAGCTATATTGCTCTCCCAGGTGACTTAGGCGCCCTTAGGCGACCTGGACTCCCCTAAACAGGGGAGTCATTCTGGAGGCAACCAGGGCTCCCTTTTGATGCTGTTTCTTCTCTCTGTGTTCGAGGTAATTTCGACGTCCAAAACAGTCTGTGCTTTGGGGCTTTGGGACCATTGCATGCCACTTATTCCCCCCCCCCAAATAAAAGAGGGGGGAGGGTATCTATATATGGATGATCACATTAACCATGGAAAGAAATTTGACAATGCCCCTCCCCTTTATAATATATAAGCCTTGTTTTTGCAGTAATAAAAATAATTCAAGCAGAGATCCGATTGATGCCAATGGCAATGCTAATACAATCTATATATATCTGTAATCTAAAATTCGAAATCCAAATCAGTATTGATAAATATACTCCAAAAGTGATATGGTCTCCTGTTTACAAACGTGTAACTACTTACTGATGGTTGTAGTATACAATAATGTACAAGTAATGCTAGTTCATTTAGAGCTCTAATTTCAACTTCAAACCCTGAAGATCTGACGCCTTTGCTGGCTGTGTATATTTATATGAGATGTCATATACCTCATCACCCCCCCCCCCCTCATTGATATCGCCATGACTGATTGTATCCCAATCATTCATAAAACTAAAAGTGAAATGGACGTGCTGTATCCAATACTACACTGTTAGAAGTAAGTAGTGTTCCTGTACAGCAACTATTGGGGGCAACTTTGGTTCCAGTAAATTCTGCTGTAGACCTACAGTAGAATCTACTGTAGACACAGACCTGAGTTCTAAAAAGGCTCACATATTCAACATCTTGGAGATTTGAACCCCCAGGTTCCAATCCATAGTCCTGAACCATGACCACTACGCCAGTGAATCCTGCATGTCAGGTGCATTGAAACACCTCCTACTTATGTGTGAATGGTAATGAGGTCAACACAGGATCCCTGGGGACAATTTTAGAACTAGACTGTTCATGTCTTAAGGGATAATATGAAAATTACCCTATTGCAGTAATGTACTAATAAGGACTGAACTACCATTAGTTGAAGTGTAATCTTGATGGCCTATAGATGTTTTTCAAAGTAAATGTTACTATCTTTCATGCAGATTGTTGAGATACATTGGTCTTATCCTGTGCATATTTTCAATAGTAACATTTCAGTGTACCAAAATATATTATACTTTAGAATTGCATCAGGAGAAATGTAGTTTGTGTGAGAGTTTCCTGCCGGGACTGGAACCGCTGACCCTCAGACTACATCTCCCACGGCTCTACCGACTGAGCTAGAGGGGCAGTCACTATGTAGCCTGCAACAGTGGGCTTTTGAAAAGATCAGGTCATATTTGAGCTGTGGAGTATGGTACTCCCTCCAACCTCTCTGCTCTCTCTCCCTCTGGTTGCTGGTTATGGGATTCGAACCTGCATCTACAGTAACAGAATTGTATGTGTACAGCAAAAGTTGCTGTATTATCTTTTACAGCTAAAGTACTGTATAGTTACAGCACATATTGCTGTTCACGAACAACAACTTTTTACAGTGTATATTTTAACTCTGTATTCATATCTTTGTATCAACCTCTTCTGTCACATGTAATTTTATTTATTACATGGTGGTACAGCCTTCTCTATACTAAGCCTATGGGAGCTCCGTACTCCATGCCCCCATGGAGTACGGTGTAGCCATACTCCATCGCCTCCAAATATGTTGATTTTCTTAATTTAACTACTGTAGAGCCATGTAATAAACACAAAACTCCACTTATTAACATACATGTACATCATACATCACTTATTGAAGCTGGGTCATATCACACTCAGCCTTCGGCATCGGGTGATATGACCCAGCTTCAACTTGTGAAGTATGATGTGCATGTATGTCAATGGCGTGGAGTTTTGTCTATATACTTTTTTGTTTACTGAAATACGGTAGCAGAATGAAAACTTGTCAAACTCAAACTCATGCATGAGAGCACATACACAAGGTGCTACAATGATGTTAAGCCGTACACCTTTGAAATCTGGAGGGAGATCACCAGGTTCCAGAAACTTTTCAACTCGCAAAGATGACATGGGTTTGGGGCTTCAATACGAGGCCTATGCTTTCATACCAAAATGTTCGAACCTTGCACACACAGAAAAGTGAGAGTCATTGTCGCTAAAACTACCCTCACCTGAGGGTCAGGCACTGAGGGTGTGCTTATTGCTAGATGTCATACTTATAATTGTACATTCAGGAGTATCGCATTTAGACTTCACTAACGAGAGAAAAGGGGTACTTGGTGTCTGAAACTGTTACGTAAGGTCTCAATCCCTTGGATCACCATCAAATGCACCAATTCTGATTGGACTGTTAGCTACTTTTTGCGATGGCACAATGCACCCAAAGTAGCAGTAAGAATTTTAGGAAATAGGCATACATGTATTTAACTATAAATATTTGCTGTGTCATGCTACATGTATTTATTGCCTTTTGTCTCGATGGCTTGGTGAGAGTTGTCTGCTCGGCCTTACTGCCTTAATTATAGGGCGTCCTTGAAGAGGATGTGCTCACGGCCACTGCTCTTAATTAAAACCAAGCACCTCGTTTAGATGACCGCCGATAGGGGAGCGCACGTCGCGCTTCCGGTTCATAACGCGCACGTCTGGGGCATGGCGCGCGTCTCCTTAGCGACCATACTTTGGTTCTCAACGGCTAAGCATGGCGTCATTTAGTCTATGCTACTGTAGTTTTGTAATTTTCCTAAGGGCATGTCCTCCCTTCTCTCTTCTCCTTTCTTGTTCTTGCTCCTTACAATTGGCCGCGGAGGAAAGAAGGCATGGTGTTCCGCCTAAATGCTAGGTTCGTTAGCCTATCAAACGATCGGTGTTCAACCATGAGGGTTAGCAGCTGATTAGGCCTAGCCTCGCCTCAGGCCAGCCTCGCCTTTCGCGGGGTTTCGCACAAAAGGAAAGCCGGCCCCGCAAAAGTCGTCTGCTGCTAGAACAGACGACATTGCGTAAGAATAACTTCTGAGGCCGACCGCAGCGCCCCCAAGCGTCGTCTGGATGAACTCGTTGTGGCGGTCTCTTCAAAAGTGGTTGTGATCGCAGCCCGGTCGCAGCCAAAGAAGCCAGGGTGATTACTAGAGCGGGCGTTTTGTTTCTTTGTTTCCGCCTGTCTTTGTTTCTTTGGTGCACCTTGCTGTTTATTATAACGGTCGTCTCATGGGGGAAGCCCTTAAGTATCTACGCTTGGGAGTTGCAGAAGTTGCTACAATTTGTCAAAGTATACACTTTCACCATCTATAGAATTCTAAGTGGCCTTGTCAATAAAGAGAAACCGCCCTGGTTATGACGTCAGGCATGGTGGAATTAGCCTACTCCATGGCGCATTTGTTGGGGCTCCTTGCTGATAATTTCAGACGGTATGTTACCACTCCACCTGCTATTGTACAGTTATTTAAAACGTTCTTTTCTATGTTTTATTTATTCTAAAACCAAAAGCCATGACACGTAGTATTGCACTTGGGGACTCATAATGCCCTTCATTTCATTGTGAGAATACCATGTAAAGTAATTGGGTTATTTGAGAAGGTACATGTTGGCCTTTACCATTACAGGTTCCCCCAGCTGTTAGCTAGTGTAGCTGAGCGGAATCTACTGTAGTTTAATCGTAATCGTAATACTATACGATATAAGTGTAAATGAACAGTATAATCTACAGTTAGTTTACGGTTTTGACTGGCGCTTAACGCCGTTGACAGGCTGAGCCAAAGTTAGTTTAAAGTATAGTACTTCAGAGTTTACATACAGCACGGAAGGAATGTCTGATCTAAAGAGATTAATGGCGTGTTTGTTGGTCAGGTTTCCCACCTTCACTGATCATCTTTAAAATCAAAAGATAGTCTATAGTTTAGCCATATGGATATCAGTAATTCAATCCCGGGAATTCAATAGTCAGAATGATGAACTGATATTCAAAATTCAAAAGTGACTGAGAAGTCATAGTAGGGCCTTTTTTGAAGGGTATACTTTAAAGTGAACTGTACGTATTGTATAATGATGATGTTTGGCAATGGTGTTCGACTCTGGGTGAGATTACTGAGTGAATTTTGATTTTAAATATTTTGATCACACAGAACACTTCTTTTCATGACTATTTGCTTCACAAGATGTGGAGGTTTCATAATTTATCCGCATAAACACGTAAGCATAAACTCATAATAAGGGCACTGATACAATATGGACCCTAACTTTAGCACACCCTGTCCGGTGTCTTGATAATGGCCGGGTTAAGGGGTGCCTCCACCAAAGACCGTCCATCCGTCCGTCCATCAAATCCGTCCAAAAAAGCATTTTTTGACCAAAAACTGGACGGATTTGATGGACGGATGGACCAAAAGCACTTCCACCAAGGTCCGTCCGTCCATCCGTCCATCGAATCCGTCCAGTTTTTGGTCAAAAACTGGACGGATTGATGGACGGAATGGCCGGACGGATTCTGTCCATCAATCCGTCCATCAATCCGTCCAGTTCGAGGTAAAAAACTGGACGGATTGGTAAAAAACTGGACGGATTGATGGACGGATTGGTGGACGGATTCCGTCCATCAATCCGTCCACCAATCCGTCCACCAATCCGTCCATTTTTAGACCACAAACTGGACGGATTTGATGGACGGATGGACGGACGGACCTTGGTGGAAGTGCTTTTGGTCCATCCGTCCATCAAATCCGTCCAGTTTGTGGTCTAAAACGGCTTTTTTGGACGGATTTTATGGACAGACGGATGGACGGTCTTTGGTGGAGGCACCCCTTTATAGAAGAGAGTTCATATTAGTACTAGAACAGCCATGCCCCTCCAAGTATCCTTAAACAGAGCTAGTGGTTCTGCTGCTGACTTGGTCTTTGTTTGGCCAACCTTCAGGTAACTTGTGGCACGAGCTGCTCACCCTGTTAGATAACTCAGGCCAGACGTAATGTACCTGCTTACACGCTCCACATAGTTGTCTAATCGATAACACACTCAAATAATTCCAGGACCAACCAGCTGCACTGGCCCTCTGAACGCTAAAACACAACCAGTCTGTTACATTAACTCCTAACTGCTCTTCTCCCCCACCATACCCTGTACAGGAGCCTGAGTTGCTCATATTCCACCCTTTGAAGTATAGAAAATCATTGCACAGACTCAATTAAGGTCTGGCAGCGTTGGTGGGCGGAAGTCCCTTGTCCCCTCTTAAGGCGGCGCATGCGCACTTTTCTCCAGGTGTTCTTTTCACGCCCCTATCGGACAGGCCAGAGACGCTGAGTGCCTTTCCGGTTCCGCCCCAGCGAATTTCCTCTTTTCTTCACTTGGTCGCCAGAGGGGGCGATGTGTTAGGGAGGTGGGTGGGGGCTAAAGATGTGTGTTTCAGCCATGATCAGAATGTGAGTTGGTGGGAGCAGGAGGGCGGGGTGGCGCTTACCTCTTAAGACAAAGGCAGGGCCTGTGGCGCCATCCAGTGAGTGATCAGCAGGAAATTGAATGTAATAATTGGACAAAGGAGCGCCGACCCAGAGCCAAGCCAGGTGAGCATGGAAACCAATGTGACGTGAAGGGCCTACTGGAGGCGACAGCCTCTCCTCCAGCGTCCAGACCACATCAAGACCAACCTGAGGGGGAGGGTGTCTGGTACTAGGATATGGGAAGAGTGCCTTCAGGTTAGGCAACCATCACCTGATGTAGTTTTTGTCAAGGTTGGCGATTAGGGGAAGTGATGTGTACAGTGCGCGCATGTGTTTTGGGGTTCCCTTGATTATGTTGAAGTGAGGTAACTTCAAATAGTGCCATTGACCTCTTTTAATGGGTCAGTATTCATATTGACATGTCTACGAGGGTTATTATACCATTGCATACCTGTGTATTCTGCCAGATATGCACTTACCTAGTAGGTTGATTTCAGAAGTATTTGTTTTGGTGTATAGCCACTAATTTACTAATTTATTGCAATGTTGACACATGAAATGGCCATGGCCAGTGCTGCAGTCATGCATCATTTCGACTGCATGGGGTTGGCATGATTCATGATTAGGCATGATGGTATAGGGCATAGCACATTGAAAAATTATTTGGTCTCTGAATCGTTAATAGTAAAACAACCAGGCAGTGGATTCTCACTCATTTCCCAGCTACACCCTGGCCATAGATGGGATTCTAAACGTTTTCCCAGAACAAGCTCCCTTTAGTTTTTCCCTCTCCTCGCCTGGTCCCACGATCTTTAATCATGACGCCAGTGGCGCCTCTAGTCGTAGCCACTTCACATCAGACGCCAACCGTCTTTAGTGACGTCACGAGAGGCAGGCATGTCTAGCATCCTGCGCCAGTGGCCCTGCTCAAAAGGCCCAACCTGAGATATTATTGATAAGAACATGGAAATCATGCATGCCATGACCGCCTATGAGGTAATTAGTTTACTTTGAAGGGCCCTCAATCGATCGTTGTCAGAAAGCCTTATGGTGTCAGCGTTTTCCCCATTTCTCCCACTGTGAGAGCATTCATGCCTGGTAGCCGCAGGACCCCCGCCCTGTAAGAGGGCCAGATTCGTGAGTAGTGACGAAACAGAAAGGGGCCAAATAGGTGTAATTGGGAGTGGTGGGAGGGTGGGAGGGTGGGTCTATGATGAGGTAGTGCGAGGGTCGTCCCTCACTCCCTCCAGCCTCAGGGCTAACGGGACGCCAGTTGCATGTCGGCAAGCATGTTTCTGCGCATGTCACTCCCTTGAAAACCGCGGGCGAGGAAATTAAACGTGGGAGGTGTCACGCACCTTATGCTTTGGACGGCTGGAGGTTTTGGGGGTTCATGGTTAAAGATTTGTCAATACCAATAAGGCCTCCATGCTGCACCTTCCCTCCATCAGCATGACAGGTACCACTCTAATGAGACGTGCCCCAAGGGGTGGAGGCAGCCCTACAGGTGGGCGGGTCACTACTGTCAGCTAGCACATTACATAGGGGTTGACAGTAGGTTTACCAGAAGGTCATCCTATAGTGGGTTTATTAATGTTCACATGTGGATAATCATATAGGACCCATGAAAAGGTAAATGTTATGGTCCCTATAGATCCATTGTATACAAGCAGGTGTCATCATGTGTTTGTCTATCAACAGACATAGCACTGCATGACATTAAAAAAAATTAAATCCACAGAAATTTAAAGTATATTAAAGATCATGAAAATTTCTCAGTTAGTTCATCTGCATTATATAGTGCTCCAGTAAAGTACTCTATTACAGTCAACTCCCTCTAATGTGGCCACCCTTGGGACTATGAAAAACTGGCCGCATTGGTGGGGTGGCTGCATTAGGGGGAGTCAATTTCTATACATTGTAGTATTTTTGGGACTATTAAAAGTGTCTGCAGTAGAGGGATTGGCTGCACTGGAGGGGTGGCCGTTAAGAGGGAGTTGACTGAATATATAGAAGTAGCAATAGATTTGGGATGTAATGCGCAATAATTCCATTCTCCCCTTTCCTGCTGTTATGGTATTATTGTCATTGTCCATGTCATGATATATAATATATTATCAATGTCCAATACAGATTTATTACATTTCCCATATACATGAAAGTATATATTCAAAGTTATGAGTTCACTTTTCAGTTCGTTTATTGCACTGCTAGTCCTGTTTTTTCAACGAACACGTTGGATAATTTACAGTAGTCCCGGATTAAACAATGGTGCTTCTTAGAATTATATCCTCTCGCGTGTTGTTTGAGTGCTTTGAAGACATTTAATAGTACAATAATACAAAGGAAAACCATGACAACCATAGCTATAACTGTAGGAGATGGTGTAAAGGGCAGGAATAAGGCACACGACAGAACAGCCCATGGGTTCTTTCGGGTATTAAGCATTGGTAATTTGTTAGCAGCCATTTTAAATTTTCGAATAGTATTAAGTTTCTGGCCATCTTCCTGTAATTTGTCCCACAGCTTTACCCCTCGGTAGAATGGAGATTTTTCACAAAAACTACATACACAAAAAAGTCGGCGTCATTGTCGCTGAAACCACTCTCACCTGAAAGTCAGGCAGTGCCCGACTTTCAGGTGAGAGTGGTTTTAGCGACAATGACGCTGACTTTTCTGAGTGTGTAGCCTTGGCGCGCCTTTGGGCAAACTTAATTTTCCGATCTCCTCTAGTACCGCGGTACCATCCTTTGCTCTAAAGCTTCACCAATGTGTGCCCTCTTCCACATAATACAAACAAGGACGAACTTCCTCCTTTTGTTTAGCGTTTCCACCTTGTAGCATGTATGAAGGTCAGCAACATTCACCTCCCTGATCCCTGCAGCATGCAGATATGGAGGGCTTTATTTTGCATGCGCTGTACTTTAGATAATTCTGCCAAATGCATGAGCTCCATCCGTATAGAATGAGCAGTAATCTACAGAAGGTGAGATCATGACCTTGTAGTTTGCCAAACCTATTTTGCATGAAGATGTTTTACGCAGATTATTCATTACCAAATTATTACCAAGTTATTACCAAAGTTCTTCTTTACTTTATTCATAATGAGGTGAGAGACTGAGTTTGCAGTCTAGTTTGATACCCAAGTATGGGTAGGTCTTATACTGGGGTCACCTATGCCTGATAATTCTGAGCTTGAACAGTACATACACATATATTTTTGAAGGTGTTGACTGCCATATAATTTGTTAAGCACCAGGCGCTTACCCTGTTCAAATATTCCTGGGGCAGTCTATCGGCTTCAACCTGATTGTTGTGTGAGACGTAAATTATGACGTCATCAGCATGTACATGCTATTTAGTAAACACTCAGACAGCTCATTAATAAACAATACAAACATCAGTGGACGGAGGATGGCTTCACACTCTGTGTGCCCTGAATGAACTCTGCTCAAAGTAGTCCATGTACTATTTATGCTTTTATAAGTCTGACACACATAGGCTACGGTGAACTAATGTAGTTCACTTTACTACACAGTTTGTTGGGTTAATATAATTCGATTATCAGCATACTCAATCTTAGAAATCAACACCATTTGTGAGCCACTCTTTAGTACTTGTATGAATGGGTATTCATGTATAGATTCCATTATACATATCCAAAACAGATCATGCTCGCTTCAGTGGACCAGATAAAGAGAAAAGCTACCTATACACCATGCCCAAGTTAGACAAAGAATTACATAGGTGCGCACACAAAGTGAGCAGCGCGCACTCTGCCCAATCCTGATCCACCAAGCTGGCCCCCATTACGTATCCCGCCACTCTATCAGAGTGATGCAACCCCTGGCAGCCAAAGTGCCAACTAGGGCCTGATCCCTGGAAGCTACAGTGGCCGGCTACTTAA
The DNA here is from genome assembly GCA_947462335.1 of Harmothoe impar. Taxonomy (NCBI): domain Eukaryota; kingdom Metazoa; phylum Annelida; class Polychaeta; order Phyllodocida; family Polynoidae; genus Harmothoe; species Harmothoe impar. Next base: position 52,204,613 of record OX381711.1, read on the forward strand.
GTAAATAGTGGAGCTTTTGTTTCGTACACGGTTAATCCCCACGGGGGGCGAGCTCCTTAAGGCTAACCATGAACTTAATGCAGGCGGCAGAGCGACCCAATCTCTGGCTCATTGTGCTACTGGCCGCCGGCGTCTGGCCAAGGCTGCAAGCCTAATGGGGCTCACTACATTTACCTCTGCCCAATTGTATGTTCCATGTGAAGGCTTTTAGACGTATACTAATAAGTGTTTTTATTTGTCTTAGTCTTTTATCTATATTGAAATCAGCGTATAACGCCAGTGTTGCCATCGTGCACCATGTATCCAAATGGGCACTGCCCACTGTGAAATGATTCTAGTATCTAGAGATTGCACGTACCGCGCAAACACCACAATCAAGGAACTCAACTCGCTGCATAATTATTGTGTAAACAGATCCCAATTTGTTGCTTTCTCCTCAAAGATCTGCTCATGGTGATTCAAAGATGAAGTAACTATGACAAAGAATAGAATATATGTACATGACATCTTATTCCATGCATTCATCCCAGGCACTTCATACTCCCTTAAAACTGAATTACATCATACCAATATATGCGTCATGGTCATCCTAAAAGTCGTGTTCAACCATAACCTTGTTTGTTTTTGCCACTCTGACCTTTCTATAAGAATTACTTTTTAAACAATACGTATTACCCAACAAGTCGGTGCAATATCTAGCCAATAGATATGCACATCGCTATATGGGAAGGCGATGGTAAATAAGTTTGAGATAACCTAGTATGTCTTCATCACTGACTACAGCAGGGGGTGATATGTAAGACTCCATATTTAAACATCACGACGGCTAGAACATAATGTACATTGGGGAGGGGCCCAATATTTTTGTTTATAAAGGGGAAGTTTAGCGTCTATAAAAGCCTTTCTTTACATGTCCCATACTCAAGCTGGCGAGAAATTACGCCTGTCTACTTTATGTTCGCAGTTTGCCCGGTCACTAGAAGAATGTCACTTGCTGGAATTGACCTTAAATTCTCCATGGCTCGCCCAGCATTTTCACACCCACTAACCCGACCATATATAGGGAAGATAAGCCGTGGGTGCAGCCAAGGAAAAAGGGGTAGAGCAGAATACATCTTCATAAACATCTCTGCATGTATTTTTATAGGCCTCTTCCTCTCTTTTACCTCCATAAGACTGAAGTTCTATTTTTTTGATGTCTTGGGATGTCAACACTTTTTCTAGCTTATAAATACATTATTTCTCCTGTGTGATGTGGGGCAGGTGTGCGGGGAGCTGATGCATGGAATTGGTGGGAGAGGAGCATGAGAGAAGGGAAGCGCTGGGTGAATGGGAAATAGAGCCATGAGAACTACTGTCCAAATACAGTCAACATTTCCACCAGGTGTAAGTAATGAAGTTGCATGTTTAACGGGTGTTGCTCAACGGGACTGGACGCCAGATTACCCACAGCCCATCCCCTAAATCTCACCCTGACTCTGTCCCTACCCTGGCAGAGCCCTCAGTTAGGTGCCAAACAGTAGGTGAGTTAATGGTAAGTTAGGCAACGCCTTTAGTGAGCTGAGATTAGCGGGAGCTGGGAGGGCAGGCTTCTGTAGGTGTTGCAGCAGGCTACATTAACCACTGCTCCGTTCGCTTTCCACCAGGCTGCTTGTGGATAAAGGGAGGGTCGCCGTGTAAGTGTGGGATAGGGTTTCGGGCCTGGAGAGGGGCAGAGCGCCCTGAGATACAGAGACACACACAGTGAGACAGTCCCCACACCAATATAGCACGCACGCATAGCTCAACATATGTGAGGTTCCGATTAGACTTCTTCATAATAACAAGCTACAAAAGTTTGTGTTTAATTTCATGGAGTGCGTCCTTGACCTGTGCTCAGAAATTATCCTCATCACAATTAAGAATTATTTACTTAAGAATTATTTACTTAATTCATGAGCATTTCAAATTCTTTACCATTCAAGGTCCACTAGAAGCAATAAATCCGTGTCGATATATATGAGAGATATCTGAGCTATATGTGTATGCCGTCGCCCTTAACGTCTAGTTTTTTACGGCCACACTAATACACTTTAAAGCCCCAGCGCCCCTATATATAGGGCTGAGTACCTGTCCTGACTCCACTCCGACTGCCACTGGAGGGGTACCGAGATCTGCGCCTTTAACTACATGTGTAGCGTAAAGTAATATTAAATACACATTTCATCCCGCAACGTTGAACAGCAGTATCTGGAATTTAGAAAGAAATAGACACCAACAAGTATCCTGGTCGTCGGTTAATTTCCTCTTTCAGTGAAATTAGATTGTCAGTCTTTTGAGTAGTTGCCTTAGGCCCTTTCTATGTAAAAACTAAATTACATCCAATCTAAATGAGGTCTAAACGGTTTGACCAGGTCTTTTTGTTGCCTCAAACTGCCATCGGGTGAAGATGTTTCCCCTGCTCCTGCCCGCACCTGTTGCTATAACAACACACGGGGGACATCGTCGATGGCTATCTCCTTCTCAATCCTCCTGGTCAATGAGCGAGTAAACATTGTTGTTTCTCTCTATTGTAGATCACCAGGCCGCAGATGATTATGCATTTAACATCTGTTGTGGGATAGTCCAAACATTTGTCTGCCACAAAAGCATACGACTTCCGAATGGCGCGTGCCCTTAACGAGGTTGTGCCTCTTGTCATTCTGACCTAAAGCAACATGGCAGTGCTACGCCTGCCAACTGCTAGTTATGGTCCCCTAGTGTTATTCTGATGCTGATACACAATCGTTTTTGGAAGTAGACCCAATATTGCCTGTATCAGGCCGGGATGGGGGCACAATGGCTTAATTTGTGGATATAGTCGCCTGTGGGCTAGTTGGGGGATTAAGCGTCTTGTCAATAAGGGCTGGTCAATGTTGATGTTGGGACTTTACGTTGACACGAGCCACCCCACCCCAAGCCACTCAACTAATACATTGTACTCCTGTGCTGTCACCGACATACTAGTACGTTATTATCACGAGGGCTACCACACAGCATCGTCTACTACTTGTATCTAGCTTTAGATGCTGGACACAGGTAACGACAGACACTGGCCATGGTGCAGCTGTGTGCGGCGAAAGGAACACATTTGTAATCTGAATTGTCTAATTTTTACTTGAAATTCATTTCTTGAGATATCTCCTTCCTACAAAATCAGAAATATGCATACGTTTATCTATGTAGTGGTATTGCATCAAGCGAGATCAGACCCTTTGACAAAATCTATAAAGCTGTACATTATACATCTTTAAAGTCTTAGACTTTTAGATATCTACAGGTTTGTTAGGAAGACGTTTCAGCATCAAAGTATATATACATATCCAGTCTAAAAGGTACACTCTACAACATCAAACATTAATTCATCAAGTTCTATCGTGATGTGTGGTCCTCCAAGTCTGTACATTTGGGTAGATCAAATAATATATTTCCGCCTTTCATTTTACCTTCAATAATATTGTTATAATTCTTGCTCTTGTGTGGGGCTTGTGGGTTTTGGTCTGGTGAGTTGAGCTGTCAAGTCGCCATGACACAATAGTAAATAAAACAGTTCCTTATCCCAAAACCAAATATTTGTAATCACTTTCACAGAAGGGTCTCCGAAATTTTCCCCAGCAGTAGCATTGAACAACGGGAAAAACTATATTAGTCACTGGCAGGTTGAAATCAATTAAGATGTTTAAGATAGGGGGAGCCCCCGCACACGATCAGTGTGAATTCTGGTGTCGGGGTGTCTGACCACATTTGTGTACACCGCTTCAGACGGTTGGACTAGAATTGAGTTAGTCAAAAGCAGGCTTTGGGTAGGTGTAGTTGTCTGCTGTTAGGCGGTAAGCTTTGCGGTTTTTCACCTTTATTGGTGTAATCCTCTGTGTCGCCATCTTAAGTTTCATTCCCAGACAGGCTGAACAACGCAGACTTGGACTCAGAAGCTGACACAATTTGAGGTTACTGCAAAGGAAGCTTAGAAGATGCTTGATACTCATGGTTGAGATATTTACCCCTATATATATAGTACATTAAAAAGGTAGTTACATATATTTGTATGTTCTGAGCCTTTAAATCTTCTAGTCATGGCTTCATATCTCTAGAGAGGTTCTGATAAAAAGGTAGTACATGTAAATGCGTGTACGTTATGATTGAATATAGCCAATACTATGGTCTTCTCATGGGGTGACTACACATTTAAGTGCATGAAGACCAATTTCAAGTGTGTTCTCAGATCGTTTAAATATGACCACAGGAACATGCATGTGTACAGAATGTTGAGTGCATGATTATAAAATATATGTTTTGCACTACAGCGCAAGAATTATAAAACAGAGTACCGATTTCATTTACTATGTTGCTACTGTAAAACTGTATAAAATGGCCATTCCATCCTAATCTAAACTATGACAAATGGGACACCCTTCGTTCAACCATTGTAACGTGCTTTATTGCCCTCTTGGCAGGCACCACACAGAAGGGGGTCAAATGGAGGCTAAATATCATTGTTGGTTGGCTAATGGTGCTGCACTACACACAGCATTTTACATACATGACCGTAATCAATGAGTAACTTCAAATTAACCATATAATCCTATTAACCTATGTCTGAGTATAACATGCACCCTGAGAAGCCTCCCCACCTGTGGTGTTACCCTGTACGGTGCTTCAGTCCCCCTAACGCTGCTCCTGCAGGCGGTCTGCATTGTCTAATCGATTCCTCATTCCTGTTGACTGGTGGCTCGTCTTTTGAAAACTACTTAGGCTGCACACTTCAAATGTGGGCGCGCGTCGAGCCATGACTATCGGTTGTAGCAGGATCATCGGTGGCCGGGGTCCGAACTAATCTTATTATACGCTGAATGGTGGAGGCACCTTTCGTCTCCCACTTCACATGGCACGGACCAGCCATTTTCTGCACCAACCGTTTCTTGTTCATTGATACCGATGGTGGTAGAGGTGTGGTGGTGGTGTGGTGCGGTCTGAGTGTTGCTTTTTGCCCATTGCCTATAGAAGTAAGGATTGGGGGGGGGGGGGTCTTTCCACAGTTGTCCATATACACATGATTGCCCACATCCAAGAAGGGAAGAGGCACTATGATGAGTGGTTTCCTACTTAATTTCTTTGAGCAAATCACACACTCTTGGTTGTATGGTTGTGTATGTGCTAATGACGTGAACACATTTACACAATGAGACAGAATTGATATATGAGTTGCTCAAACGCACACCTCCTTTAAGTGGATTCTGTTACATGCATATTTTCTTGGAAGTTATCAGATTGCTGCTTAACTTTAATGAAAACATCTGTATGATTGAGCAGGAAATAGAAAGATAGAAAGTGTAGTATAAAGGCGGAATTTCCAGTTTGTTATCTGACATCTATATATATACATGGTACCAAACACTGATCCAGACCCTGATGCCACCGCGATAACGAAGACAATTTGGTCCCTATCTGACAAAGTGGCAATACACAATAAACCGTGTTAGAAAATGCGCCGAATGTAAGTAGTCTATGAAAATGAACGTTTCCAGCAGGTAAACATGACGGAACACGCCTGGTGAATATAGGAAATACCCTGCCACTAGATTGGTCGTCTTTGGGTAATTTGTCTCAATGATAAATACACTGTAAAACGTGTGTTTTTTGTAGGTATACAGCAGAATCTATTGTAGGTGTGGTTATTGTAGGTAAACAGTAGAATCTACTGCAGGTGTACAGTTTAGTGTAGATAAACGATATACTGTTTACAGTGTAGACCCCATCTCAACATCCGTTTTCAACATCCATAATGTGTCTCGCCCAATGGTACATATAGTGAGAGGTTGTAATACTTGATTTGATGAGGAGTCGTACACGTGTGTGTCTGACCTTACTCGGTGCCTTGATGGTTGACATCTGTCACAAACCAGCAGTTTACCCAATGCCTACTTCTCATGTACCCGAGGTATCCATCGCCCATAGGCCTACACCACCATACAAACTATATGTCCATTTATCCAAATTGATTCGGTTGAGTATGTAAAGACTATTTGTTCAGAGTAACTCTTCCCACCTCGTCCGGTCCCCCCTCCCCCCCCACCCCACCTCGGGCCACCTTCTCACCTGTATCAATCTCATCAGCCGCCCTTTGTGCCCTGCCTGAGCTCAGCACACCTGACATCCGATACGGGGCGACACCTCCCGGCAAGCACAGGAAATGACGAATTGTTCAGGCGGGTCAGCCATTCGCTACAGATAATCTTCATCCCTGACAACCACCCCTATACCCCCTCCCACCCACCCACACACCCACTACTCACAAACCCATCCTATCTCCCGCAACAAGGCAGGGCTTCCACAACCCCGAGCCCTATCCTTCTTCATTATATTTTTTTTCTAGCGTGGGAGATTTGGAAATTAATTCAGTCGGAATGAATTTTTAAAAGGGTTCGCCCCTAAATAAGCATGTGCCATGACGTAGCCATACAGGGGATGTCATTTAGGCACTTGTCCGAGGTCCCTAGGTCCTGGTATCATATTTCTAGTCGCCCTGAGGACCTGACGTCTTAAGTCAATAACTACAGTAAGCCCGTCTCCAGGGTCTTACCTTAGACAGGGACTTAACCCTGAGCCCCCTCCCACCCACCAACATCTACCCTACCCGGCCTAAGGGGATAAGCCACAGCCCAAGACAGACAACTGTTGCTGTTCTATAGGACCTTATAGTAGAGCATATCAACTAAAACTGGGAATGTATTTGGGTGAATCTCAATTCATAAGAACTAGTACATTCACTGCACTGAAAACTCAGGCATATTTGAAACTAATCACTACTGATTAGTTTGGGTAATCATGCCCAATTGATGAGGTAAGGTCATCACCGTGATGACTGAAAGTCATCATCTTGATTACAATATTTGCCACCAGGTGGCTCCACTAGGCAATGATAGAATATGCAGTACCTACTCCAGGCCATTTACTGATTTTTATCTATGTTAACTCTGATCATAGAAACTTATAATGTGAAATATAATGAAGAATACTATCACATTAAAAACTCAAGTATGTTACACATAAGTTCTGAGCAACATTTCTCAGGAGCACACATGTGTGTATACACGGACACCTTTTTTGTGTTTGAAACTATATTTACTAATGTTAGATAGGCTGTCAGTAACTGTACACATCCATGCCTTATGGACTTACTATGGGGGCTAGAAGTGCCCCCAATTAAGGTCTGATGACAAGAGGAGGGGGAAATTATGAGATTGTTAGGGATTGGTACCTTGTTGTATAGATAAATAGATTATATAAAAGTAATCCTAGATGATGACATAGTCATCACATTGATGACCTGGGCCATCATTCTGACTACCACTGCCTCATCTCTAATTAGGTCAAAAAATAATCACGGTGATGACTAGGGTCATCACATATTATGACTCTCGTGATGACCAAGTAATAACCGGGGGCACAATCACGGTTACAAAAAGTCATCACCCCTGATGACTTTTTCCTCCATAGAGTTTTCAGTGTGTAAACCGTATAACAGATGATTGTTTTTGAAGTACAAGAGGTGAAGGTTCGGTGCAGTAGGAGACTCTTTATCTACCAGGTACCTCGAATAATACTTGAAGGCCTAGTCTGTAAATTACAGATCATCATATTTATAAACATGTCAAACCTCACAATGCATTCGAGGGATTGAAATATGTATAATCACACATACACATGTATAGATCATCATTATGTGCAGTAATAGCGCAACCCAGCCTCTGTTGTTTGGTGTCAAGGCACCTCCACTGGAAAACAAACTAATTAACCCTGTACAACTCTTGAAGCATGTTATCGGAAAACATCAATATATGTGTACCTGCTCATCGTAACCTGAGGGTTATCATGCCATCAAGGCAACTACCACATATATAATATACAATTGGACATATAGCGTTTTCCATTGGAATGGGATATAATACTTAATCAACTTGTCACACATCCTATGAGTTTTCTCTCATCCTCCCTGTCGCCGTAGGAATAGGGATAGCATTCACAGCACCATAAAATAAGGCCACTAAATGATGGTATCGTGGGGAATTGAAGGATGGCAATGTAGTAGTTGATGGGTTATTCCCTTGTAAAATTCGCTGCCACTTCATAACTGACAAAATAAACTTTGATATCAAATATATCCATATTTATCCACTTTCAGGCTGGTCTTCAAATTTTATTTGAGAAAAAAGTACAGATTTCTTTTACGCGTTCGGTGATGGGAAAAGCATTTCCTTTTCATTGGATTAAAATTTAGTTGGTTAATTTGCAAATAATAGTGTCTACAGTGACATAGTGGAGGCACCTCCCGTCTGAACCCTCCACCAGCTACAGCGTCTTATCTCCCCTCGGCTGAAACCAGGCCGTCATCGTCATCGGAAGGGCTTCTAAGCGTGTGCCAGAGAGGCTGAGGACGTATCGTCATGTCACAGTTAATTACTGACGACACGTGCTGCTGACGTACAGAGGTCAGTATGCAGGCCATCTAGCTGGCTTCTGGTTGTATCAGTCTCACTCTGGGGATGAGCAGATGAGCCAAAATAAGCGCCACGCTCGTAGATTCTTTAATCAATTTCAGTTGGGTCATTCCATATAAGCATCCTGGCTAAAAGTGTGCATACACCATTCCTAAGGTACTATTTGACACAGTATGTCACTAAACCATTGCCTCATTGTATGTTAGGCAATCTATTCAGAGCTGCAACACGGGACCGACCAAGCAATTCCCCTTTAATTTGCGGGAAATAAAGAAAGTAACATTTTTCTTAAACCAATTTTTGGTCTCGAAAATAAGATCCACACGCCCTGAAAGTTTCCAAGGGTCCTCAGTTGCTTATATGATTTATCTGGCTTCAGTTCTTAAATGGAAATATGAACCATTTATAGAAATATTCCTAGTGCCTACATCGCTCCGTGAGTCACTCTAACACAAGATGTGAATCGATGTGAATATTTGTGAACCCTTCATGGTCTTTGCAAGATTCAAACATATCTTTAATCTGACTTCCCTACCCTAAGTTTTGAACCATGTTGTCTGAAACATCTTTACTTTGTTGGCCTCACATATGAATGCTCCCTGAACTTACTTCTCTATCCTCATATTCGGTGCTGCATAGATCTACAATCGGACTCCCATAAGCAGTTGAAAAGAAAATGACTGATCCCATGAGAATGACTCTCTAGAGTCTACACTGAAAACCCAGCCCTATTCTCCGAGTCGCCCAAGGCTGTAGGGGGCGCTGTGCGCGGAATCGGCGCCCATTTTTTTGGGGGGAGGGGGACGTAAAGCACTGCTTTTGGTAGGGCAGGCCCCCTAAAAATTGCCGATTGTAGCTAAATAATAATGATTTTGGCTCCATAAAAGCTCATGGCAGCAAGATAAATATGAATTTTCCGGTTCATCTGAGAGTTTTTGCCAGTTTTTACACTCATTTCATCATTATCAACAAATTTGTATGCTACGTCTGGACACAGCAACGTTAAGTCCCCCCAGCAAAATGGTGGAAATTTGACGGGAAATCGCTGTCGGACTCGGAGCATGGGAAGGTCGTCACTGCAGACGACTTAAGGGTCGTCATGCATTGATGACGACCCAAGGTAATCATATTGACTAGCTAATCTTGCCAGATTTCTGCCACCATGGGGGCTCTACTATACACTGATGTATTCTCAGAGAACCATTCTGATCAAATGCTATGTTAATATCAATGACAAATCGTACATTGCTCCTAAGTAACATGGCCCCCCGCCCCGGATGTTCAGAATATTCAATTAAGATTTTACCATAATTGAATTTAAAAGGTCTGGTCATAATTTAGAGAGGAATTACTGTACCTAACTTATAAACACCTCTACTATGTAATTAGGTATAGTTCAAAGCATTAGCTACTACCCTCATCAGTATTGCATACATAATGTCTTCTAGCTGGATGCTGTTAACAATCACTGTAAAAAGTTGTTGTTCATGAACAGCAATATGTGCTGTAACTATACAGTACTTTAGCTGTAAAAGATAATACAGCAGCATTTGCTGTACACATACAATTCTGTTACTGTAGATGCAGGTTCGAATCCCATAACCATCAACCAGAGGGAGAGAGAGTAGAGAAGTTGGAGGGAGTACCATGCTCCATAGCTCAAATATGACCCAATCTTTTCAAAAGCCTATTGATGCAGGCTACATATAAGTGATTGCCCCTCTAGCTCAGTTGGTAGAGCCGTGGGAGATGTAGTCTGAGGGTCAGCAGTTCCAGTCCCGGCAGGAAACTCTCACACAAACTACATTTCTCCTGATGCAATTCTAAAGTATAATATATTTTGGTACACTGAAATGTTACTATTGAAAATATGCAGAGGATAAGACCAATGTATCTTTTGATTTGATTTGATTTTATTTGATTTTATTTGTTAAACTGGTACAGACAGCATCTTGGGTAAAGAAACGCTGGTTTCCGTCGTTCACCAGTTGGGCTGAACAGGTACATAATGCCCAGTGGTTAATAATACATCAAATGTATGATAATGCTACAATTGGCCTTCGAGGATCGTACCTATACAGGATTTCCTGGGATAACAACTAATACTACACAGATAAGATAACTCTACGGTATAAAATGAGATGAGATGAGATGGAATGGTTCAGAACATTTTAAGAAGATATGTGCATGCGTACAAATATAGGTATCAATATCTGGAATAAAAATTGTCTACTCTACAGTACAGATACATGGCTTTTTATGACTTAGCCTAACCTTTGTCTACAGCCTATCTACTATCTATCTCATGTTTAAGCATTTGCTATTTTAAGGTATATCTATAGTCTACCCTTTACACAGTGTGTCTACCATTAAAGTACAGATACGTGGTGGCTCATAACTATAATAAACAAATAATGAGCAATAGCAGGTGTATGAAATAACAAAAGTATAAAGTGTAAAGTTTGGTAGACTGAGCTGCTCCTTAGTAAGCACCAAGCGAGCACTTCAGTCCTGTAGGATGAGAGGGAATTGACCATCCAGGTAACCTTTTAGTCTGGCTTTAAAACAGTTCTTTTCTTCTGTGTTCCTCAGGTGAGGGGGGAGTGCGTTCCAGGTGTCTATGGATTTATAAGAAGGATTCTTTGAATGTCTCGTCAGCCTTGGATTTAGTTGTTTTATCAGTGGGCCATCAGCGGCTCTAGTGTTCCTGTTTAAAATTAGGTCAATTCCATCTCGTTTGACTAATCTATAACATAAATTGCCTTGCAAGTTTTTTTGCCTAACATCAACCTTGGTTATTTTAACTCTAGAGTGAATCACATCAACATGGACCTCTCTAGGTACATAAATCTTCAAACAAATGCGAATTGCAATATTCTGCAGTACTTGTAATGAGTTGAACTCAAGTTGTGTTAGCCCTGACAGGAAAATTAGACTAGAATCAATTTGTGGCAGGATCAATGATTTCAGTACTGTGATAGAGGCATTCTGGGTGAGCAGTGGTCGTAATTGTCTCAAGAGCCAAATTTTAGAGTTCATTGCTTTATTGGTCTCCATTAGTTGCTCTTGGAAAGTGAGTGTCTTGTCCAGAATTATGCCAAGATATTTATATGACTAAACGTTCTCCAGGGCAGTACGTTCTAACATTATTTCGGGAAAGTGATAGTTGGTTCTTTCAGAGAAGTACAGAGTTTTAGTTTTACTTACATTTATGGTGAGACAGTTAAAGTCACACCATGCTTTTATCAGTGACATATCAGATTGTAGTGTTCTGCCCACAACATGTGGGTCTTGGTGACTAAACGTTATGACTGTATCGTCAGCATACAGTGTGACTTTAGATTGGGTTTGAACATAGTGTATGTCATTTACAAATAAGATGAATAGCAGCGGACCCAGTATGGATCCCTGCGGTACACCAAACTTAGTGTCTTGCCATTCAGAGAATTTATTATTGACAAAGGTTCTCTGTTGTCTCTTTCCTAAGTAATTTTCGAACCAGTGTATTAGGGACTCGTGGAGGCCAAAGTTTGCTAACTTTCGTACTAATTTAGGGTGGTTGATGGTGTCAAATGCTTTTTTGAAGTCTATGAATATAGCACCAAGTGTGTTTTCTGAGTTTAAGGCCAAGTTTATGTCATGAACGACTTTAAACACAGTATCATGAGTACATCTGCCCTTTCTGAACCCATTCTGTGAATCTGCCAGAAGGTTGTTTTCCTCAATGTGACTAACAATTTGGTATATGTGGATAACGAGGATTAGTGTGTTTTCCCTTCGGACCACAACTACAAAGTGCCCTAGACCCTGCTGACATTTACCAGCTGGACTTAATTATGCATCAAATTTCCCACCCTTTGCTCCCATTGGTTATTCATGTGGTCAGCTGGTCACACATGGGTCAGGCTCTGACCAATTCATACTGATACTGTGTTCACACAAGTGCAGATTACTAGACACGGACTTTAGTTTAAAGCTAGGCCTAGTTTTATTGTGTATTCACACTGTGTTTGTATTGGGCACAGTAGGCCCTAGTCCTACACAGTGTTTTTACCTGCTGTTATTATTCACATGAACATTTTTGGGTGGAGTAGGCCTATGGCCTATTAGCTTAGGGTTGGGTTGGGTTTTCTCATTTTTGTCAGTGTGGTTACTGATCATGATAAATTGGCCTATCATTTTCCGTGACAGGCCCACTTTGTAGTTTCGACCCTTATTGGCGTCATCATCAGGTGGAATTGACAGGGATTCATATGAGCATAGTTCCACTATGTCCATATTTTTATAAAAGACAATAGTCCCCAAATGCAGACTATTAGGCCTAGTCTTTTATTTATTTGTGCATAACTCTATAAAATTTACTTTATTCATAGATTGCAGTTTATATCTGGAAATAATGCATATAGGTATAGGGCTAAGTTATAGGAGTCTGTCCTGGTTGGGTGAGCCGTCTGAATAAATTTTGTGTGGTTTTGTTAACGAGGACGAGTCGACGTTTCACCCATGGCTGCCGTCCTTCGTGTTCATTCCCCAGGGTGAATGACTACGAAGTTTTTCGATCCAGTGGAATTCCACAAGTGCTAGGAGCCTTTTTCCTTCGTCACTTTTTGGGTGTCGGTTTATGAAATCGACAATGTAGAATTTCATGTCCTTTGTTTTTTTATGATCGCATTGGTTGAAATGCCAAGGCACATCGGTTTCTCCCTCGTTTTTTTCTACCGAATGTACATGTTCGTATATTCGGAATTTGAGGGCCCTCTCTGTTTTTCCCACATATTGCATTTTGCATGTTCTGCATTCTAGGCAATATATTAGGTTCGAACTTTCACATGTGATGTTTGTCTTTGATGTGAAGGTTTTGCCTGTTATTTTAGACTGTATTTCTCCTCCTTTGTCTAGTCTTGCACACTTGTCGCAGAATAGTTTCCGACACTTCAGTCTCGATGTCTTTGGTTTTTCTGCATTTCTGGTGATGCCGTCTTCTTCATCATCTGACGTAGGGTAACTTGTGGCCGCTCTCACTAGGTGGTCCTTCAAGTTTTTCGGTCGTTTTTGTCCTTTGACAAGACCCCCCTTCGTAAAAATTTGGTTGTTTTTGACCTGCCAAGTCTGTCCCAGTTTTTGGCTACGGTCTTGTTGATTATGTTGTTTCCTGGTCTATGGGTGCTGATCAGGTACGTGGTGTCTTTGTTTCTTTTCTTTTTTGGCTTGGCCTTCAAGGTTTCTGTCCTGTTTTGGGCTCTTACTTTCTCTAGAGCTCCCTCTAGGATTTCTCTAGGATACCCTTTTTCTACAAACTCTTCTAGTTTTTGTTGGCTGTGTTTTTCAAAATCTTCGCTTCTTTGACAGATGCGGAAGATCCTGAGTAGTTGTGAGTACGGTAGGCTTTGTTTGGTAGTCAGTGGGTGTGCTGATTTGTAGTCCAGATACGTGTTGACGTCAGTGGGTTTGCAGTACAGTTCCGTGTACAGTTTTCTTGACACTGTGTCTAGTCTTATCCTGGTGTCCAGGAATGTGATTTCCGTATTGGACGTTTCAGCTGTAAATTTGATGGTATCATGGAATCTGTTGAGATGTCGTAACCATCTTTGTAGGTTGTCTTCCCCGTGTGTCCACACGAAGAAAATGTCATCTATGTATCTGAGCCAGATTTTTGGCTTGTCGCCATGTGTGTGTAGCGCTGCCTTTTCTACATTCTCCATGAACAGGTTTGCGTAGGAAGGTGCTAATCTGGTTCCCATGGCTGTGCCTCTTTTTTGTAGGAAGAATCTGCCATTAAATTGGATGTGGTTCATGGTTAGGACCATTTCCAAGAGTTCTACTAGACTCCTGTTTGTCGGCATGAGTCTAGAGTCTCTGACTTCTTGTAGTCTTTCCGCTATCACCGACAGTCCTTCCCCGTTGGGGATGTTTGTGTATAGGGATGTGACGTCTAGGGTGCCTATGATGGCTCCCTCCGGGAGTCGATCTAGGTCCTCTATTTTGTTTATGAAGTCTGTTGTATCCTTCACATACGACTCTACATTTGGGACTAGTGGTTTTAGGAACGCGTCTACAAATGCTGAGATTTTTTCTGTGGGGCAGCCATTTGCCGAGCAAACTGGTCTGCCTGGTGGTGGTAACACCCCCTTGTGGATTTTGGGGAGAAAGTAGATGTGGGGGGTCCTTGGTTTGATATTTCTCATGGAGCCTGCCATCAGATAGGAGATTTCTCCCTCCGCTGTCATTTCCATGATTTTATCATCTACTTTCTCCGCATAATCCAAGACCGGGTCTTCTTTCAGTCTTTCGTATGTGTTTGTGTCTTTGAGTTGCCTCATGCCTTCTTTCACATAATCTCTGGTGTTTTGGATTACAATGGCCCCACCCTTATCAGCTGGTTTTATTGTAATGTGTGTGTCCTTGGAGAGTATCGTAAGGGCCTCCTCCTCGGCTCTAGTGAGATTCTTTTTTGCTGGGTTTTGTGCTAGCAACAAGTTGGATACCTCCATTTCATTGATAGCAATAAAATCTTCCAGATTTTTGGGGCCGTGTGGGGGGACAATTTGGTAGTGTACTAGCCGCTCCATTATTTTGCCTGGTATGGGCAAGAGTGAGATAGGTCTCAAGTCGCCAATTGATTTAGGTTTTACTGTTTTAGGGATAGGTACTACTAGAGCTTTTTTCCAAGCAGTGGGGAAGTCCCCAGTAGCCAATGAGAGGTTCAAGAGGTGGCAGAGATGTACATTTAAGGATAGGGAATACCCTCCTCTTTACAGGCAGAAAAAACAACTTTAATCCTCTATAATTTGATGAGTTTTTATCTGAGCATCACTTATTATACACCATAATGACCGTATACCATGCCCCTTTCAAATTCCTTGTAATAAAATAATGGTTGCTAGGGATGGAATGTGAATGGAACAAAAACGTTTTTTTTAATGTTCTTTTTCTTTGGACAGCCCAATGAGATGGAATTTCATCATTATTAGCAGTTCTGATGGATGGAATGTAATCTAGACATGATTTTCTAGGGAAGTGTGTCTCATTTTATGGATATTCCAATTATTAAGGCCTACAGAGTACTTCAAAGTAGGGAAATTGGAAAAAAATGGTGATTTTTCAATTTTATAGACTTTTTCCCAATTTTCTTACTTTGGACAGCTGTGTAGACCTTAATAATTGGAATATCCATAAAATGAGACACACTTCTCTAGAGAATCATGTCTAGATTGTATACCAACCAACAGAATTGATTTTTATGATGATATTCCATCCAATAGGGCTGTCCAAAGAAAAAGAACCTAAAAAAGAACGTTTTTGTTCCATTCACATTCCATCCCTAGCAACCGTCATTCTAAACACATAAATTTGAAAGGGGCATGATGTACGGTCATAATGGTGTATAATAAGTGATGCTCAGATGAAAACTCATCAAATTATAGATGAATAAATTTATGTTTTTTGCCTGTAAAGAGGAGGGTATTGCCTATCCTTAAGGCCAGCAACCCATCCTTTAGGGGCCATCCATTAATTACATACGCACATTTTTGCCCAAAATAGACCCCCCCCACCCCCCCTGTTGCACCATGTACGCATTTGGACTACCCCCCCCCCCCATGCGTACATACTCATTTCACTTTGGACTACCCCCCCTCCCCCATGGAGGGCTTGGAGGGTTTTGAACAAAAGTCCAAGAAGCCATCCTAACCCGTTCTCAGGGGGACATTTTAGATGATTTGCAGGAGACCCCCCCCACGCCACCCCTATTAATGTTATGATATTTTCTCATTGGATTTGTACAAATCAAAGGGGTGAAGCTTTTGGCCTACAAATCCAGATTTCTGGGCCATTTATTAATTACAGGGGGGGGTGGTTGTGACTTCACACGGAGGCTCGAACAATTTTGACCCCCCCCTCTCGAGAACGCTTGGAATGGTTTGTGACCCCCCCCCCCCTCCGCCGAAGGCGCGGACAATTTTTCGCCCCCCCCCCTTTGTACTATAGTAACGCATCTGCTTTTTTGCTAAAAAGGGGCCTAATTGTTTACGCCAAACCCCCCCCCCTCAGGAGGAGTCGGAAATTCTTTTACGCCACCCCAAACCCACCATCCCCCCCCCCTGTACCTAATTAATGAACACTAGCTAACACTACCTAAATCAAAGATAATTCTATGCCTGGTTGGGTATGGTCAAGCTTAGGGCCGAGTCATTTATTGCCATCTGGGGGAGGGGGGATTGGTAAATATAGGAGGGGTCATAATGAAAAAGGGCCCTTAGTGGTAGGGGGGGCTTATTTTACGCAGAAGACTCATTAGAATCTTAGAAATTCGTACTTTTTGTCTACAACTGTGCCTTTACATGTGTACTCACACTTTTGACTGTGTCGCTGTGTCAGATTTAAGCAAAAGGGCCGTGTCACTGAGTCGAATTTTATGTATATTAAAACTTAGAGAAAATCCATGTGGGTCGATTTTTACCGCTAATTTTCCTGTGTCTGTCGATTTCTAAAAGGGCCTAAAATGGCCGTGTTGCCCATGTCGATTTTTACCCATGTAGAGGCACACAACGAGTACAAGGGAGAAGCATCTCCAAGAATTCTCCAAGAAAATTTTCAAAATTTGGTTGGATATTTGGACCTAAAAGGGTACCAATTTTACTCCAAAATGACCAAAAAATCGGCCCATTGCGTAGACAATGAGTATGCCAAAATGGGTCTAGACCCCCCCACCCCCCCTGTACGCATCTGTACGCATTTGGCTTAACCCCCCACCCCCTCTTGGTGCGTATGTAATTAATGGATGGCCCCTTAGGAGCCGGGAGGAGAGGGCAAGCCCTGATGATTTGTATATGTTTATTTTGTGAATTTCCTTATCTAGTTTATCTTGTCTAATATTAGAGAATCGCATTTGCTCCCCCTGGTGAATGGGAGAATCGGGGGGCAGGTAGTTTGGATCAGCCATGATTTTCTGAGCTAGGTTGGCTCCCACATTGGCAAAAAAGGAATTTATCTTGTTGGGAAGTTCATCATCAGGTATGGTGACACCGTTGTCATTTTGCAACTTCAACTTTACATTTCTTGCCTTCTTGGGGGCTAGACTGTTAATTAATTTCCAGAGTTTGGTAGGGTCATCCTTACACTCCTCTATTTTATTTGAGTAATATTTTCCCTTAGCCTTTAGATTCTTTCTAAGTGAATTACCAGCAGCTTTGTCCTCAGTTTTTTTTGTTTTCCTGGCCAGTTTGAGGGCTTCATCCCTTTCGTGAAAGACTTCTAGAAGTTCGCGGTTTATCCAAGGATCTTTTTCTTTTGTGAATTTGAATATACGCTCAGGACAGTGACCATTACCAATAGTTTCTAATTTATCATACATTATATCCCATGCCTTTGAAGGGTCTAGGGTCCTATAAAACTCGTCCCAATTTTCTCTGATTAGCTCTCGCTGGTATGCAATTTTTGAATAGTTCTTATATACTCTACCAGTGAACTCTACATTAACCTTTTCAGGTTTGGGCTTTTTCCTCTCTACATAGATTGGAACATGGTCAGAGATATTTATGTCAAGAACCCCTGAAGCCATAATGGTGCTTGAATTTGTGAAAATGAGATCGATGACTCTGTCTGTGTACAATGGTCTAGTGGGATCTTTTATCAATTGGGTCAAATTTAGAGCTTTTTTAATTCTGCCTAGTCTAGTTAAGTCCAGTTCATCTAGATCGTCTTCCTCTAAACATTCAAAGTTGAAATCACCTCCTAGGAACCAGTCTGCGTTTTTATAATTTTCGGACATGTATTTGTATGCTTCCTCCATTGCATCCAATACTTTGTCTTTCTTACCATCATGTGGTCTGTATAAACCTGAGACAATTATAGGTCTTGTGAACGGTAGCCGAATAAGAACAGACTGTACTTCACAATGAGCATTTGTGAATGTAAGTTTGTCATGTTCAAGGTAGTCAAAGTCAAGAGTATTCTTTACATAGACGGCAACTCCACCTGACTTTTTAGTGGTACCATCTTGGTTCAGAGTATTTCTGTTCAGTTTAAAGAATGCATAACCATCTAGTGCAAATAATGTGTCGTGACTGTTTTCAGTTATCCAAGTCTCAGATATACAGATGACACTTGGTGAAAGTTTATCTAGTTCAACCTTAAGGTTTGCAAAGTTTTTCACAAGACTCCTTGCATTCCAGAATAAGAATGATAAACCTTTATGGGTGCTAAAATCAATCATCTGGTGATTACGTCGTAATATACTTGTGAGTAAGATGAAAAGGTGAGTGTGAGTTGTGGGTGAGGTTGATATGATGCACTAGTGTGAGCGAAGTCCCCCCATGTTACATGCAAATCCCCAGGAGACGCTAATCTTGTATACATGTAGCGCTCCGACTTAAAGCTAAGTATGTTAGACTCTCCTAGTATATTATAAGAGAGTTATACCGGTCAGCAGCTGGTCTATGTGTAGACATAATCTTTAACCATATAGCTAGTTTGTGGTTTTTAAAAGGCACCTCTGGTGTAATATGGTGTAGAAATCGGTAGAACTTGGTACATGATACACTTCTAAACTGAGCATTGATACAGGTTAAACTAAAAACATGAGCATAGTACAGGGTAAATGTAATTTTTTGCAATTTGTACATGTATGTCAAGAGGGAATAAGATAAGCTCGTTAATCATCACGACTTATCTTATTTATCGTTGCCAATTTATATATGTGTGAGGCCTTGTTAATCAGCAAGAACCTCACCATATGGGTGGGTTACAGTATTTTGGTACAGTATACCTGTTGTCACTAACATTTTGTCATACACATGATAGTTCTCTGATTCTCATCTAGCTTTGAGTCAGTCTAATAAGATCAATTTAAGTAGTTGTAGATCTGCCGCCTAGACCTTTTACCACGTTTTTGGCCTTGGACAGGATTGACCACTGGGTAGCTGTGCCATGGGCCAATCCCGGATCCCTGGATGGCCAGCTGCGTTGAGTCTAGGTGGTGGCTATGCGGGGTAGGCCAGTCTCTTGGTTGTGATGTGTATCGGTATGGGTGGTAGTGCCCATGCTGCATCTGAACAGGCTGTAGATGCTGTTGTTGCCCATGAGTAGTAATGTCTCCACTGAATGCCTGTACGGAGGATAGTGTACCGGTCCAGTGAACACGGATACTTTAACGTTGGAGCCAAACTGCTCCTCTCTTTTGTCTAGCAAAGGTCACGTCTTTGACCTTTCCCAGACTTTGTTACAATCATGCTTTGTGTGGAGAGGTCGGGCAGGTCACTGTCACGTTGTTAATAAAGGTAGGGGGTGTGAAAGTGGGAAATTTGATTAAATATACAGTTGATTTATGACTAGGGTTTAATGTATGGGAATTAACGTAGGGTTAGTTTCACTGTGATAGAGGAATTGCAATGGAGCAGTCATTTTCGGAGGAAGATTGGGAACAAATATTGAAATGTATCAATAATTTGAATGACTTAGACGACTTGGTCATTGTTAATGGCTTACAGGAGGATCAATTAGTCAAACAAAGACGTGTGGAACTACGACATGAAGCACATATTAAGTCTTGTTTTGACAAGAATGCAATGGTGGATTGGGCTAGAAGAGAAGGTCAGCTAGAAAATCCATTTTTCATACAAAGGTTAATCGAGTTTCAAAAGGGTCAGATTCAGGACCCCAATCTGATTAACGGGTTTTCCCCTGAACAATGGAGGAGTAAATTACAAAGTACAGAGACAGTTCAAGATATGGAACGCTTAATGACTTCTAATTCTTATGTAAAGGATCAGTTTTTCGATCACAGGAAAAAGGAATTAATGGAGCAGAACAAATTATTCTCTTGTCAAACACAAACTCCATCTACATCTACGTCTGGTATTGCCTCTAAAGTAGACTTCATCAATTCATTTAACGACAGAGAGACTCTTATGATATGGGCTTTGGATCAGGGAGAAACAAGCAATGTGCATGTGCTATCACGGTTAGTAGAGATGGAGACAGGAATGCTTGCAAAACCATTGAACCATGCAGGACACACAGAAGGCGATTGGTCGGATATAATACAAGCAATGACGAGCGTGGAACAGCTGGATCAGTACATATCTACTCAGGGAGTGGAAGAAGACGAAGTGGTAAAAGCTAAGAGGAGGGAATTGATACAGGCGGGAAGATTGTCTTCAAACAAAAAGATGTTTAATACACGTACATACCAATGCAGAAAATGCAAAGCACGCTTTGCAGATCGCAAAGAATTATACACACACCAAGGGTTGCTACATGGAGGGGCTGAGGGTCTTCAGAACAATCCTTGGGTCAATCCTCCATGGATACAAAACAACGGTAGGGTAGACCAAAGATTGAGGACAGTGTATCAAAGCAACAGGCGTCACATAAGAGCTCCACACATTAATTTAGAAACTATAGCACCTACATACAATTTTCCTACAAACGATCTAGAAGGGGGGACGAGAGAAATAGCTAGGAGATTCGAAGAAGTACACGCTCTTCAAGACGTTACTTATAAATTGAATGGAGCTCTGGGTTTGATTCTGCAGCATACAGAAACTGGGGCATACAGGTATTTCGTAGCCTTTCATAACTCACATTTCTTTAGGCAAGGAGCATTGGCAGTAAATAACATCAACGACAGAAATGACATGTCTGCTAGGTTGAGGGATTTCGACTTAGAAGCGTATTATAGGATACACGTACGTCCAAACACTAAATATAGGTTAGTCGCTGTAGCTAACATTGTGTTTTACGTGAGTAAAACAGGCTTTAGATTAGGAGGGGGTCAGCTACCTGATTACATTAAAAAACAGCAATGTATAGAGGGTTTAGAGCATCCACCGGGTAGGTATGACGTTGTCTACAAAGACAAGTTGTGTGCATTTAGATGTTTGGCAATGCATTTTCAGCAAAGTGATATGAGTCTAAAGACAATCAATGTCTACTACCGTAAATGGCGGCAATACTTGAAGGGAGCTATTCCTCTCAACTCTAAAAAATTCCAAGGTTTGAGATGGGAGGAAATCGCAGACTTCGAAAAATGTTTTGAAGTCTCTATATACGTATATGAATACTTCCCAGATAAGTCAGCAGTACTACGTTATAAACCATATACCAAGTTTAAATCTATCATGTATTTGAACTTATATCAGGACCACTTGTCTTATATCAAGAACTTTTCCATATATGCTAGAAAGTTCACGTGTCCAAATTGTAGTAAGAACTTCGTTGCTAGTGGCGATTACAAACGTCATATTAGAACATGCGTCAATAAATCAATACTGAAGTTCCCTGGAGGGTTTTTTAGCCCTAATCAAACTATATTTGATTGCTTGGAGGAATACGGTATACGATTAGGTAATTGTAGGCGTAACTTTCCATGGTATTGTGTATATGACTTTGAAGCAATGTTAGTGAAACTGTCGGACATTCAAACTCCTAAAGTGAAATGGTCACAAAGACATGTACCGGTATCAGTTTCTATCTGTAGCAATGTAGCCCAATATACGGAACCCGTTTGTTTCATTGAATCAGACTTAGATAATTTACTAGGTAAAATGTTTGATCATTTAGACAAAATACAAGAAGTCGTTCAGGAGTCAGCTAAAAAAGAATGGAAAACAGTCATGAAAAGACTGAAAAGAAAAATAGAGAAATATCAACCGAAAGACGCTGTCATTGACTTGGATGAGGATGATGATTATGATGATGATGATGATGATGATGATGATGATGATGATGATGATGATGATGATGAGGAGGAGGAGGAGGAGGAGGAGGAGGAGGAGGAGGAGGAGGAGGAGGAAGAGGAGGAGGAGGATGAGGAGGGGGGAGAGGAGAAGGGGGGAGGGGAGAGGGAGAAAGTTAGAAATCAATCGAAAAGAATAATGTACAATAAATTAAAGAATTTAAAGAAAAACCTCCATACCTATATGAATCAATTACCGGTACTTGGTTTTAACTCGGCTAAGTATGACATCAACTTGATAAAACTCAAGTTGATGTCACACATGGGATTCGGTGACAAAGGTAGGGGTGATTATGTTATCAAAAAGAACAATGCATACAGTTGTGTTTGTAACGATAAATACAAGCTGTTAGACATTTCAGATTACATATCACCTGGTTCTTCTTATGCGTCTTTTTTAAAAGCATACGGAGTGGAGGAAAAGAAAGGGTTCTTTCCATATGATTATTTCGACTCTATGGATAGGTTACAGGAGAGAGAATTACCTTCTAAAGAGGATTTCTATTCTAGCTTGAAAGATTGTAACATAAGTGATGCTGACTATGATATGTTAAGACAGGTATGGGTGAGTGAAGGTATGGAGACGTTCAAAGACTTTTTAGTCTGGTATAACAATAAAGACGTCGCTCCATTTGTCGTGGCTGTAGAAAGACTGCAACAGTTTTATTTCGAAAAGAATTTAGACGTTTTCAAAATAGCTATTTCGGTACCGGGTATAGCTAGAGTCATGTTGTTTGAGAAATGTAAAAAAGATCAAGTCTATTTTCAAATATTTTCACCTGAAGACGAAGACTTGTACAAGACTATTCAAAAGAACATAGTAGGTGGACCGTCTATTATTTTTCATAGACATCACCAAAGAGACTACACTAAAATCAGAGGGGGTAAAATGTGTAAGAAAATAGTTGGTTATGACGCAGTAGCTTTATACCTACACTCTATAGGTCTACCCATGCCTACTGGAGTTTTTGTAAGGAGAATGGAGGCGAACAAATTTGTGCCTGAGACTCAACCTCGACATGTATGCATGTATCAATGGATGGACCAGATATCGGCAGAAAGGGGTGTAGATATCATCCATAAATTAAACGCGGGTCACGAGAAGAGAATAGGACCTTATCTAGTAGATGGATTTTGTCCTCAATCTAATACGGTCTATGAGTTCTACGGTTGTTACTATCACGGTTGTGATAAATGTAAAATAGGCAAAATGGATGAACTATTGAGGACTAAACGTTTCAACAGGACTAAGACTAGACAAGAATACATCAGAAGAAAACGCTTTAACATAGAAACAATATGGGAGTGTGAATACCGTCAACAATACAAAGCTCCGCATTCGACTATAATGCCACCGTTTAGTATGAAACACAAAGGTTCAGTGTCTGAAGATTGCATAATGGAGGCGGTGGTCGGGGATCAATTGTTTGGAATGGTTGAAGTCGACATTTCAGTGAGTACCGTGTTAATTCTCTAATGGTCATTCTTAAAACTCAATCAATCAATAGTTTGAAGCTAACTAAGATTTTAATGGTTAATGTTGCAGGTACCACCAGCTTGGGAACATGGTAAAGAACGGCATCTCCCTCCACACGAATACTTTGCAGAAATGTCTCCACTCTTTTGTAACACTGAAATTCCGTTCGAAAAAATAGGATCACACATGCAACGTCACGTGTTGAAGCAGGGTCTATCACAAGTGAGTAATCACACGCTTAACATGTTTTTTTGAAGAGTAAACACTGCTTGGAAACTAAATAAATTTAGTTGGAAACTAAATTTTTTTTTTTTTAATTTAATTTATTTCTAGAAACCTAGGAGATTGCTGGTCGGCGCAATGGCTGCTAAAAAAATCATGATTGCTACTCCTTTGCTGAAATGGTATTTGTCTCATGGAATGAAAGTGACTAGGATATACCAAGTGGTTGAATTTACACCTAAATCTTGTTTCCAAGAGTTTCAAAACGAAGTCAGCACTGCTCGCCGACATGGAGATTCAGATGACTCGAAATCCATCATTGCTGATACCATGAAACTGATAGGAAATTCGGCTTATGGTTCTTTGATCATGGACAAAGAGCGTCATCAAGACGTGAAATACGTGAAAGGGGAAAGAGCTGCTTGCATGCAAGTGAATGACAAGTCTTTTAAAAAACTGACAGTGTTGGCGGATGATTTGTTTGAAGTAGAACGCGCGAAAAAAAAGATTTCTTTGAACCTTCCAATATATCTAGGCTACTTCATACTTCAATATGCTAAACTGAGGATGCTTGAATGGTACTACGACTTTATGGATCAATACGTGGCACGTGAAGACTTTGAATACATGGAAATGGATACAGGTACGTATGCGCGTATGATACTAAGTTTTCTATACAATGTAGAATTTAGAGATTGGTTTATTTATTTTTTTGTTGATCTGTTTCAGATTCTGCATACTTTGCAATAAGTGGTGAATCTTTGGAATCTGTCATAAAACCCGAGATGAAGAAGGAATATATCAGGGCGGTTCGTCAGAGATGTGATTCTAATGAATACAAAGCTAGTCTAGTGAATTGGTTGCCTAGACAATGTTGCCAGGTGCATGCTAAACACGATAAGAGGACTCCCGGATTATTCAAGGTGAGAAATACTGCTCTCATTCACAGACTGCTATGAATGTCGTTTCAAATATTCGACTATCTCTAACATTTTCACACAGATAGCAGTATCATTGGTTTAATCACTCATACTTTATATTTTTCAGTTGGAGGCTAGCGGCGATGAAATGGTGTGTCTCTGCAGTAAGACGTATATCTTGAAGGACGAGGATCGACATAAGTTTAGTCACAAGGGTATGAACAAGAATTCTTTCCAAGATGTAATGCCCGCGTTTGAGTCAGTGTTACGTGACGAAAAAGCTCGCAGTGGCGTGAACAAAGGGTTTAAACTTAAAAACGGTGAAATGCACACATATGAAGAAAGCAGGTCAGGCCTCAGCTATTTTTATTGTAAGAGAAAAATAGCTGAGGACGGAGTTAGCACTGAACCTTTAGATGTCATACTGTGTCCTTGGAACGTGCCTGAATATCATGGATTTAGTGATCATAAAGACGAACTGAATAATTACTACCCATGCCAATTAAACATCTATGATTGTTCTTTCAATAACGCTGCTGAGGCATACGAGTATCAATTCCAACGCGTCAGTAATGATCAGTCTAAGCTCAAGCAGTCGTGTGAAGTAGACAGAAAAGAAATCATGAAAGAAATACTGATAGAAAAAATGAGAGTAAATCATGCTGTTAGAAAAAGACTAAAAGTAACTCGTAATCTACCTCTAGTATGTTGCACTAAAAATAGATATTGGGGTATAGGAATGTCGAAGCGCGTAGCTGCACTCACAGTCGACTATAGAGGTAAGAATGTCATGGGGGAAATATGGGAGGAAATAAGGGAGGTTAAGTGGGGGGAAATCAATGAGTCGTCATGTAATCGTTGTAATGATTGTAAATATAAGAGGGTAGACGTGAAATACGACCGAGATCTAGAAGTAGATCTATGTAGTAAATGTCTCCATGAACGTATGATATAAAATGATATGCCAGTGGAATAAAAATCATTATTAAACGAAATGTATTCAGTGTCAGACTACGTTTTTTCTACACCCACTACAATAGTCGTCAGTGGTACTACCGGTTGTGGGAAAACGACATGGATCAAGAGGATGTTAGCTAACCCTGGGTTATTTAAAGATAAAATAGACAGAGTAGTCTATTGTTACGGTACTTGGCAACCAGCTTTCAATGACATGTTAGAAGTACAGTTTAGGGAGGGATTAGACATTCCTACAGACTTTAACACGGATCAGCACACACTCATTGTCTTAGACGATCTAATGAGTGAAATTGTCCAATCTAAGGCGGCTGAAAAGCTATTTACTCAAGGCTCCCATCACAAGAATATCACAATCGTATTCATCGTTCAGAATTTATATCAGCAAGGCAAGGTGGCCAAAACTATCATGTTGAATACTCATTATTTAGTTTTAATGAGAAATGCTAGAGACGTGAATCAAATAAAGTTATTAGGTCGGCAAATTGGTTTAGATAAAGCTTTGGAAGAGGCTTATAAGGACTGTATGAAGACTCCCTTTGGTTATTTGCTGATAGACCTCTCACCTAGCAGCACTGAAGACTTGAGATTAAGAACTAACATTTTTCCTGGCGAAACTGATATAGTATATTTAGCTAAAAATGCGCTATCCAAAGTTTAGTCGTTTTGACGTTAGACTGAAGACGTTTGACTATTGGAAACATATGACAGAACCTACGGAATTGTCTAATTCTGGATTATTTTTCTTGGGAGGAGGGGATCAGGTCCAGTGTTTTCACTGCGGAATCGTATTACACACATGGAAGGCGACGGATAGACCTGACTTTGAACATTTGAGACATTCACCTAGCTGTTCTTTTATCAGAAATAAATGTTCAACTATGTATCGATTCCCTGAGGAAATGATGTATAACATGTTGGAAATGATACATGATCAAGCTAAAAAAATCAGGAACATTCAGATGGAATTAAATCAACGTCGTATATCACAAGCTGAAGACTGCACTGATAAAATCCTACCAGACGTTCCTATGGCTCAGGCTGAGCCATTGAAATCTGGTTTCAATTTTCATCCCTCTCCGACCTCAGCGCCAACTTGGGGTTTTGGAAGCATAAATAAAGTTGAATAAAATATAGTGCTAGACTCTTTAGTTTTTAGTTACATAATGGCATCCAAACGGTTAAGAGCTGTTGCTGATTACATACGATTGTTATTGAATACTAGTGTCAAACAAGCTAAGAGTTTGTTGTCTACTGCTACGACAGATCAAACAAAGGCGCTTTGTGAAGTAGCATTTAATCTTTTGAAATCTAAAGTACCGCTAAAAATAAAGAAGATCGTAAGAAAGTACAGGAAGTTACTGGAAAAGTTAACTAAAAGGGGGCTTTCAATAGCTGCTAAAGTCAAGTTATTGAAAACACACTGTCACCAAGTGTTAGCAGTCTTAGGATCAGTCAAAGATTCACTCATGAAGTTAATATGAAGAAAATGGTGTTGATACCGTACGACCAATATTTCCATTCAAATAATAGTTATTCAGAATCGAAAACTCTCACCTCAGACACTCCTACCTTAAAATTAGATAAAGTACTCATTTTACAACCTTTTGGAAAGAATCAAAGAAGACAGGCTGAGAGTCTTTTGTCTTATGTAGAAAAGAACATCTCGTGGAACGAACAGGGGGAGATCGTCATAAACCACAAACCAATACCTGGCTCACACATTACAGATTTGTTGAAACATGCATTATTCAATTACAAGAACTTTGAACCTTGTGGCCTGTCTGAATTCTACGGGAGCTTGAAAAATATCCCATCAAGTCTCGTTAAAAACCCTAACGGGAAACAGCTTGTTGGTAAGGGGACTAGCGCACTATCACAACAGTCTACCGGTAAGGCAATCGATGCAGTACCACCACCACCTGGAGTACCGGTAGGACGACTCGTATTAGATTTAAGCAAAGATAAAAGACTTTCTACACTACATTCAAGCAAGGTTAAAAGTAAGAAGACTCCACTAGATGATTTCAATTGGTTGAAACAATGGCGCGGGCTTTGAACAATCATTTATCAGCGATATATTTCGATCCATCTAATCCTGCCTCGTTTGGAAGTGTGAATGATCTGTACAAAGCAGTGCAAGATAGGGGGTACACGAGACAGAGTGTAAAAGACTGGCTGCTTAAACAAGAAGTTTACACTTTACACAAAAACCCTGACAGAGATTTTAAGAGACCCAGAGTCATAGTGTCGGCAAAATATCAACAATTCAACGCCGACACTATGAACATGAAAGCTTATGCATCTGACAACGATGGTATCAAGCATGTGCTTGTAGTTATAGATATTTACACTAGATATGCTTGGACTGCGCTTTTGAAAAATTTAAACGGTAGAGAAACTGTAGAAGCTTTGAGAGGGATATTCACAGATCAGAAACCAGTTAAACTAAGGACAGATAATGGATCTGAGTTTTTAAATAAACCCGTCAGAGATTATCTAAGAGAAATCGACGTGCATCACTTCTCAACTACTCATGAATTAAAAGCAAACTATGCTGAAAGACTAATAAAAACTTTGAAAACAAGAATAACGCGTTTCATGAACAAATATAAAGATCAGCGATGGGTGGATATTTTGGAAGACGTGACGTCGGCTTATAACAATTCTAGACATAGAAGCATTCAAATGACTCCTACTGAAGCTAGAGAAGCTAACAGTGTTACTTTATGGAAAAATCAATATGATCCTAAATTCCCTAATATAAGAATAAGTAATAAACCTCCTAGAGAAAAATCTGTTTTTAAATTAGAAATAGGTGATCGTGTCAGACTAGTTAGATACAGGGCTCCTTTCGAACGGGCATACGACGAGAAATGGACGTATGAAATATTTACAGTGACTGAAAGACATACTCAACAAGATATTCCCATGTATAGAATCAAGTCTTGGGACAACGAACCTGTTTTAGGGACTTTCTACCAAGACGAGTTAGAAAAGGTATTTATAGGGAGTGATGTGTCTTACAGCATTGAAGAAGTCTTAGACCCTGAACAACGAGGCAAAGAAAAAGGACACATTGTGAAATGGTATGGCTGGCCTGACAAATACAACTCATGGGTGTCGGACAAAGACATGGCTAAAAAGTATAAAAAGAAAAGAAAATTCAAGAAATGATTATTTAGTCGTCAATGATGTATGTCACTATTAGTCCTCGGGATTCTGTACTCACACACGTGAAAAACACAGTGTATGAGTTCACCAGTGAACTCCCCAAAGAAATAGAATTAGATGGCACGTGGGTATGTGGAATGGTTGAGTGTGATCTAGATCCGACTCCTAAGACCTTATACGTGTATTCTGACATCATACAAAACAGTATCGTGTCAGGTCATATGAAACCAATTTTGAAAATCTTGACTGAAAAAAATCAATTCAATCAAGTATTATACTTCCCAATCACTAGGAATAGACTACATAGGATAAGAATTTTCATACGCACTAAAGACGGCGCGACGCCTAACTCTAACATTTCGGATTGTTACATGGTGCTACATTTTAAGAGAATAAAGCAATGATACGCTCGCTGATCGCATCAGTAGTCACTGAGTATCTAAAGAGTGAAGATGAGTTTCATCCCATATGTACCGGACATGGACGTCTGGAAGCAACTCCCAGACGAGAAAATGACTAAAAAATTTTATTTTTTACAAAAGGGTAAAGGCCCAGGCATGCAATTAGTCACACCAGAACAAGGGGTGATAGAGCGAGCTAAATCGACTTTGAAAAGACAGCTAAATACTCTATCACCTACTAAAACTACTCATTCTTGCGTCAGAAAGAGAAGGAGGAAGACCCCTACTAAGAGAAAAAAAGCTCCCACGAAAAAAAGAACAAAGAAAACCGGTAAAGGTCGCAAGAGGAGATGAGTTACATTTTAGATAAAGCTGTAGAGGGCTATGACCAGCGTTTGTCTCTGTTTAACGTTCCTCCAGTAGAAACAGCGATTCAAGATGTTTACGTCAAAGATTACAGACCTATTGGACAGGTTTCTACAGGATCTACCTTGGAATTTAATATACCTAACAATTCGTCTGATTACATCATACTGAACGAAATTTCTTTGTCTTTGTCTTTGCTAATCTATTCAGATGCAAAAGCAGCAACTAAAAATGATGTGTCTTTCATCAACATGCCTGCAGCGTCTATTTTTAGACAAGTAGACCTTTCTATTCAACAACAAGTCATAACATCGACGGTGGGGAGTAATTATCAGTATAAAGCATTGTTTGATATTCTGTTAGGGACTGGGAAAAACGATCAAGACACGTGGTTGTCTTTAGCAGGTTTCTATAAAGACACTGCTGGGGGTATGGACGGTCACGTGGCTAAAAAGGGTTCTGTTAATGCTGGGTTGTCTTCTAGACATCATAGGACTAAAGACGGAAACGAAGCTGTTTTTAAAACTAAATTGTACGTTGACGTTTGTCAGCAGAAAAGATTGTTGTTGAATGGTCTACCAATAAATATTAAGTTATACCCGGCTCCTGATCTATTCAGTTTAATGTACACAAATCCTAGTGGTAGCGCTGCTGTTGGCTCTAAGAGTTATCACGTTCACATAGAGGACGCTACGATACTAGTACCATATGCCAGAATTCATCCTGGCATGCTAACAGCTCAGAGTGAAAGATTGAAAAGAGAAATGGCGTTGTACCCCTTCACTAGAAGTGAAGTGAAGGGGTACAACGTCTCTACTGGAAGTCATAGCTGGATGATGGATAATCTTTTTCAAGACTCAATTCCTAAGAGATTGATCGTGGCTTTAGTTAAGTCTTCGGCTTATTCAGGGGCTAGTGAATTAAATCCTTTCAATTTCGATAACAAGTCAGTTAACTACCTAGACTTCACAGTAGACGGTCAATCGTGCAACAGTCAAGTACTGCAACCTGACTATACTTTAGACAATTACGCAGAGTCGTATGTGAAATTGTTTGATTCTCTACCTCCAAACCAAAAAGAACCGCCAGACATCTCATATTACGACTTTAAAAACGGATATGCTATATACGTGTTTGACGTTGAAAACAGTAAAGATGTCTTTTATTCTAACCCACTGAGAAGGGGGCAGACAAGACTGACTGTGAAGTTTTCTACGGCTTTAACAACACCCGTTACAGTGCTAGTATACGGGACTTTCGAAGCTCTAATGAAAGTGGATCAAGTGAGGAACGTCATAGTAGAATCATGAACGAGTTATAAATCGCTCGTTATCTTTGTAGTGATAAATACACTTCTAAGCTATTCAAAGGGATATATGCACGAGATCAGTTAGAGGGTCTGGAGCGGGGTTTATACGTTGTCAACACTGACGTATCTACAGGACCTGGCAAACATTGGATCTGTCTTTTTTTGAATGATACAAACGAATATTTCGACTCTTTAGGACTCCCTCCAGTAGAAGTAAAGCCATTCTTAGACAAACAATCGAAACCTTACTTGTATTCTAACCAGCGTTTGCAAGGTCATGACAGCGACGTGTGTGGGGATTATTGCATACTTTATGCATATTTCAAATGCCGTGGTTGGACTTTGAAAGAGTTCGTTAATTTGTTTACTTCAAACTTGAGCCAAAACGATGTAATGGTAGAAATGTGATGGAAAACAATAAAGATTCTCATTTCAATCAAAAAAGAACGTGTTTATTCAGTTATTCATTCTATCTATACTTTGATCACTTACCGGTAAGGTTGTAACAACCATAGTCCAATCTGATGATATGGTTGTTACAACCTTACCGGTAAGTGATCAAAGTATCTAATCTTAGATACTTTGATCACTTACCGGTAAGTGATCAAAGTATCTAATCTACAACCATACCGGTAAGTGATCAAAGTATCTAATCTAGTTTCATAAACTAGATTCACTTGTGTTAAAACATGAGATATGAGCCTTCACCCTCCAGGCGGGTAAAGTGGAGACTCACTGTTTTTTAAACTCATAACGTTGAGTTTTCTAGAACTAACTAACTAACTAACTTGTACATGAAACCTCAATATGCTGTGTTAGCTTGCTAACACAGCATATTGAGGTTTCATGTACGTGTTTTTAATGTAGGACGGTTTCAATCATTTAAATGATCTGAGCTTAACTTTAACACGAGCTTTAGCATGAGCTTTAACAAATTATGTGAAATAGCACAATGATAAATGCACCTTTTACATTCTAATACACACTCAACTTAAACACGAAATACCAGCGTGTTAAAACCCTGCTTATACTTTCTTCAACAAATTACATGAAATAGCACAAGGATAAATGTAACTTTTACATTCTAATACACATGCAACTTTAACATGGAATACCGGGGTTTTAATGATTTGCTAAACTTTAACTTGAGCGCGTTAGAACTCGCTTATACTTTCAATAAATTATCTCAAATGCACAATGATAAATATGACTTAAACACTTCTGATTCAGATTAACCTTCTAAACTGAAATACATACAACTTTAACATGAAATACCGGTAGTGTCACTCAAGCTGAGTGACACTACCGGTATTTCTAGCACCTCTGATTCTTACACAATCATGTATATGAAATAGTCGTCTATAAAAATACAGTGATTATAAAACAGCTCGATTATATGACATAGATGTATTAGAATAATAACAAAACATGATGACTGGGCGAAGGCGAAGGCGAGGCGAGGTGACTAGGCGGATGAGATGACTAGGTGTGAGGTGGAGTGAGGTGAGACGAGTTGACAGATGACTAGGTGGATGATGATGATGATGATGATGATGATGATGATGATGATGATGATGATGATGATGATGATGATGAACAGTCTCACTGTGATTAAATTACAGCTTTGATGAAAAAACATGCGAGTTGTACACACTCATCAAGAATCACTAGAAATAGACTCAGGGTGTTACACCCTCACGACATGAAGTCGCCATCATCACACTCGTCAGTGGGTTTACACATCAATACAGGCTCAGGTGACACACTCTCGCCACATGAAGTCGCCATCACACTCATCAGTGGGTCTACACATCAATACAGACTCAGGTGACACATAAAGTCGGCATCACACTCATCAGTGGGTTTACATCCTCGCGACATGAAGTCAGCATCATACTCATCAGTGAGTTTACACATTAACACAGGCTCAGGTGACACATAAAGTCGGCATCACACTCATCAGTGGGTTTACATCCTCGCGACATGAAGTCAGCATCATACTCATCAGTGAGTTTACACATTAACACAGGCTCAGGTGACACATAAAGTCGGCATCACACTCGTCAGTGGGTTTACACAGGAACACAGGCTCAGGTGACACACTCTCACCACATAAAGCCGGCATCACACTCATCAGTGGGTTAACACAAGAACACACAGTCAGGGTGTCACACCCTGTCGACATAAAGTCGGCATCACACTCATCAGTGGGTTTACACAGGGTCTCTGCATACAGAGAGCCGCGGCTCTGAACACTTTCAGTAGATCCGAAGTTCTGTTTGAAGTATTACTTCAAACAGAACTTCGGATCTACTGGCTCAGCGCGCTGCCGGCGCTGAGCTCTAGTGTTCAGAGCCGGGCTCTGCTCTGTTTTCCACGACGGCGGTCGTTGTCGTCGTCGTCGTGGTGTAGTCTTGATTTTGCGCATCATCAAGTTCCTGGGGGCGAAAAATAAGAGATAATCGTAGGCTGAACAAGGCCAACAGGAGGGTTTGTCTTCCCCCCTGATGCTGCGTCTAGGTAGTGGTCTATAAAATTCAACAACAAAAAAAAAGAAAAGAAACTGTTATAAAACAGTTTCTAGATTCTAGTTCTTACTCTATACGTCTAGGTAGTGGTCTATAAAATTCAACAATTAAAAAAAAGAAAAGAAACTGTTATAAAACAGTTTCTAGATTCTAGTTCTTACTCTATACGCTACATGTGATTAGAAGAGAGTGAGTAGTGCATTAATCATATATTCATCAGATTTCTAATGATTATTTTCATAGATTTCTAGATCAACTACAACAACAGAAATATCTGACATATTTTGATAACGAGTTTTGATTATATAGTCATACATTTATCATATTTTCATATCAACTCTTAATTCTATGAAGGAGTTAATTTACCAACGTGGTCGGAGAGGGGCAGAGGGTGGAGGTAGAGGCACTAAGTGACGTGGAAGCACTAGGACTAGGCTCTTGATCA
Source organism: Harmothoe impar (assembly GCA_947462335.1). Lineage (NCBI taxonomy): Eukaryota > Metazoa > Annelida > Polychaeta > Phyllodocida > Polynoidae > Harmothoe > Harmothoe impar. The sequence goes on from OX381711.1 coordinate 52,238,681, forward strand.
TCGCTACTGTTAACTTCAAGTAGCGTATCTGTGATGTCTCTATACTTGGTCACTCCCTGAGAGATGCGACTAGTGGGAGGCTTCCCAGTAGCTGGAGTGGTGGTGGTCGTACGTGTAGTAGAGCAGCATCTAGTGTCAGTGACGACTTCGACTTGGTGGCGGGTTCTACTGCGACTTCTGGTGTTAGGAGGAGGTCCTGGTGACAACCGAATAGGGGCGATTACAATAGGTCTGACGTCGTCGGATAACACAGTGTCTACAGTCGCTTGGCTGAGAGAGGTAGACCCTCGCCTGTTCAGACGGTTTGGTGAAGGATGAAGTCTCCTAGGGAAGACTCGCCCAGCTGCCGGGCGAGGAGTGGAGAGCGGCATGGGCATAGGCATGTACCCCGCCCGGTGCCAGCACCACATCATAGCAGCTAATGCTATCACTATCCCCAATGCACTAACCAGAACGATGGTCACAATAGTAGTGACGGGTAGTGTGACTTCCTTGAGGACGGTCTGAGTCGATGTGGATGTGGCATTCAATACTGCCGTGACAGTTTCTCCTTGTATCTTCGGAAGTTTCCTAGATTTTGAATAAGATGGTAAAGTCACGTTAAGTAGAGAAGTAGTTAGTGAAGCACAATCATGGCGAACCTCTATAGACTGTATCAATTTTTTGAAATCTGGAGAGTAACAGTGGACGTCAGTATCTCTGACGTCCATTCGCAGGGCGTCAGGGAAGACTGCTAGTATAGGAGCTACTTTAAACGGGCCATAACAAGACCTAAAATCAAGGGTCGTTACGCCCCAGAACGTCACTTCTCTACGCCGGTCTTGTAAGACCAGCGGTCCTACAAAGACTTGTCGGCATCTTATAGTCTCTCTGTTCAATACACAATGATGGCGGACCCCCGCTCGAGTAGAGTCGAGTACAGTCAAGAAAAAAACCACAGAAAGCACGCAAAAGAACATGTTCTTTACCTTATCACTCCTTCTAAAAATAACTCCAGTACTTGTAGAAGAGTCTCATTCTGGTACATCATCTTGATGCTTGACTGTGCGATGTCTTTCGGTGCTAAGAAGGGCGTAAAGTACTTGTTAGTTGAGCGTGTTTCGCGGCTCTGGCGCGGTGACGCGTAAAAAACGCCGGTGCCAGCTAGCGCCGTTTTCTGTCCCTGCTTTGGTATTTAATGAAAAGGAAAACGCCGATATCTCCCATCAGAATGGCGACTGAAATGTGGGGAGTGTGTCAATATTAATTTTGACACACTCCCCACATTTCAGTCGCCATTCTGATGGGAGATATCGGCGTTTTCCTTTTCATTAAATACCAAAGCAGGGACAGAAAGCGGCGCTAGCTGCACTCTCCGTCTGATCTTTTGCGCTCGCTCTATACTCGGTATTAAGTTAACATCTGGTCGGAGAGTGCAGCTAGCGCCCGGCTCGTTCGACTACCCGACTCAGTGCATCATGCACCGTTGTAACATTGGCTATAGCAGTATGTTACAACGGTGCATGATGCACTGAGTCGGGTAGTCGAACGAGCCGGGCGCTAGCTGCTGTGACAGAGACAAATTGCTCTGTTGTATTCGGTCTGAGGAACACGCGCCCGCGTCGAGAATTTTTACCGCCTCTTCAAGCTGATGTTTAGATCGAGAGATACAGTAACTAGGGCTTAAGTGCATGTGTTGTAAGATTGAAAAACGGGGGTACGGATGTAGGTGTGACCTAGGGAGGGTGTCGACCACAGTATAGGATGCAACTCGTCATGGAGACAGTCAAGCTCATTTTGTGGTTCAATCTGATTTGTTCAATCAGATCACAGACCGCCATCTGTAACGTGTGTCATTGCATGGAAGATACCATCACCTGTAGACACACCAACCCGAATTTCTTTCAAATCTGGGAGAACAGCCGCTACCACCACCTAGACTGGAAGTTATGTGAACTGAACAGGTACGACCCCGAAGTTGTGTCTAAGTTCAGTGCACTGCAGACTTTAGACATTAGAATTCAATGGGAAGAATTTGATTGTTCGTCTTTACCTAGGAACACGACGTTCATGATCCTGTCTGATTGTCCCTCTGAAGATGATATCACTACTACTAGGCCTATTAAGTCTACTGCTACTACTAGACCTACTATGTCTACTACTACAGCTACTACTAGATCTACAAAGTCCACTAGATCTAGTACTACTGTTACTACTACTACCGGTGGGCCTAGTACTACTACTGCTACGTCTACTACTAGTAATACTATTACTACTGTTACCGCTAGGCCTACTACTGTCGAGACTACCAGTAGCTCTAATACCACTGCTACTACCCCTGTTCTGCCTGCTGATGTGACTGTCGAGAGCAAGTCTACAACCAGCCAGACCATAGCAAGCATTAGCCCGGATACATCTGTCTCCACCTACACGGAACCCACTCTCTATCAGACATCCGCCATCACATGGTCTGAGTCAGAGCGTGTCACAGAGGACTTTACCAGGCACACCCCAACCGCCTCCAGCCTGGGTCAGGATACCGGACCCAGGTTGACTTGGTTATGGGTCTGCCTAGGCGTCGGTGGTTCAGCTTGTCTCTTTATCAGTGTGGTGATTTATCTAGTGAAGAAAAGACCCTGGAGGCGTCAGGGAGAAATAGACTACTACGCTTACTTCAATGCAGTATATGACAATATAATAGAAACTGAAGTATGAACAAACTCTGCTTTTTCTCTATATCTCATTTTATTGCATATGAAAGGAGTGCATATATTCCATACATTTCCAATAATCTACATATATTCCATACATTTCCAATAATCTAAACATGAAACGACATTCCAGCGATTGTCATACGAGTAATCGAGACAAATTCCTTGATTCATACAATCAATGCAAATCTTTAGCACGTCGATCAAACTGATATGTAAGCAATGATATAAAACCAATACGATATACAGTCGATTAAATCCGCCACCAAATGTATTCCATAGTCTATGACGTCTATTCTACATAACACGTATTAATCATAAGTAAAACGACCCCTCATTGATACAAAACCGATTAGTATGCAATACCACTAAGTCTATGACTTCTATTCTACTCACACCTGTGTTATTCATATACAAAATCGACGCCACATTCCGGCTAATTGATACAAATCGATATGATATGCGTCTATGACGACTATTCTAGCCTTGTGATTAGCATAAGTAATCCACACTCGAGTCGATACTCATGTCTACCGCGCATAGGCAATCCTCCCAACCAAAAAATGGTTCCATGAAAGCCGCGCCTTCAGCTAACCATTCACCATACTGGAGGCACTGCGCATGCTCCTCACTGAAACTATTAGGAATGTAAACTCGAGATTGGTAGAATGACATCTCACTGAGACAAAAATTCATAGAGGAGCTAGAGTCCATGTAACACTTCATGTATCGAAATTGGTCTGTCTCAGCAATTTTCAAACCATTTTCAGTTTTTTTGTTATGAAAAATGACTTGTATGGCCGAGTAGAAGGGAGTCACGTATTTGCTGAAAGAGGAGTCATATGTCACTGCAATATAATCCGTCTGCTCCATCACTGCCAGCAAAGATTCCATGCAATGCATGAATTCCTTTGCTGGCAGTGATGTGAAGCACCTATCAGCCTCGCGCACGCGAAATTGAGAGGTGAATTCCAAGTAATCTTCCCTAGGAATAAACATCACTAGAGAGTAAGTTTTGGAATAACACATTTCGATTTACATTAAGTCTAAAACAGAATACTCGTATACGTAATCTGGCTTTGCTTTAGTCAGGATGGTAGAGGGGTTTGCCATAGACAGCACCCTGACAGCTGTGCCAAACTTTACAAACTCCCCAATGCAAAAATACTTTGACAACGCTTTACAACTCTCGTATAGACGCTCGGCAGACACTCTCAAATGAGAGGGCGTGGCATGTAGCTCTAGCTGCGCAGCTTCAGTAGATTCAGCTTTGTCAACTACCACTGCATAGTAGCTGCCAGAGGAATACTTTACCACCCTCTCCTTAAATTCTAGCCTGAGCAGATACTCATATACTTTCCCTGCAAATGCTGTTTCCTCCTGTGTTATAGATCTCTCGATAATGTTCACTTGCAAACCTTGCTCCTTTTTAATATAGTCTCTTTTAACGTCAGCTTCGTTGCTGCAGTTGAGTTTGTTAAAGAACTCGCCTTCAGACTCACAAATCACTCCCCCATCCTCGTCAACCACAACCCACTTGTATAGCGTGTGATCCGCCTTGTTAGATTGACCGACTCCAGCAGCCACAGGTTCCGCCCTAGGCGTGACCTCTGCCGTCGCAGCAGCAGCTAGGCTCGTCAGAAATCCGTCTTGCAAGCCGCTGAGATAATTGAATTCGTCCTCAGTGATGTTAACGCAGCCGAATCTAAAAATAGAATCGTCGTTTTAAATATAGCGTCTATTTTTAGAATGCTGAGTTTATTTATACACTCAGCCTATAAATAGCAGAATCACAATCTATTTTAGAATGCCGCATATACACTCTGAGTCTATAAATAGGCTCAGTCCATAAATAGAAGTCTATTAATAAACTACATTCTAAAATGAGGTGAACATAGACGTATGATACAATCCTAAAACTGTGAATTAAAATCTAAATAGAGACTTACGCGTTTCTCTGTCCGTGTACGAAGTTCACGAAAGATATGTAGTGGACTCCTTTGAAAAAAGATCGTCCTACAGTCCAATCCAAGTCAGGGCTGCTTAATTGAGTAGTATGATCACCCTCCGCCTGCAGTTGAATTATCCTGTTCTGACACTGAACTGCCCAAGCTAGCACGTTCACCGGTACTGCCACCACCCTCTTGCCTTTAAAAGTGGTCCTATCGAACATGACATATCGGCCTGCTATAGTCAGAGTAGTTTTAGCGCTGAGCACAATGCTCTGCACCTGTTCAGTGACAGCAGCAGGAGGAAGTTGATTGGCCATGGCGATGAGTTGTGATAATTTCTGTGGTGAGAGTCCACCTTTTACGTACAGCTCCAACCTTGGAAAGCCCATGATCGTTCGACCATGTGTTCATGCACCAACACGTCTGAGTCGTTTGTCATTTCTTTTAATAACGATCTGAATTGGTTTTTAGTCTTGACGTGTTCTATGTAAAACAACCCAGGCTTGTATTCTCTACCAATGCGAACGAAATTAATGTATTCCTCCGTCATATCTATGAGAACTCGATTCCTAAAGCCATTGCTCCAAACCTCGTTATCACATGATACAATGACGTTTAGAGCTTGGTGAGAATCAAACAACCCCGACCTCACAGTCATTAAAAAGTCAGTTTCTCCCACCAACCGCTCATTCAGTTCTCTCAAAGCTATGATTAATGTTTTCAATTGCTTTGGTATTTGAGAGTCTGTCTGCCCCCTTTTGTGAAACAAGTCCTCCACCTGTTTCCTGTACCGAGTTTCAAAGGGAGCTATAATGTTAAACAATCGCCTGTAAGGGACTGCTCTGTTCCATCGTGTGAAAAAAGGTAAATCCTCATAGAATTCTCCCACCTCCACTTCTATGTTTTCTTCCAATACAGCTAATATGTCTAAGTTACTTAGTCTCATTGTGACCAACCGTAAAATGGCCAGAAACGAGTTTCTCCCTGCATTAGTGTTATGGACTCGTATGCTAAATAAAACAACAAATGTCTGAAGGATGACCTGCTGTTAATGTCAATGCACTTGAATAATTCCGAACAATAAGAATTGCCTGCCTTCATTAAATTTAAATGTTCGAGAGAGTCGTGCACTGTCTGAAACATGACACATTGACCAGTCTTAGTTCTCACTACCTCCCCCACGTTTACAACTACGTGAATGAATCCATACCACTTGGAATTCCTGAGAGCAGTATCACAACGCTTACTGATGAAAAAGTCGGCGTCTCCCTTTATCAGTGTGATGAATTGCTTTGTAGTCGAGCATAAGTGTTTCAATTCTCTTGGTAATGGGATATCTAGATCCTGGACGATATTATCTTGGAATGTGTGAAGGTATTTGTATTCCACTGGAATCACGATGTTTTGTGTATCTTTGTATGGAAATGTTATGTCTTCTTCATTTCTACAAAAATATACGTCGTCAGATAAAATTACTTCCAATTCTTCACACATGACTGCTCTGTAAAGACATCCCCGTCGAGTCTAAGCCGTCGACCAGAATTGGAAAGGAGTATGGTCGTTGTGTCCCCCACCCATGATATATGTAGCGTGACTAGCCATGTGTGACAGAAGCTGTTTGAAATCGTCAGTGAATTCAATAGTAGAACATTTGAAATCATGTAAACCCCCCACTCTAGCCGCATTGACAAACCTTTCATAAAAGTGTGCAACTGGATACGTCTTCACGTCACTGATATGGTTGTTGTCTCCATGAATATGCGCCACTATAGAAATAACGTCTACACCAGTGGTAGTAGTGGGCCATTCCACACAGAAATGTTCCATTGCATGTATTTTCATGTATGATATGAATCTCTCTAAATCTCGAAGGAATTGAGTGAGTGTGTCTGTCATTGAGACAGGTTCTTTAGCCAGCCATGCTTTCTTAAATTTCGTCATATGATCTCTCTTCAATGCAATAGACAACACTTTAGTATTGACGTATGGAAACAATACACTCCCTTTGCCTTTCCTCTCTCCCAAGACGCTCCCATCTGTCAATATCCTATTTAATTCAATGTCAGACATATCGAGCGTTTATCAACGACTCCAACCATAAAATGGCCAGAGGTATTGCATCCCTATGTGAAATATAGACGCCTCCCCACACATAGCTTTTAACGCTCCTCTGAATTCACTCTTTAGATTTATTGCCTTAGAATAGTGTAAAACGTCAGCTGACTGGAGAGCATCCATCATGTCCTTGAATTGAATAGATTCAGTGACCGCGACCAAACCCTCTTGGTCGTATACTAACCCGCCACCGTGAAAAACTAAAGACATAGTCGTCATAAGTTGCTTATCATGCCATTCCACTATGAAATAATCCACAGTAGGCTCTATCATTCTTATGAATGACTCCCACCTCTGTTTCAATTGTTCTAATGCATCTGATATGTTCACTTTTTTACTTTGTAGCCATCCTTCTTGAAACAATTCCATTGAGTGTTTGTCCATACTAATAGACAACAGTCGTGTGTCGTCGTATGAGAGAAAATCATGTAACGGGGGAATATAATCTTCTACCTCGTCTTCTAAAATCAATTCCAATTCAGAGTCTACTTCCCCTTCTTGTAACATGATGAATCAACAACTCCACCCGTGAAAAGCCCATAACCATTCCATGTCAGTCATGATAGCCTCTGCATGCTCACACATAGCCTTCAGAGTGTCTCTGAATTCAGACTTGTATTTAATGCTGTTACATGTGAACGAGACTAAATCAGCGTGGTCACCAGCCCACATTAATTCCTCGTATATCTTTGTGTTGACAGCTGGTATCATACACCCACCCTCTTCTACGTCAGCTCCACCATGAAAGACGAGTGATATAGCAGTCACCTTCTCTGAGTGTTGTCTATGCCATTCTACAGCAAAATAATCCCCTTTAGATTGCAACATATCAGTCATGTTCCGCAAACTCCTAGCAAAACGTTTGAATTCCATAGACAAGCCATCAACTTCTTCTCCCTCCCACACGTTCCTTATTTTACTCGTTGATTCGTTGTCAGCTTTAAATGTGATGACTTTGGTGTGATCGTAAGATAAAGAGGGGTCATCCGGTACATATTCCCCCATACCGTCTTCTACCTCGTCTTGTAAAATAGTTAGTATTTCCCCGTCCATTTTTCTGAGTTGAATCACGTTGAATGGCCTTCCACCATGGGCACGCTCCACCCATAAAAAGGCCATTCACGCTCTGAATCAGCCAAGAATAATGTAGACGAAGTCAACATGTCTTGCATCATTAATCTAAAATTTATGCTGGAAGATATTGTTTGACACTCTATTCGGATGACGTGATCACTTTCAATCAATTTCATCAACCTTTTAAATTCTTTTGTTTCTTCTACTATTGTAGAGGAGACTGCACCATTTCCGTCTACTACAATAGATATAGTGCTGCATTCGTCCCATTCTACTGCAAAATGATTGACGTAATTGATTTTCAAAAGAAAAGGTTGTAATATTCCTTTGACGTCAGATAAATCTATAGACTGCTGGTCGTGAATACCGTCTATCCATTGGAGCATGAGTTCTTCCATTGCCTCTTTTTCCATTTGAATGCTGATGACCTTTGTGTTATCATATCGAAAACCTCCATCTCTGTTTGCTATGATTGATAAAGTACTCGAATGTAGATTAATCCTATCTCTCCATATACGAAGCAACTCACCGTCTCTTGATTCCATCATTGCAACTATTATTTCTGATCATCCTTAAACCATTTATAAATTCCCCTACCCTTTCCTAACCCACCACCCTGACATTTGAATTACTTTTCCCACCCCCTAGTTTCAATAACTACGTGATAGTGACCTGCCCGACCTCTCCACACAAAGCATGATTGTAATAAAGTCTGGGAAAGGTCAAAGACGTGACCTTTGCTAGACAAAAGAGAGGAGCAGTTTGGCTCCAACGTTAAAGTATCCGTGTTCACTGGACCGGTACACTATCCTCCGTACAGGCATTCAGTGGAGACATTACTACTCCCATGTGTCTGGCAGTGCTGTTGTACATGGAGCCCCAGTGGGGGCTGGTCCCTTCTGTTTTGGTCCCCAGCATAGGCCTGATGCCCAGTGGGGATGGTGTCATTCCGTGGTGGGGATTGTGTTGGGTCAGGCTGCTTAGGTTTGAAAATACCTAGCTGTTCGTCGTTAACTTTCCTTGCACAGTCTATTATCTTGTTTGCCCAGACTATGTATAGGTCTGAGTCTGGGTGTAGGCCATCCCGTAGTTTCTCATAGTAGTTTTTTACAAAGCCTCGCCTGTATGTGTGGACTGTATTCAACATCCATGGTGTGGGCTTGCCCCTGTTTTTGTTAAGCATCACAACATATTTATTAACCTCGATCACAGCTTCATCTACTGCAGCTTGATCTGTTGGCCTGTGAACAGCCTTTGGGGAGAAGGTTGCCAGTTGGATACCAATGATTGGGCCATGAATTATTTTTGCTTTTGGGTAAAGTGCAAGGAAGTTGTCATCAACTTCTTTGAGGACACCTATGACATGCGCTGCTAATTCCTCAGAGTTAGGTTTGGCTACGTTTGTGCTCTCACCACGCTTAATCGTGAAGTCATTGATGCCAGACATGATGAACAAGCAGTCATCCCTGTTGTGGGAGTGAAATAACATTGCCTTGCTTACTGTTTGGCGGAGGGTATCACCAGATTTAAAGTGGACATCTGTGAAGTTTGTGCCCTGTAGATCAGACTTGAGTAGGTACTGCATTAAGAATTCCCCTCTTGAGTCTGCAAATACTGCAAAGTTTAACTTTTGGCCTGACTCCATTTTGGCTGCAAATAATGACTAGACACTACAGCTTGTGTGTTGATCCCCTGTTGTTATCTGCTGCCTTGTTAATCAACAAGGACAGGCTGTAACCCTTATGTAGCACCTATGTTTTACTGCTTGAAAGGAATCTCAACCATGTTGGAGAGATTGTCTGAGTTCCGTTAACATGATACCAAGTCTATTTTCACCTGACCATGTGCCAGTCTTCAGTTCCTGTGATTTTAATGTGCAGGCTGCCCCCCAGAACTTACTTCCTGTGGCCTCGATTAAGGGGGCAGGAGCTGTGCTCAACAAAAATGCTCTGGCTTCATTGTTGTCTGCATACTTGCATTTCTGGAGGTCAAGCATCAGAGGGAGGACAATATGCATGAAAGATAGTAAAATTTACTTTGAAAAACATCTATAGGCCATCAAGATTACACTCCAACTAATGGTAGTTCAGTCCTTATTAGTACATTACTGCAATAGGGTAATTTTCATATTAACCCATAAGACATGAAAAGTCTAGTTCTAAAATTGTCCCCAGGGATCCTGTGTTGACCTCATTACCATTCACACATAAGTAGGAGGTGTTTCAATGCCCCTGACATGGATTCACTGGTGTAGTGGTCATGGTTCAGGACTATGGATTGGAACCTGGGGGTTCAAATCTCCAAGATGTTGAATATGTGAGCCTTTTTAGAACTCAGGTCTGCGTCTACAGTAGATTCTACTGTAGGTCTACAGCAGAATTTACTGGAACCAAAGTTGCCCCCAATAGTTGCTGTACAGGAACACTACTTACTTCTAACAGTGAAGGCTTTATGATAGGGGAAGGGTGCAATTATAAGATTATGTTGAAAGAACATAGAAAGCTTTTATAACATTATAAATTCATAAGCTAATCAAAAGTGATTACTTAGGGTCGTCACCCTGATTACAGATTTTTTTCTCTAATAAGGTCAAAAATGTGATCGCGTACTCCCTCCACGACCCCAATACAGTGAGTGCCCCATGGTCGTCACCAGTGATCACCTTTGAGCCCTATTGGGTTTTCAGTGTATACATAAAACGTAAAAGCCACTGCTATACATTGGGTGCGAAATACACAAGTCTCACTTTCATTATCATTCTTTCGGCATTTACCTCCGACCCACTATGTCTCTCTATGAGGGAGATGGACACTATAGACCCAGCTGGACATCCCATGTCTGTACTTTCATAACAAACGAAGCGTATTTCGGTCATTTTCCCTATATTTTTCTCACTATTTGTCTGCCTCCTGGGCGCCTGCACTGCGTGATTTCAGGCAGAGCAGACGACATTTAGCGGCATCAAAGCGAGGCTGCCTCAGCAGCTTTAATGAGAAGGGGAGACGCTATTGGCCCTTGTCGAATCAAAGCTCTCCATTATCTCGGTCTCCTCGTGTGCCGCACCCATCTGACCCTCCAATCGCGGGCCTAAGTAGTCGCATTATATAAAGTCCCATCACGGCCCCGCCATCTTTGCAGATCGGAGATGGAGCTTGGGCCCAGTCAACCCTGCAACATCTTCCGTGGGAAAAATGAGAGCCCGAAAATCCCTCGGTCGAGGGATTTTTTTTTTTGTGCTCTTTTTGCCTCTTATCTGCATGGGCGGGTGTATTATACAGGCTTCTTGCCGTCCGCGCCTAATAATAATCTCGTATTTATGCGCGGTGGGAATGGAAGGAAGACTTCGTGGTAATGAAACCTGGTGCCGGGGTTGCCGAAAGCCGTCTGCCTCATCCAGGCAGCTGCAGAAATGTCGTCTGCTTCTTTCATTATCACATCTCTTGGCACCAACTTTCAAACATTTTCCCCTTTTTCACCAGAACTTACTGATCTGCACGCGGCGGCTTCTGGCTGCGGTCAAAGGTGTGGTCAAACTTAAATCTGATCATGTTTTTCTCGTTTCCTTCATCTTTTCTTGCATTTTTTTGAGTTGACACTATTTTCTATTTGGCGGTCAGATTTCTCTCACGCTGGGGTGTCATCCATGGGAGATAAATGGCCAATTTGTGTCTTGCTGACTCGACGTTTGCCTTTTAATGATGCCTGCTGCAAGCAAAAGGGCGCGCCTTGATCAGCCATTTTCTGTCTGACCAGCGGACCGTGTAGGTACTGTAGCTCTGTGAACTAGTGCGCAGTTGTCACTCCCCCCTACTCCTCATCTTTCTGGCCGACTTTCTTTCCCTGTACATGCTAGTCTTTCCTTTACTTCCTGAATGTCTCCTTTGAAGACCTAACCTCCCTCATACCAAATTACTCTATGCTATGCTGATGCCCCTTTGTGTTCGGCCATCCATATGTATCTCTCTATTCCGCATTAGCGAGATACAGTGGCTCCACCTTTTGGATCACTGGTAACAATCATAACCCTTTGCTCTGCAAGGACCAGCTCAGCCAAATCTCGTGGCCGAGATTAGGGTACAAACAGGGCTCAGGTATTGTGAATAGGTTGTACCTGGACACTCCTAATGTCACCTGTGTCCAGTATAGTGTAGTGGTTAGCACTGTGGACTCATAATACTGGGAGCCCAAGTTCAAATCCCTACCAGGCCAAATAACACTATGTCCTTTAAATACATATTTCTAAATTTTCTTTAGTATTGTGAATAATATATTCTGTTTCCAAAATTGCTATACTTATGAATTTGATTACCAGGCATTGCCTGGAAGAGATTTGAACTCAGGTACTCTGCATCATGAGTCCACAGTGCTAACCACTACACTATACTGGACACAGGTGACATTAGGAGTGTCCAGGTACAACCTACTCACAATACCTGAGCCCTGTTTGTACCCTAATCTCGGCCACGAGATTTGACCAAGCTGGTTGCTGTGAGTACTGGGAATAGACCTAGTACCAGTGGGAATGGCGCTATCCACTGATCATCTTGCTAAGGCCCTATAGATTATACTCACCGTCATGGGATCATGTCGTCTCTCCATGCCCCTTTCTTCCCTTTCTCCCCTTTCTCCGGCCAATGTATAAACATATCTATAGCAGAACCATTCGTTTAACACTCACTCGGCCACATCAGTGATTACACAGCTATGACAACTATCCTCTCAATCTACTTCGTGGTATTCGAGAATAAACTGATAATTAATGCCCAGAAGAGACCAGCAGACGCCTCTGGCTTCACTACTGCCACCTGGGTGGCGCCTTGTGAACTATCACCCAGGCGTGGCCGCCTCTGCATCCCCAGAGTGAGCCGGCACTTTGGGAGCTGGCCTACCCACCTCCTCCTCCTCCTCCTCCTTGGTGGAGGGGTGGGGCCTGTTCGATAAAGACATCACAGGGCCACGATTGGTTTAAATATTTCACAAGGTGAATTGGATTCTACAATCAGCAGGTGATCAGACACTGGAGGCGTGCATCTCTCACTTCACCACACCCTTACCATTGACTACCATCAACCCCCACACACTACACAGGCTAAAAAACGAGTTGGAAACCTATTCTTCTCAGAACTTGAAGTAGAAAAAGAGATGGGAGAAGTGAGGTTTTTGCCTCTCAGTGGTGGGACCCATAGAGGTTGGTCAATGGGGAGAGAGGGGCCGGCTTCGGTTGCACACTCACACACATTGCACAGTCATGGTTCGTTAGAGGAGGGCCGCTATTGGTTTTGTCGGTGGGCGATATTTAATGTAACGGCTGATTCTATTAACCAGATGGCTACCTTGGTTATGCCTTCCAACCATGCTTCATCGAGCGCTGGGTGATCGAGCTGCTCCCAAACTGTTACACTCACAGAGACGAGCAGCTCACTCAAATACCGCCACCCTACTAAGCCACTCACAGTGGGTAATTTGATCCTTTTTAAAGTCTGTTTGCTCTTCTCCGCCTCAGTTTTTATATAATTTAGAGACTGACTTTAGCACTTGTATTACCAGATAAACACGATCATTGAACCAAGTGATCCTGGACATTCATGCAGAATTATTTTGCTAATTTCACCTACTCGGATTTGTGCAACAAAAACATTATTTATTGTGGTGGTATCACATGACAAAGCTGCATACTGCGAGGCATGACACTTAAATTTTAATGACATTCCTGATATAGTCATAATACAGTTGATCAATTCGCATCTCGGGTAATAAACTTAAGGCAACTCTATAGAATGACTTGGTATAGAATTGGATATTGAAGTTATCTGGCCTTAGATTAGTTCTGCCGCCAGGTCTCTGTGTGAAATTACCAGTGGGCCAATTAATTAGTATCAGAGACATTGGGAGGGTGGGGGAGATGGGGTGGATCAATTCCCCTCCCTCCAGTAGGTACAGGAGGTGTTGGCTGTGGTCTCTGCTCCTGGCATACCCTAGCACTTCCTCATCTACCTCCCCTAACCCCAATGTAGCCCCCTCTCCTACTCACACAGACAAATCTATTGGTCCAGTATTGGGGTACCTCGGTGCACATCGCTCCAAGCTACAACTTTGCATCCTCACCACCTTCATTGCCTATGAGCTTCTTCTTCTGCAATTGCTGTTTGTGCATTGGCATCCCCCCACCCCCACCCTCAATACCCACACACCTACATGTAACTCCCCCCCCCCCCCAGCCCCATGCAGCTCACCCTCTGCACTCATCACTGGCTGGTCTTTGTTTTCACAGTGTTTCCTCTCATCCAAACTTCATGAATATGCATGAGGGTACATTATGCACGCGATCACGGTTGGTGGGATTAGTTTGGTGTAAGATTGCATCTCTTTGATCCTCCATATTCCCCATTAGCTTAATTCCCAACGACTTTGATAAGACGCGCTTTCCTCCTTCCCCTCTCCCTCTCTCTTCTTATTTGGGTCCAGTGGCAAAAAGAATATTCAATTTCTGTATAGCCGAGGGGCAAAAGGCTCATACGTCTAAAGGAAGAATCGTGTCCACCCAGAGGTCTTTTCTGGACTTTCAACCCCAATGAGAAGGTTTTCCCTGTTCTTGGGGAAGCTACGAAAAATACTAAAATTAACTGTATCATTGCTAATTTTATCAATATTACTATGGATTACCGAAAGTATATATATATGTACTAATAATTTGTCCAAATGTATTGAAAACCAGATTTGATTGAATAAGTGATTGCATAGAAGGAATGAAAAAGGTTTGCATTGAAGATTCGAATGAAAGGAATTCGAATCAGACCTATTCAGTTTGCCAGACGCAGTGCAGAGAATGGTCTTTTCCTTCTTTAATTCTTTAATCGGTGCATGTTCCTCTATGTGTATAAGAAGGGTACACCGGCGGCCAGGGGGTGGGGGTGAGGTACACGGGGATAAATGAGGCCAGAGACGGCGGCCATTCCCGCACGCAAATGGGGCAAAAGGTGGTGCCAATTTCAGTGCGTCCAGCTCGGAACAGTCTATTTAATCTAACAGAGTTTGATCGTGCTTATGTTTAATGAATCAAATCTCAAGCTGCACACGACATCAGCCTCGTGCCTCTATTTCTATGGGGGATGCTCATTTATGGTCTGGTACTTCGGTAGTTGGTGTTGGATAGTGTTGCTATAAAAGGAAACTGAAACGTGTTTGTTGGATTTCCATAAAAGTTGGGGAATGACCATTTAATAAAATCATCAAGTGCCTTTTACCCTGATTGTTTCATCACCGCGCATCATATAAATCAGGTTTTGAGTAAGAAAAATGATTTTGTGCAAATTGTTGATGATACTAATAGATGATGAATATTTGGTATCAAACTAAAGTGTATGCTGTAAGTGATGCAGTGGAATAGAAATACTTGTATTTTCTCGACTTCTTAAGTTCAAGTTATTAACTACTGAGATGAGAACTTTGGTCGCGAAAAGCATATATTTTTCTATATATGCGAGTAAAAAATAAGAATTTCCCATAAAAATTCCCTTATCATATCTTTCAGTCGTTGGTGATGAGAAACCCTTTTTTTTTTGACTGGCCGTATGTATACATAGTATTTACGTCATGCCCGTCATGCAGAAATATCACGCTCTGACCATTAGTTGATGACGCTTCGGACAAGTAGGCCGATTCTAAACAGGTGTGCTGCCACATCAAAACAATACATCAAAATGTTAGGCATTCAATAGATGTGTATTGACTGCAGAATGAAATAAGAACTATATTTGCATTAGTCCACCAAACACAACAACATATTCACATGTTCCATATTGAGTACATGCATTTAAAATGCGTTGAGCACGCCAACTATAAACCCCCTATACAGCCCTTCGTATTATATTATTACACCTATGATTTCGATAATGTATATACTATTGTGCCGAACAGAGGCATGAGGAAAACAACAGGAGGTTCCCTCTGCCAGATGCTCACATGTGACATAGCAGAAACAAGTTGGAGAGTGAATTATTGAGACGCCTTCTTATTGGTCGGCAGTTGCACGTTGCATGGTGTTTCCGCACAATTTGGCGCCATTTCGTGTCGATGTCGAGCCGCCTCAGTGAGCGAGTCAGCGTCGGTTTTTGATGCATTCGTCATCAGGACTTCTTTGTGCTGGCGGCATGTTCAAAGCCCTCTATGCCCACCAGAATAACACCCCATGGACGGAGCCACCACAAACCCCCGTGTCTCTCTTTATGGGTGTGGACCACCAAATTCGACATGGCGACATAGCTATTTCTTAAAATCGACAACCGACATGAGGCCTAGTGACATGCGACATGAGGGTCAAAAAACATACTGACAGGGGACATGAGCAATTCTTAAAATCGACATGAGACATGGGCATTATTAAGTGACATTGACAGGCGACATGGCCATTTTTTAAGATCGACATTCGACATGGGGACCCCCCATCCAGACCCCCCTCTTTCCCCCCATTTCTACTCCAACCTCAATCCTCTAGCGGTTCCCTTCCTTTCACGCATCCCTGCCTTGGGGACCCAGCCAGTATGGTAGGGAAATTCCGGCGGGAAAATCCAACTCAAAGAATGCCCATCGAGCAGACGACTTCTGCATTCTCGGCTGGTGATGGGTTGTGTCAGACGCTGTCGTTCTGTTAGTTATTCGGTTTCGAGATCCATTTCGATCCCTCACGACCCGTCACGTGTGATAGCAATACGCGCGGGAAACTTAGCAGACGACATTCGATTGCGCAATTCAAGCGTTCCATCATGAAAGTCGGTTCGCCCAGCCGTGACATGCGCAGTCGTCACTCGCCTCTGGACCGGAAGGGGAACGTCCAGGTCAGAATGGGAATCAATTTTACGATTGGCTGATTAAAACTGGGATTGATACAATGCCGCGTGTTCATCAATCAAATAACATTGAGACGGACTCGGGACGGACTTCACCTCGCCTAGAGCCGGCAGTCTGCTAGCAGGGAAGGCTTTCTCAGTTGTCGGTTAATGGTTTCTGGGGCCATGAATACTGTCCCATCGGTGTCCCATATTCTCGTGAGCAAATCGGAAGGGACTCAACAAAATGGCTTCCACGTCACTTTGAATGTATGTCAGGTGTTTCGCATAAACATTTATTGATGTGTTGTGGGCAAACCAGAGAGGGGTGTAAAACATAATTATAGGGAATCGTCTGTAATAATGTCAACCTGTCATATATGATTCTCGAGTGCGTTAGTTCCACGCCAGAAGTGCAGAGGGATGTATCCAGCTGAGGCTAAAATGAAGGTTCCTGTATCTAAGCACTGACTGCACAGTTGATGTAAATGTGTAGGTATACATTCAGGTACATAGTACTGCATTCACGTACATTCAGGCGCAGCTGAGGTAAAATCATCTGTATCTAGGCATGGCTGAGGTACCAGCCTCTGTATACCCAGATACAACTGAGGTACCACACAGAGAAAAGAAACAGCGTCAAAAGGGAGTCCAGGTTGCCTCCAGAATGACTCCCCTCTCTAGGGGAGACCACGTCGCCTAAGGGAGCCTACACCCTCAGAAAAGTGAGAGTCATTGTCGCTAAAACTACCCTCACCTGAGGGTCAGACACTGCCTGACTCTCAGGTGAGGGTAGTTTTAGCGACAATGACTCTCACTATTCTGAGGGTGTAGGTGACTCTCTGGCTGATCTACGGGAGTCACCCGGGAGAGTCATATAGCTTTCTTGGTCATATGACTCCCCCAGGTTACTCCATTAGATCAGTCAGAGAGTCACATGGGCTCCATTAGGCGACATGGGCTCCCTCTAAGAAGAGAGTCATTCTGGAGGCAACATGGACTCCCTTTTGATGCTGTCTCTTCTCTCTGTGCAGCCTCTGTACCCGGGCACAGCTGAGGTACCACCCTCGGTATCCAGGTGCAGCTGAGGTACTAGCGTCTGTACCCGGGCACAGTTGAGGCAGCAACCTCTGTACCCAGACACAGCTGAGGTACTAGCGTCTGTACCCGGGCACAGTTGAGGCAGCAACCTCTGTACCCAGACACAGCTGAGGTACTAGCGTCTGTACCCGGGCACAGTTGAGGCAGCAACCTCTGTACCCAGACACAGCTGAGGTACTAGCGTCTGTACCCGGGCACAGTTGACGCAGCAACCTCTGTACCCAGACACAGCTGCATGAGGTACCAGCCTCTCGGCACAGGTAGAGCTGAGGTACCCACTATTAAGGTCTTAAGATTAAAACAACACATTCACGGCACACCATCAGGTGGGAGGGGAACTATACCAGCCTTCAATGCTATGTAAATGGGTACAAATGGGACCAATGGTTTATGAGGGAAACACGGTTATGATGATAAGATCCAAATACAACACACATGTATATATGCACATGTATAGGGGATGTGTAGATATTGTTACAGGGTGATATTTCACGTAGCCATGCATTTATCTAACGCTTTTCATGAGACTGTGGCCGCAAATCGATACTGTATATGGACGTTCAGCTTCCGGTAGCGATATCGAGGCTCGACGGCAAGAGCCGGTTCCCACGGTTTGCATTCTGCTCTGTGGAATACATGAGGGTTGAAGTCTAAGGGGTATCTGCAGGGGTCGTGGATGTTTGGTAGGGGTGAGATTTATTATTCATAGCGCCAATGACGTGATTGATGTTTGAGGGTAGGAACGGCCATCAGGATTAGGTTGCATTGTCAACCAGCCTCGTTATCACCCCTATTATCGCCTGGTTTTACACAGCCGATCTCAAGCCTACCACAAAAGTTGCCCTGGGCTGCGAAAGGCTGAGGCGTATGCCATTGCTGCCTGCCCCCCCCCCCCTGCCTCCCCTCCCTCCCTAAACACCCCCTCCCTTTCTCCGCCATATTCGTTCTTATATTTGCGAACCCAAATCTGGTTCCCACGCGTCCCAATGGAAAGCACTACAGGGTGGCTCCTGCCTGTATTTGGAAGGCACCAGCCACTTGAGAGAAACCCTGGGGACGGTCGGCCTTCTTGGGTGGTGAGTGCATCTATGGGCAGCAGGGGGTACGGAGTAATTATTCCTTCTGAAATTATTCAGAACTCATTCACAATTCGACGGTTTGACTGGGACTCTCAAAGGCAAAATATAGCAATTTTGCAAAACACATTGCTTACCCTACTGAATTCACACAGGTATAGGAATTCCCACGCCAATTATGAACCCAATTAGGATAATACTGGCTGGGGTATTTTAGTGTCCCCATCTGCGTCAAATTCACACTTCGACATTACCTGGATAGTATGTAAGCAATACATGGATATTTTAGCTCAAAGCAATTAATGTAATGTAAGCTTTATTTCTACAAAGTGTCACCATTTCCCCATTTGGAAAGTAGTGGTTACATGGCAATCAGAGCCCCTTCACCATAAATGATTAGTCGTTCTGTATCTGTGGACAGAACTTTCCCACAGCCACCCAACCTTAAATCCCAATACAGCGATTCTATCCACTCCCACATTGACTGTCAAGGTACTCATTCAGCCACCCAGTAGGTGTGGACATAGAGTAGATGAGCGGCGCTGCCGCCTGTGATCAAGCCTTCCTCGTGGGATTAAATCAGGTCCCTCCCCAGGTAAATTCACACAGACTAAGATATATCGGTGTTAGATTGTGGCTCACTTTCCGGCTCACCAGGCCCGCTTGGTTATTGACATATCCCAGCTAATGACGGGCACGACAATGACCCCCTCTGTCGGCGGCACAATGAGGCTGTGTCCTCTGCCCCTCCTGCCTCACAATGGTCGCAAGCCGCCCCGCCACCAGGCCGCCGTCTGAAGGTGCCGACAAGGCTGCTGGGGTTCTTGGGAAAGTCATACCTGACCAAGTGGGTGGTCACCTGGACGTAGCTTAAGTAATATAGGGTGTGCACGACATATGGACTTCTGTGTGCTGATATGTTAATATGTAGAGACATATATCAGCTTAATCGTGATCATGTATTATGGATAATCTTCTCACTCCTCTTTCCAGGCAGAAATCAGACATTTGATGATCAATAATATGATCAGTTTTGATCGTGACTGTATATTTTGCCCCTTTCGTTTCCTTGGATTAGAATGACCATTGCCAGGGTTGGAATGTGAATGAAACAAAACGCTCTTTTTTATGTTCTGTTTCTTGGAACAGCCTTATGGGATAAAATATTATCAGGATTAACCACTGTGATGGTTGGAATGTTATCTAGACATGATTTACTAAAAGACGATATTTTTGTAAATGAACACTCCTATTATTAAGGTCTATGATGCAGAATGGTTACTGTGGAAGCTTATTGAGATTAGAGTATAGGCTGGTGGAAGTAAGTGCTGTTTCTGTAAAGAAAATATTGCTACTTTGGCACCATACTGCAACATTTTCTACTAGTGGCTGTAGGCAAAATTGAGAGAGTTATTTTCACCAAGGATCAAACTCAGGACCCGAGGTGGTGAAGTCTAGCCCTGATCCATTGCAGTACAAAGGCTGTCATATTGTGCCATGTATTCCACAGACTAGTCATATTGGGATATACATATACCTCTTGACTACTTCTCAACTGATTAATTATAATTATCTAAAGGTCTGAGGTAAGCCTCTCACTGCAGGTCATATTTTAACGTGTGTTTTTTTGTAGGTGGCTGTATAGGTAAAATTGGGAGAGGTCTTGAAAAAGGATCGAACTGACAACCTGCGTTCTTGAAGTCTGGTCTTGATCCATTGCACCACAGAGAATGCATACAAATGGTCATATTGGGATATACCTCTAGCCTACCTTTTAATTAATACATGATTTGTTTGGGACCTTTAGCAAATCCGTCTAAGCAACAACAATGTAGCTAAAAAACACAAATCTAACCCATGGGTCATTGCTACCTGTGTGTTAAATGAGCTACATCGGATTTACTAAAGGTGTTTATTGCCCCAAATCGCTAAATCTGAAAACACTGAAAAGTTTAAAATCTGCCTTGTGACATAAAGATGTAAACATCATATGTGTAGAATAAGCAGCCTGGTTAACACAGTATGTAGAGCATACGAGTCTTCACATCTGAGGATCTGGGGTTCCGGTCCCAATGCTGATTTCTACTAGTCTATACGAGAGGTAAAATACAATTATTGTCTTCATTATATGCTCTCATACTCTACATCAGGTCACTATTAACTGGCATCTACAGTAATAGAAATGTTAACAAACAGCAACATTTGCTGTATTTTTATATTATATGTGGCTAGGGAAAACCCTTCCACATCAATGAGGGCGTAAAGATGAGGTGAGACGTCAGTTAAAGTACTTGGTATCTTTTATTAATAATAATATTAATATCAGAGTACCAGTCACTAGGGCTCAGTATATAAGTTACTGATGGTTGCAAGATGATAAGTGAGTTCCTCCTCCATCTGACCGGGGTATAAGTACAGGTGCCCGGCAGGTGGAGGGGGTGCCCATGTGACCGGAAATAGATGTAACAGTGGTTTTCATTGGATAACATACATTTGACATTTGATTGGATAATTATATATTCATGGCTTTAACATGTGGTGTGCGCTGGACCGCGGGTGGGGGAGCCTGGGTCCAGTGCATTATGGGTAATGGATTACATAATAAGTAGCATGCACACATGGGGGCTTTGTCGCCTGCCTCCAGGTGGTCTCCAGCCGGCTCAAGTGGCTTTGGCGGTGCCACACTGATTAAGGGTGTCCAGCTTTATAGCATTGTTTTATGTGTTGACAGTTAATCCTTGGGGTCAACATATAGTTCATTTGTTTTGTGTATAGGTGACCGGTCGGTGCCTTGTCGTCTGGAGGGGCTGACCGTTACCTATTATCCCTGGGATAAGGGTCTGCTTGTGATCTATGGATTAGTCATGCATGGGGGTTAGTTTGGCTTGGCTTAGTGAGAAATAGGTATGTCTGATGTCTAGGTGTACTTTGATGGACATATGGATTGAAAATATGTATAAAGTATTGTGCGTATTACAAATAATAATAAATATGAATATTAATAATCATAAATCATAATTATGACGTAATATGACGTAATACGATTGATGAAGGTGTAATAAGGGGTTTTGTGGCGTGACAGCACCCCCCAATACAACTCCTGCGCGCCCTCGTGCAGGCCGAGAAGTCGTAGAGGAAGAGTTATGTCACGCTTCAAAAGTATTTTGTATGAACATTTTTTTTTTGTATTTTATGGTTTTTGATATATCTATCTTATGCTATGACTATGTCTCAATTCTTAATCACATTTTCTAGGTTCATACAGTGTTTTGTACATACATGTTATGCAGTGGTAAATTAATAATTTTTCAATGGTAACGTACTGGTACTATATGTCTCGCTTCCGTTCTATTTATATGATTATACATTTTTGGAAGCTTTTAACCTTATCAATTATTCACATAATACAAGTCGTGGTACAGTGGTAATAGTAATTTGACGTACTGATTCTATATGTCGCGCTTCCGTCCTAGTCTATAATACAATCCATTCATACGATAGGAAGCTGTAAGAAATTCATTTCAATAATAATATAGATGTACTAAGCGTTTACATAGGCCATGTGTAATACTTAGTATGGTATGATAGTACCTGTATAACAATAGGTTGAGCAGTGTATTTTGTTTATGCAATGATCTTTGGCAATACTTGATTTTTGATATTCATTCTCAATGTCGAGGGGCAATGGAGGAAGTTCGTTCTGAGTTATCACCTTCTATATTAAAGTTTTTATGTTTCATTTCCTGTCTCACTCTTTTTCATAACAATGGCTGTCAATAGTTCGGTAGTTGTCATGTCTTTTGGATTTTTGATAAGTGACGTAGTGTTGTCACCGTCGGGGTCAATGTCAATGTTGTCTTGGGTTTCAGTTGGATGTAGGGATGTAGTCATTTCAATAGTCTTAAGTGTTAATCCTGTGGTGGTCGTGTCGTCTTTTAGGGCCGGTATGATAGAAAACCGTGCCGCTAGGGGTAGTATGACTTGGTTGGGTAGATAGTATGACTTCTGTTTTCCGTCGATGTTGAATGATATGGGGCCGTTCCATGTCATGTTTATGCGTGGGTATGGGCATGACAGGGCGGAGATGGCCGTCAGGGTTGGTATGAAATCATTAACAATAGAGTCACGTTCGTAGGGTAGGGATAGCAGTGGGATGGTGTGATTGACGTGTCCTTGGTAAATTTTGAGCGTAATAGTAGGATTGGTTTTGTGTCCAGAGTTTGTCATTCCAAAGTGACGTGTAATCTTGTTTTTACACTTGAAGATGGTTTTGATAACAGCGTATACTATTAAAGCTACAAATATCAGGGTAAAAATGTTATGGGCATCAACGTATTGATCTAGATTGATGGTGTGGTTTTCTTTGGTTTCACTCTGGGGGATGGGGTTAATAAATTTCCAAGAAATGTTGTTGGGTCGAGCACTAACAGTCGGGATGGTGGCGAACAGTGCTTTTCCTTTGGATACATATAATAAGTAGAAGAATCCTACGGCATTTAGAATGCAAGTGACTGGTACTATATAGTTCCATACAGGGCTAGCGAAGAAGCTAGCTATGTTCTCTCGTATGGGTGTGTCCTGGATGGGTCGGTCTAAGATGTCTGCTGCGTTGGTGGCTTCTATTAGGATATTCCTGGTGAAGGGTTCCAGGTCGAATGTAATGTCTGATGACAACTTGCTGATGTTTGTCATAGATTTGATGATAGCTTGTGTATGTAGATGTGGTATGTGTATTGGATCGTGGTGTAGTGATGATGCTGTGATGTTGAGATTGTTTGTGAGTGCGAGTAGTATGGGTGTATTGGCCGCGTGCATTAGGAAATGTGTTGAAGAAGATTCATTACAAGGAATTTTGGTGTTTGGGAGGTACAATGAGTCAAACTGTAAGTGGCACATACATGGGACACCAATAACTGCGTAGGCCGAAGCTTTCTTAGTAGTTGGTGTCATGTGCTGACAGATGACGTGGTAGTACTCCCTGTTAGTAGTTACTAAATATTTATCTTTACCAATAGCTATAGCACGGGTTTGTATGGGTCTCAGAGGGTGTACTTGAAATGTGCAGAGTCTGGCTATGTCTGCCTGGTTACCTTTAAAGGCCGCCATGAGGCAGGTTGGCTGGTCACTGCGTATTCTAGGCATGGTCCTAGCGCATACTTTCAGTATTGAGCCTTGGCACGTAAGCAGATCTGCGTTTGTCATCTCTAAGTACAATGTCTCTGCCTCGTTGACAGCGAGGAAAGTTTTGTCAGTGTGTAATAGGGTAGATCCAGAACTTGTCGTATTTTCGGTGTTAATGGGGACATGAGTTGTAATTACTTGATATAAATTAAATGCTGCGTCTGTGGCAGAAATGATAACGTTAATATGAATGTATAAGTGAGTTTTGGAATAGGTGTATAGTGCAACTGGTTGTGAGTAGTAATATGCGGTGTCAATAATGGTTACCTCGGATCCTGGGTTCCTAATTTTAAGTTGTGTGTCTAAGGTGGCTAGCTTGAGGGCTAGTTCTGTGGGTTGGATCATATCGGGTGCCAATATTCCAGTGGACAATAATCTGAGAGAATTTTCCACCTTGTATAACCCTTGTTGGTAGGCGATCCTGGTCATTAGGACAATTACCTGAGCCGATATGATGGCTGACTGGGTAATCCTACGATCCTGGTCGGCTTGGATGGAGGTTAGGGTTGTGGAGAAATCATCAGACCATGAGTCTATGGATTCGGTAATATTGAGTAGGGATTCCTGTACAACGTCCTGTTGTTTTATATAAGTGTCTAGAAACTGCTGGTGTTGCTGGGTGACGTCATGTAATCCTTGTGCAGTTTTAACATTGACGTCGGCCAGTGTACCAATTTTAGCATCTAGATGATGTATGACGTTGATGATAGAATCCATGTCTCTAGTAGTTGCCAGGCCAAAGATGGATTTAAAGAGCTCCCCTAAGAATCCTAGGATAGCTCTCTTTGGCCTGTTAGTAATAGGATCCGAGAGGAAGTGTGCAATGTTCTTTAAAGTCTTAATAATGTTTATATCTACGTTTTGTAGTAGTCGGTCGAGGTCAGCAGCTTGTTGTAACGTCTTGGCGTCGTGGCTGTCATGGGGTCCTAGTGAAGTCAGTTGAAGAGTCCTGATGGTGTTGTAAATGAGTGGCTTAGGACGAGGAGCCATTGGGATGTTGTAGGGGATGGCCAGTATGACCTCGTGTAGGTCATGACCGGTGATGATTTGTCCCGGCAGCTGTTCATAGATGAGGCCGATATTTTGCCTCACTATTGGTTGTGCTGCCGTGTAAATGATGTGTGTGATGATTAATAGGAGGTAGAGTGTATACCTCATGATTCCCGAGTTGTTGGGATTTGATAGTAATAATAGTAGTAGTCGATCGTTTGTAGTAGTAATAGTTGATAGTCGATAGTTGGTGAAGGATGAGTGTAAGTGCGCAGTACTGGCGGGGATTTACCAAATTAACTGTGGGCTGCTCCTGACTGAATCGATGTGTGTAGGGGTGTGGTCACTGGGTGACTGTGGAAAGATGGGGGGAATGTGTGGTAACTTATACCCTTTGGTCTGGGTACAGGGTGGTGGCTATGTCACCCTGCCATGTTGGTCGTTATCACACTCCCATAAGTGGAGCTTTTGTTTGCGCGCTCCAGTGGTGGCGCCATCCAGGGCTCAGATTGCGGTCATCCTCCTGGTGTTGTTGACACCTGCGATGCATGCGGGCGGCCGCCTGCATACACCGCTTTTCCACTGGTCTATGGGGGGGGGGGTTAATAAGAGTGCGCAAACTGTCCTTTCATGTCGGATTTTGACATGTTGATAATGGTTCTATTTGAAGTGTCAGTTTGTTAAAGGAGCAGCAATAATATGGAGTCGCCCTGCCACTTACTTGTGTGGTGAAATGGGTATAGATGGATAATAATAATAATAGTAATAATTGATGAAGCTTGTGCGCTTTATGGTGATAAATACTGTATTTCCAGTATTTCTTTTGATGATCGGTGTGTAAGTCGTGATTCTTTGTGAATCATTATAATAGTAGTAGTGATAATAGTAGTCGTAGTAGTCAGTGTTGATCCTTTTGATATTAAAGTTGATAATATATGACAGTTGATGTCTCTTTGTAATAGTAGCGATAATATAGTGAGCTTTTTGTTGTTAATGTAATATAGGTGATAACTCTTTCTCTCTTATATATTCTATAGTTTATATTATGGTTTTAGTCCTACCGGTGTCCTCCTCTTGACCTTGGAGTGGGCCGGCTTTGCTTTATATATATTTTTGGTTTGAAGTAGCGTTGGTCTCGCTTTATATGAGTCTCCGTCTTTCTTCCATAGTTTGGTTATGAGGTCGTCGTTCGGGTCAATGAGTCTGTGAATGAAATCGTTATTTCTAACGTGACGTACTAGTTTCAGTCTATCTACATGGACTGGGTTTTTCATTGTCTTCATTGTGATCACAGATTTGAGGAGGACAGATGTCTTTGAGACGAATTTGCACACTATGTATGGACCAGAGTACACCTTCTGTAGTTTCAAACATTTTGTTCTATCCATCAGTCGGGGTACCTTTACATACACTAGTGATTCTTTCTGCACCTTTGTAGGTTTTGCCTTTTTGTCGTGTTGTTGTCTCATTTGTTCTGTCCTCTTTTCGATGTTTTCGATGACCTGATTGTATGTGTAGTCTATTTTCTTTAATTTGTCAATGATGTGGAGATTTAGACTTTTCTCTTCTTCTTGATTGAGTTTGTTGTCTATTATGGTGTTTGGGTTCCTTCCCTTCATAATGAAGAATGGTGTGAAGGCAGTGGTGGCGGACTATGTGTTGTTGATGGAGAACACGAGGTGTGGTAGGAATATATCCCATGTGTCCTGGTGTTCCTCACAGTAGGCCCGTATGCCTTCAGACAGCGTCTTCACATATCTTTCAGCCTGGCCGTTCGATTTTGGTCTATAGGCCGAGCTGAAGACATGTTTTATGTTGAGGGAAGATGTCATGTTTCTGAATTTTGAATTTTTATATGACGTTCCATTGTCTGACTGGAGGTATGTTGGTATACCCTCGGCCAGAACAACCTTCTCTATGAATTCTGCGGTAGTTGTTTCCGCGTCCAATGATGTAGTAGGGTAAGCTATGCAGAATTTAGAGAACCTGTCGACCACTACCTGAATGTATACGTTCTTTCCTGGTGTTGGTGGTAGTGGGCCTATGGCATCTATGTGGACAAACTGGAATGGGTAAGAAGGGGTACTATGGGCCGTCATTGGCAGGTTGTTGGTTAGGTTCATCTTTTTGGCTTTCAAACAGACGTGGCAGGTCGCTGTGAATTTCTGGACGTCGGCCGCCATGCTCTTCCAATATACTTTGGGAAGCATGGTCGACAGCATTCTTTGTGCGCCAGCGTGTCCTGCCATTGGGAGGTCGTGAAAAAGCTTCAAGATGGGAAGTCTCATGTCATCTGGGATGACGGGTTGGAATGAGAATTCCTTGTGTTTCTTCCATAGTACCGTGTTGATATGGACCAAAATATCATTCAGCATGATGTGATCATCAGCTATCCTGATAAATTGCTCCGTCTCCTTCTTGTTTTTGTCGTTGGGTACCTGTCCGTTCTCTAAATACGTGATGATAGCTTTCGTATGTGAATTATATCTCTGTTCTCTTTTCAGGTTGAGTATGGATATCTGTGGGTCGGAGAGGCTCTCTATCATTTCAATCAGATGATTAGTCTGATTGGCCAAGTGTTTTGCCATGTCTGTGGCATCTCTTCTAGGCTTCTCATTTCTCTTCTTTGGTTTTGGTTTATCTGTGGTTTTCTTAGGTTGCGGTGCCGGGGTGTGGCCTGGGACCGGTCGGGTCGCCGCAACCTGCTCTATTTGTTCTGTTTGAGTTTCTTCTATGAATGTTGATAGGGCTTCTAGGGATGTAGAGGGTACTGTCAGCTGCTGTGGGGCGTGGCCTGGGACCGGTCGTGCAGCTGAATGCACTTCCTGTTGTACTGAGGCCACTATGGCTGCTAACAGTCCCTTGTATTCTGTTTGTGGAAGCCCAAAATGATGTAATTTGGTACTTGGGATGTCAGGATTTGCTCTCAGGTTGGGGGTCAATCGTTTTACTTCTTCTATATCTTCTGTGTTTTCCTCCATGCATTCACAATAGAAGTGATGGGTGGAGTTTCTCTTCAGAATTGATTTGGGTAGTCGTTTTGGTAGCGTCAATGGTGGTTCGTCTTCTTTGAATTTCTGTGTGTGTATGTCATCCTCAAACATAATTCTATGTTGCACCCTTATGGCTTTGGGTTTTGGTGGAGGATCTGTCATTGGTGTCTTGTCTAGTGGGTAGTCTCGTCTTGACATAACGTCTGATGGTATATTTAATTTGCCTCTTATGTGTCTGATATTGAATTGAAATTGTTGAATTTTGAGTGCCCACCTTGCCCACATGTTTTTGTTATCTGATTTTGTCAACATGTGGATGAGGGCTTGGTGGTCAGTATATAGCTCGAATGGTCTTCCTTCTAGGTAGTGTCTGAAGTACTCTATTGCAAATACTACTCCCAATAGTTCTCTTTGGGTGGCACCATAATTTCCTTTCGTGGTCATGTAGTGCTCTGCCCGCAAAGGCTACTGGTCGTAGAACGCCGTCTTTCTCCTGGGAAAGAGTAGCTCCCAGGGCTGTACCAGATGCATCTGTTGTAAGATGGAACTGTTTGTTGTAGTCTGGATACAGCAGGATGACGTCATTGCATATAGAGTCCTTCAGGGTCTGAAATGCAGTCTCACATTCTTTTGTCCAAACAAATTTGTTCCCATTTTTGAGTAGGTTGAATAGAGGTCGACCAATTTCACTGAACCCTTTGATGAATTTTTTATAGAATTGGGCGAGTCCAGTGAATGATCGCACCTCTTTTGCGGTCTTCGGTGTGGGGAATGTCTGGATCTTGTGGACTTTGTCTGGGGATGGTTTGATACCGTCAGTGGTGACTTTCATTCCTAGGAAGTCTAGTTCCTCTAGGAAGAATTCGCACTTGGTTTTCTTCAACTTTAGTTTGCCATTTCTTAGTGCTTCGAATATGTTTCTTAAGTCGATGAAATGTTGGTCTATGGATGGTGATAAACACAAGATGTCGTCTAAGTATGGGATTGCACATTTGTACTGCAGGTTCTGTAGGATCAAGTTGACTACAGCTTGGAAAGCCTGAGCACTGCTGGCGAGTCCCATGGGCATGGTCTTGTATCTATACTTTTTGGTCCTAGTGAGAAAGGCTGTGATGTCCCTGTCGTCCTCTCTAATTGGTATCTGGAAGTACCCTTGTTGGGCATCCATTTTAGAGAACACGGCAGGTCGCATCTCACCAATCATTTCTAGGCTGTCGTCTGCTCGTGGTGATGTAAGTGCTTGGTTGATGGATTGGGAATTCACATATCTTAGGTCTGTCACTAATCTGTAACCCTGCCCGTTCTTTTTCTCTACCAGAAAACTTCTGGATGACCAGGGACCCGTTTTGGTTTCCTCCAGAATGTCCTGCTTTACCAGCTTCTGACATTCGATTTCTAGTCGTTCAGCTTTGTGCGGGGCCATTCTGAATGGGTAGAACTGTAAGGGTTTGGCGTCTGGGATCAGGTTGATTTTATGGGTGTACAGATGGGTTCTTCCAATCATGTTGTCTTTTCCCACGAATATGTCGTCGTATTCTTCAATCAACTGGCAAAATGTTGTGAATTGATCGTCTGTGAGGCAGTCTGGTTTTTGGAAGACGTGTGATTTTTCTTTTTCTGGTTCTATGTCTATGTCCTTTCCTATGTACATGTCTTTGTCTATGTCTTGTTCGTCGTGACCTGTCGTCTCTTGTACCATATTTATGTAATCTTCGTCGTCTGACATGGATTGATCCATGTCAGAGTCAGAATATTCTGAGTATGTTGGTGTCGGTACATAGAATGTTTTGTCTGACCCTGTTGATGATGCACTGTCACTGATAGTAGAGTTGTTGTCTATGTCTATGTCTGTCTCCTCGGGTTGTGTCTCGTCGTAGCCTGTTGATAATATATTATTTTCTTTGTCTATGTCTGTTTTTGTATATAAGGCTACGATTTCACCCTTCTGGATTTTACAGATTCTAGATGTGATATTCAATAATATCAGTGGGTGTCTGTCTCTTTGGTCAGGTGTCACGACTGAACGTTGTACGATGTAATTTGGAAGTTTGTCTGATCTGTCAAAATTGTCTGTTATACCATTGATTTGACTGACTGAGTGGTAGCATGTGACTTGGCCTGTTATGGCCATTTCGGAAAATGGAGGTATCGAAATGGCTCTCACTGCCCTGATTGGTTGAGATTTTGGAGTTGGGTCGGTGGAGTAATTGATTTTGCTTTTAGTCTTTGATAGAAAATCTGTTCCCAATATGATTGGTGAGGAACAATTTGGAAGAATTGCAAATTGATGGCTGAATGTTTTGCCTTGAATTTTGAATTTGATTTTGATAGCTCTTTTGATGTGACACAATGCTCCATCGGCAAGATAAACTTTGGACCTAATTCATGAAAACTCATGAGGAACTAGTTTCGATAGGGTGGAGGCTAGACCCTCTCTCATGCAAGAGACGGTGGCTCCTGTGTCTACTAGACTGGGGATGTTGGTATCTTTGAATTGTAGATCTATATTGCCATTGACCATGTTGATAAACAAAACACTCTGCTCACCTTCTTCCATGTGTAGGTCGGGGAGTGGTGGGGGGACGACTTCCAGAGTAGCTTGGACGTCGGCAGGTTTCCCGCGCACTGGTGCAGCGTTGTGGATTGTCTGTGGGTCATGTGGCGTGATGTCGATGGGCGATGCTGTGTCTTCTGTGTTGGGGACTGTTTTGTCATCCTGATGAGGCCTATCCATAGGATGACAATCTAGTTTCCCGTCGTTTTGGTGAGGTCGTTCATCATGCTGACAAGCTGTGCCATGGTGTACTGTGGAGTGGGGTTTTGTGGCGTTGGTTGAAGTTGTAGTTGTTGTTGTTGTTGTGGCCATTGTTGTTGTTGTTGTTGTTGTGGCCATTGTTGTTGTTGTTGTTGTGGTGGCTGCCATGATTGCTGTTGTGGCTGCCACCTTTGTTGTTGTTGTTGTTGGCTCTGGATGAGCTTGAAGTGATGTGGGGGTAGGGAACCCGTTTGAAGAAGGGTTATAATGTCTTTGGGTCCCCCTTTAAATCGGTGGGTGGGAGGGATGAGGCCCATTGAGCGTGCCTTCCTTATGTTGTCAACGTAGTTGATGTCGAAGTCCTCTCTCCTCCCCCTATAGTTGGGTGGCAATGCGAAGTCAGTTGGTGGAGATTGGTGTGTTGGTGCAGCTGCTTGTTTGTGGTAGGTGGGTTTTGGTTTACCACCTCCCATAGCAGCTACGGTATGTTCTCCATTACTTCCTGTTGCTTTTGAAGAAGGTCTCTTAATTTTTCATTCTCCCTGTCCTTCTCCCTTAGCTGAGCAGCTATGACTGGGTCTAGGGTGTTGTTGGACAGGGATGATACTTTATGTGTGGAGGTCTTTTTGTAGAGGTACGCACACCTGAGTGCTCTACAGAGGGAAGCCCATGTAGTAGGACTTTCCGCTCTGATCGCCTCTCGGTAGTCCTCGTTTAATACTGTGGCTACCTGGATGATGGCAGCTTCTATGTCCACCCCCTTGTTTTGGAAGTGGGTGTTGGCGTCCTTTAGCCATTCTTCCATGGTTTGTAGGGTGGGGTCAAACTGGGACAGTGTCAATAGTTTGATGTCGTTCTCGACATCCTTGAAGTGGTGGATAAGTCCCTTCTTTATGAGATCGTAATCATCCTGTATGCTAGTGGGCTGCATACTGTACCACTCGTACGCTGGTCCAGTTAAATAGACTGCGCAAGTGACGTGGATGGGGTGATCTTCTTGGGGATATTTTAGTCTAACAAATCGTTCTAGGTCTGTGAACCACTTGCTGGTGCTCATTTTAATGTCCGGTTTCGAAAATCTAATTGGTTCCCGGATGGTGTATTTGCTTGCTTTTGATATGGCGCTAGCCAGGTCGCTAATGGACTTGTTGTTCCTATATTCTGCGATATCAGATTTCAGTCTT
The DNA here is from genome assembly GCA_947462335.1 of Harmothoe impar. NCBI lineage: Eukaryota > Metazoa > Annelida > Polychaeta > Phyllodocida > Polynoidae > Harmothoe > Harmothoe impar. Next base: position 52,270,617 of record OX381711.1, read on the forward strand.
TCTAGCTCTGCCTTATGGGCCGCTAGTTGCTCATCTAATTTTCTTGATATCCTATCGTCTAGCTCTCGTTGTCTTTCTACCTCTACCTGATCGTCTCCGGCCATGTTGACAGTGGGTTCAACACGAATGGGAGAGGTGGGTGGGGTAGCTATGTCTATAGGTATAATAGGTACAGTGTCTATAAGTGTTGGTTTAGAATGTCTTACTGTGTCCTTGTAGATGCAGGAGGTGGACTTAGTGATGTGCTTGTTGTTGCTTGGTCCTTTCCTCCTGGTGGGTTGTAGACCTGATGTTGGTGCTGGTCCCTGGCTCCTAGTGTGCCTCCGTGATGATAGGTCACTGAGGGACTGGTGTCTCTGCATTAAAAAATTTCTTCATGGTCGCAGGTAGCTGAAGGTTGCCCGGTTCTCTACCACTCTGTGGCTAGGGAAAACCCTTCCACATCAATGAGGGCGTAAAGATGAGGTGAGACGTCAGTTAAAGTACTTGGTATCTTTTATTAATAATAATATTAATATCAGAGTACCAGTCACTAGGGCTCAGTATATAAGTTACTGATGGTTGCAAGATGATAAGTGAGTTCCTCCTCCATCTGACCGGGGTATAAGTACAGGTGCCCGGCGGGTGGAGGGGGTGCCCATGTGACCGGAAATAGATGTAACAGTGGTTTTCATTGGATAACATACATTTGACATTTGATTGGATAATTATATATTCATGGCTTTAACATGTGGTGTGCGCTGGACCGCGGGTGGGGGAGCCTGGGTCCAGTGCATTATGGGTAATGGATTACATAATAAGTAGCATGCACACATGGGGGCTTTGTCGCCTGCCTCCAGGTGGTCTCCAGCCGGCTCAAGTGGCTTTGGCGGTGCCACACTGATTAAGGGTGTCCAGCTTTATAGCATTGTTTTATGTGTTGACAGTTAATCATTGGGGTCAACATATAGTTCATTTGTTTTGTGTATAGGTGACCGGTCGGTGCCTTGTCGTCTGGAGGGGCTGACCGTTACCTATTATCCCTGGGATAAGGGTCTGCTTGTGATCTATGGATTAGTCATGCATGGGGGTTAGTTTGGCTTGGCTTAGTGAGAAATAGGTATGTCTGACGTCTAGGTGTACTTTGATGGACATATGGATTGAAAATATGTATAAAGTATTGTGCGTATTACAAATAATAATAAATATGAATATTAATAATCATAAATCATAATTATGATGTAATATGACGTAATACGATTGATGAAGGTGTAATAAGGGGTTTTGTGGCGTGACATATAGCAAAAGTACTGTATTTCTACAAGACATTTTGCTGGCCGTGAACAACGTTTTACATTGTAGATTAGAGGTACAGCATTGAATTAGCTTGTTTGATAGTTGGGTATTAAGAGTAAATTGCTTGTGTTATTGCTTGAGTGTCAGAAAGAAAACTCATACCGGTATAGTTTCTATCTGATTACTACATCCCAAGCTATATCTGCTAGTTTTACCATTCGCCGGTTATCAAAGCCATGGCTGCACCTGCCTTTTGTTACTTAAAACCTTTGCTTTGTTTCTAAATACACACCCAGGGCTATCATGTATCCCCCAGGCCTCTTTCCCACAGACATCCTCTCCCCACCCCCACCCCACACCAACACCCCACAACTTAATGGCCCTCAGCCTGCACCATGCGCCAACCCTCCAACAGGCCGTGTTATCTGGTATTGTTTTTCACGCGCCCCTGGCTGGCGGATCCTGACAACCATATCATCCAAGCCTCCCTTTCTGCTCCTGATAGCAGGAAGAGCCTACCTCCTTCCTACTCCCACCTCACCCTCTCCCTTTTCCCACTCCGCCAGTTTTACTATGACAACAGTCTCTCCTTTCATCCGCTTACCATGGCAACGCATCAAGTCGGCGGCGAGAAAGACGAGCCCTGCCAGGATGTGGATCCTTTGATTGGGGTCAGCTGGAAGTCCCTCTTTTATCGCCCACAGAGGGGTGACCTTGAGACCTTCTTCTTGACCTTGGCCGCCTCCAAGGCTCGTCACGTGACGAGAACGCTCTTTTCCGGTCCTCACAAATTAGGGTCAGCATCCCAGGCACCGTGGAGGAACGGCTTAGGGTGGGAGGGTAACAAAGGGCGGGGAGGGGGAGGGTAAGGTAGGTTGGAAAATATTTGAGGCAATACCAGACTCCATTCACCTCTGCCTTTAACTCTTCTTCTGCCAAACGGTTGATATGTTAATTTAAGAGTATTTACATTGGATGCATATATCTAAGGGCTTGTAATATCAATGTCAGGATTACTTTCAACAAATGAGATGAAATACGTGCCATATCTTAGGTACTTTTAAGTATGTTTAAATGGTGTGTGCAGAATGATCACCATACATGTACATAATGTTTATGAAATGACTATTCTAAGGTTATATATGTGGCTGTGGCAACCATATATTGGTACCATCTTAGCAGCATGAAAGTTTCCACTAAAATAAGAACAACATTTGCATTTTACCGTCTGGATAATGCTATCGGCTTGATGCTAGAAAGGTATCTTATACATGCAGTATACACTTTATGGGAGTCAGGAAATGCTGGACTCTCCTCATAGAGTTCCCAGATTGCAAGACAGTCTGTCAATGCCATTCTCTCTTCTCGGAGTCGGGCAATGCTCGTCGAGCCAGACTCGTAGAGCTTTTAAAGATAGACAGGTGTATCAGTTGGTAACTGTTGTAAACTCTATACTATAGTATATATACTACTTGACTGAGTATCAGACCCAGTACGCCAGTAGAGGTTTGCCTCTATAAGTGACCCTCTCCCTGGGCTTTACCCCTGAATAGAGTAGATACGTAGCCCTTACAAGTTACAGGTGAGTGAAACACTCTGGGGTGTTACATTGAGCAACAATGTATTTTCTCACTCACTATTTGCCAAAAATATTCATTTCACAATTTAAAATAGCTCAAAGGATGGATATCGGAAAAGGGACACATGCCCAATGTAGTGCTTCTATCCATGTCTTACAGATACCCCATACACATGGCTTGTGTTCAAGGTGGAACACCCTACTTTCCCTGCTTCCCCCCATACCCCACAGATCGGCTAGAGTATCTGCCTTGCACCCCTCCTCCCTATACCTCCCCTCCCCCCCCCCCCCTCTCCACTGCCATATGCCCGGCTGATTACTGGAGGCCCCGTCCAAACAGAAATCTTCATCTCGCAGATTTTCTATATTTCACGGCTCGCCGACATCTGAGGTCCTCTGCAGGCGCGCAATATTTGATCGTCTTTCCGGTCGGGCGGATGGTCGGGGCTGGCGGCCGGTAGGCGGTCTTCGGGCGCCGGAGACCCCCTTACGGATGGCCGGCCACGCCCGGCGACCCGCCCCTGCCCAATCCCGACCAATTTTGCGCTAAATTCCACATAAAAGCCGCCGACGATGTATAGGGATTTGGAGGGCAGCGGAGACTCGGTGGTCAGGGGCGGGGAGGGGAGGGGGGTCCGTGTCCTGTGTGCTGTAGGGTGTGTGGTGGTAGTGGGAGGGTGTGTGGTGGGTAGACGTGGTTAGGGTGGGGGGGATAACGGTTCTATATAGAGCATTCACTACGGCATATGATGCCCAACGACACCACACGCCTAATGCGACGTGTACACAGTGTAGTGCGTTCAAACGGGATCAGTCACGGAATAATGTACCATTGCATCACATAAAATTGTAATGCTAATAGTAATCTGACATAAAGTGTATATAGCAATAGATAAATTGTCATTGAAACATCAATAATATCAGAACGCAACCACAACTAGCCTGATAGAAATCAATCTTTCCATATACTACTTACATTTAAGAGTTGTTTTTCTGAAGTCAATCGAGATATTATAAAGATGCTTACACATTTGCCTCTCAAATCCAACAAGGTTCTGATGATTTCATCCTTATGGCAAAGCTAAATGCTATCTATTTTTTGATAGATCACACTAATAACTGGTACATGTATCATAAATGTATATCGATTTCAAGATACCAACAGAAAGGCCCCATTTCCACATACTACTTACAGAGTCAGCTGACCAAATCACGTTAGATTTTGTAGTTATACCGTACCGTCGCGATAATGCAACTGGTTTTAATAGAGCGGCGGGGATGTAGGCGTATCTGTTAAGCATTAAACATGACCTTGGATAAGCGTCTGTCTTGTATAAGCGCCGGGGGTAACAGCTCCGCAAATTGAAGAGCGTCCGGCGCATTATCTCAACACTACTGTAAGCGTAATGTTTAAATGGATTTCTCGGTGCTTAGCATATGCATTTCCTAGCGTTTATTTCTCATGTTATTGTAGTGTAGTATTGGAAGTACATGGGGTTCTAATAGTAACGTAGGCTGGCTCTGTCGAAACAGAAGTTGTAAAGTGACGGGCCTATACATGTATAGTGTCCAACGCTATAGCAGTGGCCTTAGCACACCGCTGATTGATTATGGCCAATAATGTTGCGTTATAACAAATCATTTCCCCCAGGAATGACGTATTGCTAAATTATCAAGATAGAAAATACAAGTAGAAGACATGAAATCTTTTATGATGAAAGATTATTTTATTGAGTTCTTACCCATCCTCAGGGCAATAATAGTACACATGATTTCTTTCGTCCTTCTCTACAAAATGTACAGTACATCATAGCTGTGCTCAAGACATTTGTTAGTTTCCTCATTTTATATATAATTGAACACATACATGTATCTATAATAATGACAACTTTTCCGATACGACTATGAATGTCCTTGCTGTGGAAAAGAGAAGTAAAAAGAACTGTATTCACATAAAATGTACACACGCGCCAACTTATGACGTCACAAATGTCACGTCAGGGTACTGACGTCACCAGGAGTATAACCATAGCTACCACATTGACATGTCCATTTGTAGAGAGTATATAGAAATGTTGATAACGTTGTATACAATAGAGGAGCACTGTACAACACTGCAGATGTCTTGGTGCTGCTGTTATCAATGTACCAGACAATGGATGCATACAAGGGACCTGTAGGTGGGAAGAGGAAGAGGAATGACGTGCACCCGCTACAACATCCACCTCCATAATACTTCAACTCAACATTACCAAAGCAGACTCCGACTTCACACCGGTCTTATATATATACTGACAACCTACAGTCCATTTTGATTACAAGCCACGTTAAGTCTTAATGGTCATAGCTATACTTAAAGGTGTGGGGGGCGTATACTTAGAAAGGCATGCGTGTTGAATTTAAGTAGAATACAGTGGCAATTAGACTTAAGAATAAATGTTCAAGTACATCATCCATGGTGAGTAATTATAAAACAGGCAGTGTGTAACTTTGTTTGCGTCTACACAATTATTATGACCAGGTAAACCGACCAGTGACGACTCTACTCTCAGTCCACAGCGGAGTAACACAACGAAAGTACATGTATAACAATGTTAGCCGGCAATGCTCGGCCCAGGCAGGAAGACAGCCTGCTACGGGAACAAGTGCCCTTAAAATGAGTAGCAGAAAAGCTTAACTTATTTGAGTAGTACTTGCAGAGATAAACCCTGAACACACATCAATAATGAATAATTATTGTTTCAATAAGACTCCTCCGTACATACCAGCAGAACAGAGACAATCACAAATGATGTCAGTCGTGGGGTATGTTCCCTGTCGACCACAAGTTGAGTAGATGAGTAGGCAGTAACACAGTCTTGCATAATGAAAGAAACACAATGTAGCACAGCTAGATATCAACTATATCTAATCATAATGCTAATAGCAGAATACTAACAGGGTACAACCGGCTTATGATGGAAGAAGGGACCACATAGATGAATGGTGCAGTTTTGAATATACACCTAGTACTATTTTACCTAGGTGGAATATTATATAACACCAGACCTGTGAGTATTGGTGTTTTATAAATGCTGGCCACAAAATGAGGATGTCATGGAAATATGCAGTTTCAGATAGCATATTAAACACAGAGTAGACAAGGAGTGTCTGTGTGTGTGTAAAGCAGGGGAGGGTGATATTAATATGTTTAGCTTGGCCTGGGGGGGGGGGGGGTCCTCTATTGCCTAGGGATCACTTGGGGGATAGTATTGATGACTACTGCTATCATTTCTGGCCACAAAGGCGAACCCTAAGCCTGACACCAGATTAATTAATTTCTGCCCGCCACGCCAGAGGTCGCGCCGAGCCACCACCGCTTATTAAACGTCACCACTAGGGGGCTCCACCCCTGGCCGTTAATCTTGCATATTAATGAGGTCTCGTGCTCTCACGCGTTATCGTGCGCTAACGAGAGGCACAATTGATAACAACAAGGATGGATTGAAAACAATCAGTTGCCCCCGCCGCCATAAATATGCTGGCACAATGGGCCGGCCCTCGAGACTGCAGATAGCGCTGGTAATATGAACGATGATCTCGGCAAATCTCGCCGCAGATCTCGTCGAGAGGGGGCGTGGCGACTCCTTACTGCCCACTCATGCGGCACATGCGCACTCCATCCTAGACAAACCCCCTTCGTATCACCATCTTTGGTCTTTTTGCTTCAATATGGCCGGGCTGACTGTGGACTGACATGCGAGTGCTAGAACTGCTGTCAAGGGCATGTGGTGGCCCTGTGGGGATGCATTGGGTAGGAGTTAAAAAAGATCTCAGTGGGGTTGTTATCGGCTGGTGGTGGGCGGGGTGTCCCCATGTCAACGCCTCAGAGTGGGGTACTCATTGTCGATGGCCGCAGACGGCCTGATGAACACTGGAGTGGAGAGAGTGAGGAGACAATTGGAAATGTTGACGGTTCTTATCCCCATAATGAGTCTCGGCCACTTCACCTTTTCCAACCTGCAAATCTGACACATTCCCAAATAAGGAGCGACTTCTTGCAGTTAGTTTTCATAAATAGACGGAACGTTGGTGTCGAGCAAAGTTGAGCAAAATGATGTTCTAGTAGAATCATATCGAGGCTATTTTGGTGTTTTTTTTCTTTATACACAGGGATTGCACCCTTGTAAACAAATACACCGCTGTCTTAACAAGTATAATGGTCCAATATAGCTAGACATCTTCCACCTTAGGTGACGATTATGTCTAAGCCAGACTCTTATACATCCCTCGCCAGACAAGCTTCAGTTCTATTATATAGTGACCTCTGAGAACATCGTTAAATCAATTACCAACAGGTCGGTGCGCCGTACACGTCCATACAGCCGTGGTACGTCACTAATTACAGAGTATATTAGGATGATTTGAGTGCGGCAGTTCCCAGACCTCTCATTACTCCCACAGCCGTCTAAGGGGCTGTGGTCAGGACCCTAAGTCGATCGTTTTGCGCATGCGCAACGCCCTGACTGATACCCAGCAATTGGTGGGAGAATAAAGAAGGGTATAGGTACAGGACGCCGACAGGACAAAAGTCGTGGGGGTGGAGGACCGTTTTCCCACCTACGATCGGTGCACCTTCCTCCGCGCTTAGTGTCATGAACACTGGATGTCAGCACCGTCACAAAAAGGTCACTAAGCGGCTGAGGGCCTTTTGAGGGCGGCAATGCCCCCACTGACAAAGCTGCGGCCTCCCCTCCACCCCCTGCCCCAAACTCCCGGCGTCTCATTACACCAGTTTTATTGACCACGATCGATCATGGCTTCTATAGGGGCGCTGATAGTGGCAGCCTCGCTCTGGTCCCGTGTTTTCCATACCTACCAGCAGGGGGCATAGCGAATCCTACCCACGAGCCTCGTCCTGACTCCTACCGAGTCAAAGGGCCTCTTCCTGTGGCAACGGTCGGGGAGATTGGGGGAGTGGAGGAAGGAAGAAGGGAGGGGACGGAGGGGGTTAGAAGACGGGAAAGTCAGAGCAAATCCCTTCATATCCGGTGCCCGCATTGAGGGTCTTTCATAGGGAACTCATAATGACCCACAAAGACGTGAGTGACATTGTAATGTATGTGTCCCACCGGGGGGTCCCACAGGGGCTTTGTTAATTGCCCCAAACGGCCTAGACGCAAAGACAAAGACATCAGAGGCCTCTCCTCCGACAAGGTCCCACCCTCCCGCACACCCCCAAACACCTCAGCCGCATCCCACCCTACCATTCCACAGCAACCGCCATTGAACCCCAGCCCCATCTCTTTTAATTAAACTTTTAATGAAACGGGGGTAAATTTATGCAGCAATAATGTATTGGAAAACTCTTTTTGAAGAAGTGCAGGGTACACAGGGACAAAGAGGGGAGTCTTTAGGGAGAACCTAATGTGACTTTAGATGTGAGAGAATGGAAGCCGGTGATGATACAAATGAGTTTAGATGAACCTATAAACAAGATTAAACATACATTTACAGTTCACACTGAAGGAATGTTAATCTTGTGCTAGAAGACCACATCTGATGCTATCAGATTCCTCAGCCAAGTAAATGAAACGACTGTATTTACAAACAATGAACACATCTATCTTTTACCTGCATTAGGCTGTGTCCTTCTTATAGATAATATACTCTCTGTGCCCGAAGTAAAAAAATAAAAACAAAATCACACAACTTTCAACAACAAGCAGTTTAAAGATCTGAAAAGATCCAGGCTTAGCAATCAACAAACATAACCTAACCATGATCAGGAACAGGTGAGCACAGCCAAACTTAACTTTACAAGTAGTAATTATACAAACCAGTTCTGCTTTGATAATATCATATATTATTCTCTAAGTCATATCACTCTGCACTCTGGACACATCATGGGTCCACTAAACAATTAAAGAGATTCTTTCAAGCACACATAGAAAAGGCTCACTTACTCTTAATTAAACAACCATTCGTTTACCTTACTACTTCTCTAGGATACACAGGACATGCGGTTCACACCTGTCAGTATGCATGCTAATGCCTTAAGTACATTAAAATTATGCTCCAAAGATATACAATATACATGTATAGAACATGAGGTCCATGAGACAAATAACACCTTCTTCCTTACCCCAACAGGGTAAACCTTAGCACGTTTATAACATAACCAGTACACTAATTCATCTACAGCAAAGGAAAGTCCAATTCTTTAGAAGTATTAAATTGTCACCTCCATCTTCCTTCTGGAATTATTTGGATATCGTGGTTTTGATTAAGGGTAGCTGCTACTCCTTATACATTTACAACATGTATCTAGAACCAACTTGACTTACTTGCATCGCGGCCATATGGTCATTGTAACATAATTTCCTTGCGTCAAATTTGACGGCAATACGCGTTTATGTATAGCAGACAGCAAGGGCCACATTCAAGAATTGTGTCCTTTGTCCCTAAAATACACATGGGAGTGGTTCTGCCCACTTCAAACATTCAATAACAAACCAGGAATCCCATATTATATGAATTGACATAATCCTCTCTTGATTATTAGCATTTTCACAAACATGTTAAAATGGGAATTGATTAGCAGAATATACACTTTTACTATTAACCATGTAGGTTTCCCTTTATTTACAGATTATACACTTTCCTCTTGACATAATATACATATAATTCACCTTCACATGGCGATAAATACCCCCATAATATTTCAAAAGACACTTGATCCTGTATAATAAATACCTTTCAATTTTTCTGTACAACAGTTTCTTTGTGGAGCTTATAAATGTCCAGATATTGGTCCAAGCACTGAACATATAATGGTATCATGTTAATATGGCCTTCTAGCTAGCATTACTACCAATGTAATGGGTATAATCTGTGGACAATTCTTATGTCATTATGTTACAGGATAGTTTTACTATACTATCAATAACTTTTGATTAATTACTATTTCCTAACTCCATGAATGCCCATGTATACAGTGGAGTACCCGTTGTTATATGAAGAGTGAGGGTTTGGTTTTTCAGTATGGATTAAATAAGTACCATAGCATGGCCTATTTTATATGAATTTACATGTTCAATACATAGACCATCTTGTGGGCCTTCAGCACGCCCATAGAAAATGTCCAAGTGAAGAGGTAAAAAACGCACTCTAGGGTACAACTTGAGCATAGTGTCATGAGACATAGGGGAACTATGGGTTGACAACTTGCGTACTTGTAGACTGGTCAATCGACCAATCTCCGATGTTGGTGCTGTCTAATACATACACTATTAGTATATATTAGGCTAAATGACTATGACATTACATGGTAATAGTAGCCTTGTAGTAGAAAGGGGTAACACTGCTCTGATATAGATGATACAAGTGTTTGTATGTGTTCTAGTACACTAGAGTAGGAATATCGAAGCCATCTTAACTCGGTCTCGACTTGTTAGCTGCATCCGTTAAGTGACACTGCTGAGGCCTGAAAATAACCACAGGAAGGTAATGAGTATTCATTTTTATTGTTCCACAACAGCAGTGTATCATAGATAACCAAAGGAAAATAATGGGCATTACAGATGATTGCAGATTACCGGAATCGCCTTAATTGGTTACGCTTTAAAGCTGTCCTTCTGAGTAGGACTTGGGAACATATCAGACTTGTGATGTCCTGTAGTAGCAAGCCCACATGGGGAGTTTTTGCTTGCGCAGTTCTAACTCAATACCTGTGTTTTTAATTCGGACAGTTCGCTGGGTTCCAGTTAGTGCCCAACTGGGTTACCTGAATCTGGGAATACGACTAGAACTCGTCTTGATTATGGTCACCAAGTCAGAACCCAATCTGACCTCAAATTGGTCCCACAGCTAAAGACAATGACCAAACCCATTGGGCCAAGCCTGGCAGCCCACTTGGGGTCACATAGAGACCCGCTGTGGACAGATAATCTTTAGACTCCAGAATGTCAATAGCGACGAACCTAGTTAGTCATTTTATTGGCTCCCTATACGACGAACCATGCATGGTACATGGTTATGTCTTTAAGCGTAAGGCCTTAGTTTTGCCATAGTCATTTTCAAATATCAGTTCGTCATTCTGACCAAATATCCCCATGACTAACCTGGGATAGCCACTACAGACTGTGGCTCGGAGCATTTAGACTATCAGTGGGGCCCACACCATGTTTCCTACTATGGATCTGCTACACATGAATCAGAATTCATAATAGGCATGCCTTGTATCTGCATGATATGGGAAAGTGTGGGAAACTTTAAAAGCTCTCATGGTATCCCGTTTTTCTCCCGGCAAGTACAAAAACCAAATAACATAAAACAGAGTCTATTAATAACCCCCGTAGCGCATGTCAGTCTTTTACAGAGTCCATGTAGATATGCCTAACCGAGTAAAACGATATACAGATGATAATATTCGCTGGTTACTCGCCGTCTTAGAGATAGCCCGGTGGCACTCACAGGAGACCAGCTCAGGGAGTTTTGTCCGTTTTTTGTCTGCTTAGCGACATGACTCCAGCCTAGCACCCAGTGAGTGCCGTCAAATATTCCAATAGGCAGCCCTCATTAATAACAGCGGCCACATCGACACGGCCGCTTGATTGGCATGTGCAATTTCCCACCGACAATGAATCCAAATCCTGATTTTCCAACCAACCTCACAAAGTTACTTTTCGTCCTGCGCCCGATTGGTTCACGATTTAATTAATCCGCCGCCCCGTGGTGGCGCCGTCTCGCGGGTCGGCGAGGACGCGACATCGTAAATCACGTTCACGCGAGAGTTGGTCGCTCAGCGCGCGATTACGGACCACGGTGGGGTTTATCAATAAACCCCAGAGAGACAGAAACATTATGATAGCCCCACAAAAGGATGCCCCCCTCCATAAGCCCGCCCCTCTGCTGCAGCAGTCATCAGCGGAAGCGGAAGTGCGGCGGCGTTGCCATGGAGAGGCATGACGAGACGGCAAGGTACGCAGCAGCCGACAATTGTCTGCTGGAGCGCGGGAAAGGTCAGCGTTGGGCGGTTACACGAGGGGCGCGCGCTACGCCCGATTACTGCAGTAGGCCCGACCCGCCCGGCGGTCAGTTACACCTGTCCTCATACCCCCACACCTGAGCGGATCTGCACAACGCCAGGCACATCAAAAGCACGCCGCGCCGACAGCCACAAGTGCATCAAGGGCCGCCTGCACAATGACATGGCCGCATTCCGACCCATCCCCGACAAGGTGCCTTCAGTGCCCTGCCCGCCCACAATGACGGTGTTCCCAGCAAATAAGGAACTTGCCAATTGACAGCCGATATGTGCGGCATCCGCAGAATGAATTCCCCATGGTTTAAATGGCTGTTGACTGACTGAATGGCTGAGAGAGGGGCTGCCTAGCTGGCTGAACTCGAGACGGGGATGAGATAGGAGCATCAACAGGTACTCTCCGACCATGGCAGACTTATTACATCATCCCGAATTGCATCACGTGATTTATATATGAAGTATTTGCCCAATTTATAAATGCCCCAGATGTATATGCACCAATGTTCCAGACCATTTCTATGCATTCTCAACTCTTATAAATAAAAGTACATATAAAACAATAGCCGATTTGAATCAATTGGATAAAACTCGAATGTAGTCCGTTACAAATGTGTGAGTCTAAAAACAGTTTGTCGCTAGTGTTGATTAACAATGTCATTGTTGTGTTCACATAGTAACACGTTAAGTGACCGTGTCCACCCGAGCAGCTCACCTCATGTGCCGCAGTCTATGCCGTCCGGACTGGCCAGGGGTGAGGTGGGCAGCTCCGTCTGTGACACGGCGCTCTCCAGGCTGCCCTCCTCGGCCTTCTCCCGTACCGCCATCTGGTAGGCGATCTCAAACGCCTCTCCCAGTGTCAGGATGATCTCTGTGGCCTGCTCCTGTAAGATATAAACCACCGGAACATTACAATTTATGTGAAAACCTTCATTAATTAAACATTTGGGTGAATAAACAATCTCTTCCGCTTGCCGGTATCATTCTTGTTTATCATAAACGCCATGTTAGAATGGATAATTTGTAACGGTTGTGGCATGGTAAGGGATTCTTTTTGCACTCCTTTTGCTCTGGCGGTAGGTATAGTCTACTGGCCACCATTACTGCCCTTCCTGTTGGCAATTTGTGTCAGGAGGCAGAAGGCACAGGCCTCTCAAAGAGCATGTTCGCCTATCACCATGCCTATCAACTCCCCCCCCCCCAACACATACACACACCCGACGTCAGCGCCATCTCCAGGATTCCCTAGTCGTTTGTCACGTGATCTTCCCAACGTCGGCGCATGCGCGGCACTCTTTTCTCTAGCGGAAGTCACGTGAAAAGATACGGCGTCGGGTGAGCGGGGTTCCATCCATCGCCACTCTGTGGCCTGCCCTCAGCCCCCTCCCCCCATCCCCCTCGGCTTGGCGTAGAAAGAGGGAGGGCTTTTCCCGTTCGCCGAGCAGCTCTGCGCGTTAAAAGCACATAAATCCCCACGAGCTGCTCGCCACCGAAACGCTGCCATCGGCGTCCGACGACAAGCAGCACAACAATACGGCAGTGGTGAGTTGACGGGGTGCAGACAGCCTGAGACCCACTGTCCTCCCTCTCCTTATTCTCTCCAGCCCTCAGAGGCTCATCCCGCCATTTCTCTCCCCAATCAGTGCGCCAAACACATCATACAGAAAGTGATAAACCAAGCCCTTTATCTCACTGCCAGCTCTATACTCTGTGTTACCATGGGGCAAACTGGAGACGAGACATGCATCATTTGCTCAAAATAAGGAACACCATGGTTAATCTATGATGATTCATATACGTCTTAGATGGATATACTGGGATAGCAATCACTACATACAACCCATGTATTGGTCAAAGTTCCTAATATTCAAAGTAAAGGTAGCGGTTGACTCTAAAAGGGCCTCAGAACTGAAAGGCTAATGGGGGTGTAAGCCACATAAATAAACACGTGTATTCTCACGTGTGTCCCGCCGTTCTACCTATATATGTGTCCTTCCGACTGCAGATGCTGCTGGAGCAAGACCCCCCCGCCCCCCTCTCCCCGCGCGCAGGCCCCCAGTAACCTCTGACCTCCAGGTTCGCCAAACGCCCTGCACAGGGCAGCAGTAGGCTCCTATCGCCCCCTACATGTGGAGACGCCAACGTAATCCCCAAACACAAGACTTGGACATTCATGTACGGTCTCCTCAGCTTACTGAGGTTATTTGTGAGGTTTGGGAAGATCAGCTTGGAGAGCGGCAAGCATGGACAACATTGCCTGTACCGTCACATGGTGCCCTACTACACCCACCCCCTCAAAACCCCGAACCCCTCCTCCTTTCTCTCCGGGTAAGGCCCAGATTTGTCGTGGACGCGTGGCGTCATCTTTCACGATCAGTCCGTTTTTGTACCTGACATCCGGTAGCTGATAGATGGAAGCGGTTGGTGCCCGGGACGGACCATGAGTCCATTAGGGGACATTGTGGAAGGGGTCAAATAAATATGCAACGCTCCAAAGTGGCGGCCCGACGTCAAAAGGTAACGGTCGAATTGGCCGTGAATGATGCCAGTGTGCTTTTGAAAGTGACGCCTTTGAGACTTTAAAGGAGCGGTGCCCGGTGTGGGTGCAGCAGGCACATAGGGGTAAGGTCGGCCTGCTACCCTCTGGTCTATGGAGGATCCCCATTAATGTCAACTCACACCATCTGACAGGTCCGTAAAAAATAACAGTCTAACACTAAAAAGATTTAAACCGACAACAGCTAATGTCAGAGTGACACCACTTCAAATTGACTATTCACTTTAAATGATCAAATGCTTTACCCTTAGTTGTCTTTATCTATGTTTATATCTACCGTCATATCAAATAGATACCTTAACCATGAGAGAGCATATGGGAAAATAATATTAGTATCTGCATATTGACAACGTATAACCCGTCTCTGAAAGGTCCCATCACATGCAGAGGGTAAATACCACGCGAATTTATTGATGGCAGCATTGTCACAATATTTGTCTTCAGGCAATGACAGGGGTTAGCGGCGGGGGTCAGAGGCAGGGTAGCTGAGGCCCGCTTGATCACCCATCCTACCCTCCAGGGAGCCCAAAACAAATACTGGCCGCATGGTTGGCGGGGGGACAGCAACCGATACAATCAGGGTCATAATGAGTGAAATTACCAGAGGGACGTGTGTGACCACCTAGCACAATGGATCTCCACTCTGGGATCTGATGCCTAGACATAGTTGTGACTTCTCCAAGGGCTTCCGTATGCTACACAATGATTTAGGAACATGCCAGCGTATATTTGGAGCCTTTATGTTGACAGAGAGTGACTCATTGCAGAGTTTGGATAACTGCAATGGGAAGGCATTATTTATTACATACTGTAGTAAGTAACACTATTATCAATTACACATGGCATTGTGGTCACTTCAGAAACATGTCAGGTGTCACGCACAAAATATTCTAGTGTCTGTATGGAGGATCTGGTAATATGCTAGTACCATATTATATCTTAAGACATCGATAAAACCAATGATATTTGCAAATCTAAAGCAGATTATATTTAAACGTGATACATATAGGAAGTTATACTTCGGATCAATATATATATATATATGTTATATATATATACACACATATATATATATATATATATATATATATATATATATATATATATATATATATATATATATATATATATATATATATATATACTCCTCTCCACACGGTGCAGACTCAGCATCACATTTATTTGTTCCTTTATCTTATCTTCCCATATACTCTACAGCCTTCTTCCACCACACTATACCCTCTGCTCATTACCAGCCGACTGCCTAATCAAGCCTGCCAGGGCGAAAGACCATTTGGGGCTATCTGCTATTGTTTGCATGGGGAACCTTGTATATAGGGCACCAGCGATTATGTACACGCTACTGAGCAATTAATACATTGCCTTCTCGTGATAATACGCTAAGAACCGTCCAATCTGGGATTTTTATTGCATTGTATGTACACATGACTGTATGTATTATCTGTGTTGTTGCATTCAGATAGATGAGTTTTTATTCAAAGGTACAACCAGTATCACAACCCTCCCCTCTCACGATGTTCCTTTTCTGTTCTGGTCCTGTTCGCCCAGGCGCCTTCTGCTGCTGTTGCATCTGGGGCTGTACAAAAACAGACCTCTGCAACCATCTGACAAAGCCTGCCACTCATCAGACAAAGTTCACATGATGTTCACATTTTCTTTAACCACATAATACCCTTGGCCGGCGGCCAGCATGGCACACCTCGGCGAGTAGCATCAATAGCCTCACCCCTGAGCTGCTCGGAACAGCTCCTAACGAGCTCCAATCGCTCAGCAACATCGCATTGAAACAGACGGAGCTGGGGGCGAGGATCTGTATCCAACTGAGCCATGTGGGAGCAGAAACGTGGGGAGGTGTGGGTGTGGTGTTGTGGAAGAGGAACCGAGGAAATGGGGGCTGGTTAAATGTACTGCTTAATAAAATGGCAAAATGATGGAGGGGTTGGAACACAATGCCAAATAGACCGTGGTGCCAAACTTGAGCCTGGGCCAAGATAGTCTGTGTTGGGTGGCAGGATGCTAGTGTGCCTGCCTACATCTTATTTTAAGCCTAGTCTGATATATTGTACTGCTTTGGTTAGTATTACATATCTAAAGAGTATACATGAGGTATGGTTTAAAAAGGCTTGCATAAAGGACTGAAGGAACACATGTGTGTATGGCAAATTCAAAGAATATTCACAGGTACAGTAAATCAAGATATGACAAATTGTCTGTCAACATAACTTGCGACATACCTACCATGATTTAAATAGCAGTATATATTATGCTGCCATGGCCTACATGAATGTATATACATGCCTACATCACACAGTTATATACAGCACAGTATGTGCATATCCCACCTGGTAAGGCCCATAAAAACTGTTGTGAAGGATAAGATTTTTGCTCTATAACAAAAAGAAAATGGGAGAAACATGTTGAAAAAAGAAGGCTACATGGCCGATAGGGACTGGAGCTGGGTGTTGGGGCGACCCTTACAGAACCGTGGAGCGTGGTCCCCTTATACACCACCCGCTGCCATCCCCTCACCTCTCCCAGCCACAGGCTGGCCGCACTCCCTGAACTCAGACATAGGGCCTTCCGCGTCGATGAGCAGAAGCAAGAAGTTTGAATTCCGACAGGAGCAGCTACAGCCCGGCCGGGGCCTGGCCCTGGCACGCCCGGCGCCCCTCGGCGGTGTCGGGGCCTGCCTCATTACCCGCCAGGTCGGCGCCGCCACCCCCCCCCCCCCCCTCAGCCCTACCAGAGAACGCTCTCAATATCAGGGCCCAGAGCGTCCTCCTGACACGTCAAGCAGCACCCTGCCCTCCCAACACCATGTAATGATCACGTCCCTCCACACGCACTACTCACCACACTCTCAACATCATCTTTGACACTTTGATGCTCAAAATGAAAGGTTACAGGTTATCAACATACCTATATCTATTATACCAAATGCCTAGTAAAGAGACCTCTTATTGACTAACGACAACAGGCATATACCACAGACCTATTGCTGGTTGACTACCATGATTTGCTATCATGTCTCATTGCAGGCTGCCTACTGAGCAGCACCAAGGCCCATTACTGATTGCTTCATCAAGACAGATTGCTGGTTGCAGTTGCCACGTAAAGTCCGATTGTTGCTTGCCTACTGAGCAGCAGCAACACCTATTGTCGATTGCTTAATGAGCAGCACCAAGACCTATTGTTGATTACCTACTGAGCAGCACCAAGACTTATTGTTGATTGCAATTTCTGCATAAAGCCATATTGCTGATTGCCTACAGAGCAGCACTAGATCCATTACTGATTTCAGCACCAAGGCCCATTGCTGATTGCGATTGTGGCATAAAGTCCTATTGCTGACTGCCTCTGAGCAGCATCAAGACCCATTGTTGACTGCCTCTGAGCAGCATCCAGACCCATTGCTGACTGCCTCTGAGCAGCATCCAGACCCATTGCTGACTGCCTCTGAGCAGCATCCAGACCCATTGCTGACTGCCTCTGAGCAGCATCCAGACCCATTGCTGACTGCCTCTGAGCAGCATCCAGACCCATTGCTGACTGCCTAATACCCATTGCCGATTGCCTCTGAGCACCATCAATACCCATTGCTGACTGCCTCTGAGCAGCATCCAGACCCATTGCTGACTGCCTCTGAGCAGCATCCAGACCCATTGCTGACTGCCTCTGAGCAGCATCCAGACCCATTGCTGACTGCCTCTGAGCAGCATCCAGACCCATTGCTGACTGCCTCTGAGCAGCATCCAGACCCATTGCTGACTGCCTCTGAGCAGCATCCAGACCCATTGCTGACTGCCTCTGAGCAGCATCCAGACCCATTGCTGACTGCCTCTGAGCAGCATCCAGACCCATTGCTGACTGCCTCTGAGCAGCATCAAGACCCATTGCTGACTGCCTCTGAGCAGCATCCAGACCCATTGCTGACTGCCTCTGAGCAGCATCCAGACCCATTGCTGACTGCCTCTGAGCAGCATCCAGACCCATTGCTGACTGCCTCTGAGCAGCATCAAGACCCATTGCTGACTGCCTCTGAGCAGCATCAAGACCCATTGCTGACTGCCTCCAAACATATTCATCATGATAAATAAATGTCAATGTATACACCTGAATATAATTTTGTACTGACGCTGTATGTGGACCACAAACCTAGATATCGGTAGATGGAGACAAAAGCTTAAAACAGATCGACCCACACACTTGGATCCACAACCACTAGGCATCAGTGCACACACCCTGCTCCCAGCTCTGAAGGCAACCAGCCAGCAAACCAGATTACAGCAATACCCCATGCTAAAGGTACCAGTCCGTCCCAATGGCCGCCGACTAGAGCAGGGAGAGACCTCCATGGCAGGTAGGAGGCAAGGCATTTGGTGAGATAGTCGTAGTAAGGAGGGTTACATGAGGGTAAGGGGAGGGAAGGGGCACCGGCACTTCAAAGTGTCCACAGGTAAACAACATGTCTGCACCCCCTTACACCCTTTTCCCTCAAACATCAACATGACACTTCGTCCCATGTACCTAATTCTAACACCAATGTACTAGTCACTCATAGGTCCCCCATATTTAGGCACCAGCACCCTGGAGGTCGCCACCAGCCGCTCCGCTGGTTACAGCAGGAGTCGCCCAGTAGGGAACCAGCCTCCCAGGAACCAGCCTTCTGTTTCACATCACGTTCAGCAACAACCCCTTCTCTTCACGCGCCGATTATTCACCAAACTGACCCACGTTCACAAGATACGCATTCCATCTATATTTTCTTACAAAATCATGCCACAACTCAGATTTCACTTTAGATGGTTCCTGGTGGTTATTCCCAAACGTAATGGACTAAACGTAATATAGTTTATTGTACCCTTAAATTGATAACGACTGTAAAATATAAAAAATAAATTTCGGAGCCCTGCCGGTATTAAAAGTGTTTAACAATCAGGCCCAATCCAGTAGATAATAGTAGGTAATTCGTAATCAATGCGTGTTTTCCGACAAGTAAGGTCCACGACCAACAAAGTGGCTTCAGGGGTAGGTGGGCAGAACTTTTCACGGAGACAACAGAGGTATCACGTTCTGCGGCTGGCTGGGTGGCCACCACAGGGCTGCATGGACAATGTGTGGGAGAATGGCCGCCCTGTGGTCAGTGCACAGGCAGGTCAGTTGGTCAGTGCACATGCATGAGGTGTGTGGGCACTCATTTAGACTGACCACTGGATTGTTTCATCTCGTTTTCCAGCTGACCATTACTTGGCGTGTGGAGAGGCATTGAGGCATTGACCACAGAATTGACTGCTCTCTGCACACGGCTACGTCCTAATGATTACTCATTTAGGGACTCGATATTGGTAGTTATTCAACTGTATTAATATTTTTATTGATACACATATATTTAGTTTAAAGATGTGGAGCATCTTTGTTACCATTTGTTTCTGTGTCTAAACACAAGCAATATTTTATATTGAAGGTTTTAAACTGAGGTTATATTGCCATGTCAGGCAGATTTAAAGCTACAGAAATAAGGGTACTCAGAGCAGAAATACTAAGTGACCGAGAACAAATGTGTCAGGAAATCATTATATGTACAGCAAATTCAATGTAACTTGAACAACCTCCATATCAGGATCGATGATAGAAAACTCTATGTGACCACTTGAGGGCTGCTGCCAGAGATGCCTCCCAGCAGCCTGGGGCAGCAGCAGCAGGAGAACACTGAGTAGAGGCCATGGCGCGTGGTACATGGAGGCGGCTATGGCGGGCGACCCAAGCCGAGCTGTCAGTCGCCGAAGGTCAAGAGGCGACAGGATGGTTTATGAAGCAAGCAGCGGGACGCCCTCACTAAACGCACCTGCAAGCACCTGGGCCCGGGCTGCATGACAGCAGCGGTGGGGGAGATTGATGATGAGGCCGCTGGTGGTGACACCTGATGGGCCCCACTTAAAGGGGACCTCCTGTGCCCCACACCCACCTATAGGGAGACGTACCAGCAGTGTGACCTGGGTGGAGTATCAATAAAGATATATTCCAATCAAATCCCCAACTACTCTTCCAATCTATGGCAGTTTCAGTAGTTGACAGCATAAAGAATGAAGAGGCAGAATGCAGGTGGAGTATTGGGAGGACGTAGGATAGGGTGGTTGGGGTGAAATGGGTGGAGAATTGTTGAAGGGTGGTACATGTACTTAAATGTGTTGGATCAACAGTGGTGGGGTTACTCTAGCTAATACTCCCTAATGTCTGGACGTGTGGCCTAAGAAGGCTACTGATCTGATAATTGCATATAATTATTACATTTCTAGTTGAGAATGTCATTCTTGAACTTAAGAAAATATCATAGCAGAAGTTAATGAACACAATTTCACTTATGTCACTTGCAGTTGTCAGTCTAACGAGTCAAGTGTGGACGTTCCTCTCTGACCTCTGATTGAAAGTGAACACACAGTTGGGATACAACCCTACCCCTTAATTAAGGCAGCTATACCCTTATCCTCTACCTTAATAGGGGGCACCATGTGGTCCGATTAAAAGACCAGGTAGGTCAGATCAAAGTGTATCGCCACAGGTGCTAACAGCCCTTTGGCCAGGTGAGGCTTGGGGAGATGTAGGTGTGTCTACAGGTGAGAGTGAGACCGCTAAGTACAGGTGGGGATGTGTGGAGGTCTCAGGTGATGACGGCTGCCCCCAGGTGAGGCCACATCATTAGTAGCAATCATTAGAGTCAGTGACCACCCTCCATACTCTACCGGCCTGCAGGCATAAGGACCTGGGGCAGCCTATACATTACAGGTGGGCACAAGCCACCAAGACACCGCAGACCCCCCTCAGGGCTCCTGATGGCACCCCAGGGGGCTGACTGAGACAATCAGGGGCACATCAGACCCTCCTCACATAAACCACGTTGTATGGAGAGGGCGGGGTAAAACAAAATGTCTATCATGATAATAAATTGGTATGTGGAACCTCTCCTCACCCATGAGACTAATAGAATATTCAGGATTTCCATACAAGAGAAATGGTTGGACTGCCTTTAGATTGTCAAATACATTTCAGCATTTGGGAGCACCTCTATAGAGATTCAGGACAGGAGAAGAAATACAAGCAGTATTTAAATTTTAGGTACGACTACAAAACGATCTGCGCTATTGAAGGATTTTTCAACCCAAAAGACGGATTGAAATGAAGATGATGGTCTGTCAATCTTTCTCCAGACAATCCTAGGATCAAAACACGACACACCGGAAAGGATTACGATAATTGAAAGGCATGGGTACAGGTAAACGCCAGACCACAGAGTAGGGATTTGGTTTCGGTGCCTTTTGTGTCTGGCTTACTCTGACATTAGGATCAAGCATTTATCCACCCAGTCATCCATCCATCCGCCCATCCAGCCAACAGTGCATGGGACTAAGTGACCATTAAGCCTAACGAGGTTATCAGCCATCAACAGCTTTCCCGGCCGTGTATGCCTGAAATCATGTGTAAAATATCCACGCAAGGACCGGGAGAGTAGAACTGCCGACCGCCGCCCCATTGCCGGCGTCCTGGGTGAGGCATTTGTGCCAGCCAGCCATCGACTTGAAGACAATGTCGTGAGTGGCTAACAATGGGCGGCTCCATCAAGTCTAAAACAATGGGCCTCTTGTCCGCTGCGGGATGGCCATTTCGGCAAGGGTTGGGGAGGGGGTGGCAGCAAATCTGGCAGGAGTCATTGCTGACTGGTGGGGGCTGAAACTGAGCCCTCCCCTCCCTGTCCTCTCCTCCCTCAGCCTGCATCCTGTCAGCCACGATCTGCAGCACTCCCGCCGTGGACAATACAAACAGGGTATTGTGTAATTGCCCATTGTGCGGTCGCATATTGACTAATGGTCAAGGCAGATTGCCTGTGTTAGCTGCCCGGCAGGTGGGCCAGCTTCCATGCCACCACGGGGCCCCTGTGCAGCTCGTCGCCGTACCGCGCCCCGGGGTACGTGGCCGGCCACGCCCTGGCTTCTCCCCGGTCGGCGCTGCAGCCAGGGCTGAACCCCGACCAAGGCCTTTGTCTGGGCGCTGACAGCCCTCGTGGTATTGAGAACCCGTGATTACTTTTATTGGCTGTTTTATGAGCTGCAATTGTCAGCGGGTGTCAAACGCTTCCTCGGTCGACTGTTAGCCTCCTACTTTTATTGGCAGTTTAAACTGAACACCGATAACGTGAGTGTGAGTGTTGATGTCAGAGACAGCTCTCTATAATATGGCTGCATCAATAGCCAAGGCCGGATTGCCTGTTGTATTCCCCCTGTTATTGGCTAGAGGCTGCTGAACCTATGACAAACACAAGATACTGAATGTACATACGGCAGTACTTGTGACGATAATTGTATCCAGAGCAACATTTAGACAGTGGTATCGTTCGCTCAGTGCTCCGTATATCAACACAGTCTCAATGTGAACTACCATACAGGAGTATGGTACACAGACGGAAGCTATGCATGGGTTAATGCTATTTCCCCTTCTCCCTTTGCAACCCCGTATTGGTCAAGCAGCATTCTAAATTCATGCATGTCCAGATTCTATCACGGCTGTAGTGGACACACAGTATGCAATATCTTCATACTGTGTGGCATGGAGAAAATATTCTAAACTATACTACACTTGGTCTTAGAGTTATGTAGTTGTGTGTTCCTACTTTACACCCTGTCCTCATTTCATAGATTCGATCACAATACCAGTAAAAAGGTTGTGAAAGTCTAGAATGGCTCGTGGGATTTTAAGCGTAATACATAATATCATATAGAAATCCCATGAGACTCCTTAAATCTCATCTACAACTTAAAATAAATATCCAAATTAAATATGGAAGTGACTGACCATGCCATGTATTGACTTTACTTGCATCACAGCGTTCTGTCATATGGCATGACATTTTCAAAGAATGCTGTATGGACTCTTCACCAGAACTACAGTCAAAGGATCTATATCAAAATAAGAGAGTGGTTTGCCGTAGTATTTCTATGACAAATATCCAACCTATACACCAAAGTATACAGTTTGAACTATGGTCATGGACCATTGGCTATGTGGTCGATAGAGCTTTCAGACACGTGTGTGGGTAGCAAGCCTGTCTCTAAATCTGAGGGGTTAAGGTTCAAGGAAAAAAGACAAAGTTACTAAAACATTTTTAAAAACATGCCCTGAACCAACACAATCCAGGGGTAGTTGGTCAGCTTCACAGTGTGCAGTTTATTGTAGGTACACAGTAGAATCTACTGGTGTACAGTTTAATGTAGGTAAACGGTATCTACTATATACAGTTTTGTAAATGTTCTGAAAAAGAATCCACAGGCTCTTTACTGATCTTGTTGAGAGCAGTGAATAGTGGGAGCACTCAATGCTTGATCTGGTCCACGTTCCCTTATACTCTCGCGAGCCCTTAAACGGAGCCTTATTGTTTTTTATGATGAAGGCATGCAGTTTCACCAGGCAGTTCTATACAGTATCTGCCACCCTAAAACTGTCACATCCAGACTACCGGTATGTGAAATGCAAGTAAAGATGCTGTCAGGGATACGTCAAGGGCCTTACCCCCAACGACGTCAACCTGACCCAGGGATGTGGCCTTTTAACCATTCCAGAATGTGACTGAATGAGTCCAATTTATGTATAGAGGAGGCAGCGAGGACTGGAGGGTTAGATATCTTTGGAACTTTATAAAGTATAAACTGAGGGAACCAGTGCCTTGCAGAGAATTGGAATGTATAGTGAATAAAATGGGATGGAATGTTGAAAGAGGAGCTTTATAAGTATGGACTGAGAGAAGACAATAGACGCAGAAGACAGGAGGCAGAAGCTAGACATTTACAGCAGCAGGGTATGGTGGAACAGACCAATGTAGACCAGCTTTGGGTCTGAGGAGGGTAAGGATATTTCCGCTGTTAGTGTCACCCCCAAGGTAATGGTGTCTTTTGGTGAGTTATGGACTCCGCCCGCCGGCACGTCTTGGCCTCCCACTGCTGACAGTCGTTCAGGCCCGATCGCCTTTTAATTGATACAGAATGACCCCAGCAGCGATATATGGCCACGGCTAGCCCCATGTCCCTCACCACTCACCCTTCATCTCCACCCCTGCTCCCTATTCTCCCACTCCGCCAGCGAATATGTCACTCTGCCTGGCCGCACCACACAGAGCCGTTCGATTATGTGAATCAAATGGTGAATTAAATAGGGAGTAATCGGAGCTGATGGCCCAGGTGGGTGACCGCGTCCCTGTGTAGGGTATATAGGATGGCTCAGGGGAGATGGTCTCTAGTCGTGGGTGCTGGGGGGAACTCAGGTGTACAGCGCGAATTGAGAACCAGTCAATAAAGGCCTTTCTCAGGATCAACACCGGTGGAAATGTATCCATAGCCAATGATGATCAGATTTAGTTCTTTAAATAATAAACATGTTAGCGGTGTATGGGATTATGCGGCTGACTAGGTAAGTGCTCTGTGTGTATGAGGGGTGGGGGGCATTTGGGTGAGGACACGTGGGTTGGCTTCAGGTCTGATTTTACAGTGTGCGAAATGTTTTTCACCACATACAATAGACTTTTAAGATTCTTTGGATATACACACCGAATTGCCTATACACGTTTATAGAGGTATAGTGTGATCCCACACATAGGGAACCGAATGTGATCAATGGTAGTAAGCTGTATGCGGTAGGCGGGAGCACTGGAGGACTGGAAGGTAGGGATATAGCGAGATCCGGGAGAACGGACAGGGCCATGTTCCTTGTGGGTGGCTGCGGGCGCCGAACGTGGTCGGGTTGCAGCCTGACCCGCAGGCGGCAACCCGGGTGGCCCAAAGTAAGGACGAGAGCCATGCAGCATAGAACAGCATCATGTTTAGTCCATGTATTGTATCAAAGGGCCACGGTCCTGCTCACTTTTAATGCTACTTGGTCCATGTGCTCCGGTTGAGGTCCCTGGGTGAGATTGGGGGATACCCCACTAAAGCTTCTTATGTTTACCAATCTCGTATTCATTTCCTAGTGCTATCATCGCCAATCTTAAACTGTCACCTCCCATGTTTTCCAAAACCTACAAAAGATTGTGACTTACAACATTCATATGAACAGCTGCCCACGATATATTTATGATCCAGGAGAAAATCCATAGTTAAGGAGGATATCAACATCTCGAACAGTAATCAACACAGGTGTACAAATGGGTATTTACTCAAACCTAACTCCATAAATCAGTCCTCTGCCACAATACAAATCAAACTGCCATCATGGGGCAGCAGCTCCGAAGTGAGTATTTGTTTTGGATGTCTTTGCTGACAAAAGACAACGGTAGGCTGGCAGCAGTGATACACTTTAAACCTGTTTAGGGGGTGCTGATATCAGTGGGAACCCGCACCCGCACCTCCCCCCCCCCCCCCCCCCCCCGGTGCACCCCTCAACCAGAAGACTTCAGGCTCCCAAACAGACTACACACTGCAGGTGCGTCCTCACCCCAAGACAAATCATTGCCTGTACTGGTTTAATTGAAAACGCTGACATATATGGGCCATGGTGAGGCATTTGGGGCTCCGGCCATGCAGGGCTGCAGCACCCACAGGTGACGACGGAAGTCTATGTAGGAGGAGGACAGTGGAGACTAAATTATCTATACCATATTTTGGGAAAGGGAAGAATGTCTGTAAGGACATAACAAAACTCCAACCCACCATTAATTGCTATACATGTAGAGGGGAACTGCATCATCAGTCCCGCTGATGTTATGAGCATACGAGAAGCTCCCAACGAAGAGAATTATTGCTTCCGCTACTCCCCTTTGTGAAATTCTATGACATTAAAAAGGCCTGTCCTTCATTAAGTCCGGCATTATAAAGACTATCAATAATACTTTTTCTTCGGGGCCAAATTGCTGCAAGCGGAGGCGAAGCAGCACAGCAGCATCGAGAAATTGACACTTGGGTATAAAACGCAAAGATAAAACTCTACTTCCGCCGGGATGGCTGCCATTGGAGCGTCTATAAGCGAACACTTCACGTTGTATAGATTGTGCCATTATCGGCCTACAGCCATGTGTAAAATTAAGTCCTGTGTGGCCCGTTTTATTGGCCAATAATGTAAGTCAGCATTGGCATGCTGCCACGAGCGATTGCGGTGCGCTGGGTAACAACTGAACGGAAAATAACAAACAAACTCGCCTATGACACCCTCAGTTCCAGTCTCACCCCTCTTCCCAATAGCCTACCTACCTCATAACTCGGCACTGGAGGCCCTGCGTTATTTCATTTCACCCTGCCCACGCCCCAGCGAGCCAGCACGCCGACGACCAACTTGGCATTTTGTCAAGTGTTCGCACGGTGCTGGCGAATTAATTGAATTATCAGGTATGTAGGCAAATGAAGCTCGTTAATTAGCGGCAGCAGAGGTGGCCGATAGCACGCTCGGCGTCTCGCCTAATCGACCAGTGCCTTACGATAATTGCGGAGCAGTTCCTTTTTCTCCCCATCCACATTCCCCCTCTCCCACCTCACGGCTATTCTCACCGGAGACAATTGCGGAAACTTATAAACGTGTCAAATCCCAAGTTTCTTACCACCGTCTTGGCTCCGCGCCACGGTTTTTTGAAAAGTGAGGTATTATTACAATGGCCAGTGGTAGGGCCCAGCCACAATGGAATGCTGTGCACCTGATCTGATATTGTCGAAGCTTCAGTGAGTTCATACGCAACGTTAGGAAAACTATCCATTGAGAAGTTAACATTTTGAAATCAGCCGAGCGTTGGGAGGCGGATACGTGGGTAGATTGGCGGGAAGGATGCCAGAATGCCTCCCATAGGACACGTGTGTAAAACTAGAGTGATAGGGCGTAATTTCAAGGACACTGCTGCATGACAAGCCCTGTTCAGTTTGGCATCTTTGGAAATCTAAAGTCAATGAACCATACCGTAATTCCTTGGAGGTTGGTTATGACTTATGAGTCGGCTAGGGTTGTGCTGCTATCAAAGGTAAATGTTATGTTTCATTACATTGACACAATACGCGTACTGAATAACTGTATGGCATACTGTAAGGAGTCATGGGCAAGGTAGTTTGTGAAAACAGGTACATCATTTAGTAGTAAATACTAAGTGAACATGTCATATACCTTACCATACCAATCATCGATGTGCTAATCTTAGCAAAAGGCCTAAGGAATTTACTATTACAGGGAGAACAGTGTATGATGGTGCACTGTAATAATCACTATAGTTAACACCTATACTCATGCTTTATGCAGGTCTATGCAGATACAATGCAAAGGGGCAGTGGTAGTACATGTATTTTCTAAACAGAGATAAGATGGCAACTAATAGAAGTATCCACGAGGATTGCTACACTGAAAACAGAACATAAATACCATATCTCTACCCAAAGCCATAACCAATATCCTGAAAAAGTATAGTCAGTGTTCTTTTTTTTGAATAACTATGCTAATTAGATATAGATGTAATTATAACAATGAGAGACAAAGAGTTTATTGGCAATTGTGGTAAATCAACATCATCCCATATTCCTGAAGCAATTTCTCAAAAACTAGAAGGCACATCAACGACATTTATACCTCATTGGAAAGCTTATGCCTTCAATTTCAAAGATAACATTTAACCTTGGATGACCCATTCTCTTCGTCTGCCCATTGTTGAATGTACCTGCATATGCAGCACACACCTGTGTCCTACCCCGCTGACAATACTCCAACTGGTGCAGCAGGACACACGGGGACCCTAACGGCCCCAGCCACATCCCTCCACATTGCCACGTTCAAAGACACCCTCTCACTGGGTAAGAGTCTCACCCTCTGTCTATCAAACGAGCACAAGCACCCACTCCAGCCACTGCCCACTAGTCTACTCCCGCTGAAGCCACTTGAGAGCGCCTCATAAAGAAGCCACTCCACCCACTCAAGAGCAGCCCAAGAGCCACTCCAGCAGCAGGGGGTCCGGGGTGGGAGGCCGTCAGTAGTGACGGCGCCGGGTGTGCGGTTATCTCCAATTGTTGTATAGAATAAGATGTGTTTGGTTACGTCATTGTGAGCAATGTGAACAGAACGGTAACGGCAATGGGGTGCGTTACATTGAATACATCCCACTATGGGTATTTAAGTGGCCTGAGTTCTGTGATCTACCGGTCTGTGTAAACGATCATAAGCTACCGCCATAAGCAGGTGAATAGGACACTATAATATGCTGTATGTACAGTGGGTAACGTGCTATCAGATGTAGTTAATAGCGGGCAGTGTATTGGGTTTATTCATCCCATCGCGGGACCATAATAGGATTTGGAGTGTTAGATTGGCCCATTTTTAACATGTGGCACTAGCGCGCTTGGATGATAGCATCTTCTAATGATGATTTAAAATATATAACACCTTTTGGAAACAACAAATTTGATGCTTTTACTGATCTAAATGGAAATTCAGGCTGAATGTATTTGACACTGCTGCAGTGGTAGCAGGGGAATTCTAGTTCTTGATTCTGCCGTTGGGGACAGCACTGTCTAAAAGTTTGCAAGTAAAGGCGGAAACTTTGAACCAATCAGAACGCAGCCAACCGTGCTGCGTGCCATCGGATCCGGCAGTACGGAGGACGCGGAGGCAGTGAGCAGTCTGTGGCCCTAACATAGCCATATCGTCTATATTGCCGCAGGATTCAACAAACTGCAGGATGCTCTTGTAATTAATTGAAATGTCGTGTAGTTTTTAATGATGGCCCATTTTAATGATATGCATGTGCTGTTCTTGACATTCAAAGTATAACTTCTCATGAGAGGGAAACGAAGTGATTAAAGTGGCCGGTTTCCTTCTTTACAGATCAGTGTCTTATGCATGTACAAGTATTTAGTTCAGTTCCCACTAGGTGTATAGCTCAACTAGTTGTTACCAAATACTTTATGACAGCATTTAGATATGTTCCTGCCTGTAGCCTGACATGATGTACATGCATTGGTGTGTCGGGCCGAACTGTATCTTGCGTCCTCCTGAGAGGACAATGCCAGAATTTATTAGGACGAGTGTAAGTGTGACATTTCAGTACTATATATATATATATATATATATATATATATATATATATATATATATATATATATATATACAATGTATATTGCCAATTCGTGATAAACAGTGGGTTAAAAAGTGATAGACGCACAGAGTTTCTGGTTTACATATAAACGGTGATCCATAATGTTTATACTGAAGGTGGCATTAGCAAAGAATATGGGCGATGAGGTTGCGGCGGATCCATGTCTTAGGTGGGAGTGGTACTACGGAGACGGGACTGCGGGCTGGAGGTGCCCCAGGGGTGGATCCCGGAGGTGGATCTGCAGGAGGCCCCGGGCAGGCCGCACGCACTGACTCCTCCTGTCGGCGTCGTCCTCCAGCCTCCCTCAGCATGCATCCCACACATGCCGACGGCCGCCGCCGTAATGCCCGACGACTTCAAACGTGCCGCCGCACTGACCAGAAGGGCCGCGTCCCCCCGCAGCGGAAACGCGGCCGCGTCAGACGCGCCGGGCGGGGCGGCCGGCAGCCTCGCACGCCTCAGAGGGCAGGCGTGTTTTCATGAGAGTCTGGTGCTCCTGTGGCCGGCCGCGGCACCGGGAGGCTGGAGACCATCGGGCAGCCAAGGAGAAAACCCGAGCCGACAACTGGCCAGATTGGGTCATCAGCAGGGCCAGCTTCGGCCTCCGAAAGGCAAATTGGCTCGGCCGACTCACGACCCCCACCTCCCCGACCTTGCCCTACTGCTAAAACCCCCGCTGACCCCCGCCTGCATCCATGGTGGCACCCGCCCCGAACCATCAGGATCGTACCCAGCGGCACCAAAGCAGCCCAAACTGCTACTGATACTGCCACCACTGTCCAGCAGACCCCATCCCCTCCACACACACACACACACAACTCCTACTCTAGATCCCCCTCTGTATCCCTTACTGGGTCATGGCTTTGCTCCTATATGACTATACACGACCTTGGCCCTGTTATACAAAATGCTGGTCTATCCTTGATATATTGATATCACCAATTACACTCAGCATGTATCAACGAAATCCAGCTAAACAATAGACACAATCAATAACACGTATACATACATGTACATGCACCTACATCATTATAGACACATAAAACCCTTTACATAGTAAGCTGTGAAACATATAGCCTGGTACATATGAGGAAGGTCGTAATCTATAATGGTAGAGGCGGACATGTCCCACGTAACACATGCTTTTTTCGGTCACTATGTGGCTTTTATGTATGGATTCTTGCTTCAGTTTCTGTTTTACAGGCTTCTGAAGATGGGTGCTGTATTTCTCCCTTTCCACAACAGAGGGGCGTTTTTTGTAGTCATGTGTCGTATCAAACCCCACCTCCTCTCTATTCCCTTTTTGATTCGGCTCTCGCCACAATTGGTTTTGACTTGGATAAGAGCCACTGCCGTGAGCGCGACATTGTGCGATATTTTCTGCGTTTGCTTGAGGGGAGGGGAAAGGGTAGGAGCGGGAGACGTGCCTTTTGTCTTATTTTATGCGTTATCAAAGAAACAGTTTATTTTTTCCGGCTTTGTTTGCATAGAAATCAATGTCTTCAACACCTCTTGGCGAGCAAGGGCGTCAACAAAAAACCCAGCACTAATCCAATTTCCCGCGTCTTCTGTTCAATAAAACATCGCGATGCAATTGTGTTGCAGCAAATGAAATTACATTTTCTGCTGGCTAGGCAGGGCATAGCTGCAGTAATGGTTCATAGTAGTTGAGGCAGGCGCGCTACATAAATTTCACAGGCGGCAAGGCCTATTGTGGCCGCGTGCGCGCCTTGGGGCAGCAACTCCTGCTCCGCCCGCGGGGTGGCAGCACCGTACAGTGTCCACTAGGTGGGAGGACGCATGCGTACCTCTCTCTCCTTCTGCTCTTCTCACCCCACACGAAAATGGCGCCGAAAAATTGACTGCGTCCCTGATTGATTGACCCAGGCAAAGTCAAAACAACAGACGCTGGCCGCTTGGCTTTGATGGCGGCTGAGGTTTCCCTTCCTGTCGACTTG
The DNA here is from genome assembly GCA_947462335.1 of Harmothoe impar. Lineage (NCBI taxonomy): Eukaryota > Metazoa > Annelida > Polychaeta > Phyllodocida > Polynoidae > Harmothoe > Harmothoe impar. Next base: position 52,302,123 of record OX381711.1, read on the forward strand.
TCTTCTGTTTTAGCGTCTCTCATGCATTAAGACCTGTCGGCGGCTGCTCCCCACCAACGCTGCTAGAGCAGATGACTCTCACTCCAACCCCTTCAATATTCCCGCCATTTCCCCCTTTCAGCAAACCATCCTTCTTTCCCACTAAAACACAAGACGAGAGAGTATCATCTAAAGCAGAATGAGCAAAACGAAAGGTTCTCATGTACAAATGATCACTCAGATAAGCATGTAACCTATTGTTTGGGTTGGATCTCGTGCTGGGAACAGAATATGTCGGGGAGGATAGCGTTCTCTCTCAGGAAGGGTTATTAGCCTTCGATCACAAGTCGAGCAGGGCCGTTGCTGGTCTCACACATCGCCTGTAGCTCGACCTTTTGCTTGTTTCTGCCTTAGTGATTGTGATAACAAACAAGAAAGGCGCCGCGTCGATAGGAGCAATATGGCACCCGGCACCCCGCCTACTTTCATGTGGCCGTACAGAAAGCTAGACTGCGGCACAGCTGTATATCAACTTTCCCCCTTAGTTTTTTTCTCTCTTCACAACCCTCTTTTCATCGTCCTTTTTCTTTATTTAGTTGCTCTTTTAATCTACACGGCGCTGCATGAGGCGGCCTCTTAATCCGACACCAGATGTTCAGGCTTCACAGGCAGCCTGTAAATAATGATCATCGGAGGACGCTGTGCTTGGTCCCTGCATCAAACCCAGACTTCACACATTCAATCAAGACGCAACGACTAAAATCATCTTTAGCTCGTTCACTAATGTTACCTGTGAGCTTCATCGAGGCAGAGACTATATGCGACTGATAACCAGTTTCTGCACAAAGTAAACCCCGGTTTGGCACTCGTGTCATTAAAGGAAATGTCCCCTTGCTGCCATCAGTGTCATTTCAATGAACATTCTCTTAGTTAAACGCGTTTAAAAGAGAACAGACAACAACTATACGTATGGCCCCCCCTCTCGACTGGTTCTCAGATGTGTACTGACATATTTTGGGTGTCTAAATGGACCACGGAAAAGGTTTATTGTATTTTCATATATCATAACCTGTCTTTCAGGTAGATCAACATTACATTGCGTAAATTAGACATTCATACTTGAATCCCATGCATGAAGCTATGAAATTCAAAATCAGATTTCAAAGAACGCACTGCGTGTCAGCCTTGATGCGTGCCCCGAAACTTGCTTGGAGCTATGGTTGCCATGTCCTCCCCCTCCTACATCACATATTTGGGACCTGGCATATACTACCTGACATACACTCCTAACAACCACTTTTCTTCACCTCAGGGACCACTGGCACCCTTGTCCTTCCCAGGCACTCACTATTAGTCCTATTTTATCTGGAGGGCTAACAATAGAGCCATATATCTTTTTATCATACACTTATCAGAAATTGTCCCTTTCCCCAGGCCCTTTTTTCGCTCTTTCCCGACTGACTCTAACCGCAGGTTGATAACCTAAACATTCATAAATGAATTGTGAATGCTTTAGGAGATACACACAGGGTCTGTATAGCTTATACCACTAAAACATAACCTATACTTATTGTTATCATGTTACCTTGTATTCAGGGGAATGTCTTCCTCCATATGAAATTGCTTTGCATTAAAACGCTTACATGGCATCACCAAACACATGGTTGGCGTATTTTTATTCATAGTGGTCTCCATGGTGCTTCCTTGATGGCTTCCATGGTGGCTTCTTCTCTTAATCATGATAATGATATACATGGATATCAAGATTGTTCTGATAGTTGATCCCTGTTGGGCTATGTGTACAAGGGGGGTTTGGGTGGAGGTACTGTGAATTCAAATAGAGATGGGAAAGGGTAATGGTAGTCGGGTGGGTCTGACTAATTCCTGCTGAGATGAAAGAGAGGAAGAAATCAATTGGGCACAAGAAGGTAAATACAGCCGCCGTGTGTCAAAGATGGCGGTTAGCTCGCCTCAACGGTCACTACTATTGGCTGCTACCAAAGGTGCAAAAGTGGCCGAGCATAAAAAAGAATAACAAAATATGACTCATTCTCTGTATTCAACGCAGAGGCTTGCATGAGGCAGCGAACCACCAAGACTGGCCATAATTTCCATGGGAAAATGGGGCCTTTGTTTTGTTTTATCTGTTATTGATTCACATAAATGCACAATAAGGTGTTATTGCTGTACTGCCCAGGCTAGCTTTATTCTGATGAAGGGACATTGTTTTGTAAACTGCGATGCTCAAGACGGCTACTAAAGTAGCATGGTTTCAATAGATGTGAATGATGCATGATAATTGATATGCAGGATGAGCTCAATCGAAACTGAGGATGGCCTGATAACAAGTAATTCTAGGCCACGCAAGAATGACCATTTATCTCCTTAACATAAACAGAAAGGTAGCAAGTTCCTTGCAGAATAATAGATACAGTTCGATTTAGGGTTGGAAAATGGATAAAATAGTCCCGAGCGTAGTGTCGATCTCATGATGTGCAATGGAGATGGAAGCCTCATTTGTATACCCCCTACACTGCCCGCCCCCATTACCCAATGCTTGGCAACACTGGAGGAGACTTGACCTTGACCCCTGTTTCGTTAGGTTACCTCTGATTGGCTGGGACCGTGTCACAGAGGTCAATACCCCATGACGTTCGGTACTGGACGTTATGGTTGACCGATCCGTGACGTCATTAGCATGGTGGTGACGTCACCAGTGGTCACTAAGGTCATCACCAGGGGGCACTCCATGGGACAAGTTGGCCCCTGCAGGGTGTTAACGACCCGACTAAGACTTCTACTTCAGACAGACAAGGAAGCACCTCTGAATAGGGATCTGTCATGGCAAGCGAGTCACACGTTATAATGGTCCTTTTTTGTTTAGTTTGTACACTCACTAGGCTGCTAGGCAGAAGGTTTGTTTCCAGTCACCCGACCGGGTCTACCAAGGCAGAAATGACGATTTTTTTTTTTTGATTTTTTTTTTTTTAAGCCATATCTGTAAATCAGACAATTATTAACGATTTTAGAGTGAAAAGTCAATTTTTCCCCAAAAATAGATAACCGCAATATCAGACAATCGTGGACCCAGAGGGGAAATCTTGGGGGTCTGGGCACCACCCCTGCTGGATTAAAAAAAAAATTCTGATCAAATACTCAGGAATTCACGGTAATCATAGGTCTTCAGGGGAGGAAGCCCAAAAAAAGAAATAATTTAAAAAAAAATCTGACCGGCCGGGTCATGTCTCCAGGACCATGTTACTGGAAACACACCTTTTTTTCTTTTTTTGGCCCTACCAAACCCACGTTGCTTCAAGATGCATACTATGACAAGGGATTCAAAACGGATCAGGACAAAAGTGACCAATGTATGTTCTAATAATATTCCCAGCTGGCCAACAGATTACATTAAAGCTTGACCGTCATGGTTGAAGTGAGGCCAAAAGCACTTTTGGATATAGTTCAGTTTTCATTCACAAGAGGGCTCTTAAATCCTCTTAAGGGCTGGGAGCTCAGCTCTTACAGTCACAAGATAGGGTGAATATGCTGTAGCTGGACAATGCTCATGGTCTACGCGTTTAACCACGGCGTAGCAAGAGGAGCCTTTAGACCAAGTCACGACGTTGAGGGAGCCTGTCCAGTGGCACCGTAGGTGCCATGGGACAGGCTCCCGAGACGGAGTGTCTTGGTCTATGGCTCCTCGCAGGTGCGACATGGTTAAATGCTGTTCTGACAACAAACAAAAGGATAGAAAACTAGACAGAAAGGACAGAAAAAGACAAAATGAGACGGAAATACGACCACAACTCGTGGTATTTCTACTGCAACCAGGGGCGCAGCCCCACGGGACAGTGCTGCACCCTGATTGGCTGTAGCCATGGTTGCCTAGATACACGTCACGAATTCGCCCGCCGTGAATTGGTCCCCTGACCAAACCATGCCGCTTGGTCCATTGCGTCAATGGGCGAGTCACGGCCGTGCGTGTTAGAACCCCTGTCCAAACACTGCTGCCCTCTGGTGGAACTGTTATTTTAGTCTATGTATAAAAGAATGCTGAACTTATTCCCTGACGGCCCAGCTTTAATGCTGTCCAACTTGGCAGTCTACGTGGGGGAAGTAGGCACACGACAAGGAGGTGTCAGGTTCCAATCTCTGGTACCAGGAGGCGTCTGGTGTAATCCTGTTGACCAGGAGTGTGCGTGCTGAGGGTGGCTGATCAGGAACTGGTCAGCTGAGGCCAGCACTGACCCCAGCCCACTCACTGACCACAAGGATGGATTACACACTGCTACTTCCAATGACTTCACTTGATGACCTCTGAATAAGGTGTTCATCTGAGATGATCCAAAATGATTAGTTTTGTCTATTCATTATTTTAGCATCCCATTTGTCGATTGCTTCTTTTGATATCACTGCTTTGAACACCATTTCCGGGTTATAAGACCCAATACTCTTGATGCAATATTCCCATATAACGCCCTTATCAGTATTCCATACACAAGTGTTATAGGATTGTGTGGTGATTATCCTTAGTTCTGATTGATGCAGGCTTTTGACTCAGCTATTGGGATTCGTCTGACTTTTAATACAGGACATTCAGCTCACTTCTGATGGTAATAGTTCCTGCAGGTTCCAGAGTAAACAGTCCTGGGATACATGCACAGTCTTGCTATACACAGTGACGGTTATTGGGAACTTCCACCGACTTTCTGTTCACAATGGATCTTCACCCCAACCGACCCAAATACGTCGCCGTGGGTGCTGTGGACAGCAGTCTAAAAGGGTCAGTACCCTGATCCCAGCAGGGGGTTCTCATTCCTCCGCGTGGTCAGCCATAAGAACCCTGGCTTTGAGGGTCGTCACCTCATCAGGAGGGTCCTCCTCCAGGCTGCTGAATCACACCCGGAAGTAACCTACCCTCCCCCCTCTCACTACCACAGTTGACGAGTGCACAGGTGAGGACGAGCAGATCCAGAAGAGGAATTTAAGTCATAAGTCCAATACTGTAGGGATGTGCGAGTAAACTAAGGGTACCGGTAGACGGAGAAGGCTATAGAGTTGTACATGAAGACTGTTAACGTTGGATATGCTTAGAATAATTGGCTGCAGCGGGAGCCAATTAAGTATTCCTTAGCGGAGGAGGGACAGGAGAAGAATTTGATACAAAATAGTAGGTTGTGGGGTTATGGATGAAACTAAGGAAATGGTCAGAAGGATGAAGATAACCAATTGTGGCCGACATAAAAAGGACCACTCTTGGCAAGCAGGCAAAGGCAAAGGCAACCCTGTTGCCACCTTCATCAATGTTCAGGGAAAAGTCAATATGTCAATAACCAACCTTGTGTTGTGGTCACTTGGGGCTGGGGTACTGAGTATGGTGAGAGTGGTGGGGTTGTGGTTACTTGGAGTTGGGGTACTGGGTATATGTGCTTCTACATGGGTAAAAATCGACACGTGCGACACGGCGACACGGGGGTTTTAAAATCCCACACGTGCAACACGGCCCTTTTAAAATTCGACGGACATGAAACAAATGAGTACAAAGTATAGTTATGTATATATATAGGATGAAATTAGACACAGCGACACGGCCCTTTTTTCTAAAATTCGACACGGCGACACGGCCAACAATTTGGGTACCCATGTAGAGGCACGTATATGGTGAGAGTGGAGGAGTTGTGGTCAATTGGAAATGGAGTACTGGGTATATGGTGAGAGGTGTGGGGTTGCGGTCACTTGGAACTAGGGTACTGGGTATGGTGAGAGTGGTGGGGTTGTGGTCACTTGGAGATGGAGTACTGGGTATATGGTGAGAGTGGTGGGGTTGTGGTCACTTGGAGCTAGGGTACTGGGTATGGTGAGAGTGGTGGGGTTGTGGTCACTTGGAGATGGGGTACTGGGTGTATGGTGAGAGTGGTGGGGTTGTGGTCACTTGGAGATGGGGTACTGGGTATATGGTGAGAGTGGTGGGGTTGTGGTCACTTGAAGGTGTGACCGCCAAAAGGCCACATGCCCTGCGGCCAAAAAAAAAATACCGGTCGTTGTGTTCAGGTAACATGGCCCAAATAAAAATAATTTCAGTAAAAATAAACAAATTTCAGTAAAAAAAAGTTTTTGGTAGAAAAAAACACGAAAATGCCTTCCACAAAGAAAAAAAAAGAAGAATTTGGTTAGGGCAAAAGAAAATAGGGTCGCTAGGGGTACCTGAAAACAACTCTCTTTTTTTTGGCCTGAGTAAGTCTTGTGCTGGGTATTTCAGTCGCTGTGACTATTGCAAGTTGGGCTATGACTACGATATTAGGGATAATACAAAAATAGTTACATGGATAGAGAGCATAATCTACTGTGTATTAGCCCTCGAGAAATGGTGCAGATTATCTTTAAATTAGGCCCCCTTTTACATAAAATCGCATACCATGTATATGCCTTCTGAGTCAAACTCACCAGCCCAAATCACTGACACAGAAAAGATGAAAAATTTGAGAAATTTTCTCTCCTAAAAAGATTTGGTAAAAAAAAATAAAAAAAGATCTACTGACCCTATTTTTTTGACAATATTACGTGAACACGACTTCTTTTTAGGCCTCATATTTATTCCTATGTATAATTAAAAAGTGACGCAGTGACGCACAATATCTCCTAAAAAGTGACATGTGATGGGCCATATATCTCCTAAAAGGTGACGCGGTGACGCGCCTACAAATCTGAGTACCCATGTAGAGGCACGTATATGGTGAGAGTGGTGGGGTTGTGGTCACTTGGAGATGGGGTACTGGGGTACTGAGGATGTGGTAGTGAGAAGAGGTCATCAGATGAACAGTAGGAGGGATGAGTAGCATATTTTCTTCTGGAAAGATTAACATAATTATGACCAGACTCTAGCTAGTAATCATGCCCACATATCCCAGGTATGCTGACCATTGAAAGATACTGAGGGCTCCTGTACTATCAGTAGCTTAGAGAAGGACTAAGCCAAGATCTATGGGTGTGTGCGTGAGAGTGCTTGGTGCATGTGGCCGTCATTGATAATGCATGGGGCAGCGTGTGATCTGGCACTGGTCATTTGGCCGTGCTCTGATGACCCTCTGGTCTGCAGGCGGAGATGGGGTTGGGGGGGGGGGAGTGGCGGGATGGGAGGGTGGTGGCAAGCAGCCAAGACCTCCAAACCCTCCACTCCAGTACAGATAACATCGATCCCTGGGAAGATCTTCACCTGAGCTCACAGTTACTGCTCCTGCTGCACTCAGTAACCCTCTAAAGACGACCCAACCTGAGGGGGTGCTGCAGAAAGGCCCTCAATGTTTTCCCTTATATTGTGTAGCAGAGGAGCAACTCAGAAAATGAGCTATCGGAGCTACTGGAGTTTGCACTCCTGAAGTTGACCTCGATATGACACATTTATGGTTTCAGTGAATGTGATGATTATATAGACAAATGTTGACCCAATGGGAAAATTGTATTGACATAGTATAATACAGTGTAATTGTAAATCTGTTAGTCACATGTTAGTTAAAAGCCCTATAAAATGACACACAATAAAGCAAAGAGATGTCATTAATTTTCACAGCTATGGCCTATTCAATAACACATTCATCTAAGGTAAATAGTGCCATATGGTCTCTTCTCAATGTTAGGTACGATGTCAGAGAAATATTCAGTCCCAGGTTCATATGGCCTTTTCAGACATCAAAGGACATGTCAGTAATAGAAATACCCCATTTCTTGTGTGCATATTGGGCAGGGATACATCCCGCGTTCAGTTGAGTGTAAAATGGACATGTTGGGGTATGTTCCCTGTGTGACCCTTTGTTGGAAGAAATCTAGATCATAAGGAAAAGGTTCAACTGGGGGAACCTCCTATCCTAACCCACCCTAAACTACCATCCACCCACCCACTCCCCTACCATCCTACTCCTCAAGTTAGCATGATCACGCACCCTTCTGGAGAGGCACCCTAGGATTAAAATTCCGCCTGTGAAATTGTATTTCCCCCCATTTCAATGGTAAATTACAAGGACTTCTGAAACATTTTCTGCCTGCATGGTTCCCCTCCTACACCCCTTTCCTGTGCGCGGCGCCCCTGGGCACGGCAAGTTTCAACTGCCTGATAACTTGATCGCACCGGATGACCCTAATCACATGACCAAACCAACCAATGAGATGTCAGCATTTGCTGAGGTCGCAAGCCTCGCTACCACCTCGGGGTGCTATATGGCGGTGGGCAGGGACAGGGGGTGTTGGAGAGTGGGGTTTGGTGTGGGATTAGAGGACTGGGAGGGGTGGATTCAGCGGGGCAGAAAACAGTAAACATGACAGTTAATTTGGCCTCTTCGTGTCTTACATACATACTCTACCTCCTCCACCCTCTAATTCCGACCTAATACTCTGTCCATATTCAGAGCACCTTACTAATGCCTTCGACAAGCCTCCAGATGAAGCCATACATACTGTCCCCGTTCTTCATGTGAGATACTTACATATTATTCAATAATTTCATGCCTTAAACTCTTGGCATTCCTTCTGATCAATTTCAGAATAAACAACGCTTAAAAGTATTATTCTTAACACTGTTGGATGCAAAGGGTCGCTCCCACCATGCTGACTATGGGAGACGAGATGGTAAGGATATATCCGAGGACGGGGTGGTGAACAGTATGCTGACAGACAGACACGTGATGGACAGGCTGCTGGTGTACATGAAAATGGAGGTGTTGGGCAGGATGGAAGCCCAGTGAAGAGCATCATCTGTGAAGCAGAGGCATTGGTGATAGGGAGGGTCAGTGAGGTCAGTGAGACGTGAGCAGTACAGGGCGGCGGAAATGTGGGCAGGGGGACAGCCTCAGGAGGTGTCTGCCGTGGAGCAAGAGGGCACGCCACGGGTAAAATGGCAGCGCGGTGGTAGGGGATGGCAGGCGGCAGTGACAAGCACCCAGGAGGAAGGCGTGGTATTCCACTCAGCCCCTGGTCCGGCCGGACGCAGTGACCAGAAGTGAGGGGCGTGCGGCTGATTACAGAGTGACCGGCAGTGTGCGGCCTAACTAGCCGCCTCATCGTCAGCTCAGCCACAATTAGCCACCCTGACCACGGTGCCTTGTTAGTGGGAGGCGGCAGGGTTACAGTAGGTGAGCCTCCACGCAGCACCGCCCCAGGCTGCTGCTGCTGCTGCTGCTGCTGGGGTCATCCTCACGTCTTTTTGTTGCTGTTGGAAGCTGAGGTCCGCCAGCACGGCGCCTCTGCTACTTGTAACACGTTGGTGATGTGCAGGACTTCCGCCACATTGCCCAGTGTCTATACTGACCGCAGGCCTTTCACCACCAGACTGCCTATGTGTCTTTAAATTACAACTTTTATGCTTTATGGTAACACTCATCCATACACTCCCTCTTTTCTATACAGAAGTACCACCCACAAATATGCTGCCTGCTGGCCACCCACACATACCTGAGACGGATCCGAGTGATCTCTTAAAGGATTTTCTTAATGATATGTTGATATATTGTTTAACATGGCTGTTATATTGTTTAACATGGCTGTTCAAGCAATGTGTCCAGGACTTTCAATTCCCCTGGACAGGTTTCCCCTGAACAGGTTTGGAGGCTCCAGGGCATCCGGTCGTTGAGTTTAAACCAATTGACCCCTTGTGAAAGCACTGACCAGTGGTGTTGTGTGTGTAAACAGCCGGAGGGGAGTCACTGCAGAGTTCCACACGGTGAGCAGCAGGAGGGCCCTTCCTGCACCCCATGCCCCTCTACAACCATGGGGCCTAGTGCTGCACATGGGGAAGGTCATCTATGCAACTGGTGATCCTTGCCAATGGAAGCCTATTTCGCAGATATATGTACCCATCGAACATGGCTTATCGGATTTGCAAATAATTCAAACTACCCCCTATCAAGGGGAAAGAATAGAAATCACACAAAGATACATATTTGAATGTAAATGATTGAAGTGGTATACACATGATACTTGATATAAGGAAGTAGCTGCTGTGAGGGTTGCTTACCGTGCTGCGGACACAGAAGACGTGGCAGTAGTGTTTGGCAGACTCCAGGTCCTTGGTGATGTAGGCGAAGTAGTTGAGGTTGTCGCCGTCCTGACAGGCACAGAAGATGTTCCCTATCTCATGTTCACATACCACTTTCTGAAAAGATTCAGTTATATAAAGGTTAGGGTTTAGCAAATGGGATCTTCAGCAATCTAGAGATGGTTGTCTTGCCCTGGTGATCTTTAGGTAGGACCTATACTCGCATCAATGAAGCTACAATCATTTCATCACTGGTAAAGTTGGTAATGACTTTCACATGTACCCGATGTAGGGGCACTTCATGGTAGTTAAAGATACCACAATTGCCGTTTGATGTAAAATAATGCATGACCCTGGAGGGAAATGGGGACAATTAATTGACAAAAATAAAGATGTACTATTGTAGTATTAGAAGTCCAAAATATATATTTCCACACATCACTATAGACCTCCATGGGAAACATACCTTGGATCCTGCATCGATGAACTTGACCCCCTTGTAGGAGATAGATAAGACAATCGTCGGCACCTTGGCAATGGAATCAGCCGATTTCTGGAACAAAACGAAAATAATCCATCAGAAAAACAGCAAATAACATCCCCATAAAATATGATTAATCTTTATTGAGATTGTCAGCAACATCTGGCACAGCGAAAGGCCATCTTGTAAATGACAATAGATTACAAGGTAATGCATCATGCATGGCAGTGAGTAGTATGCGTCAGCTCCCTTATGAAAATACTCGGACCGTATTTCAGTTCTCATTACTTCTTACATTATGAGAGATCACTAGGTGATGCGTACAGTTTATGTGTTGATAACTCTAAGGATCACGTATGATATTGCATGAAGAACATACTAAATTGAAAGACTGAAGTACGTGAGTGGTTTATCATCGGGGGGGGGGGGGTATCATTATTATCTTTTCTTTTTCAATTATCGGTATTCAAGGTGTATGGATAGCTTAACTGATTTCATGTAAGGGCGTTTGTCTGTTAGCTGTATCATATAAAAGCTAATAATATGAGAAAGTAATATGGTTAAATGGTAATACTGCTTTACAGGTTATCGACGGCATGATGAAATCACCACCCATGTACCCAAGAACACAACCCGTCTTCTGTAATCCACATGCTGGAGGGTCTATAAGAAAGCCGAGCAGTATCGTGAAAATCTGAGCTGAATGGAAGTGACGCTAGGGACATTTTATCCCGGGGGTTGTTGGGTCCTGAGCCTATCTGCTCTGACAGCTGCTCTGAGCAGCTCAATAAGAGCCTCTGCCACCTGCCAACAAACTTCCTTCACATCAAAGATCAGAAATGGGATCATATTGATATATTGATTACCATTCAGCCGGCATTTATTTCTGGAACTTTTTCTAGCGTATCTCTTTCTCCCTCTCCTCATTTACCCCAGTCCTAAATCCGCCTAGTGGCTACACAGAGTTCGGAGGATTGGTGGGAAGTTACAGGAGTAATGGTACCATCTGCACTCAGTAGGCTTTATGGGGGCCTTTTGATATCTGGCAATTTCCAATTCACAACACAAAAGGTGCGACATTTGCAGTGGGTTGGTGTGGCATAGGCGAATGATAGATATTATCCTATATAGGCGCGGCAGACATCATCACGTTCCCATCACTCATTCACCCCCTTATCTGTACAATATCAACAACCAATATCGTCAGCCATCACAATAACACATTAGGATCCAACACACATAAACCCTTCTGTGTCCAAGCAGCGCCACATTCCATTTTCCTCCCTCAAGTTTGTCATCAAAAGAACCAATCTTAGGGACATCATACACACACGACCAGCCATATATATCTTCACCAATCGCCGATGGGCAACTCTCAGTGAAAAGTATCGTCTATTAACAAAAGACGGCTGCCAGAGACGCCATGGAAGTTTTGGCGCGAAAAATGCGGCGATGTCGTCTGTTTCTGCCTAAGTTTGCTTTCCCTGAAAGCCCGTATAACAAACAGAGCGTCGTCCCGCTGAGATTCATTTACAGAAGGCGCGCGCGTTTCTTCCGCTACATTTAGCGGGCGTGCACATGAGCACACCCTTCGTCCGACACAATATCTAATTCAATATCTTCCCCGCTGATTCATATTCCGTTGATTGATTACGCGACGCGGTAAGGGAGGGAGATGTGGAAGGAGAGATGGAGGGCAGCTCTCTTTTCCCAGCAGTCGCCATCAAAGCCGTTAGGTGGGATCCAAGGACACAGGGATATTGTGGGTGTGAAAGTAACAATACATGTGTGCTGTCATCACTTACACAGAAAAAGAGAAGCTCTGGGGGCACTGCCATTATTTATACACACGCTCAAAGCGCGGGAAAACAGACAACCCAGAAGAGAAAAAGTCGTCTGCTTTCTGTTCTCCACTGGAATGCAGCTCACGAGATCCAGTCTGTGCTATATGCAAGGGGCTTTACCTACATCGCCAGTTTTTATGGAATCACTGCTTCGATAAAATGATTGTAAAAAGGAAGATTATAGGGGATTTAAACCCCTGCTTCTTATCACGCTACCAATATGCACGCATGTAAATCAGATTATCCATACTCAAGGCAGGTCCCCTTAAGCTTCTGTGCCTAGGCTTGAACAAGCAGTATTCAAAGCCACCCCATCTCATTGGGACAGGAACATGTTCTATTCAAAACTTGAGGCCCATTATAGATCACATACAGCATATGCTTCGACAATGCATTATATTTCCTGTAAATTCACCATGGATTCATGCATTGTTGGTCCTAAAGGAGGTATATAAGTACGTGGCATTGAGAAGCGGTCATTAGTATCCAGCAGGTGGTGTAGTGGAGTAGGTGAGCCCTTAAGTCAGGCTGAGGTAGGCAGAGTAGAAGCTGAGGATGGGGGGAGGATTCTGGAGGAGTCGGGGGGGGGGGGTCACAGCAGCTGCTGTTTTATATTTGGTCAGAAAATACGCAGCCATTCTTCATGGGGTGGATATTTGTGGGCGGACAATTATCTGAGACAACATGTGCGGCAGTGTCACCTGCCATGGTCGCCCCGCCAACGTTGATGCGATGAGGGGAAGACAAGCAGAAGTAATGCTCCTGTGAAAGACGGCAACTGACCTCCCCCTCCCTCACGCCCCTCTTTCTTTGCCTCCTATATCCCTCCTGCCCTGTGCCCCACCCCACACACGACCATAGCTTCCTAGATACCAGTACTGGCAGAATGTATTGGTATTTATATAAATCATGGATTGCGCATTCTACTCATGCAGGCGTGAAATAGCTCCAAATTCAAAATGTCAGTTAAACAAAAACCTCCTCTGCTATATATATACGTGATTATTTATGAAAAAAAAATTCTGACATTTTGTTATGAATTCCCTCAGTCACCATGGATCTTCATACGTATACTTCTTTATCCATATGGATGTACAAATTAGGATGGACCTTCTATCCAAACTGTTCAGCTGTTGGACGATCTCGTTGATCTACTGTTATCATATACGAATCCAATACTATCCTCGCCATTGGTATAGCTCACATTGGGATGGGATGGGCTGGGGGATGTACCCAGTACACTTTCCCTCTGTTCACACGAGTCACTGTGCACAAATAAATACACAGACCTCGGGGCATCATCTGTAGACTCAGATCTCTTTAAGTGACACTACCACCACTGGCAACTCAATAACTGCGTAATGCCGCCCTCCAACTTCTCCTGTCCCTTTGCACCATTGTCCGGCTTGGTTAAAAAGGAATTCATGGCATAGTTGGCACTGCCGCAACATATGCCTTACAAGTTGTCAGTGGCAGTTGCACAAATATGTGTCTGTGTTTCATTGAAAGGCGAGTTTTGCCAAACTGGACCCATCATCTCTGTGGGTGCTAAGTGTCGTCTGCCAATTGTCACTTGGGTAAGAATGGGGGACGTAGAAAACAACTACCGGCAATGAGAAGGACTGGCGAGTATCTATACATCAGTATACGGGGAGAGGGAGGGCGAACAAATAATAAGTGTGATAGGCGATGGACGATACTTTTTTGGTTGGGTGGGAGGTGGGGGTCATCCAACGTTGTTTGTGCTAAAATCCATGTTAATTAACTATACTATTATCTGCTTACAACATGCACAGGGTGCCATGTGTTCTGTAGTTACCCAGGATCAATTTATTGTCTTTGAAGTTAAAGTACTATCCAATTAATCTCAGCTCAATTCGTATGCCATATTTCCATGCTAATGAAAATATTAGCTAATTAGAATATTAGCAGATAATCTGTTTGTTACTCATGACATCTTTACATAATCATATTAACGCATATTCTTGAATCACGAATGTTCAGCATCGAAAGAGGACCCTTTCGAGTGCAAAGAAAAACATTCTTTTAGAACGATTCGTGCCAATAAATATCTATCTATCTATTACGGATAATAACAGAAAATGCATAGAATTCGCCTTCACGTTTAAACCATAGATAGGCAAAATCTAATTACTTAGTACTCATTTAGGGCCATTTATTAACCATTACTGCTATGTACAATTGTATAAATCACCAAAAGCAGTAAAAGAGTGCTCTTGCCTTCACCAAAGTACTTAGCCTGTACCCTACGCCTACGCTGCCTTACTCAGTGCTACTTTGCCCTACCATGCCCTGCCTTAAACTACCCTATCCTGTATTGCTCTACCATGCATGGACTGAGGATCTTATGACCTGTCTTGAACTGAGGACTTTGTCTGGCTTAATCTAGTTTGCCCTGCTCTACCCCGCCCTGCCTTCGACTGTCCTATGTTGCATTGCCTTCAATTAATGACCTGTATCCGCTTCACTTAACGTTACCCTGTCTATCTTCCTTATCATTATCATGTACCCCACTCTGCCCTCTAATTGCCCTACATCATACCAGTATTACCACGGCTTGACCTAAATATGTGACTTAACATGTTACCTGCCCTGCTCTACCCTGCTCTGTTCTAATGTAAAGCATGTACATGTACTTGGCCACCTGTCCTGCCTGGTTCTAGACTGGGTTGCTCTGTCCCATAGTATGTTTTCTGCTCTCACCAATTATTTTGCAAAAAGACTAACAGGTGATTTAATTGTTGACTATAGGTTACCTATATGACCTACGTAAGTTACACATATATGTGACTATATATAATAGGTATAGCCGGTTTTGCTACATTCACATATAGCTATAGAAATGTATTCGTTTTGATTAAGACCAGGGAAATTCCTGCTTGAATAACTTCAACTAGGGCCATACTACCGGACATGGGCTTCTTATTATGGACAGATCAATAACCCTTCACACGACATAAAGGCTATTCGTGTATATTTTATGTATGCTTTAATTGTTAATTTCGGCTCTAGTGATCGTCAGACCATAAACAACAGAAAAATATCCCTTCTCCATATGAACAAAACTACATGTTTTATAAACATGGCTTTAAAAAACTACATATTTTCAGGATAAAGTGGAATTGATAATTCTCATGAAATTGAATTGAAGATATAGGCCCTAACGAGTGTAGTCACTGTCCAATATATATTGCATATATATACGTATCATTTATAAGGGGCTTGTCAATAACTCGAATATGTAGGGGCACGGTGCGACCATGGGCCCCTTACTGCAGTTCTCTATATATCCTTTTATACCAAGATGGAATCATTGCAGAAATTTAAAAAAAGAAGTGTTGTTTTATGATGAAATGAGAGATTTGACTGGTATCTAAATCATATCTAGTTCACATGACATTGTTTCGAAGAGATTTGAATGGGCATACATTGTCATTGGGTAGATGTATTCCCAAAAAAAGTAGACGAGTGACATTAAGAACTGTTAGTCGGATAGTGGAGTGAGGATGGCGGGCCCGGGCCGTGGTAGATTGGATCCCGTGGTGGCTGGATCCCAGCTCCGGGGACAAGGTCCTCCTCGGCCCGGCACCCCGCTATACACCCGCACTGGGATATCGGCATGGCGGCCTATGTGTTCACGAGTATTGTATCAAGATCTAACGTCAATAAACTTCCACATAAAATGCATTACATGTACAAAAGTACCTGTATGCCTATTTTCACCCCTATATAAATTCATCTTTCAATGTCCATACCAATATAGGACCAACTCCAGATCTACATGAGTTCATGATGATACTTGAATACAATAAATATTCCAGGCGGTATTTCATGAGGTTGGAATTGTTTAAGTGCACTTGTTATGTTCCAATTGTGCATGAATTAAGTAATATTCATTAATTGTGCCAGTTAAGGTTCCATGATCGAATTGTGAACAAAATTACCATATTAGCTAAACACTCCCATAGGTGACGAGTGACACGTAGTGGAGGGTAATTGTAATTCCAGTTCCGGTTCCTGTTCCACACGCATTCAGTGCGTTCCATGCGTGACGTCATCGGCAACAATTGACCCCGTCATTATGATGACATTTCAGTAAGTGTGGCCCCCAATGAGGCACCCCTGTATCACTGTTAGAACCATTAGAACCACGAGACACCCTTTGTTACCTGCCGTGCCTCCAATCACTCTCAGTCCAGCAACACCTGTCGCCATAGGCAACTCACACATGCTCACCTCCGGCTATGTCAGCTCAGGTAACTCCACTGGTTGACGGGGGGAGACGTGTGAAGAAATGATGGAAAAATGCACAATTCCTGACATCTCTAGGAGTATCTCGGTAATTGGTATCATAGTCCATATGTAGAAGATGAGCTGTGGTATGATGACATCTCCGGCGTGCTCCCATGGTGGCAGAACTGTGACGTAAATCCTTCATCATCACCCAGAAGGTGTGTGCTGAGAGAATAGGGGTGGAGTTGACTTTAGGATCTAAGTCCATCTGGAGTTGGTATGGTGATGGTGGCGTTATCCTACACTATGGTCTATGCCCAACACCAACTAACCAACTAGTCAGCCCTGGGTCCTGATTCCCACCGACCACCTCCCTTCCCCTGACCTAACTGGGCACAAGCTAGCGCCCGACTCGCCGCCTAATCCCCGACAAACCTTTATTTATATCGGCCCACTGTTTCAGAAATATCGAGTTAGATGGCAATTTTTCCCCTGCATTTATTCCTTTACAAACGTATTGGCTGGCCGAGCGGGCGGATTTTCACCGTGCATTAGGCCTGTTTCACGGCACCGCCCGTCGGCCGTGCCAGCAGGCTCGACCCGCCTTGAAATGCGATTTAACTCATCACTGCGACCCTGTTTTGCCGAGCGCGGGGAGTGAGAGTGAGGGAGGGGCTGGTGTATGGAGTACAGAGGGGGTACTAGAGGGAGGGGGAGTTGCTCAAGCCAACGACTTTTGTTTAACTGTTTAATTAACTGAGTGGAAGGACTATAAAGTTGATGTAAGGAGCACGCTTCAAGTGGTGGCTGGTGCTGGTGGTGCATGATGGTGGTGGGGGGTGGCAGCTTGGTGGTGGTAGAGAGAGAGGGGGTGCCTCTACAAGTAACAAGGGCACCGTCCTTCTTGCCTTGCTCATTGCCTTGCTTGGCTGCGCGGACGGCGGGCTTTCTGCCTGCCAGTGCATGCTTCTTGAAAATCCAATTTCTGCCGGCGGATGACAATGCACGCTGCCGTGCCGAATTAGCAGCCGGTAGAGGGCACGGCGAGAATTAACTCAGGCCGCCTGGCTAATCACAGGGTGAATTACAGAGGTCCGCAGTCCTGGCCCTGCCCCCTCCTCACACCGAAAAGGCAAATTGACCGGCACATAAAGAGGGGCGAGGGTGGGAGGAGGGCGAAGAAGGAAGGTGGCCACGAAGGGGTAGGATGGACGGGCCTTCTTGATATGGGAAGTGATTTCAAAAGGTGACTTAACAGGTCATCTATGGGTGTGTGATTTGGGGACGGGGATGGTAGGGGTGAGCGGTAGGGCTCGTGGATAAGGATACCCCCTTCTCCTCCCCCCCCCCCCCCCCGCACACACCCAGCCCCGCCCTCCCCGGTGTTAGGGGTAGGGACGCTATGGCTGATGCTCACCTCTGGCACCTTACCACCCTACATTAGCTCTTTTCACGTGTTGGCCGTTTTCGGCTCTCTTCTTGTACCAATAGCTCTTCCTGCACGGGCACAGCTGCCTGCCTATCCACCTGGCCACCACCAGTCACACTGCCTGCCAAGCCGACCGTCTTGCCGCCAACTGGCCCCAGTATTGTACCCCTGCTCTACCCCTACACCCCTCCAAGATCACCCGGCAGCCACCACCTGCAGCTATCACCCCTCCTCCCCCGCCCCATCCCCTGCACCGCCCAGCTGGCCCCACTCCGGGCCGCGCGTGGGACAAGATCCAACAGGATCCGACAAGATCCAAGGGGGATTCAAAGCAGGGATCCAAATATGAGATGAGTCACTGGAGAACAACAGCTGGCGAGTAGACTGCCAATCGCGCTGCATGCATTGCATATCTATGTTATCCTCTGAATGGTGATTCTTTAAAGGAGATGTGAGGACTTGTGTATGAGCACACATTCCTAGGAGGTGCCTAAATAAGTACCCCGCAGGGCCTTCGTAGTGATATCAGAGACAGGCGTGGGCAGTTACACGTGTATATAAACGTGGTATAAGGTGGTGGAATAATTATAGCCAAGCCACAGCATTTCCGAGCTCCAAAGGTGCTATAAAAGAGAGGAAATATGGGGTAACCTCTGTGTAATGCCCTGTATATTCGGCCACCATGTAAGGCATACACGAGAGGGACGCGTGCCTGACAATAACATGTTTGTGTGTATAAGTCTCTCTTTAGGCAAGGATACCATAACAGAACATACTGTATGCAATCTCGCGTATGGCTGCGACGCCATGTGCCAATTATTTCAGCATGCCTACTATTTTAGGAAAACACTGTCAACATCTAAATAGGCAAATTCAAAGGAGACGTACATTCTGGTGAATACTTTCATGAGGTGTGCTCTCATGAATTCATAGCGTAGATTTATTGGACCAACATTCCCATGTACATAGGCTGCAAAATGTCTGTGACACCGAATCTTATTATTTTCTATTTTCATTCTCTTTTGGTGGCCTGATTCTATTAGACCGAGGCATCCATGAGAGGGATACTCTACTATGCTTTCATTGCATTTAGGTTTACTATTCAAGAATAGAAACAATGATGTTTTCAACTGTAAACTCAAATGGTAGACATTTCAATCCAATATACATAGTAAGGTATGAACAGCTGTTATATTGGTGCTACTGCAACTGTGAGGCAATCAGCCTAATTTACCCCAGTGATTGATCATTCGAGGGTTTAATTAAGGGAAGGGTTACTGGAGTTTGAATGTTGAGTAGTTACTCGACCCTTAATCTCCAACTGTGACCAGACACAGGGTGGACTTCTGCTCTGTTGGGCTGGTCAGCAGTGGTCAGTGGGGCGAGTAGCACAGTGGTGGCACAGGTGGCTCGTCACTGAACCCAGGCCAAGGAAAGCAATGTTAAATAGCCCAGCTGTGACCCCACTTTCTGAACCATTCTGGTGCATTCTATTATATACTTTTCAATTGAGAAGTGCACAGTAATTCTGCTGTTAGTTGTTTCAATAAGCACCCCTGAATAGGACAAGGTCTTGATGTGTGTCTCTATGTATTGGGGACTGAAAGCTATGCAATGTAAATAACATCCAATGCCATGCAGCGTCTAATGCTGGCTGTCATGTTGTAAGCTCTATATCTACTACAGGGGTCATATCCAGCATATCTATAACTCAAAGATGTCACAAACATTGCCTCAGGTCTATCGTATATCACTAACAATACTTGGAGCATCCCATATAGCCACTTAACATCATGGGGAGTATGGCAACTTCCATATACTACTCACATCCCAGGAAGATGTCAATTTGAAAAGAGGTTCTCTGATCATTCTCCCCCCCCCCCCCCCAAACATCAATTTCTTAACAAGAAGAAGACATTTACTCGCCTCAATATGCTGAAGGGGCCCAATTTCTTCAAGTTAATTTCCTTAGTTAATTAACTAATAAAGGTGAACCACACCGGGTTACATGTAAATCAGCGGTGCACTGGCTCATGTTGGTACAGATGTAGCGGTATTTGAGTTGCAATTTCTCGGTCATCTGATATTGATGTGTGTGAAATAGTTTCGGTAACAGATCCCGTAAATACACAACACTTTTTATCAGTGTTGATTTGCAGCCGCCATGAAACGATTTGACATGCAGCAAGTGGTGGTCCCGTCAGTAATATCCCACTCCAGCATCGCAAACACCAAGAGGCACTAAAAAGAAAGACTCCAAATTTGCAGCCTGTGCGAGGTGGTGCCTGGAGAGGGGAGGGTGGTGGGAGGGATTTATTTGCTGGAGTGAATTGCAAGCGGACCATTCCATTTGTCACAAGTGACTCGCAAACCAGGGCCAACGCAATTACCAGCCAACTCTCGAATTGCCACTCTCCGACCACAAATTTAGAACGGCGGAGATTGGAGGCCAAGTCGGCCGGTGGATGTGCTTGGGGAGTGTCAATCCGTTGTGGGACCCCTGGGTGGTGGAGGTGACTGAGGGTGAGTCGGGAAATGGAATCATTCCTCTTGGAGGCTTTTAACTTTATGAATGACGCGGCGGGAAATTGGTGCCAGCGGGGGCGGCGGCCGCTGGGTAGGTAGCACTGGTCAGTGCAGGCGGTCAGCACTGCGGCCAGGGTGCTGACTGAACATGGTGGGCAGCAGTTGTGGTCAAGCCCTGTCCCGGAGGTCATTTGTCTACTGACCAACACCCTGTCCAAGTGGCCAGAACCCTGGAGAGGTAACTGGCACCGGGATGCAGATGGAGGAGCAAATAATGCGATCTGCGCGCGCACAAAGCGAGGTGTAATAGGATGGAGCCTTGACGGAGCCCTTTGTCTGTCAGCCACCAACACTGCTAACAGCAATCATTACCAGGCCAGGAATCAGCCTGCAGCCTGTAATGTCTACGCCCCAATAACCCGAGCTCCCTGTCCCTGGTCCCTCCCTTCCCACCAATAACCCACCCCTCCTGTTGTCTTATTGTATTTAGAGCGAATTCATCCCAACAGAAAGTACTTTATGGGAAAGTCACCCAGCTCCACCCCCACATGCTGCCCCTACCCATCTATGAACAAAAAAAAGAGCTTTAATTTATCATAGAACAACGTTATAGAATGCAGGGGAGAGATAACTGCTCCGTCAGAGGATCAACATGGAATCTGCTCTTTTTGCCAGCCCGCTCTGGCGATAGTGGGGGATTTGCCTTTCATGACACAAGCTTACCCCCACCCCTCTCAGTCCGACTCAAACCATGTTGTATGGGGCTCTGCCTGCTCGGGAGCCAGCTAAGCATGCCATTTCTTCCGGCCAATTATGTAGTGAAAGATCTACCGGCCCATATGGCCAGAACTGATAAGCCAACGATTCCTCTTACTCTCCCTTGCCGTGCACTGTGCGAACCACACTGTGGACTTTTTATCCTACACTCAAACTTCAATAGGACGCGGCGGAGCGGTTAGAAATTGTCATTTCGATACAGGGCTCGCCTTTCGTGTTGATCTTTAAAAAGTTAAATGTTTTCAGACTATTTTGTGAAGGCCGGGTGGCAGAATGAGATGAGGGGTGATCCTCCCTCTGAGCATCAGACGATTGAGGGTAGAATTTCAGACATGCTTCAGATGGGGTGCGGGACTTCTCATGGCTGGGCGAGAGCTGACTTTCTTCTTCAAACGTTGTAATGTTGGACCTATCTTGCAATGGTAATTACATTGACCTGCAGTTGATGTTGTAAAGACCACTTAAAAAGCAGAAGTTTCTTTTGCAGTAAAATGGGGATGTCACCTAGAATAAGCTTTACACCCCGTCCACTATAGTTATTATAAAAAGGGTACAGATTGAAGTGCCATCAACGAAGGGGCATTGCAAGTACTAGCCGGCTTAAAGTACTGGCGTATTTTCTCATTTCATGGATTTACGAAGACGATATTTTAGAGAATGTCTTTCTAAACCCTTTCTGTAGACCATAACACGTACACATTGTTTGAGGAGCAACGACTTTTGAGTCAGGTCAGACACAGCAATGGCATTTCGCCTGCTCTCAATGGTGTAATATATGAGAAAAGACCAGAAAGGCAATTGCGGGAGCTGCTGGAACCGTGCGGCTGCCACCAATGTTGGACCAGCATAACAAATATTTGCTAAAGCCACGTGGTAGTCGTCAATCAATTGAGTTTCTGCTTGACTTGGGAGGTAGCGAAAGAGACTTTCGTTTTTTCTAGGCTTCCCCACCCCTCCCCAAACTACCTCCACACCACCACCTTGAATTTATTTCATTCCACTATTGCAAGCAAGTCGTTGGTGGGAATATATGCATCCATTATCTGTGGCATTTGCAGGTCTAATGTGGCGCCCTGCGTCCCCAGTTGGCATTTCCAGCCCTTTACTGCTCCATGGCAAAGTAGGCGCGTGGCACCATCCAGCGGAGACAGCCACACGTACACACCCCAATGGGACAAACGCCTGCAACGCCGCTATAGGGCGCGCCTGCCGCCGCCGAGACCACCATAGAACATCCCACTATAGGTGCCAGGCCGACTGGAAGCAGCGGTTTTTAAAGCATGTAATCAACTCGAAGACTTTATCCCAAAGTGCTGGCGCGGCGGGTTTTGTGTTGGGCTATACGGGTATGACAGCCATGCAGGGTGGCCGGCAGGCAGACCTAATCGTCCGGTATGATTGAATTAGAAAAAAAGATTGGCGTCAGTCTTGGCGCTGGTCATGGAGGTGAGATTGATGGCCGGCTGGTAACACGAGCAGCCGGTGGGACCGTTATCTCCGCCCCCCCCATCCCTTCACACACACACATACCTATCTACATGTACCCATCCCAACATCTTGGAGAGTGCGCGCAGTCACATTTCGCCACAACAAGACATATAAATGCATCGTATCAAGCAAAATGGAATTGGCCTGTCTATTTGGTAATAAGTAAATTCTCCCCATTATAAGTTCAAAAGAACTTGAATCGGAGACGTCTGCATACCTTTACATATATGTCTGATCTTATTTTCAGTTCAAGAAAAAGAAAGGGAAATAAATGTTGTGTGGCAGGTATACAGTGCGCCTCCAATAGTGAGTCCACTCGTGGTGCTCCTCCTAGCGGGAGATGACCGCAACATCTGTTAGCAGAGGCTAAATGCTGAGCATGGAAAATCGCGCCCAGAGCGGCGCGAAATTCGGTTCTGCGCGCGATTTAACCGCCGACACCCCTGCACTACCCCTATGCCTAATCGGGGACGAGCCATGGCCGACCCTGCCACCTGCTGGGAAGCGCAGGAAACCTTAAAGTCTAAATTTCACACCTACGAGGCAGATAATTGCCAACAGCGGGTGGATGAGACGGCCGGGTGCGCGGGGCAGAACATGCAGATCACAACAAGTAAATCAGGGTGAAAATTCCCCTGGGCTCCACAGTACCCTCCCCCTAACTGCTCCGCTAGAAGCTGTACCGGATAGGCCAGAGTAATTTCAGTGAAATTCGGACAGCCCAGTCACCCGTTATAAGTTATGGGGAAGACTTTCACGATATGCGTGGGGTGCGGGGGGGGGGGGGGAGGGACTCATCCAAGGAAGTATATGTAGCAGAGAAAAGTTGGAGAGGATGGGTATAAGTACTGAGATGTATAGAGGCAAACGTAAACCATCCAGGCGGGGGCAGGATAGCCAACGTTTTCAGAGGGATTCTAGCCCAGAACAAGATAGGCTTCTAAGCCCCCTCCCCCGCCCTCCACAGGAACCTCTACCCACCCCAGACCTTCCCTCCCACACACCCCTGCATGGCCTTCCTTGATCTCAAGGTGCCGGTTATGAACACCGGGTGATCAGGCGGCTAACACCGGCGCGAAAATTGAAATTTCACGCTGTTCCACACCCATGTATGTTTTCCATTTCCAGCGGCTAAATCATGGGGAATTAGGAAGAAAAGAAGACATGCGCC
This sequence comes from Harmothoe impar, assembly GCA_947462335.1. Taxonomy (NCBI): domain Eukaryota; kingdom Metazoa; phylum Annelida; class Polychaeta; order Phyllodocida; family Polynoidae; genus Harmothoe; species Harmothoe impar. Next base: position 52,326,096 of record OX381711.1, read on the forward strand.
GTGGCCTTTTTCGTATCTTTCTTCTTTCTTGTACGAGGTGTGGGTGTGTTGAGGTAGACGGAAGGGGTTGGGGTGCTCCTCCCGAAAATCAATGGCTTTTCTTTATGGCATCGAGGTACCCGGGTCCATTATTGGAAAAGGTTTCATAATTTGCGCCGACACGGCACCGGCTTGGGAAGTTTTGTGGTGGGCTTTGGTAACAATCTCTCCCCATGCAGCGACACCTTCCAGCCGCCTTCCTGATGCGATCAATCAGTCGGGTGGGGCGTGGGCCCAGGGGTGTAGGGTACATGTAGGGTGTGGGCCTGTGGGTGTGGGGTACATGTAAGGTGTGGGCCTGTGGATGTGAGGTACTTGTAGGGTGTGGGCCTGTGGGTGTGGGATACATGTAAGGTGTGGGCATGTGGGTGTGGGGCACATGTAAGGTGTGGGCCTGTGGATGTGAGGTACTTGTAGGGTGTGGGCCTGTGGGTGTGGGCCTGTGGGTGTGGGTTACATGTAAGGTGTGGGCCTATGGGTGTGGGTTACATGTAGGGTGTGGGCCTGTGGGTGTGGGATACATGTAAGGTGTGGGCATGTGGGTGTGGGGCACATGTAAGGTGTGGGCCTGTGGGTGTGGGGCACATGTAAGGTGTGGGCCTGTGGATGTGAGGTACTTGTAGGGTGTGGGCCTGTGGGTGTGGGTTACATGTAGGGTGTGGGCATGAGGGTGTGGGTTACATGTAAGGTGTGGGCATGTGGGTGTGAGGTATATGTAGGGTGTGGGCCTGTGGGTGTGAGGTACATGTAAGGTGTGGGCCTGTGGGTGTGGGGTCCATGTAGGGTGTGGGCCTGTGGGTGTGGGGTAGGTGTGGAGTGTGTTTAGGGGTTCTATAGGTGAGAGCTGGGTGTGTTCATGTGACCAGAAGTTCAGTCTTTCTTAAAAGTTGTACCGTAAACATTAAATAACTAAAGAAACGAATACTACAGCTGTCGGGATAGTTCAATATAGCTAACTACAGTTGATTGAGCAACTCAACTGTCTAGGATGGTAATGTACACATCATATTGCCAGATTAAGCTTCAGTACCAGTACTTTTGTAGTCTTCACATGTAAAATGAAATGTCGACACACATTGTACACACCATGGCGGCTCAGTTAGCGATATCTACCGGTAGGCTGCAATGAGATATAAATGGGCCAGGAGTGAATAAACGCTGACCAGTATTGATGAACCATTGTACATACAATACCTGGGATGTCGTATTAAAACGGACATTAGTAGAGTACATCAAAGGTGCTGCCTTCCGTCACCATACACGAGGTGGGTGCTGTAACATGTGTAGCCCACACAGGGCCCCACACAGAGACAGGCGCCTCCTTTCACTCACTACCACACTATTTACTAGTGTATCTTTGATGTGTCCCTATGCCGCCTCTCTGTGCGAGCACACGACCAAACATTCCTCACCTATTCCACATGCCAATACCTACAATACCCATTTGAAATGGATTGACGCTGTCGCCTCAGAAGAGGCGATACCCTAGTAAACCACACATAGAGACACCAGCCCCATTGAGCATTAGTATAGATGAATTGAGTGTACAGTTGGAATGTGATTGTTTGTTTCTGCTGTTCATTTGAAACAAGCTGCCAGATTCGGGTTGTTTTTAGCAAACGTAGCCAAAGAGTTAGCATCACTGCCCAACAGGTTGCTATGGCAGTCAGAATGTACGTTCCTGGTCGTTGCTAGGTGGTCGTCAGGAGGACAGCAGCGAAGTGCGCGTCGGGCGCTGATTGGCTGAGGGCCTCAGCAGGGACGCTGGAATCATTGAGATCACTTCCGGTTGCCCAGTTGTGAATGGAGGCCGACATATTGCGCAGCCGCAGCTTCCATTCGCCTCCCGTTCTCCCCCAACCCCTCACAGGCCGTGCGCATGGCGGCACCAGCGATTGATTCTGGCGATTCGCGAATTTCGAGCCTGATCGGAACCCACTGGGTCTATTGAGGTCCGGGCCGCAGCGTTGACAGCCAGATGGGTCCGTCGGCCGCCACACGGGAGCTTCACCGGGCACGCACCATTGTGGCCGATCCGGCCAGCCATGAACATCAGTGGACATCACAGAAAGGTGGTGGTTTCATTTCATTAACTGCAAAGACAAATTTTCCACGCCGGGCCCGAGTTCACCTGACTGCGTCCGGCCACGCGCAGGGAGCATAGGGCGACACCTGGGGTGAGGTGGGGGAGGGGACGGGGGGCTGGACGTCAATGGTCACCACAGCCCCCTCTCCCCCCACCTTTTTACATCTCCCACCCCCATCTCACTATACTTCTCACACGGCCGACACCTCACCCCTGACACGTGGTTCGCCCACCGACCGTTAGATGGCGCCGCGAGCCCCATCTGTGGCCCGTCCTTAGACCATTCACCAGCGCCACTAACGGGGAATAATCTCATCTTCCAGGGCGTCATCTCACAACAAATACCCACCACCTTAAATGTGACCCACCCACACTTAGCCATCGCTCCAAAAACTCCTTCTACCTTCCAGTACACCACCCCTACCGTACTTGCGCTGATTCTAATTATGTTTGTCTGATCAAGTTGTTCATACGAAATATTAAACTTCATGTACTATGTAATTGAAATGCAGCTTGGTGACTAAATAAAACTCCCTTAATGTAGCCGTCTATACTTTTTGGTTGCCATATACATGTGCAACTTTCAAAACGTCACTTTGATCACCTGTCGCAGAAATATGGATGGTCCTGGGATCTGTTATAAAGGAATACTTTGCACACGTTGCTATTGTGTAATTTTTTCTTGAACATTCGTTATATTAAGGTGATCAGCATCCTTTCTACTACTTGCTTATCGTTATTACGTTAAAAAAACTTCAAATAAGACTTGTAATAGGGTTTCCCAGTGCCTTCTGTTCCCTTCGGGACACATACTTATCATTCCCCAATCAGCGCCCCTTGAGTTATTCCCTCAATATTGGCATATTATGAGTGATTTTATAAATAAATCCCCACGGGGCCATCCAATTCACCTGCCTGCCCCGCCCTCCTATACACCAATACAGCTCCTCCAGGGCCCTCCTCCTGTAGCATGGCCTCATCATTCACGCTGGGGTTGAGACCAGGAGGTCACTGGAGTTGACCAAGCGGAAGGTCAAAACTTCATAAACGAGGCGGATAAATCATGACCAGCAATCATGGCGCCGATCTGGAGACAGTGGTGTGTGTGTGTTGGGGGGGGGGGCGCAAGATTTAGGACGAGGGAAAGTTTCATAGACATAAAAGATGAAGGGAAGTGTTAAGAGGAGAATAGATGGCGGTTGTGTTTTGTTGACGTTTTCCTGTTTCTTCATCCTTTCTCTCTCTTTTTTTTGGTGTGTGTGGGGGAGGGGGTTGCTACATTGAAGTGAGGGAGAGCAAGGCCGAGAAGGAAGGGTAGAGAATTGATAAATAGCATTTCGAATCCTGGCTGCTAGAGACACTTTCCCCTTTGCCAGCATATTATCACTGCTTATATTTGTATCAACAATATAACATATTTATAGCTTTTTTTGTGCATGTATCATTGAACAAACATATATTCAGTGACAGAAACACTATTATTTCATGGTGAATACGGACTGTCAAGGTTAAAGCAATGGGATGCCCGTTCCCCACAGGAGCGTGCAATAACCCTTGGTCGTATTGCACGCTGGGGTCGTATTGCACGCTCCCGACGGTCGCCATGGGTCGCCATGGGGTCGCCATGGCGTTTCTAGGCTACCGAAGGGTCACGTGACTTGCGCGGAATTCAAAATGGCGGCCGACGGAGGTAAACAAACGCCGCGGAAGTAAAGAAACATCCTGGAAGTAAAGAAACATAGACTACATATCTATTTTACATCGATAAACAGACTAAAATACGTCCAGGAAGCGATGAAAGCAGCATATTCAATATTGATTCATTAAAAAACACATGCCTGGGAAACAGCTTATTAGAATATAAATGACATGTTACCAAGAGTATCCGAAGTATATGACGATCAAAACTGAGATGGATATAAAAATATGTTTTATAAACATTAAAATGCCCTACGTAAAGATACGTTTAAATGCATGCCTGGACAGATGGGAATAGCTTTAGACGTTATGGAAATAATCCTTGACTGGGGGATAAGAAACGACTGGACAGAACGAATTATCCCTAACTCCATGTTGGAATAGTTGTGGGCGGATGTCAGTTTATCAAAGGAACATTTGAGAAAGACCATGAGATGACAGACATAAGAGTAAAGAATAAGGGAGGAGGTTACTATGAGACACAAGGGGCCAGTTTGCCCAGTTTACCAAGGCCCTACAGCCCCTTAGTCCCAAACAAAAGGATCCCTAAGGTCTGATGAAAAGCAGGACAAAGGCCATCTCCCTAGGGACTCATTAGAAGGACACGAGCAGAATTAACCACTAGAGCTGCTCCCTGGCATTAAGTGGCGAGCTGCTCACCGTCAGGGGATCAGGGTAAGGAGTCAGCGCCCCACCGCGGGTGGCCGCCGACAATGAGGTAAATTAAAGTGGACCAACCTGTATCCGCTGCCAATATCGCTGCCATGCCAGCGGCCATGAGAAAAACACGGAACCAATTCAATTAGGACCGAGGTCGCAGGGCAGTGTTTGGGGGTTGAGAGGTGTGAGCCTGGATTAGCGGGGGTCAGCCATTTTGGGGGACGGCGCGACTGCTGGCGTCGCCTGGCGGCGGCGGGGGTGATCTGTATGCGGCCCGGTCGCGCCGGACACAGGGGTAATCATGCTAAGGGCGCTGTCGGCGGAGGACAGGGCCGACGCCGCGCGCCGTCTGCCATGCAAAAACCGGCCCCCGCCATATCCGGCCAGCCGACCGGAAGTAGGACAACATCGTCGGCGCGAAGACGAAATTGTCTACACTCGATTAGGTACTATTAGTGCGTGCGCCGTCGGCGGGTCGGAGTAAGGCACCGGTTTTATAAGCTGTCAGCCTACAAGATGCAGGGAGAAACTCACATGCAAGGACATTCGAGGGACTACAAAGGAAGAAGAAGTAATAGCACCCAAAGTGAGAAGATGCTATACGATTATAACTGTAGACCCTATGTGAACTGGTGCCCCTTGTTGATAGATTAATAAAATCGTAAGGGAAATAACTTCGCTTGCTTCAAATCATAGTGCTTGCTATACAACTAAATGCATAACAAACGTACCGGTAATCATTCACAAGATAATTGGAAAGCTTATATAAATAATACTAAATGATGTCAATATGAAAACATTATGTTGGTCAATCCAAACACTGATAATTAGGCTATCCTTATAGTATACTTTAGTAGCTTATGTGGTAAGCATTGATGTATGGGGTTGTCAGCCGGTGTCTGCCGGCGGGCGGGCAGGGGGGGGGGGGTGATATGGATGCTCACAAAGTTAAAGTCATGATTAGAGCCCTAGGCACGTGCACATAGAACGTGAGTTAACTCCTATTTAATCCCTGGTTAGACGACGTCTCCTCCACCACCATACACCAGGTCTTACCCAGAGGGCAGTTCCATAGCGAGCAGTTCCCACAGCTCATGTCATATACCACGAGCAGTTCCCACACCAAATGAGCAGCTCATGTCATATACCACGAGCAGTTCCCACACCAAATGAGCAGCTCATGTCATATACCACGAGCAGTTCCCACACCAAATGAGCAGCTCATGTCATATACCACCAGCAGTTCCCACACCAAACGAGCAGCTCATGTCATATACCACGAGCAGTTCCCACACCAAATGAGCAGCTCATGTCATATACCACGGGCAGTTCCCACACCAAATGAGCAGCTCATGTCAAACACATGCCCAAGCATTTCACACACGGAGGAATTATCCACAGCTATTTAATGTGTGCATGACATATGTCCCCTTCATCTAACTTGTAAGGATTTTATCTTCCAGTATGAAAATAACACCTTAGAGTACGGGTAATTTTATGTACGGGAACGTCTGTGTACTATTTACCTAAATTCTTCAGCTTCAGATTTAAACCACAAGCACGAATATCCCTGACTTTATCATTTTACCTATCAGACCCTGTCTCCTGACTAGACGACACATGCGTACTCAGCCTTATGTGGCCTAAACATTCAGATATGTTGAAGACCACGAAGTACTATTTGGTTCGCGGTAAGAGCTGTTTGGTTAACTGTATCCCGTTGTGTGTTTGACCTTGGTGAGTTGATTAGTGTGCATGGTGATAAAGACTCACTCTCACTACAATATCAAACCATATGTGTCTCTAATGATGGTCTTCATGTGTATATCATCCCGACCAGCGACAATGGTCTATAGCCGTCACAAACAACTGCCTGAGACTGCCCCTGCCCGGTCGGGGTCAGGCCCTGAATCAGTAATCAGGGGTACACGGGGTGAGGCAGGGCGGGGTGGGGTCGCAGCTTAACGGGTGGCTGTAGAGGGGTTAAGGGTTGGTCATTGTCTTGGAGGGGGATTACCACCACCATGTCAGTCATCATTAACGCTGACAGGAGCAAGAGACGAGAGGAGCAGCTCATGGTACAACTCATAAACCACACTGGTGAGGTTAGATCTTAGAGAGCACTGCAGGTTGATGAGCTGCTGGTAATGCTACATACATGTATATTTATGTTGTGAACGGAGGTTACACATGGCATCCAGAGTCCTACATATCGTGGCACAATGTGCAAAATGTATATAGACAGCTAATTGATATGTGCTTTAGCTGTGATGGATTTGCTGTGTATTAGTGTTATGAGTTAGTATGTGTACATGTAATCACTATGGGTGCACGATTTCTATTAATACACCCCGTCCTGAAGCATTGCATACATATATGTATTGCCTCTGTAATTTAAGAATTATGCTGTATCAAAATCAAACGGTTCCTTCGCATTACTTTGAACTCGGGTTAAAATGGTCTCTATTATGCTCACGGGTACACACAAGACTCTAATCTATGAATTAACTCTGGTTTTTGGAATAGTAAGGAGGACGCTGGGTTACGGTAGTCATAGCCTGAGCATCGGGTAGCTGGCCGAAATGTTTGTGGGCAAACAGTGTCCGCTGCCAACCACCGCCAGGGGGCTTCGGCGTCCAGTGAGGTTCTCCTAAAACTATAGCCCCCTCTACCCTAAGCATAGAGACGCAGATATTTGGGAATTGTTTCATATGACTATGAGATGTGTGTATGGTTTGAACCCCCCCCCCCCCCACCTCCACACCATCACACACAACACACCCATCAGACCACATTGGGGCTTCCCACCAGTAACTAATGCCTAAATCTAGCTCCCAGTGTGCCTGTCCCTATCGGGATCCATCTTTAGGAGTATGGGCATGTTTGCTGCCAGTGCCAGCGGACTTAGTACGCACGGCCGGCCAGCGTCAAGCCTCCAATGCCTACCTTTTATCATTTCATATTTTCATGTGACATGAGGGTGGCCCCTTAATCTCACACCTGGATACACCTTTAGTCCCCCGGCGGCTGCCACCCACCGGAGGCATTGTCCTCCAGGTAGGTGTGCCTGGAGACTACCCAATATATACCTCTGTGGTGACTACCTGCAGTGATGGTCACATGTACGACTACTGCCCTCTTCCTCAACCCGAGAATATCAACTATAGTGCACTGTCTATGTGGCCCTCCCTCCCAAAACGTTTATCATTTCTCTTCCAAAGTTGTCGCACATTACCACTCACCTGACTTGACGTATTCACAATACCACCCACCAACACCGGCGTAGATAGCATGGGGAGGTAGATAAGGGATTGGGGTGGTTATTGTGATAATTGTAGAGTGTATGGGGTTTGTCTGTGGGCGCCAGGCGTGCTGGTTGGCGCCCCCCCCCCCCCGTAGGATGGGGCGTCACCCAGGACAGACCTCCTTAGTGACCAATGTGATTCTTGGCGCTGCGCCACCTAATGTTTCTGCCTGGTAACGCCGCGCCATTGGCGCCGGTGAACTCAAGTGTATGAGCAAACACTCGCCTAATTTATGATAATTATACATGGCAGTAGTAGTGGTAGTGATGGGAGAATGTGCATGTGACTATTGGTATAGAGCCCCCACCCAGTTGTAAGTGAAGAGGGATGTCACCTGTGTCACAGGTGATATTCTATAGTTGCTACATTCTCACTATGTAGTTACTACATTCTTAATATGTGTGCTGATATCTTTAACCGTTATACATCCACATAACGATGCCTTGTCTATTTCTACCTCATTCCCAGATAGATAATGTCTATAAAACAATAACCATCACCAAAACGGAACGGACACATCACCCAACCAAAGAGGTTCATGAGGACAGGGTATGCGTGTGACACTAAGATCCCAGAACCTACACACAGCATTTCCATAACCTTAACTACTCTAGGGGGGCAACGTTTTTAACCCCCAGCTTCTGCCTCTGGCGGCTAGGCCTGGCCCTAACCTAGGGGCAGGGGCTGCTATTTTCCGGTTAATTAAGGGTCGAGGGTTGTTTATCTTGCATTATGAGACCATGGGTGTTGTTCGTGCTGTCTGCACATGCGTCAACTGGACCGGAAGTTGACCCCACCGACCTGGTGACGCGGCCGGACCCCATGTCGTGCCCTGTGTGTTTCTGTTTTATGCTCAAAAGAGGAGACCAGTTGTTCTTGGACTCTTGAGGAACTATTTGGAGTGCAAATTGACGACCTCAGACTGGGAGGTACGAGTCATTTCTATATGACATATAGGCACAATTACTTGGCACACGTATATTCTAGATGAGGCTACATCTGAAAGGATTCTGTCCGTTTTCCTTATTGCCTAAGGAAAATGGTGTTTTTTCCCATGACAAATCATTGACGTAATACATCTGATTAAATAGCAAATGCATGGGAAAACAACGGCAAATTGATTCCTGGTTTTATATGTCGGTCTTCAGAGACAAAAAACATTATCATCCAAAGTAGAACCCTCCTTGTGATGAAATGCTTCATGATTCCCTTTTTCATGAAAGATGTCAGCTGGTACCAACACGGCCGCGTACCAACCCCTATTCCAGTAGTGGACCCAAACCAGCCCCACTCCCCGGGAGGACCCCCCTACTGCCTGCAGCCACCCCCTATGACCGAGCCGTTCCTATCCATTTCACACAATCAGGCGGGTCTATAACATTTAATCAGCCGGCAATTCCGAGCCCCTCATTTCTTGATTCAGCAAATCATTGGCTATGTGACCCTCATCTGGCTAGGGTCCGCCCCCCGTCCTCCTCCCAACCATCTCCTCACCTCCAATGTCCTCCAGCATTATGGCAGCGCCGCCCCAATTTCCTCCAGGCTACCTGCCCGCAGGCAGACCCCCCACCCCCCACCCAAACCACTCCATCCCCTCCTAGTTCCTCCAGCTCCTATCATCATAGTCCCCTGATGACGTCAGTGACCACGTGACCCTAAAGTTATGGCTGCTGCTTATTGGGTGTCCTCTGCTGGTTGCTGAAGTTAATACAGAGGGCACTGTGCTGCCCGCAGGTAATCAGCGGTGAAGTGATCTCGTGCATGCGCATTTTGGGTCTTTGCTGATCCCCATCATAACCCCGCCCCCCCCCCCCCATTCGAGTGCTTTAGCTCACCTTCCAGAGCCATGTCTGGCAGAGATATGCAATATCAGTACATATACCAGGAGCCACAGGGTACAAGTATCATTACATCTACGAAAATTTAATGTGGTATTGAAAACTCGACATCATATCTTGTCTCGAAATAAAAAGCTGTCGTTGACAAAGTATGCAGAACACGCTGTATGATATGGGTATGCTATGACAATACACGCACCACAGTTCTTTCAGATCTTTTACCCATACGGCATAGTATCATCCCCGCATAGTATCACCCCCCCCCCCCTTTATGCACCTTTTCCTTCCCTGTATCAGCTGTATTTATGGGTTACTTCTGATATCTGCATCACACATCGCATGTGTGAGCTGCTCCCCAAGCATGAGCAGAATTATTCAATATAGAGTCCACAAACAGAGGCTGCCAGCATGGTCGCTTTGCCTGCTGTACATGTAATAGAAGAGGGTGGTCTGAGCTGTAGATCTGGCACAAGGGCTCTAGCATGCAGTGGTGCGAGCTATGCCTGTTTTCCACTAGGCAGCGTCGCACGTCCGTCAAATTGGGCCCGTTCTTACGTTACACTGGGCAGATGTTGCTGCTCTGATTGGACAATTCCTCCTGCTCTGATTACGCCATCCGCCAGCCGTATTATTCCACAACACAGTGAGCTGCTCACAATCAGCCATGATACCCACCGAGTTGTTGGTGAGCTATTTATATCTTTGGCCAGCTATACTTTGTCAATTTGCCAGGTTGTGCACATGGTTAATTCGGTGAGAAACTAGTATTATTTTGTCTACCATATAGCAATGGTAATAGGCATCGATGGTAAGGATGTGTACAGTCTATTGCTGCTGTCCAGATCAAAGGCAATTGTATATGGCCAGAGTTGTGTTATATTGTCGACTACTACAGTCATTACAATATATGTGTGTACTAATTAGAGCTTGATCTGAAGTCAGCAATATCCTACAAACTATTGTAGTGTATATCAGCAATGGGGAGCGATTCTCTTTGCAATAAGACCATAAGTGGGCAGCTATTGATAAAACGCAATACTGGCACAGAATAGTCTCCCAATAGAGAGTTTTAAATGAATGGTTATACACACGTACATGCATAGAAATTGTGTTTTTATTCTCTACACACTAGCGTGTGTTATTTACTTCAGCTGCAGCCAAATTCGAATGCACATTGTTCTTCCGACTCATTGACCACACGGTGTATGACTATAGGTACAATACCAGGTCTTTGTGGTGTTGACAAGTATAGGTATAGCCGAACAAACACCTATGTTCTCTGGTACCATTGACATCTGTCTGGGCAGGGGTTTGCTGAGTATGGAGGAGGGTGGGGTCCGTGGGTGGGTATGCAGTACGGGCACGTGGGTGTGGGTGTGACCACAGGTGCGGGATGCCGGCTGTACAGGTATGGATTGACCAACCTGTCAACTCTACCCCCCCCCCCTACTCCACTCACCCACTCGTCCATGGTATGTAACCCTGGAAACTCCAGGCAGCTGCATGCAACTTCCTCCAGTCACCCATGAAGCTGTCCCTGCCCTCTACATACACACGTATAGCCCTCCCCACCCCAGCTCCAACACCTATTCACAGCACCTAGCACTTCTGATCGGTCCAGCCCAGCCAGGGGGAAGTAACAGCAGGGGGTGAAACTCTCTCCTCGAAATGTGATATCTTCCAGGAGTAGGGTAGGCTGTGAATTACGCGCTATGCAGCATGAAATAGCCCCTGCTGTCTGCACGCACGTCTCCTGGCCGTATACCCAAGGTCTACACCCCATCCCCAGCTAACCCCTTGGTGCCCATTATGTAGCTGCAGAGTGTGGCGTGAGCACTATGCTTGGTTAATTAGACTCGGAAGGGTTAATTCAGGTGATAAGCATAGAGGGCCAGATGATCATAGACCTCTGCAGGAATAATGTCAATCCCAACTCACAATGCACAAAAACCTACCAAATGCACTATGCCGACAGATGGGGGCACCGACCCCCTGCACCCCCCTCCCCCATTACTGTCCTCTAACCCCAGACAGAAAATCTATCGTATTACTTTACCTTTGTCCTTGCACGACTGTTTTGTTATTCCACTACCAGCATAGGTTTCCAAAAAAAGGCTCCCCAGGTTAGTGCTAAGCGAAAATGCGTGTCTGCCATGTGCACTCACCATAAATGTATATGGAAAGTAAATAAGTCTGAGGAAACATAAGCTCTGTCGTATATGAAGCATGCATTGCTAACAAAGAAATTGAATCATTGTCCATAGAACCTTTTATATATATACATATATATATATATATATATATATATATATATATATATATATATATATATATATATATATATATTTATATATAAATAAATAAATATATATATATATATATATATATATATATATATATATATATATATATATATATATATATACATATATGAAATGAAGTTTAAATTACCTAAGCATTACACACGAACCACAATAAAATGTACGCATAATATAAAAGTAACATTAAATATTGAACACATAATATAAAAGTAACATTATAATACCGAACACCACCACCCCGTCCCCGTCCTCTGCTAGTGTAGAAATGCAGTTCATGATTATGAGGAATCTTCATTAATTGTAATATACAACAGGGTCGCTTTATACAGGGGGGGTCAATACCCAAACCTCCTATAATCAAGGTTATGCAACCCCCTAGACCATTCGATAGTCGTTTTTTTTTGTAACGGCTATGGTATGAAGTCAGATTCATTTGATGTAAAGGAGAACCTTTCTCATGATACAAGCTGATAGTATGGGCTGCTTTCATGCTGTCATTCCCCATTTGGTCCTTATTACAGGAATGCCTAAACTGGAGCTTTAGTGGTGTCCGTTGGCAACGGGAGGGGGGACATTACAGAAGCCTGATGACCAATAACAAAGTGAGTGGGTGCCTGGACAGAACCCGGGCATCAGGATATCCCCCTTATTTAACCGTGTAAACGGCACACACAATACACTAGTAAAGATTCCCATTCGCTGATCGTCCCCTGCAAACCCCACAACCCTTCCTGCTCATCTTCCTGCTCATGAGCAATACTTCCTCCCAGAGGCTAATTATAGCTCACCCCGAGCAGCTCCCACCACCAGTCATTACCAGCCAATTGCTCCCCTCCCACTAGCCCTTTATTTTTCAGAACCCCCGGTCCAGCCTCTGCCATCGATATCTTCCTTCCCCAGACTGAAAAAGAGAAAGGTTGGATAGGAGAAATCTATGTCCATTGGGAATTACACCCATACCCGCGCCCCTATTGTGGGGTAACCCCCGTGGTAGTTATTGCGGCCCAATGCAGAAACAAGAAATGGCTCGTAAAAAAATCAAAACACAGCGAGAATAATGATAACCGGGTCCAATTAAGGGGCTAGGCCCCCGGGGTGTTAATTTAGTAAATTAATTGATTCTCTTTTTTCGGGGCGGGGTTATTGAGGGTGCCTGTAGCCCAGCGGCGTGTATGATTCCTCTCTAGGACAGAGTAAGGGGGACCGGGTAGGCGAGACCTGGAACTGGAGGAAATCAGTGGGAAGCCATAGAAATGCCCCTCATCATTGCCTCCTCCACATGCCCTCTGTCCTCACCGCCGATACACACTGGGCAGGCATTGCCTCACGACCCTGGATTGCATTTAATCAAGGCCCCTATGCTTTTACCTCCCTGGAACTCTTTTCACATCGCATTCCAGAATGCCTGTGAGTCGGCAGACATTGGATCCATTCGTCGGAAAGCTTCCTTCGTACTGTGATCTCTTTTGGTAAATTTCCAAAAAGCCCATTTTTTAATGATTTTGTTATCGTCCAACATGAACATCTCTTTTGTAAAAAAAACACACATCATCCTGTTCACAGCCCTATTTTTTGCCTGACATTTTAAAACTTGATATTACTTTTTGGTCAATGTTGTTCATTAAATCTCTCAGTAGGTCTTTTTTATGATGTTAACTTACTATATCTTTTATATGTGTATGATTCATTAACACCGGTTTACTCACTGAACAAATCCCTGTTATTTCATGTTTCTATACTTCTTTTCAACAGAGTTAACAGTAAAAGGAAGCTATCCAGCCATCCATAATGAGGTTGGGGAACTACGAGTTCTGCATGTCCGGGATCACCACATCCTATTTTCCCTTTACCCCGAACACAAACCACACGTGTATCCCGAGGTTCAAGGCAGGATATGGAAACACATTTGAAGTTATGTGTCGAATCCACTTCACCAATTGAAGTGGAAAGTTATACCTCTTCATGTTCACCATGGCAACCTGAGAGCCAAAAGACATGTTAGTACAGTCTTAACTTAAACCTAGAAATTAGCTTTGCACAGCCTAGGATTAGCTCAATACCGTCAGCCTGGTATCATAACTATTATAGACTTAAATGTTTCATATGAAATCTGATTTTCAGGAGTAAAGGTAGAATGGGGGAGTGTATACATGGCAAGATGACTATCCCCGAACACGCTCCAGGCTACAAACACTCCTGCCCCCTAGTTGTCGAATCAGGAACTAGTGTGTAGTGGCGTCAGGCACACCAGAACAGCCATGTTTATGCCTTATTTGTCTAACTCCATATGAGACAGGATTATTTACTATGAAAAAAGCTGTAATGACTGCATGTCACTCAGTTATAACAAAGGGGGGTGGAACAATGTGTTTGGAGTTATAACCAGAATTATCGGAAAGTCACATGACGTGTATATATGGGGATGACCTGCCACTTCTATATTGTATATTTCCCTAAGATCCGTAAGATGTTATTATGTGGTATTCCTCACGAGAAGGGCAGTCATTCCTAAACACAACCGACTTTCGGTCAATACCTACATTCCTTAAATAAAGATAGTTAACACTAAAATACCAAGGTGCACAATGTGCAATACCAGTTCCCGTTTCTCATACTGGGGGAGCCACCTCTCGGCCTACCTCACCCATAGACCCGGCTGGAACAACCACAGGAGTTGTCGCCCCCCCCCCCCCCCGCCTTACAAGTTACAGAGCTGCCAAGGTGAGCAAGGGAAGGACTGGTGGGAAAACGACTTTAGGTAAGGACCTGGGAGGTCATGCAAACTGTGTGGGCGGGGAACCCTGTGGTAGCTTCAGCTCACAAGTTGGTCAACCCTGATACGACATGTTAAACACGCAATGTAGGAGCCGCGGACCCTCTCAGGTCAGGGCAGTCAAACAAGTACAGGTGTACGTGTAAATCATAAACATAGTTAATGTGTATAACTCATGTTATAACGGGTGCCTCGTGAAACAAACTCTGATACAATTACTCAGTAGGATAGAAGTAGAGTAGAGAGTGTGATGCTAAATAGACTTTCTACATGCCTGGGTTGCCATATTGCCAAGAAAGTGTGAAACATGCTACGTTGTTGTCATTCAATTAAATACCGTTATGTATAGCAGTTAGCGTGTAGATAAGAGTAATGTCCAGTAATAATTGTGTTTGCCCTGATTAGTCTGTCCGTAATGTAACAGATCATCTGTCAAGATGTCCATATTCATGAAAGTCAGGTTCCCCAAGCATACCGAACCCTTACTATAATACACATTACTAAATAATTTGAGCACACTATCGATACTTCTATCACATGACATGTACATTCCTTTATATAGTGGCCGTTCGCCTTTCTCTTAATTACGGAATCGGCATAGTCCGTGTTACAGTCTATGGTCAGTGATAATTGTGGATACAACTCATTAAAGTTTTAACTGATCATGGCATGAAAACACTGATCAGAACAAAATTTGATGCGGACTATAGCTATGGGCAGCTACCCGGTATGCATAGTTCTTTCAGAGAGAGTCTGTAGTTTCAGTTAACCACACTAGGCGACGCCACGGCGCCCATGCTGCTGCAAAGCTACACACTAGAGGGCGTACAGGAGATGTTAGTGTAGCTGAAGCCCACTAGGTGGGGTGCCTACCTTTAGTTTGTTGATAGACTCCTTGGTCGATTCAGTCCCCTGTAGTTGCCTGACTAACGTTGAACCCAAGTACTGCAATGAATAGATATGACGACAGTTATAATGAAGTCAAACCTGCGTGTAAAAATCGAATATTATGCCTGAGAAAAAGTGCCCTTGTCGTATACTACTTACAATGTTTGTATATACTACTCACACTTTTCATATACTACTTACACTTTCGATATGAATGAAAGCCACCGTTTTCCTTAATTTGTCACGGTGTGTTACTGCTTGTATAATGGCGTATTGTTATAACGTTACCTTAGCTACTTTATTGATCCAATCATATATACGTAATGATTTAAAGCCTACTAATTAACAAGCCTCAGGGTCAAATACCTCAAATACATAATTTTCACTTTTAAGGGAATAATCTTGAAATACCGGTACTTTTGTTCATGCTCGTATGAAATATATTGAGATACGTAGTTAGATTTAGATCTCTATAAAATCTGCATTGTAATTTCTTTGTATTTGATCTATATTCAGTGGTGGATACAAGTTGGCCTGTGAGGCACTCGTCCCCATCAAGCCTCCGCCCTTACCAATGAGACCCCAAACATAACCTTCTCTGACATTCTACGGCTATATGTCTCGATGTCCAGTAGACCAGTTTTACAGCGTGATACATTATCAATGTGTAGCTAGGTGAGAGGCGGGTGTACACCTACCTGTGCTGAGTAGTTACAGCAGCCCCTGATGAGGACCCCCGGTTGGTGCCGCCACTGTTTGATGGGGCTCTCCTGGTGTGCCAGGTGTGGGGGCCGGATGGGGAGCTCTCCACTCTGAAACCACAACAGGCACATCAGTAACACAGCAAGCCACATCAAATACACCAACATATGGCATATGCATTTATCGCATACGAATAACTAGTCTAAGCCTTCGCCTACGGTATCCTGAGCACGTTTACCTCAATTGGTAGGAGACTAATGGTGCATGTATGCTCACAGCAATGACAAACATGATTTAAATATATGATAGATACACATAATTTAAATACATATTTCTATATTAGCAGTAGTACCTATTTAATTTGAACCGAACCTAAAACCGAGATGTTAAGATGTTGAACTCACTGTGGCTGGCGGTGTGGCGGGGTCCAGGTCGCCGTTGGTGGTGACTGGTCGTCCCCGGTCGTCATCTTGGTCGCCATTTTGGGCGTCACCGTCCTTATAACTGGAGCGGACTGACGTGTAGTCACGGTAGAGGTTGACGTCAGCGGCCGGTGACGTAGACGCCGGCTTCTCTGTGTAAGGGTTCAATGTCCAGTCCTGTGGGGGAAAAGCACAGAGACATCCCTAGACATCGTTCAGAATAAGAGACAATACCATCATTAAGAATGGCCATGTGCATGCACAGGTTGGACCAATGGGTATAATTATACTTATACTGGACGTATAACGCTATTAACCTCCCTGACATCTAATCTGATTAGGGGGGATAAGCGGAGTGAAAGTACATTGAGATGTATTTTTGGGGAGTTTGTCATTATAGACAACATAATCATTAGTTATACTATAAAAGAAAGCTATTGACTTGGTTGTTGAAGACTCCACACTAGTGGTAGCACGGTGGTAGATCTTCCTAGAGGAGAACACTGCACAGTTCGACTTTTAACAACCAGGGGCTGCCATTGGCGGCGCTGATGTGCCTGCCACCTAGCTGAAAACCTATGCACCAAAATTCACAAGCTCAGTCCTAACTCCAACCAGACTCGCTCAACCAGTACCCTTTTCCACCACAACGGCTCCAAAATCTGACTGGTGGAACTGATATGTTTAGATTGTTGCTTCCTGTCAGGCTGTGCACAGGCTTTGGTGTACAGGATTTGATGGTCAACTCCTGAAGAGAAGTTAATAGCCAAACACGTTTTTTTATAGGAGTTTGCCCAGACTATTATAGCGTAGGGGCCTCAGACTGCACTCCAGCAGGTTGACTCCTGCCAACAATGTTTTTTGACTGTGAATTTGAAACTCTAATTATTGAAAACATTTTAAGAAAGCATTATAGAAATATGCCCACTCATATTAACCTTCGGAATTTAATGTACAGTCGTATTTGCTTTCCTTCATGTCATGTGCCTGTCAACCTGTTAACTCATGCCGTGATCAAACTGCAGCCTACCTACACCCTACCAGCGGACACTCGCCACCCTACAGGGCACGACCGCCCCGTAGTTTGACCGCCCCATGGTACGACCACCCATGACCGCCCCTGGCACGACCGCCATTGATCACACAAACTGACTGCATGCATCAACCGACCACTAACCTGCCGGCATCTGCATCTCACCCGCACGTATCCGCAAACCTCATAATTAGTCACCTTGATGTGACTTCTCTACCAACACTGGTCATGGCTGTAAGGTAGGACCCACCCTTAATAATCAGTAACTTTAAGAAGCCACATCACCCTTCCTAGGGTCGATGGACTGACGTCACAACGCTGACAATGCTCACTGCTGCCTGGATACTAACAATGAGGACTCACACGAATCTCTACTCTACCTACCCATAAACTCTTGCCAGCATCACACATATATATATATATAGTTATATCATGCAGTCAGAACAGAACCTCTCATATGTGCCCTTGAATAAATAAATTTATTTTGATATACTATCATTAACAATACTACTTGTGCTCAGGCGATGTTAATTGATACACACTACATATTACACCTTTAGACCCATCCACCCTGGACTCTATTCCCTAAATGCTGTTAGGTTCAAGTGGCGCAACGAGGTCTGCGGAGCCCTCCAAACGCTCTTGGAGTCAATTTCAACCCCCCCCCCGCCAACCCCTCCTTTGGGGCAACCGCTTAGGTGAGATAACTCCTTAAGCACTGCCTGTATTATTCCTGGTACTGCAACCCGGAATCCTACACCCCCCCCCCCCCACACTAGAAACAAATCCACTCGCTGGAAATGAACCCGCCCACCCGTGGCTCCACTTTAACTAACACCCAGACATTTTTAAACAGCATGAAAGGTATTACTCTGGTCAGCTGTAACGCTCGTAGCCTCAACTCAAGCAAACTATCTGATGTCAAACTCAGCTTAGACAGTGATATATTATGCATCTGTGAGTCCTGGGCGACCAGTCCAGACAATGCCTTCCTTCATTGGGATGATAAAACAATTTATAGAAATGATAGATTGGACAGGACTGGAGGGGGTCTAATCACCTACGTCGGGGAATATTTCAGCCCTTACTGCGTTGAACAGCCCCATTTACAACTCATGGAGAATTCCATTGAGCTACAAGTGCTATTTATTGAAAAGCCCAATTATAAAAATCTGTGTATCTTTAATGCCTATAAACCGTGACGACGATACTGTCAGGTATGACCGGCGAGCCCGGCGAGCCCGGCGCTGCGGGCGCCCGCGTGTTCAAGCCGACGGCGGGAGACGCTACTCCCGCCGCCGGCACACGCAGGCGCGCGCCGGCCCGCATAGGCGGCGCTCCAGTCGGCACTCCCGCCGCCGCCAGGCGACGCTCATCCCGCACATTGTTTCCCACAGACCAGCATAAGGGTCACCCCTTTGATGTACACTAACAGGGGTAGACAAACTATGGAGGGGTATTGTGTGACTGTCTCTCTGACTGCTACAACCCTCCAACCACTGTCAACTGACACTAACACTCAAGATGCCATGCTGGTGGCCTGGCCCCCTTAAATAGGGTCAGGTCCCAGCACTGGGCATCTCCATCCTCACTCTACACTTGGACACCACAGAGCAAGGACCTCTCCACTGACTGAGAACAAGGCTATAGGCTATGCCCTACTAGGCCCAACTATCAGACATGGTGTAGGACCCCCTTGGCTCTAGTCCAGTACTAACCTCAGGGTTATTAGGTATATTTACCAAGACCTATATTATTGTGTGGATAGGTGTAACTGAGTGGAACCTACATTGTACTACTGTACTGTTGCTGTCAACTTGTAATAAATACCAACTATACTACAAGACCACAAGACTTAGTCAACTTAACTCATATCATATTAAAGGGATCTCCCAACTAAGGGGATTCCTTGTATGACAAAGTGGTGGAGAAGTCCTAACAAGATCCCACAAGCTGGCAGCACAGACTACCAAGACTCACCTCCGCAGCAAAGGACCAGCTACCCCTGGATCTCTACCCAGCAGGAGGAGGAGACCCAGCTCCAAGGAGTCATCCAGGAGCTCCACTCCAACACCCTCAGCTTCACCACACCACACCACTCAAGAGAGTGACTTCCAAGGCAAGCTTCACCTGGACACCCTAGCTGCCCTGGACAGTATCCAGGACACACAGAGTGACTTGTTCTCAAACGGTCAGCATACCCCAGGATCAGGTATGAGTGACGATGAGACAGTACCCCCAGGCCAGGCAGCCAAAGAGGAGGCTGAGGCACTTCTACTCATAGCCCAGAATGTAGAAACTCATGTGGATAAGACACTTAGGCCTGAACTAACAGCCCTACACACCACACATGAGGAAAGCACCAGCCGAGCCTTAAGGAAGGCCAAAGAGGAACAAGAGAAGGAATTAATATTACTCAGACAAGCCAACCAGGCACTGAAGAACTCTATGGAGACCCAAAAAGCTGAAGCCGCTCAAGCACTACTTGATATGCAAGCTCATCTACAAGTGACAATGAAAAACCAGCTAGCTGAGGCCCTAGCCTCACTCAAGTCAGGTGCACCCAATACCCAAGGAGTGAACCTGACTAACACTGACACCTCCTCAGCACTCCTAGATGCCTTGAAAGAGGAAAGAGTTGCAAGGGAGGCATCTTTCAGTGGGTTAAGGGACCAGCTGAAACGGGACAAAGAGGAAAAATACTGTGATATTCTACAGCCAGAAAAATTTTCACAGTCCTCTCTCACACAATCCGCCAGGAGGCACTGCACAGACTATGAACAATACTTTGATTCCAGATATGGGTACCATCCCAGTAACAGAATCAAGTATTTCTCAAACTACCTAGATGGTAAGGCAAAAATTTGGTACAAAGCCTATAGGACAGCCCATCCAACAGCAGACTATGAAGAAATGAAGGCAGCTTTTCTGAAATACTTCAAGAAGGAGGACGACAGATTTGATGCTAAGGCATTGAGGAAGCAAAATCCAAAAGAATCTGTATCAGACTATGCCATGGCCTTACAAAAGACGGCCACAGCTCACAACAAGTCTGAGGAGAGAACAAGGGAAGCCCTGCTACATGGTCTAAGGGACGACATCAGTGCAGTAGTCATCCACAGGGAAGCAACTACATGGGATAAAATACTTGAAGTTGCAGAGGAGTATGAGAACCAACAAACAGTCTCCACTGGTAACATTAAAGACGAGATAAAAGCAGAATTAGGCTCAGAGCTACAGGAAACAATAGAATCCATGCAGGCACAACTGAAGTCTGTGACACATGTAAACTCTATGATTGTGAAGCAAACAAAGTCACAGAAAAATGGAAACCCCTCAAAGAAAGCCAAATCAGACCCAAAGACAGTTCAAATGGATCACTCATCAGAGGATGAAGACCAAAGCCTAAACCTCATGTCAAATGAACATGTGAGGAGGCAAGAACAAAGGGCACTGAAGGATCAAGGTAAACCCAACAACAGCCAACAAAGGAACTCTGGAAATAACAGAGGAGGCTACCGAGGCAAAAACTTTGACCCAAACTTCAGAAATAGCAACAGAGGAGGACAACGAGGCAGAGGTGGATACAGCCAAAATAACAGCCGAGATCACCAAAGCAACAGTCAGGACACCAGCCGTAGAGATAACAGCAGAAGTCGTGACAACAGCAGACACCGTGATAGTAGCAGAAATCGCGACTACAATCGCCGTGATAACAGCAGAGACCGTGATTACCACCGTCGTGACCAGAGCAGAGATCGTGACTACAACAGAGGTCGGGATCAAAACCGTCGTGACTACAGCAATAGTCGTGACAGACAGCATGACTACAACCGCAGTCGCGACAACAGCAGAGGTCGAGACAGCTACAATGGCTACAGATCCAACACACAAGGCTACAACCCCCAACAGCAGCCCCAACAGCCACCTCAAGCTATCCAGCCTGACGTGCTTCAACAGATCAAGCAGCTACTAGGATCTTCAAACTCGGGAAACTAGAGACCCACAGCGCCGCTGGGCCAGTGCGTTGTGAGCCTCTCCAACCCCCCATCAAGATCCAAGATCAACAATCCCTAGGACAACCAAAGACAATTGCTAGTATAGCAGAGACAATCCCCCAGATGCACACTGGGAAATCAAGCCGACCATCAGTGATTCACATCACACCTCAACAAGATGCATCGCAAAAGGAAATGGGTGAGAGTACCAAAATTTCTGTTGAACTTCTTAAAAATGGCTGTTTAAATGCAAGATTCTATGAACACACTGAAATACCTTGTTTAGTTGACACCGGTGCCACTATCACCTGTGTCAGGGATACTTTTCTTAGGGAAATTCAGAAATCTCGAGATGTAGAAATCAAAAAGAGAAAGTTCAATGTACACTTAGCAGACGGATCCATATGCCATGTAAGACAAGCAGCAGTATTGAAATTCAAAATTCATGGTACCAGATTCGAATTCCCATTCTCAATTATTCCAAATCTCACAAAGCCAGTTGTCCTAGGCACAGATTTCTTAAAAGCAACACGATCACAGATCGAATTCAATGTAGACCCAGAGCTACAAGTCAAGCCAGTCCGAGCTGTTAGGGAGGCTACAATCCTTCCTTTCACAGAACTAGCAGTTCTAGGACAAGTCACATCCCTCAAATGTTTAGAAGGATGTGTAGGCACATTAGACAATTTGCAGAGGAACAACAGAGTTCCATACCTAGTTCAAAAGGGAGTAGTAACACCCTCAGAAATGAACAGGCACCCAATCATACTGCTCAATACAAGCCACCGACCATACAAGGTGAGGAAGGGTGATATAATAGCCCTATTCACAGAGGTAGATCCCTCTGAGTTACATCAACCAGATACTGACATCCCTACTGAGGAACCCACACTACAAGTGCTAGACACTGAAGAGAATTGTAGTGACACAGAGTCAGACTGTGCCTCAGTATATGCAGATCCAGATACAAACCGTGGAGATGACACTGATGATGAATTGGCCACAATTCACAGTGAGGCTCATGACATTATGCCAGACATAATGGAAAATGTGCCACCCAAATGTGTACTAACAGATATTGGACAAGAGAGACTCCAAAAGTTACTCCACAAGTATCAAGATGTATTTGTAGGTAAAGACAATGACATAGGTACAACCCACCTATATACACATTCAATTCACATCAAACCAGATGCAGTACCATGTCACTACCTACCATACAGGCAGACGCCTGAGAAGCAAGCTAAGATGGGAGAAGTCTGTGAAGACCTAGTCAGACAGGGCATCCTCAGAGAATGTGCAGAGGGACCCTGGGCATCCAGATCATTTTTAGTACAGAAAGCATCTGGAGGCCAACGTCTAGTCACAGACCTACGCCACGTCAATGCTAATATGATAAACCAAGCTTTATCAACGCCACGTGCAGACGACACACTAGACATGATAGGGTCACTCAAACCTACTGTTTTCAGTAAACTAGATGCGCAACAAGGGTTTTTCCAAATTCCCATAAGAAGGGAGGATCAACACAAAACTGCTTTCATAGCAAATGACAAAAAGTATGTCTATCAAAAGATGCCGATGGGTTTGGCTACCGCGCCGGCAGGATTTTGCCATCTAGTAACTCTAATTCTCAACAAACTGAAATACAAATGTGCCCTACCATACCTAGACGACATTCTAGTCCTATCACCAGATGTAGAACGACATTTTTCAGACCTTGAAGATGTCTTCAAAAGCCTGAGAATTGGGAAACTCAAGCTAAAGAAATCAAAATGTGAATACTTCACAGATAGGATAGATTTTCTAGGAATGCGTGTCACACCAGATGGTTTACAACCATCCCCAGAAAAGGTGGAAAGTGTCAAAACTTTTCCCACCCCAAAATCCGTGAAACAAGTCAGATCATTCACAGGACTATGCCAATACTTCAAAAAGTTCATCAAAGACTATGCCAATATTGCTAGGCCACTGTACGACCTACAAACAAACCTAAAGGTTTTCAAATGGAATGAGGACGCAGACAATGCTTTCAAAACATTGAAACATGCACTCTGTACCCATGCACTATTGAGATACCCAGACTATGACAAAGAATTCAGTCTAGCAACAGATGCTTCAAATGTGAGCCTAGGAGCTGTTCTATCACAACGCAGTAGTGAAGGAGTACTGAGACCAGTAGCCTTCGCAGGTAGAACACTATCCAAGCATGAAAGAAACTACAACACAACAGAAAGAGAGCTACTAGGTGTAGTATATGGGATACTACATTTTAGGCACTACTTAGAAAGTAGACACTTTCAGTTGTACACAGATCATGCAGCTCTAATACCACTCCTCACAAACACAGGTTTGACCCACAGGTGGGCCAGATGGGCACTGGATATCCAACAATTTGCATTCACAATACAACACGTAAAAGGAGATGACAACATTCCTCCAGATGTGATGTCAAGAAGAGAATATCCAGATGCACCACCAATGACCAACCCCCCACCACCTCCAAGAAGGAAAAGGGCAGCCACCAGAACCAAATTCTCTAAAATCCAAACCAAGATACCATTCAACAGAGATGACCCACCAAAAGCAATTGACAGACCAAAACCAGTGATCAGAGGTATCTTAAAAGAGACCACCCATTATGTGTTCTGTCATTGTGAAAGGGAATACTGTGAAGAGTATCCAGAAAACTGTTTTACCCCGGTTGAGACCAACAGGATTGCACAGATGGTGAAAACCACACCTCGTGAACCACCACACAGTGCATCAGAAAATCAGTTGGAAGAAAAACTGCATAAAATTGCTTCAATCACCAAGGTAGTCAGATTTGCAAAAGAACAGCTGGATATGGAGGAAGAACAGGACAGAGACATTTGTGTTGTCACCACACGTTCAAAAGCAAAACGGTCGGTTGCAGAGGATACAAGGTCTAATGACCACCCTCAGCAATTAGGCCTAAAAGCCAAAAAGAACAAAGTGTCAACCAAATCCTCTTTCCCTACTAAATCCCCCATTTCAACACCCAGCACACCCACAGCCAATTTGCAGAAGCACTCAGACAGAGCAGGTACTGCACAGAAGGCTCACAAAAGCAAATCTGACCCCCATCCCAAAAGAACAAAGGCCGCCTCCACCAGCACAAACAGAGGAGCAGCCAGTTCAAAGGAGCAGACAGTCAACACAGACATAGCAGTTGAACAACCAAAGAAACAGACAAAGACCAGACCTGCACCAAAATCTCCTGAAGCAATCCAGGCAGAGAAAGATAAAGAAAGGCTGGCACAGCATATAATGGAATTAGACCAGATGTTAGACCAAATCCCAGACAGTTCAATCAACTCCACACTGTTGAAAGAAGAACAAAGGAAGGACACTGGACTAATACCCATTATAGACTACCTAGAGAAAGGTGACCTACCTGTAAAAAGCACTGAAGCAACAAGGATTAGGAATAATGCTCAGCATTACCTACTCCTAGACAACATTCTAGTACACATATCCCCTACATCATGGAGAAAAACAGACACAGTACCACTACAAGTTGTAGTCCCAAAAACTTGGGTTGAAAACATACTGCAACACTTCCATGACTCACCAATGGCAGGTCATGTAGGTACTTCAAAAATGATGTCTTCTCTCATACCTAGGGTATATTGGAAATCTATGATGGCTGATGCCAATCAGTATGTGTCAACATGTGACACTTGCCTAAAAGCAAAAAGGGCAGTGCACACCCACAAAACACCAATGACTGTAAGGGACTATATGCCAACCCCCATGAAGCACCTGAACTTAGATGCTGTGGGACCACTCCCAGAAACAGCCAGGAAAAACAAACACATACAAGTTTGCATAGATTATTCAACTAGATATGTCATAGCATATGCCACAAAGGATCTCACAGCAGAAACCACACAACATGAGTTCTACAAGAACGTCATATGTCAGCAAGGTGTACCAACTTCAGTTCAAACTGACAATGGCACCTGCTACACAGGCAGCAATTTTAAGAAACTGATGAACACCCAGAAGATAAGACACGACCTGTCAAGTCCATATAGACCACAATCAAATGGATTAGTGGAAAGATTCAATGCCAGTATAGGAACAGCATTAAGGACTTTCTGTTCTCAGAATCAGAAAACATGGGACCTGTATATAGAATCAATTACATTTGCATTGAACAACACAGAGTCCCAGACAACAGGTTACACACCATTCTTCCTACTTCATGGC
The DNA here is from genome assembly GCA_947462335.1 of Harmothoe impar. Taxonomy (NCBI): domain Eukaryota; kingdom Metazoa; phylum Annelida; class Polychaeta; order Phyllodocida; family Polynoidae; genus Harmothoe; species Harmothoe impar. Next base: position 52,352,095 of record OX381711.1, read on the forward strand.
AGAAACCCTCAAACCATTGTAGAAACTGCCCTAAACATAGAGGAAGAAATCAAAACAGTAGCAGAGCATGTATCTGGAATGATACTGTCTCAAGATGAGTCTAGAAGAAAGGCAATAGACAGAGTCAAAAAGCTACAACAAGGAAGGAAGTCAAGATACGACAAAAAGCTTACACCACAAGCTATACTTCCACTAGATATTGTATATATCAACATTCCCAGAATTCTGTTGACCACAGATTCAAAGAAGCTTCAACCCCTATTCATGGGACCATATGTTGTTGCAGAAAGACCAACCCCAACCAGCGCAAGGTTGAAGAACCTATCAAATAACCTACTAGTCCCCAGACCAGTACATATTGATAGGCTCAAAAAGGTCACCACACTGAGGAAAAATGAGTTTGCACACAGACTCATTCCCCACACCTCAAAGTTTATCCACAGGATAACAAGGGATAAATCCCAAATCACACTCACCAAAGAGTCAGTTGGTCTAAACCAAATAGTACCCAGACCAGCCCACCACAAGGTGAAAAGAAACTCCAGGCAAGGGAGAATATCTAAGTAAATTACTTTTATATATTGACATGATCATATGGAATATCTATACCCACAGACTATGAATAATAGTCAAATAAGTATATACACTCTATATGAAGGAAATTAAATTTCCAACAACTGTCCAAATCAAGAATGATAAGTAGGAATTTTCATATCAGCATAGGATATGAACCCACACAAAGGACAGAAAAGACAATATACACTATATAGGTTACAAAACAATGTGCACACAAAGTAGAATCAAAGGACAGATTACTACAGGGTTGAAGTCTGAAACCCAAAAGGCTACACACAAAAAGCCAAAAGAGACTACCTAAAGGGATTAGCAACCCAAGCTTGAAGAAACCACAATTATCATACTTTTGCATCAAAGGCTAGCATCCTTGAAAGAATGCAACAATGGAAATGTTTGAACCTAAATCCTGTAAAGTACATGAAACAGAGCGTGCTATGCCAAGAGACTACTGTCTAGACACACCCTTACCCTTCAAAGGACCCACACACCTGCCAGGGCATTCAAACCCCCACAGATGCAGGTAGTCCACACTAATTACCCCAGACATAATTACCCCAGTCAGACAAGCTAACACTGATGGCAGTTAACAGCCACCAGGGAAACAAAGCCAGGCCCTCAATGGATGAGGGTAGGGTGGGCTACATAAGAGGCCCTGACTCCATAGCCAACTCACCAGTTCTACTCCTGCAGCAGTCAGGTACACACCAGCTGGTCCTAGCCATACCAGTTCTCCTATAGCAGGAGGGACTCTGTCAGAAAGCAGACCACACCCACTCTACAATATCATACCCAGTTACTACAATCTTGGGAAAGGACTCTAGCACAGATTGGACATTAAGCCAACACTAGCTTGATCATGGAAAAAGGTACAGTTCAAACACTACATTGATTATTATATTACTATTGGGACCAACCAGGATTTCTGCTCTCAAAACTATGTACACAGAGGCAGCGCCAAGTGGATACTTCACATAAGCAAAAAGGATAGCTCACAAAATCAGCAAACCAATTTAAACCTAAGTATATTGCAAAAAACACTAGTAGAAGTCTTACTAAGACATAGAATATATTTTATATTTCAGGCATGCTAAAGCCAATCCTACTACTAGTGATGATGGCCACTTCTCAAGCCATCACATATGTGCCCACCGTTAGACAGAACGTTGGAGCCATATATGAGCCATTACCTGAACCATTGGTCAATGGGCACGATACCACAACCATGATATTGGCAATACCATACCATATACCTGCTCCACCAGAGACCGAAACCAAAATACTGGACCAGGTTATGGCACTAACATTTCCTACCTTGCATGACGACAGTTCTACCAGTCAGATATTACAGCAGGCAAGGGAACTAGATCTGTTAATAGACATAACAGACAAGGAAATTAACTCTACCTTAGCATCCATCCATTTGTTCCTATCAAATCCAATTAACAGTCAAGGAAGGTACAGAAGAGCACCACTTGGGTTCCTAGCCCCACTCTTCAGAGGAGCAATAGGTCTTGCCACACTAGATGACGTCAAAGAGGTCATGGACCAGATAAAGAACATAGACGGCATTCTAGAAGCTTTTTCCAAGCAAGACAAAGAAGCAGCTATATTAATTGATAAGGTCACCCAACGCCAAGACAAATTTGTCAAGGCATATGTTAAGGATAAAAGTATGCTAGACCAAACCATGAACACTCTAGGCCAAAATATGAATTTATGGGCTCAAAATATGACCACATCTCTGAACACTTATGCAAATCACGAGCACACACAAAGAAGGAAGATCCAAATTTTAACTGATGCACTCACCATTATTGTAGCAAGAATGAACTATCTGCAAGCATTGCAGCGCACCACATCAGCACTCAGGATGCTATCAGCAGGCATTATGACTGCTGACATAGTACCACCAGCTGAACTAACGGAGCATCTGAATGATCTGGACATGACACTCAGAATACACTCACCAGGATCAAAGGTCGCCATCACTGACCTTGACTACTATTATTCCCAAAGAATGATATCCTACACCTATTCGGAACGGCACATATACATCCACCTGGATATCATTGTAGCATCCACTGTCTCCACCTTCAGAGTATTTCAACTGGTAACTACACCAGTACCAATCAACACCAAGGAGACACCTACAAAGGGAGTAACCCAATTAATTACTGATGTCAAATTTTTGGCTATCTCTGAAGATGGCTCACTATTTATTGAACTAACAAATGCAGATATGCTAACCTGTCCAGGAACTAAGATCAAAATTTGTACCAAAACTAGCCCGAGAATCCATAGACATGTACCTACATGCACAGTAGCAATTTATTTGAACCAAGCTCAGCAAGTCAAGGAAATGTGCCAATTTACTATCTCACCCTTGAAGAGACCTATCTCACACGCTGTAGCCATTTCACAAGATGAATATCTAGTGACCACAAATTCTCCCACCTACACAGTTACGTGTCATGGGAAACCAGCTACTACTCACAAAGCACCATCACACTCAATCATAGGTGTACCATGCCTATGTACAGTGAATATAGATCACTATTCACTACCAAATTCTAGGTTGCCATGCAACACTACAATTTCATTTCACTATGCTTTGGAGACTATAAACCTACCTTTTCTCGCGGCTCTAAATAAAATCAAAGAAATTGGACCAGACTCCAAGGCAAATCTGCCACCTTTTCCAAAGGTCAACCTATCCAGGACACTGGATATGTTAAGAAAATCAAGTAATATTGATGAATCAACATTACTAGACCTAAACCCATTCGCAAAAACCCTGCTAGATGATGCCTCCAGCCTGGCTAAGCCACTGGAAAATAGACTAATAGAGTCCTATCTATACAAATTTGCACGGCATCCAGCAGCATCTATCATACCAATGATACTTTCGGTTATAGCTACAATTTTGGCCACATACACCCTATTCAAAATGCACAGAGGATCCACACTACTAGCTTATATGCCAACTGCAAAAGCATATAGATTTGTCACAGAGAAGCCTATGGAGAAAGCCTTCGAAACCCTATACAAGAAGGACACCACCACGGCACAAATAGAACAGGGCCCCACCCCTATTCTAACTATCCATGAGACCCATACCCTTATCATAGCCATACTATTCACACTCACCATTTACTCAGCCTACAGGCTGACCAAATATCTGAAGAGTATGGCAACCAAGCACTGTGGAAAGGGAAAAGTCACCAAGAGGACAAATCCCACAGTAGTACTAAAAGTCTACAAAGGAGACACCAACTTCTCCTTCCCCTTGCGTCCAGTGCCACATGAGTTTGATACAATTATAAAAGCTTCAGCCCCAACATACAGAGATATGATTATCAAAATGTACCCTCTCCCAAGACTAGTATTTGAATGGAATGGACCAGTAGTAATTACTACTAAGAAAGGAGAGACCGCATATTTACTGCCAGAAACTATCAATCTACCATGGCGTGCCAGGTTCAGCATAATACCAGCGCTCAGGGAACCCAATCTAGATTTTGCCATGTTACTACAAAATGACATTTCACCCCAGCCCGTTACCATGGATGCCCATGAGTCAAAGCTGGAAAACATCATAATTGACGACCAAAGAGAGAGCACCAATACATTCAAAAATGTACTCACCATACTCACCCAACCACCTACAGCTGTAACTAGTGAGAAAGTACATGGGGAAGAATAACACAATTATACAGGAGTGAGATTGACCAAAACTTTTGTGAAAAGTTGGTTGGCCCTGAAAAGGACCGTTTATATTGACATTTATAGATGCCACCCACTAGTTGTTATAGTCCCCCCATCCCAAGGCCTCCCAGGACTCGGCCAACTCGGCAGCGGCAGGAGATCCAATCCACGTATCTTCACTGAAGAGCCACTCGTTCTCCTCCCTCCACTGGACAAAACGTGCCTCCAAAGTAGACAAAGCATGCTCAGCGCTGTCTGCAGCATCACCTGTCACCGTGTAAGCACATAGGCCGACAGCCAATAGGAAGTCCCAGATGACCCCATCATTTCTGGTGAAAAGCAGTCGCGGGTCATATCCATCCAGATCACGTAGGGCCTGAGCCAACAGCTCCAGAGATGCCGCCCTGCGCATGGAAATCCCGCCAGCACCAAGGAAGTACCAGCCGTGATGACGGCACACCAAAACATCACCAAAACTGGCAATGTCGTGCCGGACTTTATGCAACCACCGCGTCCTTACTGAGTCATACCGACTCAAAATACTCCTAAAAGGAGTACCAGGAGTCAGCCCCTCCAAGGTGTTTTGATCACCTAACCACAGGTCTAAGGCCTGCATGTCACCCTGCAGCCAGGCCTCAGGGAGATATGCAAGTACCTCAGGTACAGCCTCCAACTCGTCCTCCAAAATTGCCATATGCGCCATACTGTGTTATCTCAAGGGTACTCAAGGAATAAGTGATCCTACTGTGGTCTACACAGCCATTATAACCCCTCCCCACCCCCAAATGACACTGTTCACCCTCTGAAGTGATCCCCTCACTTCAGGTGACAACTCCATGAGAAGGCACATGATCTGCTCACCAAAAGGTGTCAACCACCGGTGTCACCGCGGCACACGCCGCATCTTGCGCCGCATGACACAATAGCCTCAAGGTGCCACTCAAAAATCTGCTCAAGGTGCAAAATTTTCAAACTCTCACAATCCCAAGGTCAAAGCAAGGTCTCAGTGTGTGTCAGTAGTATCAGGAAATCAATTTTAAGGTATCCCAAAATGAAACAGCCAATTTTTGAAAAATTGAAGTTTTACAAAAACAATTGCGTACTCTTAACCATGTCAAACTTGCTCAAACATGCATTTATATGTATGAAATTGTATTATTACAATCTAAAGTGCTAATCAAACATGTTTGTATATAACACTGTATTTGCACTGTATTTTACACTGTATACCTTGTATTATGTAAGACTATTTACAGAAAAACATGAAGCAAAAAGGGAGATAGTCCGCTGACTAACCCTAGGATACTACACAAAAGACTTAAATCTCACAGCAGCGGCCCACTGCAAAGACATTTCTGATCAAAGTGTAGATCCACAAGTTGCAAATTGCCAACACCAAGAATCTTGTAAGATTCAACTATCATTGCAGAAACAAGATACCGAGTCATTTTTTTATGACATTATGAACACTTACCCTCCACCGGATAAGGACAAAATATCTTCATAAAAAGGACTGTATTTGTACATACAAACTTACAAACTTAAGTAATGCAAAATGTCAGATGACACAATTATGAACACTTATCCGCCACCGGACAAGCACATAACTATGCATAAAATGTACATTACTGATTGCTATATCACGCAAATCCAAAGATAAGCGCTATCTAGAAATAAGAAAACAAACTTCAAGCCGGTTGGCCTACTTTTATATAAAAGTGGCCTTGGTTTTTTTGGTATCAAACAAAAAAGTTTGTAAAAGATTATCATAAGATTTTGCATAATTTGCATTATACTCTGTATATTTGTATTCACATGTGAACATTGATATATCAAAATCCACTCAGTTCCACAAAGCACCTATTTCACCAAAGACAGCCTATTACTTGATAACACATTTTTCATCATGTTTTAGAATTAAGACAAAGATGTACCATGCTGTGTATATAATTCAAACAATGATTTGAAAAGTGTCAGATAAAGACACAATGTATTACTACACTGTATAATATGTGATTAAGAAAGTACCAAATTGGTACAAAGAAGGTTTACATACCTTATAGTTAAGTTACACTGTATATAATGTAGATGACTAGCCAAGCACAAAACCAAAATTCTCCCCAGACCTTTGGTATTTACATACTCTCACATCATCTATATTACAAAAAAAAGTGTACTTCACTACAAAAAAAAAAAATCAAAAACAAAAGGCAAATTCTATTTGCCACCAAAAATTGTGGATAAAATTCCAAAAATCACCCCAAATTTTTAGATGGAATGACAACTGACGGAGAGTTGTCCTTTTTCCCGAGGGGGAGGCACCTGTCAGGTATGACCGGCGAGCCCGGCGAGCCCGGCGCTGCGGGCGCCCGCGTGTTCAAGCCGACGGCGGGAGACGCTACTCCCGCCGCCGGCACACGCAGGCGCGCGCCGGCCCGCATAGGCGGCGCTCCAGTCGGCACTCCCGCCGCCGCCAGGCGACGCTCATCCCGCACATTGTTTCCCACAGACCAGCATAAGGGTCACCCCTTTGATGTACACTAACAGGGGTAGACAAACTATGGAGGGGTATTGTGTGACTGTCTCTCTGACTGCTACAACCCTCCAACCACTGTCAACTGACACTAACACTCAAGATGCCATGCTGGTGGCCTGGCCCCCTTAAATAGGGTCAGGTCCCAGCACTGGGCATCTCCATCCTCACTCTACACTTGGACACCACAGAGCAAGGACCTCTCCACTGACTGAGAACAAGGCTATAGGCTATGCCCTACTAGGCCCAACTATCAGACATGGTGTAGGACCCCCTTGGCTCTAGTCCAGTACTAACCTCAGGGTTATTAGGTATATTTACCAAGACCTATATTATTGTGTGGATAGGTGTAACTGAGTGGAACCTACATTGTACTACTGTACTGTTGCTGTCAACTTGTAATAAATACCAACTATACTACAAGACCACAAGACTTAGTCAACTTAACTCATATCATATTAAAGGGATCTCCCAACTAAGGGGATTCCTTGTATGACAATACCTTTTTTGATAAACTCGAAAAGCAACTCGCAGAAGTAAACCGCGATAAGTTTGAGGTATGGATCTTAGGTGACCTAAATGCAAATACCAGAGACCGCAACTGCCATGCTGCCAAGGGGCTATTTGATTTCTGTCGTGAAACTAGTGTTAAGAGACTGATTGAAGACATCACACGGCCCAATGATAGGGGTTCCGGTGGCTCATGTCTAGATCACATTTTAAGTGATAGTGAAGTGGCGAGTAAAAGCGGAGTTCTCAACTGCATGATTGCAGACCACTATGCTGTGTACGCCTGCCGGAAGAAGGAAAAGGAACTGCATGTGCCTCTAACCTTCACCGGCCGATCGTATAAGAATTATGATAGAGATGATATGATAGAGTATTTGAGTGATCTTGACTGGTCTCCCTTCAATACCAGCAATGACCCCAATACTCAATGGTTATTTATATATAACTCCATAATCGACTACCTTGACGTGTGTTGTCCTATTAGAGATATGACTGTTAAGAAAGTAAGTGACCCATGGGTGTCACCGGAGACTATTGAGCTCATTAATGACAGACAAGAGGTTATTAGGGAGCAGCGAGCCACTAACAATAAGTCGCTGGTTAAGGTGGTCAACCGGATCAAAAACAGAATCCAACGCCAACTGCACAATGCTAAAAGTGATTATGCACTTCAGGTGCTCAGACGCGCAGAGGGGGACCCTAAGCGTTTCTGGAAAGAGATAGGCTGTCTTTTAAATCCTGTGACTAAGAACCTAACAGTCCAACTTGTTAATGAGCTCACTGGTGAAACCATCCCTGTTGATAAAACTGCTGAGTATATAAATAATTATTTTGCTAACATAGGTCATGACCTATTCAGTAAAATGCCCCCAGCTGGCATTGACCTGCCTGATCCTGGCTTAGTCGATGGCGCTGAAGATCTCGACCTGAACGAATTAATTAGTCATGAGGATGTACTAACACTCATCAAGAAAATTAATATTGACAAATCAAGTGGGTTACAGGGAATGAACAGTAAGGTGTTGAAAGACGCTCTACTCTTCCTGAGCCAAGAACTCACCACTATCTTTAAGAACTCCATTAACTTAGGTGTATTCCCGGAGGCGTGGTCTGAAGGTACTCTAGTGCCTATTCCAAAGAAGGGTAATTTGACCAGCATCAAAAACTGGCGTCCAATCACCCTACTTCCCTTACCAGGGAAAATTTTAGAGAAGCTTATTCACAAGACCCTCTCCACGCATCTAGAAAACGAGGTGGTACTCTGTGAAACCCAATTTGGTTTCCGCCCTGAACGTAGCACCGCTGACGCTGTTTTTAACGTGCTGAAAGATCTCTATGCAGCAAGGGATGACAGTAAGATTGTATCATGTTGTTTCATCGATTTCTGCAAGGCTTTCGATTGCGTACACCACCCTACCCTGATCAGCAAAATTTGCAGCTTGAACATCCATGTGAAGCTCAAAAAGTGGCTGATGGCGTATCTAGCACATAGGTCACATTGCACTGTAGCCAATAACTCTAAGTCAGTCCAGTCACCTGTGAAATTTGGTGTACCTCAGGGTTCAATTTTAGGCCCATTGTTGTTTGTGGTATTTATAAATGACCTAGGAAATAGTATCCAAAATTGCAAATTCACTATGTATGCTGATGACATTATCCTGTACGCCACGCATGCTGACAAACAGGAGGCTGACAGGCTGCTACAAGATGACCTTAACAGAGTAGGGGCATGGTGCAATCAAAATTATATGACAATTAACACCACTAAAAGTATGTGTATGTATTTCGGTTCAGGTCCCAGATTGGCAGACAATAACTTCCCCAATATGACACTGAATGAGGTAGTACTACCCACCTGTACTAGTTACACATATCTTGGAGTGGATTTAGATAGCCGTTTGAGCTTAACCCCCCACATGAACAAAAAAAAGAAATGTTTCGGCAATAAACTATACAAATTAAACCATCTACGCAAATCTACATCAAAAGAAGTATGTCTTGAGGTATATAAGGTAATGACCATCCCTAGTATTGACTATTGCTCATTCTACACAGGTAGTGCCCACTCGGCAGATCTCATAAAGCTCCAACGTATGCAAAACCAAGCCCTGCGTATCTGTCTCAGAACAGGCATCCGTACTCTAAGTGTAAATGACCTGCATAGTGAATGCAAGATAGAGTTCCTTGCTAGGAAACACAAATTGCAACTGCTATCACTAATGTGGAAAAAGGCACACAATGGTGAGGCCCTAGAGCAGAGGAACGTGAGAACACGTGGTGACAGGAAAATAAAATTCGCCAAGCGACGTGTTAAGAGTAGTTTCTATCAAAAGTCTCCCTACTATAGAGGAGTCTCCTTATGGGACACACTAGATCATAAAACACAACACCTACCAACCAAAAGGCGCTTTCGGCACGCTATAGATAAACTACCCCTCCTGGACCCACAGTAACCCTCACTATCCAAAGTTCTTGGAGATGCATACTACTGTATTGTATGAATGGTCTAATGAGACAAACTTGTACATACTTCACTTTCATGAAACAAGGGCACAATGAGAATAGTTTAGGCAGTGCCGTATTGGGAACCCTAGGATTTCACTGTCAATCCCATACGTGTGCGATGAAAACAGTTCCTATGGAACTATTCGCATAATAAATAACTTCAACTTCAACTTCAACTTCATGTCTTAATGCTAGGTGTATAGCCTATAGGCTAACTCACTAGTACTGTACTAATGTTTAATAGGTGTATAGGCTTACTCACTAGTACTCTCTTAATGCTAGGTGTATAGGCTACCTCCTTAGTACTGTCTCCCGGGTACTGTCTATTTGCCCTGTACTTACCACATCTAGCCCGCCGTCAACCCTCTCCTTGTGCCGTCCTCCCGCCCCCTCCGACGCCTCCCGTAATGACGCCAATATCCGCTTCCGGTGACCTAACGTCGTAATATCCAGCACCTGAAACAAGCAATGTCACTCTCTTGTTTTATTAGGGTTGATTTAACTTTCCAGGGATTTCTCTTTTTTCGTCAAACAATATCTTAATTGTCATTTATAAACACAAGACACTGTTGTGAGTGTCCCCCATGAAAGTTTCTACAGTGGAGGACCTATACTAAGTCATCTAATAGTTTTCAGATCTAGTCATTAGGCACAAGCAGTGCTACATTGTATTACAATGCATAGGAGTGTATTAGTAGTAGTGTTATGTTCATTCCTTAATACAAGTACTAGTGCATGTTTATCCTGTCCAACTTGAGGTGTTGTGCTTACCGTGTTAAGTTCTAGTTCCCAGATGTTGCGGACCCGCTCCATGGTGGTAAAGTTATTATTCATGAAGACCTCGAGGTAGGAGGAGAGTCGTAACGAGTCGAGCCAGTCCTCCACGGAGGCCGGCTTCTGTGTCTCACCTGCCACATAGAGAACCAACAGGCTGTTACAGCTCACTCCAGGTAAGGCTTATGTATCTTGAAGCAATCCCAGTCAGTTAAAAGAGGGACATAGACAGCTAAATATGTCACTCATTATTTTCAATTACACTGCCAGGCAACGGAGATGGGGTTCATAAAAATATGGGAATACACGTATACCATGTACCAAGTTCACACAAAGGAGGCATGTACGTTAGGTATCCTCAGTGATTGGGTTGAGCTATTACTCACATATAGGTTTGATGTTCGGCAATTCTGCTGAGGCTTCTAGCATGGTTTGCCGGTGGTCATCTACTAGGATGCCCAGCTCTGTCAAGTCCTGTTCCTCCAGTACGTTACGGCCCTGAGGAGGAGCAGCTCGTGTTAGTAAGACAACAGTGCTGACTCGTAATGGTAGTGTGTGCAGTACATTCACACGGGGGTACCATTATCAACCCACTCTAACTATATCTAGACATACGGGTTTCTCACTTATTGAGGCGCAGGTCCTTAAATCCAGAATGAAACTGAAATCTATAACGCGTATGTAGATGAGTGAATGAATAGCATAAATAAGGGTATTATTCTGACAATCTAGATTATTTATGACAGGAGGCATCATCATATAAAGATGAAACGGTACTTACCATGAAATCCATGTCATCGAAGCCATTGGCTACTAGAGTATTTTCATACTGACCTAGGCCAAGACTTTCTAGCCAGTCTCCGACGCTCTGCATCGTCCGCCCAGCCCCTGCAAATAGATGTAAACATATATGTTGGGAATACGCTTAGAGCTGTAATAGAACAAAATAGTAGTATCAATGAACTTTACACTATGTCTACGTATACGACGCTCATCACCCACATACATAGGTCCCGCCTACATCGTCTATTCACATATTTATATGGATAACAATATGAGGGATGTAGACTGTTATAGAGGTAGCCTTCACATAAAGTTAGTACTATAAATACAGAGTATAACTGCTGTAATAGTCTATGTCTTAATACAATCATACATTCTACAATGCAGAGGTTACAGAAGTGACGTAAATAAATGAACAAATATTAATGTGAAGCACAAGACCACTTAATAGCTGATAGTAGCCATAGACATGTGCACCTACCACGTGTGCCGGGCCTGATAAGGTTTAGTATGTAAGATACCACGGATCCCATGCTTTCCCTGATATACGTCAGAGGCAGCGATACACATTCCATACCTCTCCTACCCTGACCGTTCCAGCACTGAGTCCCACTGCATCCCACCCACTCAGCCTCCACAACTCTAACCATTACACACTCCCCATCCCAATCACCTCATTACACATTGCATACAGATAGATGGACATCTATTCTACTCGCTCTGTCTGGGAAAGACTATATTATTATCCATTATCCATTAATTGTAAATTCTATATAGTTTCTGTCCGTTGTACCAACACAAGTGTTATTTTCCCAGTAGAGATAGGTGCTCAGCTATTATCACGTTTATTTCGCGGATAGATTATATTGGTGTGATACCGTGTATTATGTTCACGGTGTGATAGTGGGGATGCTCTGTGGATGGGGCTGGGTTACTAGGACATCACAGACTCAGGCCTACAAGTGCCATAATCGGTATATAACCCGCGTGGGGCGGTCCTTTGTTATAGTGCCAGCTCTGGTCCACCAGGCCAACTCCCTCCAGACCTCTTTAACCTCTTGTGGCCCTATTATATGTCCCATTATAAGATAATCCCAAATCACCTTACGGTAGATTCGTCATCTCTCAGACAACCCTTTCTGCATATAGACGGCGGCCTTTTGTTTTTAAACTGACATGTACAGGACATTTATATTTACCCTTCAATGTTGAACCGGTTGATGGAAATTATATCGATACATGATGATACATTTTAAAACCCAACCTGTAGTTAGGCAGGCATACAACGCCGTCTATAGGCTATGCCAAAAACTTAAAAACTATGTCTAGGTAACTCGGGAGGACTCCAGTTGGAATTAGAGTGATGGAAGGGACTACAAGAAGTGAGAAGATGGAGAAATAGGGTTATTGATATTGTAGAATTTTGAACCTGTGCCATTACGGCAACACTGTATATGTAGGCCTCCCTTACAGGGGGAACCATAAAATAAAGTTTGGCACAATTTGATTTAATGGCTACCAAAAATGCATAATCAGGTTTAAGGATACATTTTGTGCCAATAGCAAATGAGGCGTAATTAGGACAATTACTCTGACCTAATTAAACGGATCTAGGATAGATCTATCATACTATACAAGCTCTTGCCATTACCATAAACTAGTGATAAATCTATCAAAGCGTCTCTTGCCGGGGACCGAAATTATTTTTGGCAAGCTTATACGAAACCCTCACCCTGTGACCAATCTCTAATTGTGGAAATGTCCCTGTGTAAGCTTCTAGGGCGGGAAGTGTTTATGTTATAATATGTGGATGTTAGATGTGTTAATAATGATACAGATAGATAGCATGCACATGCATACACAGAGGGTCGGAAACTCACAAACAAGTTAATTGAAACATTTACTTGTGTTGATTTGAGTTAGATATGCACTATTAGAAACGCTACTCATTCAAAAGAAAGGCGTGTGTCTTAAAACAGATTAGAATTATATCCGATGCATACTTCTTAACCAAAGTATATACTATGTAAGCAATCTTCACAACATCGATGATAAAACCTAGGGTTATTTATACCTGAGATAATTCTGGCAAATTCGTCCTCTAGTTCCTTAACAAATAACGAGTCTCTACTGATACCTCCACCGAATGACGCCATTATGTCCTCGATCTAGGCATAAAACATGGGAAGGATGGTGTTAGACAAGCCGGTAGGAGGTTAGACAATGTCAAGGTCAGCCCAGGTGATGGTGAAGGTTAGCAGGTCATGTTAATGTCATGGGGATTATGTCAAGGTCAAAAGTCATCAATGAGTTAGTCACTCTGATGGCAACCTGGCAGAGCCGGGGGAGACAAGAGTTCACAAATGACTAGACACAGGGAGGCCAGTTTAGTCTGATGGTGGCTGGTTGTAACTCCATGGTGGGTCACTAGGCGGCTCTGTGGTGGGTGGTGCAGGAAGTGTTCACTAGGTGGCAGGACTGAGCTCTGACTACACTCAGAGGGACAACCTGAGCAGCACCATTATGATGGAATAATGATGGCCATCTACCCCCTAGTTGTCCTTATTAAAAGAAACGGGGAATTGTTCCAGGTTTGCAGGCATGTATGCTGTACCAAATTGACTGAGGGCCTCATGCACTGAAACATGACTGGATCCACAAGCAGAAATTGCTGTTAAATAATGCAGTTCATTTACCAGGTAAGGAATTACAGGAACCCCCAACCACAGCAGTACAGGGAAGTGCTACTCAAGTCTTGCTGACATACAAGGGCCATTTCACATGGTTCACATGAACGTCTTGTCAGATGATTAAATATTAGTATGCACAGAAAAGCAAAACAGGAAGATGTATGTTAAAGATAGCAGACTGAATGAAATTAATAATACATGTTTGTGCCAAGTGCTGATGAAAAGAAAGTGTTTTGAAATTGAACAAAAGCTATATCAATGAAGTATCCCGCATTCATTTTTTGCTTTCTGTTTGTTTCAAAGTCTGCCTTAGTAGCTGTATATTACATTACTTTTATAGTGTTATTTTGCCTGCTGTAGTTGGTCCCTGTATGCCTACTGGGAAGGTTATCATTAAGGCAATAGAAGAATTAGTTTTACAAATCACATGGTAGCACCTCAACTCATTACGATGGGACTGATGTCTTTATGAACTCAGAACCGGAAAACAAAGACAAAATCTAAAACCTTTTTGTCCTCTTTTCCCTAGGGAAAAACGTGTTTTAGTGGAAATAATGTGAGAGAGAATGTTAGTGTATGCTTTCGCTACCTTCCACCACCTCCAATGCAGCTAATTAATACCAGTGGGCCTGAGGCAATTAGTGCGTTTCCGGTAACTCAATCGCACTATTTTTCCTTCATTTTAAAAAATAAATATGGGTGATTTGACAAGGATTCTTAAAATTAACGTGGATTACATTAATACATTTACTTCTAAGCATTCTTTATGGACCTATATCAAATATGTATGCATGCACGTTCATTGTTATCTTGTTACCGGAAACGCACCATTTCCTTTGGCCTAATGAGAAGGGAACTAGAGCCAATGCTAGGTAGGGTTGGTTATATGACGCTGTGGTCAGCTGGACTGGTGGAGAGGGTCTTGCTGGGGCAGTTAGCGGGCAGTTAGCATGGCCTGGATAGGATGCCTCCACCTGTCGGGGGCCCTGGAAACTAAAGTACCTTTCTCCACGGCGAAGATTCGTTGAAGGCGTTGTTCGAAGTAGGCACTGTCACTGTGTTCGTGTGTGCTCATACGACCTCCGCAACTTGAGAGAATGTCTGCAATCTGTCACAGCACAATGTGCAGACCACATCATGTCAGTAACTCTTACAGGGGGGGGGGGGGGCTTAGGACAAAATATGTCCAGCAACCAACTAAAATGATGCTATCGATTATAAGGAACAAAAATCTGGCATTCGTTTTTAAATTCACGCCACTTGTCTGTTAAACTGTTGTTATTATGAGGCCCTCAGGAGCCAGGAGAATATAGGCACCGCCCAACTTTTACTAAGGAGCCTAACCTGTTCCCTCCTGAATAAATATTACTTTAAAAAAAAAGACGCCCCCCCCCCCCTCCCCCCTTTATTGTCTGTCTATAATATGTAAACTGTGTGAATTTGAAGGGCTGGCTTCGGGGCGGGACGGTCTTAAGAACTACCGGCAGTGACGCCTTTCTATGACGGGGGGGGGGGGGGGTGTTATTGTCGTTATTGGTGACAGGTGGCAAATGTAACAGGGGGTGCGGTTCTTGAAGAAGGCCCCAAAATAGGTGACGTCATTTGTGAATGTTCCCCAGGAAACCAGCCAATAGGGCTATATTCATAATTCAGCAGAGGAGGTCCTCAGTTAAGTTACAATATCAACGATATGGACAAAATTAAATAGAAAGTACAATCATATCATTTTTGGTGGAGATGGTTAACCCTGAAAATGAATACAATAACCTACCAAATAAAACAGACGCTCGATCATCACGAGTTTACGTCCTTGGGGTCTATGTTTTGATCGACACTATATCAACTATTGGTGAAGCTACATAGATTATATTTGTAACAATATACAGTACTAATCACGATTTACAATTGCCTCTCACGAAGAACTGATTTTACATAAGCTCTAAATGTTATACATATGTATGTTAACATCGTTCTCCATTCCATCACCAGCTGACATGATTCGCCCTCTATGTTCTCATTACACATACCAATTACACATCATATCAGCAGATGTACATGTAAGTAGATGATGCTCACCTTTGCCCACTCCTCATTCTCGTCCAGTGGACTGGTGCCATCGTCCTTGGCCGCCTCCTTACCCTGTAGCCGCTTGGTGCGTGCCGGTGCCTTGGGCGCGTCCATCCTGTGCCGCCGCTGGTACACACCAGGGGGCGCGTTGAAGTAGCTCCTACCGTTCTTGTCTCTGGCTGAGCTGCTCGCTGCCGCGCTGCTCACCTGTATCGGCCAAGGGTGGGTCTGTTATTGGGGACTACTCTATACACGCGGCGTTCATTTATTCATTTATATGTGGCCTAACAATGTTTTTTTTATAATGAGTTCATGCGCGTAGTTTTAGCTACACATTACTCCTCTCTTGTGATATCTCATCTCATACTTAATTTTGATGCCCATACTATTGGTACACATGAGACGTACCTTCTGTTTGCCTGGACTCGGGGCGGCGGGGACCCGCCCATGACCAGGGGCCTCTGCACCTCGTGGCCGGTTCCCTCCTCCAGGGGGGTGCTCCCACTCCTCTTGTTGTTGCTCGTCCCACTCGTCTACAGGGTCAAAGCTGACGAAGAGCCCTGGAGCAGAGACTCTCTTTTGCTTCCTGCCGGCGCCGGCAGACACCACCAGACTGTCGTAGATCTGAGACTTGACCCGACGCTGACCCGCGGGTAACGAGCCTTTGGTAAGACCTAGGAGACAAGGGGAGACAACGGGTATTAGACATGTACAATATAGCCATTATCAGCGATAAAAGTTCTGTCCACGGAATTTCTCGTGAGGCAGTGATCATACCCCCCCCCCCTCCCCCTTACGGGTTGAAAATTGGCGCGCGAGCGGGCCCTTTGAAGCATAGTAACGCTCGGGCTTTTTGGCTCAAAACAGGTTACATTTTTTTTACTTCCCCCCCCCCCAAAGAGGGGTCCAAATCCCCCCCCCTCCCCCGGTCAAGTCCCTCAGTCTTTGTTTGAACACCCCCGCCGCGACGTGTTTGGAAAACAAAGCTAATTCGAAAAGTTCTTGGTATAGATCCCTAGATGCGTTAAACGTAGAACATATATCCTAGGCTAACTGGCTGAATTGCCCATTTTAAATGTATATATATATCAATGAAGAACCCTCAGTGTACGCAGTATAATATATATAATATATGAACAGACATGTTATTTTTAAAGCTGACATATCAATCTTCAAGTTATCACGATACTCCACATAGCAGACACCCGCCAATTCCAACCTCTATATGATATTTGATTCTAAGGATTTCCTCACTCCTGCATGCGCTTTGTTTAAAGGTTAGTGTTGGCAGCATTCCTCCCGTGACATTTCCCCCGGGTGGTGCTAAGGTCAAGCACCCTGAGCTGCTCATGGTGACCCTTGACCCTGAGTCACTCACACTGACACCTGGTGGCCGCCCAGGGAGGTACAGGTCCCTGTAGGGGCCCCTTGTAGTTCCAGACACTATAGCGTACAATGGTGTGTATGTGGAAGGGGTCGATGTCGGGAGGGTGTGCCTAGCTTTCCCGTTTTTTTTTGTTTTGTTTTTTTGTCTTGTTTTTTTTTTATTGGGGGGGGGGGGGCTTTGCGTCACTAGATACAGACACTCACAATATAACAGTGCAACCATATATAACCCCAAATTCTGGTTCAACATGTTGATTTAACATATATCAAAGGTACCGGCATGTATGCCAAGAATATATGTACAACCATATATAGAGTACATACATAACCTTATACATGTATGTTGGGGGAAATGTGTTTAAAGGGCCAGTGTAACGTCCCCAACTACTTTGTATCATCGTTTTCATGGTGTCCGTCTATGCTTTATGGTATACATAATATAAGTGCTGCAGTTTACATGGTAAGTGAGTACTGTGTGCTCAGAGTTTCCACACCATAACAAATGGCTCCACCGCCGCACAGAGGCCGACAGTAGGTCACGTGGTGTATGACGTAGCGGGAGTCCACCCCCAAGGTGTGATAGCTGTCCCACAAGCTGTAGGCCTATGGCAGCATTCACTCAACATCTACATGTGTTGCCGGTTGGTGGTGGTCAGGGGGGGGGGGCAAGTATAATGCAGAATACATGAACATTGTATGTAGAATGCAAGGTCCTATAATCCCTTATAATTTTATGGTAGTATTGACTCAACAAGTTACTGCATTGGCTTTCCACACCTAAATGGCAGGTCTACAATTGGCCTTATGAGCTATATTGTATGTATTGTGGTCTACTTGTTGCTGCTTTAAGTTCAATTTTAACAGAAGTGGCGGAATGTATTGGATAGCTAATGCCCTCAGCCCCATTCCCTATGTAAGTGGTTTTAATTGAATTGAATCTGGATTTAATTAAATTGAATCTGGACGAATCACAAAATCATTTCTCATACTGTGTTATGATTGTACTTGTCACATTGGTAATGAATATGGGTATATTAATTTGACATGCTGGCCTAATTACATAAAGCATCAAGGAATATATGATTACATGACGAACTTTAAGGGAGAGGGGGTCACGTCTCTGTGTGCAGGCAATATAAAGGCATGAAACTATCCCAATTTTATACTGAAAATCAGTGGACAGGGCCATACGGGAATGTATCATTTACAACTAACTGTGTTATATCTGCAACACTCTGCTCTCCTTGCCCCATCACCGTATTGGAATAAGAATAGACAGATTTATGTGACTGTAGGTGGTACATTTAGGCCCCTGTAATAAGCTGACCAATTTCTCAGTCACGAGAATATCAAGTTATTTCTATTACATCATTGAATGAATAGTCAAAAAGGATTATCTCGATGGATGATCTCGCCACCCCCCACATCTTCAACCCAACCCCCCTTTCCCCATAATCATGACATTGTGTATAGAGAGCATACCACTATATGAGGGACACCTTCATCAGCCTGCCCTCCGTGACGTCACAAGATGGCCAGAGCTGATAACGGCCAGCTGAGCTGGGTGTGGGTGGAGGGGTAGGGAGCGGCGGCCACCTGTGTGGCTGCAGTAGGAGTGTCACGACCCTTATGTATGTGAAGGTTATGGACTGGTTATCATCTAAATAGTTTTTAGGAGAAGGACATATGTAAAAATCGTGTCACTGGTTCTTTAAATACATGAGTAACTCTAAATGTACTGTACCAGAATATATATGCTGTTGGCGATACCTTGCATAGAAACTCTGGAAACACGCTATTAGATGAATATAGGTGGTATGTATCCTTTCAATAACACCTCTTCAAGTTCACCGTCTCTTACTCTCAGTATAACAGTACATGTATCTCCACACAGAAAAGTAAAGGAGTCACCACGACTCTGAAAGCCAGAGTCGCAGTTTGTCTCCCACGTGACACCTGTAGATGGGAGTCCATTGAGTTTGACTCTCCGTTCCTGAAGAGTCAAGAGCAGTTGACCCATCGAAAAAGGGGGAGTCAAAACGAATACATGAGTGCATGCAGGTCAGGTGGATTGTGTATTTATGCCAGGGTAGAGTGGGGGCTACAGGTGTATATAATTAGTGGGAAGGCCAGGTTAGGCCTGTGAGAGAAGTGAGTAGGTGAGGTTATTGCCCAAGACAGGTCAATAACAAGACATGTTGTAATGTCCACCACTTCTCCCTGTATGAAAGGGCTAAGTTATAACTGCCTCACACTACATTCTACAGACCATTGGCCATACACATATTAGATACCATTACCACATCTATACGAAGTAGTAAGCATTGCCACACATTATATCTCACACAGTAAATAACTAAAGTGCCCAGCCTTATGTTTATTTCCCATACCCACACATATGGTGATTAAGCTCTATACTGTTGATGTTCTTGGAATGTATTGTATAGTTTGTCTTCACATTTGATTCAGCAACTGGAAAGCTTATCCATTAACATCCCTTAACCACACTATTTAGACATAGTGGACCTATCTATAAAGAATCAAAACTGTGTGGCATGTAACAATTATCTAAAGTATAGATAGTTGCTCTGCCTTGTGGTTGCCACTGGTACCAAATTAGCGTTGGTTGCCAGGTGGTTTCATATGCAACTACTATCAGAGTCAACACATTTTTTATTTAACTCTTTATGAAGGGTCAAACTACAAATGACTCGGCTGTGGGCAGAGTCAATGGCACTGATCTGCTGATAGAGTCAAGAGGGAGAGTCAATTTGTACAAGGAGCAAGGGGTATGACTGGAGTAGCTGTGAACCCTCCACCAGAGTCATCATGACTCTGCTACAAGAGTCAACTAGAGTTGACTATGGTAAAAGAGTCATGGCGACGCCTTTACTTCTCTCTGTGTCAGTAAAGCACTGCTATAGGAATGTTACTATACTGCAAGCTATACAAGCTAATATTGTTCTGGCACAAGCTATAACATTGTTCTGGCACAACTCGAGGTCCCTTTGTGCTGATAGAAGGAGCAGGTATAAAGGATATTTTCAGACACCACATGTCATCAATTCAGTCAAATACGAGGTTGTGTCTCAAGATATTCACGAGGAGACGTGGAGCGTCAAAAAGATATTGCAACTCACCATGATACAAGACCTTTATGAAATTCTGTATTATTGGCGGAGCAACACCATCACAGGTTAACACTAGATACAGAATATTCCAGAGAATATCTCTACATATACCGTATCATAGGTTGACTTTACCGTGCCACTGTTTACCACCGTTCACATTTAAGAATGTAAATATATCCTCTGCTTATCCACCCAGACCACATTCACCAGAAATATATAGGCTCACTGCCCTAACCAATGATTTTCCTCCACCTGCAAATACTCCAGCATATTACAGGAGTCCTACTGTGTGCTCTTCCTTGATTTTAGCTATGAATACAGTCTCACTTGGGGTCCTTTCTCCAATTTGATAAGGCAGACAAGAACAATTAGATTCTAGGGGTGAGAAAAAGAACAACTTTCAACTGCATGACTGACACAATTTTATTGTGTTAGTGTGCTTGCTATACCTATTGCTATAGAAGGTGTGTAGATTAGTATAACAAGATTAGTATAAACATGTTTCAATTCCACTTTCTAAACCTAAATCAGTACGGATACGAAGTCCTTGTATACGTGTGTAATATTATTAAGTCCTTTTTGTATAGATGTTTGAGATTATTATATGTAATACGCACACATGCTTTCCTCCTACCGTGCCTGTTTGTCACTCCCAATGGCAATCAGGCACGGTAATAGGAAAGTCACATTTCCTCAACATCCACACGTACACCTATAAAACCGCGCGCCATATATGTTGTACAGATGAAATCACGTGATATCTTGAGGTTACTGCAAAACTACACTGACTGTTTGATCTGACTAAAGTAGGTTCCCTGTTAGGAGAAATAAAAACGTTGGTGAGATGACAGACAGGCAGGTATTACACTATTCTCTCAACCCTTCCCCAGTATACCCTCAGACCCTGGACCTATACCACCAGCAGTTGGTTCGTGTCCTCGACTGGCCAAGATCAATCCGCAGACGCTGGCACTAATGTGTGTTTACTGTCCTGCCCTAAGTGTTCCCATTGGGCACAATTCCCAACCAAATAGCTTCCCAATTGCTAGTGTTATACTATTGACAAAATTTGTTTATTTCTTGTTATGGCCCCCAAGTCAAGAGGCTATGAACATAGCCATTCCTTTTCCTATTTTACCCTATTTCCCTTGGTCATATAAACCAAATCGATCGGACAGGGCGTGCCGATACGGCTAGCTTACTAAACTGACGTTAAAGAGCCCTTCTGGTAGGCACAGTAATTTATTTAATTAAGGGAGTGATCATTTATTATCAACAGGGGGGGGTGGTGGGTTTGGGGGGGGGGCAAAAAAATTTGGACCCCTCGACCGGGGGGGGGCAAAAAAATTTGGACCCCTCTTGGGGGGGGGGCAAAAAAATTTAACCTGTTTTGAGCCAAAAAGCCCGCGCGTTACTATGCTTCAAAGGGCCCGCGCGCGAGCCGATTTTCGACCCTAAGGGGGGGGGGGTAAAAAATTTTGACCCCTTGACCGGGGGGGGGGGGTAAAAAATTTCGCCCGCTCCGCGCGGAAACCCACCACCCCCCCCTGTTGTTAAAAAATGATCACTCCCTAAGTTTGAGAGAGCATGGCCATGCTACAGGTCCATTTACGAATAGCATGTAATTGAAGGAAATACCAATTAGTTCGAACAAGAGAGAACCCAGAGACCCTAACTTCAGGTTTCTCAAAACTTGACAGATCGGGCTGTGAGTGGGTTAACATACCCCCCCCCCCCCCATTATCCCTCTACTCACCCCTGGTTCACTTAGTATCTATGAAATATTAGCCCTGAGCCATCCCTACCCCTCCTCTCCCCGCCCTGGAGGAGGATGCTATCTGGAAGGTGTTGTCGGCGTAATGCTGAGCTGTGTTCCCGGTGCCGCCAATGCTGACGGCCAGACAGTAACAGCATTTCTCAAATAGTTGCCTTCCTCTTGCCTGTCCCAACCATCCAAAGGCGACTTCCATTACCCGAGTACATGGTAATGCCGTTTTTTCTGTGCTAGATATTTCCTTTCCTCTCTTCACACAGCTTCGGCTTCATGGCCATTGCTTCCTCCGTGAACAAATTGAGGTTATGCTCTGCCTAGGTAGAGGTGAGTTTTGGGTGAAATATGGAGCCAGTAGTAGTGAGTTATAGTACATTGTATGTACATGTAGAAGTAAAGCTCAACTACTGATTAAGGAAGTGGACATCTCCTACATGTTTATAAGCTGAACATTTGGTAAATACATGGTCTGAAATGCATAATTCCCATGTAATCCCCAGGAAACCAGTCCACCCAGACCGGATAATTTTCCATACACATGTACAATATAAATCACACAAAGTCTCATTGTGAGGACAGCATGATAGCAGCCACATAAGGGGTCCATGAGCGTCCTGCCCATGTGGAGGCGGGGGGTGTTTTGTTCCCATAGCATCAATCACTCATCTGTCTGACAGAAGAAGCAGGTGAAGCACGTGGTAATTGATACAAGGTTGGGGGAGGCATTACCTGTACACCTCTAGTACACGCCCCAACACTCACTGCCTGCCCACCATGGAGCCAGGAAAAACCTTCAGGGCGGACTCAACACGCTGCATGTTAACAGGCTTTTAGCCTACCATAACCCCGGCAAACTCGCCCAGATTAAGACTTATCCAATCAGTATGTGCGAGTGTCTCATTTATCTATTTCTGAAATACAAGATTTACTTTAAGTATAGCAAGGACCGTATGCAATGCCCCCCCCCCCCCCCCCATTGAATACAATGTGGCTGTATTCAATGGGCTTCGTTCGTGGGCTATGAAATATGAGAGACACGGTATCAATGGGCGTTGGCATTTGTCTATAAATTCCACATAATTACATGCATATGTTCCTATGTACATGTATTTCTTTACGAACATGCACGTTCATTCTGTTAAACAGCAATCAGTATCTAATGTGTGACAGGAATAATTCGAATCGCTAAAATTCAGAATTCGTTGTAACAGAGTAGCATACACCCATGTGGTTCGTGCCTGTTCGTATGCATATACAATGTCAGTGATACTAAACAGTGCTGACCATAGACACCCCACGAAGACATTGTAACGAGGTCGTCCATCATCACCCCCCCCCCTTGCTCACTGTAATGAGGACACACTCATGTGGAGCATATCATCTAGAACAGTAAGGCCCACAGCTGAGAGGTAAAGGGAGGAGGGCGATTAGCTCAGCATTTCCCTGCTTATTAAAAAGTATAATTATTCTTACCTTATGACTACGGCAGCTATTGATTCTGGGACAGAGCAAGGTTCTAATAATATATACTACAAATAGCAGTAGTCTGCTCAGGGGTTTGGTGGCATGTATGTTAGACTTGTAACCGATTTTTTTCCCCAATGTAATATATACATATTTCTTCGAACAATGACCCATCCCCCTTTTTCAAAATCCAGTATCCGCCCCTGTAAAGTAAAGGGCTGTTCCTATGAGCAGCTTTCAGCAGCAGCTCTACGGACATTCCATGTCTAAACCGAACACCAGTGTCCTGGCAAGCCTTCATCGGGAGATTGATGCCTGCCCTGGCCAGGATACATGTAGTGTCGTTTTGCTACCCCAGTTCTTCGCCTCATCCCATCTCATCCCCACTCCGGCCCTTTCCTCAGCCTTCACCCACAATCCTTCCCAACCCTTTGCAACATTCTGGGCTCAATTTCCACCCAAGGATGTGTACTACTTAAGCTCCCTTCACCGTCTAGCTTTTACATTACAGATGGATGTGTTGGGCGCATAGTCCAATAGTAGAATTCACTGCATTATGGTCTTTAGAATAATGCCAATTTAATAGTTTTGCAGAAAACCAAAACCCCTGCCCCGCCCCACCCTACAGCATATAAAACCAGCACTGTGCTACTGATACAAAAAACTAGGAAGACAGAGGATCAACCCCCTTAAATCAGCCGGAATATTTTAGCCAATCAGCTTCGCCCCAAGCAATAATCCCGGGCCACTATCTGTCACCGAGGGGTCCGCTGGGAATTGGGGGATGAAGCTGCGTCCCCTTGGTTGCTATGGCAATATAAATCACCCTACCCGGCGTCCCTATGGAGATGGGTGCTAGTGTAAATATTGACAAGTCACTGCTATGATAGCCTCTCCAGTTGGTCGGAGGCGATGGAGCCTGCGATGGATTTATTACCATGCAAATTGGAAAGCGGTGGGACCCCTAACCCAACAATAGTTATAGGCGCTGGGGTATGATAACCCAGCGCCGTGCAAAAGGGGGATATCAGAGGAGTGCGAACGTGTTTAGCCCCTCCCCCCCCCCCAAAAAAAAGGAAATTTGCAAAACCCTATCATAAAATATGTATGATTCCCAAACCTTACCTCTTCCACATATATAGGGGAAATGGGGAGTAGTGGAGCCTAGACCTCCTACCAGAAATAGTGAACGAGTGATTTAAATCACAAATGACCCAGGGTCATACTTCCTGCCACCAGCGCCAAGATTATGTCAGTTATAGTCATTTATTTATGGATTCTAAGTTCATGAATGTATACGCATTTCTCAGTGAAAACTACCAAATGACTGTCACACAACTTTACAACCACAACATATTTTCTTTCCGATGACAGACCTTTCGACGCCATGCTGTAAATTCAATTTTGATATCAGACCAAAAGCCTCAGTATTAGACTCAAGTTGTAACCCTAAGTCTCACCCAGAGTCAACTATTCCAGGTACTATACTACTATCTAACCATACTGTAAGCAAATACATGTGTATATCTAATCAGTTTTAGAGGCATGTCTTTACATACTGTTTTATCAACTATTTCTCGACACTACGTCACTGCACATGCATACACTGGGGGTGTACACATACAATTCCACCATAGTTGGCTGAGAAAAAAAGAAAAAAAGCCTGACTGTATTTTAAATACATGGCTGTATGATGACGTGGTCCACTGAGCACCATCTCCTACTGTGGGTATAAGTCAGATATCATACGCATGACTAGCTGCATGAGTGTTATAAGCCTTGAACAATGGTAATTATCTGCGGGACGCCTTGGATAATTACCCTGTCCTTGGCTTCTAACACTCATACAGCGAGTCACTTGTAGCATATATGGACGTTCATGCTTGTAGCATATGCAATAGATACCCTACGAGTAACTGAGTGTATGTCAAAATAACCATGGCAAACTGACTGGTGGCCTCATAGGCCACCAGTCACTTTACCATTGTTATCATTACATAACTCAGTTACGAGGAGGGTATCTGACTTAACCCTCGGTTATGTGAAAATAACCAAGGTGTGAAACCCATTGTCTCAGGCGTCAACCGTGGGTTAATGACTACATAACACGACATCATAGACGTCTCCTTCATTCACATTAATCCGCATGTGACGGAGATAGCTATGGACAGCATCAGAAGAGAGGAAGCCACATCACAGTAACAAGTACAACCCCACGTGTGTTAGGACGATGCAGCACCTACACTACCGTCCTTGATGCACACCCAGCAGCCGGCAGGTCAGGGGGTCACACACACAATGGCGGCCCACCATATGGTGGGGTGGGGGGAGATGGATCCCCTTGTTAACTGTCATCAAGTCCGGCCCATGTCCACTCACTAATTAAAGAAGGGGGTGTTTGAGTGCCTGCCTCATTGTCTCAGATGGGTTGGCCATCAATTGGGCAAATAGACAACTAATTCCCGCTGATACTGACAATAATGGGCAGTGAAATGCCCATGAATAATTCCTCATTGAGTCAACGTCCGGAATGACCGAGAGCCTAGTCAATCATGTTTTGTTCCCTGATCCGAAGTAGAAAGGGAGACTACAATGTATTTCTTCTCGTGTCCATGCATGCTATTCGTTTGGGCTAGAGATTGTATAGTCCTACATAGTGCCATTCATCTAACAGTTAGCATAGATGAGAAGGAGGGTGCCAGCGCGGGTGCCAGTCAGAAGGTAGGCCTATACATACTCTATATCTGCCTCCATGCTGTAACATGGCATGCTGACAGTTGGTACCAATACTGGCGTTTGATGAACCATGTTTCAGTATTATTAAATGCTTGCAGTTGCTACCATGCAATACCATGGTTTCAGTATAATCAGCTCCTGGTACTTGCTATCTATGTACTCGGTTTATGCCTGTTATGCTAGTCCCCTACACCTCAGGGAAACATTACATTGATAGGCCTATGTCATCGGTTCCCTTCATTCAGTGAATACAAGCATTATAGGTTACATACTGACACACACATGTTCTTTAATACGTTGACACAAGCTTAGCCCATTAACCTTAATGTAGTCAGCCATGTGACCCACAACGCTACAACCAGCCCCCTCCCGTATTAAGCAGGCAGTGAGTCACCCTGCAACACAATTAGATCAATATCACCCACAGACCAATGTTGATTTCATTCCCGTGTTGATATCACTGGGCATGACCGTACAGCATTGGGGTAGGTAAGGGAGGTGTTGTTTGGGTTCTTACCCTTGCTGCCCTAGAGCACAGGTTAGTCTCCTCTGCTGCTACTCACAGGACCTGGAGTGGCGGGCAAACACAGGCTGCCACGTGGTTGGGTAGTTTCACTTTGATATATGTAGTACCATTACCCCTTACTCTATTTTGATATAATTATTCTAATTGGGTCCTAATAATGTTCAGCCTTCATTATAATGATACATGCATGGGGATTGATGGGGGGGGGGGGGGGGTCCCCATGTCGCTTGTCGATTTTAAGAAATGGCCTTGTCACATGTCACTAAGGAAAAAGCCATGTCACCAGTGTCACTAAGGGGAAATGCAGGGGCATCATAAGTGTCACAGTGGGGCCGCAGGCCCTGGAAAATTTTGGAATTTGGCTACCCACAAGGACGAAATTTGAAGAAAGATTTGGGTAGCATATTTTACAGTAAATGAGAAATCTTTATTCATGTCACTAAGCCCATGAATGACCATGTCCCATGTCGATTTTAAGAAATGGCCATGTCGCCATGTCGATTTTAGGGGTCTATACCCATATGCATGGTACGTGCATAGGACAGTGTCGAGATCATTTAGAGAGATATTATCTATGTTTATGACAATTCCTATGTATGTCTCAATTTAACTGGGCGAGATATAGTTCATATACCCTATATAGTACCAACCACGTGGCATTTGTTTGCCCCCTCCCCCACTGTTCTATTATCAGGTGCAATTTTTTCTTTGGTTATGTAGACTCATAACAGTTTATTAGACTAATTATGGTTTTCAATACAACCAATATACAACTCGTCCTTTAGTCACCAGCGACACTCATGTGGTGAACCACAGGTAGACATGAAGAAGGATTATGGTATGCCTAGCATTAAACAGAATAATTATAATGCCATAGAATTGTCTAATTGATTAATTAAGTCATTGTGACCTACTCACCTCACGAATGAGGCCTTTGATTCAAAGTTTCAAGTTTGGCTTGATACTGTAATACAGTATTTTGAGTATAATTAAGTCAATGTGCGCGCCCAGGAGCCTGTATTTTTGCCAAAGCTATTTTGATTCTAGAACTAGAAATAGACAAGTTTAGATGTTCTCCTCTATTATGTCTCCATGGCATTTGGCGACGTGATTAGAATGTTTGGGCCGTTTTAAAAAGGGCTTCTTCGTGCGTGAGTAGTACAGAAATGGCGAATTGTATCTGGACGTTTTATCCCAGATGCTTAGAGACAAGGCAACTGACCAACTTCAGGCCAGATATTTCATCCAGCCAATCGTCTGCACCAGTTGCTATATTAAGGGGCCATCTATAAGTTACGTCGCACAAATATGGCCTTATCTCGGGAAGTACAAGCCCAATCAGACATGTTAAATGATGACTACTCTATTATGAGACTGAGAGGCCAAAAGCATGTATTTTCATCATGACATTCCAACCAGGAACACTGCTGCATAAAGCTAACGTAATACCGACTAATCTTACAGCCATCGTGACATGTTTGACTATCTACATTAATTGAATATGATGTATGGAAACGTGGGCAGTATAGTTATAGTTAGGGCCTATATAGATGCATATAGGATCCGCCTATAGAGTGGCACATGAGATACACTACCCTTGAGATAGTATAGATAACACGACATTACCACAGCAAGAGGGTTCTTATATAACTTCCATTCAGGGGTGGGGTGCCAGTAGAATGGAGGCCTAATTCACATACCACACTGAGCTGTACTGCCGTGGAGGACGTGTAGTGGACGCGTCCCTACACCAGGACATCCATCAACATAGTTTAACCCTGGAGGGAGTTGGCTCTATAGGGGTTGGAGGGGATGGGGGCAGGTCATTTATACAGTGTATACATACTGCTATACAGGGGCCACAGTACCGCATGGTCTAGTAGTGGACAGGAGAATAGCACTATAGTGCCTCTACATGGGTAAAAAACGACACGGGCGACACGGCGACACGGCCCTTTTAGGCCATTTTAAAAATCGACGGACCCAGGAAAATTAATGATAAAAATCGACCCACAGGGTTTTCTCTCTAAGTTCTTATATACCTAAAAATCGACACGGTGCCACGGCCCTTTTGCTTAAAATCGACACGGCGACACGGTCAAAATTCTGGGGACCCATGTAGAGGCACACTATAGGGCCCCGACTGTGCATATAACAATGTAGCATTTCCCTGGTATAAAACCACAGTATGAACCAGGCACACGTGAGGGTGTGTACCTACCAAGTACATCTACCATATAGGCAGCATATACCGGTCGTTACTTTAGACAAGTTTAGATAAGGTACCCTGATCTAATTATGCCTACAGGTAATATAGACTGTCCCACATGAAGACTAATGACGCTACAATCCGCAATATATTGGTCTTATATATTAGAATTGTATCTAGCAATAGCCCCCCTTCGTTCGTAATCCTTGCCCTCATTTCGCAAAAAATCTAAAAGGTAGGTCCCTAAGCTGCGAGTGGAAAATGAGTTTTGACCCATGGACCATTGAACACACGAACAACGTGACCACATGACCAATGCAATGGCCATATTGTAATACATGGTTTGTGTCAGTGCATGCCATATGGACGAGATTAATATTTGTGTACCCCCCCCCCCCTCGGCTCGTCGCTCGGCCATGCTGGTGAGATTAAATGATGTTTTTTGTGCCGTTTCTGATGATTAATCTCCATTGTCAGTATAACAAGAGCATACCCTCATTGTATAACATGAATTCCAGCAAAATTGCAATATGCTTGATTGTGTTTCTATTTAATATGGTTATTCAAAGAAATTTAATTTGCCACAATCATAGGTCAATAATATCCAATAGTATTTTAAATCATCATTAGAATTGATATAAATAATATGAGCTCAATGGGCCTTACAGGTGACAGACCAACCTCGGGAAAGACTACATCCTCGTTCATTCTTACCTGACAGACCAACACCTTTTAATTGATGCAGGATCGTTCATGCCTATAATAATCTACCATCAAAATTCCATGTATCATGTATACCTGTATATTATGTCTACAAACATATTGTCAACAAAGATAGCTACGTATCTTCTCTGATAGTGATCAGCTATCATATATCAAAGTTAATCTGTGTCGCACCATACACGCGTACCATACCGTCGGTATAAGCGCCCCGGCGCTTATTACTTCGGGGAGGGAGGGGGCGCTGGTTACCCTCTGCACTTATACAAGACAGGCGCTTATTCAAGATTCATTCCTAGTGCTTCAGAGTTATTTCGAGACCTCCATACCCCCGCGCTTGTAGAAGACCGGCACTTATTAAAACTCCGCCGTTTTAGCACAGGTAACACATCATCAAGGCCAAAAAAAAAGAGGTTTGTTTCAGGTAACATGCCATGGAAATGTAGGAATCCTGGACGGAATGTACCACTGTCACAATGTACCAGTCGTAATGTACCACCAGGGCAGTCGGAATGTACCACTTCAGTGGTCGGAATGTACCATTTTGCAGGTCGGAATGTACCACCAAGTGGTCGGAATGTACCACACAGCATTTAGCATGAATTATACGATTAAATCACTGTTTATATAGTAACTAGGGTCAGTTTTTCAGGTGATATGGCTTTCAATTAATAGAACATCTGTCGTTCAATGGGTACATAAAATGTTTAATACCATGTGTATTCATATCAATTATAAAATATCTAATAACAGTGTATATGGTACAAAGTCAAAGAAGCATTGTACATGTACGTCATTTACTCTAATTGAAGGTGATGTTCATGGCCATAAAGGATGTTGACTATTTTAGTGCTATAAAAACGGTTCCCACTAAATCATGACTGGAAGGTGAGGGACTGGGTTGTCAAAGACTGGACTATCAAGGGTTGACTGTACTGTAATCGAAGAAAACGGCCATAGAATAGCGATAGTTACTTTACTATACTTTTATTCAAGTACTGTTGATGTACATCTATATACACAAATGTCCTTGTAAATGATTCTATAGATATAACAAATGCAATAGAGGCCAAAATGTAGTGGTACATTCCGACCAGGAGGATGGTACATTCCGACTATTTGAGTGGTACATTCCGACCATTGGGGTGGTACATTCCGACCAGGTGATGGCACATTCTGACAGTGGTACATTCAGGCAGTGGTACATTCCGTCTAAGTACCAAATGTAGGGTCGGTAGGTCGGATTTTTTTTTTTAACTTTTTTTTTTTAACATGAATGTACTGGCCCGCCTCTCCAAAGACCCTAAAATTGACCAAAAAAGGGTAAAAATACAAAACTTTCTTCAAAATTGCATAAAAAACGTAGGGTCGGCCCTGTTTTGGTAGGGTCGGTCGGGTGACCTGAAACAAACCTTCTTTTTTTTTTGGCCCAATCAGAGTGTGTGTGTGCTACATCATGTCAGTGTGTGAGGCTGTCAACATACAGTATATGATACACTGTGTGTCCTATCTGTCATCAGTCCATGTAAACATAGTCTGTTGGTGTATCGATATCACAGCTACCGTGCTCGTATCGGGTGCATATTATAGGGTAGTAACATACGATATGACACATCCTGGATAGTTTGGTGTACATTGGTATTTAGTGTGGAGGAAGCTTCGACTCCTATACATCCTGCAAACTTGTAGATATATGAAATTTTACCTCTGGATAAAAAGCAATATCGACAGAAATAGAACCCCGCAACTTCCTCGTGTGCTCAAACCTATCCTTCCTTGCAGTCGTTAAATAAACGGCATTGGTTTTAACCGTTTTGGCCAAGTGTGAGGGAAATACATAATACATAGATGGCGGTCAGTATCGGTGTAACTGGTATATCATATATATGGTAAGGCGACAGTCTGGTATGGGGACATGACACATACAAGGTAACCTCTGACCCCTTAGTAGTTGCTGCTACAAAGAGACCACAGAGATAAGGAACAAAGCAGGCTGTGAGACCCGAGCACCCCGCCCCACACCCAGCTCTTCACACATAGAGATCAATGCACCCTGAGGCGCCCAGCGGTGAGAACAGCTGTGTTTGACTTGACCCCGGGTCAACATCATGAATATATAGTAAGCTGCTCTCTCTGGGCACACAACTAACTCTTGTGTTGGCGGCTAGAGTGAGAATATCAATACACGTAACGGTCGGGCTTCCAGAGACTCCACAAGGAGGGGTTGGACTGGGAGGGTGTATCAATATCATGGCTGCATTGGGACTCTGTCTGCTGAAATGACCATCGTATTAATTAAAATAGTAAAGGAGGCTCTGAGATCCGACCAGACCCGTACCATTATTAGAGCTAGAGATCGGTAATGGGATCCATCCAATCAAATACAATATATTGTATCTCAATTAAACCGTGTACAGTGACAAACGTCATTATTTCAGGGTATCTGATCGTTGTCCATTGACGAGTTATTCGCGAGGCGTCTTTCAGTCTGTCATAGAAGGCACAACGTCCAACAGGTTTCTGTGATCTACACGTGGATGGGTCACTCACCTTTCTATGCTATAGTATGGTCAAACAGCTATGGAATGGTACTCCGGTGCCAACCCTGCTATACCTAGACAGGCCC
Organism: Harmothoe impar; assembly: GCA_947462335.1. Lineage (NCBI taxonomy): Eukaryota > Metazoa > Annelida > Polychaeta > Phyllodocida > Polynoidae > Harmothoe > Harmothoe impar. The sequence continues at coordinate 52,384,807 of OX381711.1, forward strand.
TCACGTTGTCCCTCTCATTGCTTTAATCAAACAGCATGTTGAATGGTAATCCAAACACCCTGTCCACTATGGTCAGTGGTAATTAGCCGTGGTATTAACCATAGGATGGGTCAATAATCAGCACAGGGTCAATACCCTCACTATATACAGACCGAGGTGGCCAGGCTGCAAATGTCAGTGCAGATCCAATGTGTAGTATTGATCAGCCCAGCAGTCCGGGTAGACGCTCTAACATTAGTGCAGTGTGAGTGCAGAGCTGGGCTTGGTGTCCTGGGGGGATTCCTGCAGGTCCAGTGGTATAGGGGCTCTGTGCCATGTGGACTGCAGTTGTGGTGTTGTGGTTATGGGGCACACATAGTGTCCTTATGAGTACACCATGTAGGAGGACGTGTGGTGGTGTGTAACTCTCAGAGGAGGACGTGTGATAAATGAAGCTCTGTGTGACTGGCCTACTTGGACCTGTGTGACTGAGAGTGCTTTGTATACATTCCTATCCATTGGCACAGAGTAGATCCTTGGGGGGAGATTGTGAGTATGACCCAGCCCCTGGGAGTATGGTCAATGACATGGATCCAATTTGTCATGTATGGTGCTAAAGATAACGCCTGTGTACCAGTGTTTAAAACACAACACCATGTATAGCCTGGTCGGGTTATGTGTATCAGCGTCAACCTCTCCCAAAGTATCCTTAGGAGGTTGGATCTTCTGTATAGGCCGCAGCCCCACACCGCTCCTCACTGGACGTCCCTTCTCGTTGCCATGTCAACTCATCTCGTGCCCATCCTACTCCTCGGCCTGCCACCACTCTCTATGCCATGCTGCGTCCCTCCTCCCCCACCGGCCGCTGGTGCTGGTGCGCGTGGCACTGTTTGCACACAGTGAGTCACGCCGTGCCGGCCACAAGCGAAACAATCCACCAAATAAAAAGTCGTCTGCTTTTGCTAAAGATGTAGTTCCCGCGCCTTCCCCCTGGGACTCTGTTACAGGAGAGTGTTGGACCGTGTAGCTAGATCTAGAACTCAGCACGGGTCCGCCACTGGTGATGTTTCTACTCTGATGTTGAGAGCAAATGAGAGGGAGTAGATGAAGGAGTTTCGCGCCGAACCCAGTCTGCCTGGCGCCGCGGTGACCGATTGACTGGAGCAGACGACAGATCCTCCTCCTATATCGATTCCTTCACACTGCCCTACCAGCTGACTAACTACCTTTAGGCACCGGCCAGCCTCTCAAGCTTGGCGCCTATATATACGCCCCAAGCTCTAAATGGCGCCTGGTGCCATCTTGTCTAGGGTAGTCAGTAATGACGCCACCCTCGCCATGGCCCGTACCGGGGCCCATCCTGAATGGGCGCCATCCCCACCCTCTGGGTCAGCGCCACTGTCCGCCCTACCGAGCCTCAACTTGTAATGCCAGTATTGAACACTCGTAAAACCTCCTAGATCCGTACTCAAGTACGGAGGATGCAGTGATATGAGCTGGGATGTTGTGCTCAGACTTCCTGTCCATTACATGTACCGTACTCAATTTACTGTTTTCAGTGGACTGGGATTAGGTGTATTATAAATATGTTTGTAACGTATATATACGTATATCTATATCTATACATAGATAATGTATTATAACTGTATCTTGACCACTTTTCTTCGCTACTTGTATTTACTACAACTACATGGGAATGCCCTACTAGGGCGTGCATGTACTGGTCAACGTGTATCTATCAAAATCCTCCTCTCTCTGGCCCCAATATTCACTAAATAATAAGCTAACATCTATATGTAATGCCAAACGTACTGTCATCCCATTTTATATCCGTGTTAGCTTATGTCACAGACAAACATAGATTGCCGCTATGACATAGACGGGGGTTGAGTTGGTTATTTCAATCATGTGTTCGAGTTTATATCAATAGGGCTGACCCCAGCAGGAAAACACTCTTTTTAAAATTGAACGCTACATGTTCAAATGTTGCATCTGGGGTTCACATAATTATCAAACATGATCAAGATTCGCTAAGATAAGATGGCATTGTGGTGGTTTTACGTATTACAATCCTGTATTACAAAGGCCGGATCCACAGGCCATCCCCATATCCCACAGACAACTGAGAGATCGCTCCATCTCTGGCTGATCTACAAAGCAGGGCAGGGATCCGTACCCCGCCTTATCAGCAGCACAGTCTGCCATCTAGACACAGGCTTGACCACACTGCAGTGACCGGGACATGGATTCCTATGCAGGGCAGCTCCATTATAGTAACTATACACCACCCTAGCCTCCGATGGTCATCATCGATAAGAATTAAGCATCAAATGTGCTTTGGGAGTAGGCTCGAATGATCACTCCTGTATACCACCAGCTTTGAGAAATCTACCTTATCTGTGATGTAACAGGGGTCGATTTAGAGGAAGCTTTTTTTTAAATATAGACTTCAGTCAAAAGCCGCAAAGGAAAACTTTATGAAATAGCTATCACTAGTCTACAATGTCAGCCCGCTGATGTCACATGACCACGGACATGCTATCATCCGACATCAGGGACGGAAGGAGGTCTCCACATCCGAGCAGCCCATTTAAATACAGTGGTGGGCGAGTGAAGACTAAACCTATAGCAGTAGTAGTCCCATGATAATAAATGTAAATGTAGACATATTACTATATATTGCATTATTTGGTAAAGTATTTGCTTTACCATCCCTACCACCTTCGCGTATTTATTTCAATAAGGTTATACGCCCTGCTTGTAAAGCAAAGCGCTTATTCAAAACCCAGTTCACAGTGTAGTCACCAATTGCAATACCAATCTCTCCTGGCACTTATCACAAATGGGCGCTTATTAAAAAATCCGGTGCTTATAAAAGGGCACTACCGCATACCAGATGGTGAATCAGTTAACTTTTTCGTTTCTGGACTGAATCTAGACTGGTGGACATGTGCAACAATTGCCCCATGGTCTACATGGGTTTCTGAGATTGTCCCAAGGATGACCTATTTGACCACACTCGTTGATTCAAAAAGTATGGTATGATTGTAGAGGGGACAATGTAACTGTCATGTGTAGCTGTGTAGTACATCATCCTCGCCCAGTCCATACACCAGGAACAATATGTAAATATTTGATTCCTTGACCAATCTCCAATTCCAAGAAACCTCCCCTTCCTGCTTTGGCTGACCATGTGTGATGATCAAATGACAACCCTGTTTACCCACGGCGTAAACAATGTCTGCTGATGCTGGAACCTGGGTACTGTGACATAATCTTGTGTTGACTCCATATCAACTTTCATTATCCAAGTGTACCGGCTCCTGGGGCAGTGGTTACTGGAGTTGGTACACCTTGATAATTATATGTATACCTTGATTATGTTGAGCGGAGGTAATTACATTTAATGAGTTGTTTAGCTAAGTAAAGGCACATACAACGCCTGTGACGTCATAGCTATTTCAGCCTGTAAGCCCGACCCTCAACTTAAAGGGCGGCTAGCACCGCGAAGACTGCCAGTCTTAACAAGTCACGTGACCTCGATAGCGGTGCCCTGATTGGTCAATTGGTGCCGCTGGTTGCTGTATGTTTTGTAAGAAGTCAGAGGGCAGGTACCCGTCTTTGCTAGGCACGGTGCTAGCCGCCCTTTAAGGTGGCCGGTGGGGATTGTAGTTCTAGAATAGGCCACCAGGAGGCAATTTCGCCATATTGGCAGATACTGTGACGAAATTAATAAAATCCTAGCATATCTGAGACTAGAACCCCAGGCCCTTGGATCAGAAGTCAAATGCCATAACCATCATGCTATGGAATCTGTTATAGGTGGAGAAGTATAAAGGTATAATCATCCAGCCTGGCATTTTTCTTACCACAATACTGTCTTTAATATTTCAAACATCAAAAACCCCATAAATATGCCCGGGACTATATGTTCGAAAGATATATTCTGGGCAGATAACATTGTATAGAATATTGTGTTGTAGTTTGAAGAAACTGTAGTTACTTTTTAATGTTATTCCATCCACATATGTAATAGGGCACTATATAATCCTATTACAAGTCACTAAAACATTGTGGCTAAATATTTCGGAAACAAGCTCGGGACCCTCCTATTTTTTTCTTATTTTCTGAGAGTACATACCCTTTGGAACATCTGGTAGAAGTATGGTAAAACCGTAGTTACTATTAGCCTATACCCGCCGGCCACCTTAAATATGGGCTAACAGTAGTCTTCCACAGGTTTCTACTAAGACGACAAGACTTGTTCATTAGATGTTACTCGTTTAACTCCATCCTATCAAATCCCAGTTGCACTTACTTACCTGTCGTAACATCTGGTAATTAAGGACACATATTGCGTTTGAACTGAAACATAGCCCATATCATTTTTAGATATATGTCACTATTTCTATAGCAATGCAGCATCCAGGCCCAGATGGACCTCAATCCCTGGTACTATACTAAGTGTTGATACATCGTTTTGCTTTCTACAGTTATATTTTGCTTCTATTGTCAATAATACTGTAAGCTCATGCGTCTTTAGAAACTGGAAACAAATATACTGTGTGTTCAAAATAAAGTGCAAGACATGAACTGAGCTGTAGAAGAGGTGTGCAGCTAGATATGTCATTGGGAACAGAGAACTTGCACGTCTATAATACATAAATTAATGCCATGCCATGTCCATATTACACGTATACAACTCTATGCCTACTCATGACCACAATAAAATATATTTATTATACATTTTTTTAAAGAAGTAAAACAATGTTCTTATTCTAAAAAAGGAAATTATGAGACGGATGAAGTGAGATAGTGAGAGGTGTGTTTTCAAGTGACATTCATTCAGACGCCATACCAATGGCATATTTGGTAGCACCGAGGTAGGAGTTTAGGGACTGGGTGTGGAATGAGCTACGTGTACAGAGATGTGACTATTCAGTGAGCATCATTTCTGCGTGGCTGCACACATATACAGGTCTACATGTATTACTATACCTCACAGCAGCAATACATGGATTCCTGGCAGTGACATAACTCACTGTGATGTGAAGCAAAGGTGAATTTAGTTGTATTGCACCCGAAGAGCTATCTGCTTCTAACGGATCATGATTACTTTAAGATTCTGACCAAATCTAAAGTAATCTCGGCTATGATGAAATGTCATCTGGGCACTATGATCTGTGTAGCAGGTATACTGGTAGGCAGGATGCAGTGTATAAGATGCACACAAACACAAGAGGACACTACGGGCAGGTCGGACATCCAGGTACTTACATTGATGGCACTCCTCTGATAAGGGTAAAATGGAGGACAAAGATGACATTGTTAGTAAGGCAATTGGAAATTTCAATTGTAATCATTTTTATGAGTAATTCATAAACTGCCTGTTGTTCGCCTGTATATTTTATAGGCACGGCAACGAGATACATCAAGCATCAAGATACAAAGTTTAAATTATAATATCAAACATTGATGAAGATGTATATGTATAGAATATGACTAGATCAGCACTAAGATCTATTAAGGGATTGTGGATGCAGACCATGCGTTACATATCAGAACACAATATAGAAGATACGTACGATACAATTACATGCATTTAGAGATGTAGCTGAAAACATAATGACGCCGCTCTCTCTATATAAAGGGTTCTCCTGTTAAATGTAGATCTTACAGTACACTACATTAGGGGCGTGACAATCAGTCTCACAGTAGGGGCCTTTCCTTTGACCTTTTAGGTTTGGGCATTTTAGTGTCGGCCAAGTGGGAATAAACCCATATTCTGGTTCCTGGCTGTTTTGGTTCGTATTAGTTCTGCAGGAGTCCTTATGGGGAGAGTTCCGCAAAGTAAGACCTATTAGCGTGCACACACACACGCCACACATTGGGCCTCTAAACAACCCCACATGTAACGGACTTTTTACAGTCATGAGGCACGGGGTAACCTCAGGGGCCTCAGACATTGGATAAATATTTTCCACCTGGCGACTTCAAGTCCTATTTTAAGTCGTCTAGTTTACTTGGCCGGTCGTGTTCACCATGCATAGACCAAAACTATTTACAAAAGTATATTTCAATAGAAAAGAATCCAATGGTAAATACTTATATAATGCTGTATAATGCTGTTTACAGCATCATACAGTTAGATGCTGAGCACATTCCAGAGCAGCTCACTCAGAAACCAACCGTCCTTTATATCCCAGCAAAACAATGAAATCAAAAGAAGTGAAGCAATTTTTTCATGAACTCAACGTGGTTGCTAATTGGGTCGCCCAGCCATAATGACAGGAATAGCTTTACTGTAATTGAGTTAATAACAAAGAGGCCACTGTGGCACTGGCATTCTGCAAAATCAACATCACATTCCTACCACGTGACGGAATCTTCTGCAATATCGTGAAAACAGTGTCAGTGTGTCTTTTCGGCGGCCTTCATATTGAAAGCCCTGCTTGTAGCAGCCGTCTGGTCGTACTGTATGGCTACCATTACAATGTAGACTCCCGTCACACTTAGCCCTGAAGAGGCAACACAGCCAGAACTAGCCGGTATATTATAGCAGTTTTGTGACTACAGCTCTTATCTCATTGGGAGCAATTCGCAAGTATGCATCTATCAAACTGCTACCCCATGTGCATAGAAGTACGGATAAAGTTCCACCGGGGCAATCTAGGGTTTTATGATATCTTGCTGGTTATACAGCATTTAGCCTCGTCTAAGTTTTTCTTCAGGAATAATTGTTATCTAATACAAATATATGGGATTAATTCACCACGAACCGTAAAAACAAACCTCCACCTGAGACTTTCTGTTGATCGCTAGGATAAGGTTAACACACTGAACTGAAGTTGATCCAGCAGTACTCAAATTTGTTTTGGTGATTAACTTTCGACAGCCCTAAAAAGTGTTTCCCCGTATAGTTTGCCTGCTTCCAGTAATCATCAGTCAACGTATCATAAGCTGCAATCCGCACAGGATACAGCCCTGGGTTAGGAAGGGGTTGACAGGTGTATGGGCTATAAACGGGCGTTATCCTGTGTACAGAACCAGAACAGGAGATGGTTATGGTCCAGGGGGATATAGCTATAGTGAGTGGGTGGTTGCGAGGTTGGGGGTCAGCTAAAGCCAATATCGCACCTTGACTGTTTCATTCTACTCCTCAGCATACCAGACTTAAGGAGCCTGAATAACTCGTTATCCGGTTAGATCCGTTATAGTACCATGGTCCTAAACCCCCAAATTCGACATGGTGACATGGCTATTTCTTAAAATCGATGTGAGACATGGCCATGTCAGTGACATGGGACATAAGGCATTTCTTAAATTCGACATGCGACATGGGCCATAGTGACATGAGGGACATTATAGGAGAGTGCATCAGAATGCACTATTTCAAGTCTAGACATTCAAAATTTGCTGTTTGGTCACAGTGGTCACAGGTTTGGTAATATGTATCGGCACAGTCCGACACACCATGGGTTGAATCAGGGGACACCTGCCCACTGTAATGTATACCAATGAGTTAGTAATACCAATGGGATAACCCGGTCACGCAGCCTTTAACCCTACAGTATTAATGGTGTAGGTTCTACAATACTAACCTGTGTTTACTGACTATGGGCACTCTACAAAGGTAATCCGTTCTCCTTAAAACAGTACATGAAGTACATCCCTGGTCACAACAGGTGCCCTATGGTACATCCATGAAGTTACCAGCAGCAGGCCGTGAGGAGTGAAAGAACAAAGTTCGGCTCCACCACCACCTCCTCCTGGGCCGCCGCTGTGCTCCAGTACAGTGCCACCACGGGGTGTAAATGGGCTGCCAGGAACATCCCCTGCAGTTTCTACTGAGCCTCCAGACATGCCCTGGAGCACTGCCCACCCACTCCCACCACGCTCACTGCAGGAAAGTTAACTGTATGCTGTGTAAAGTGTAGTAGCACAGGAGGCAGAAACATGACGGTTGATTACTTATACCTGTTCTCACACAGGTGTAACTTATAAACATGTGTGTATATGATATATCCTAAATGTCACACGGAATGGTCAGCACACGGATACCAGTGGCTGCAGCCAGATTGCACTTCCCTCTCACCTCCTGAGAGTAATGCTGCCACAAGGGGGTGGAAAGAATAGTCCATTGGCAGGAAGTGGAACACTACTCTGTAGACCCACGTTGGTGAGGACTAAGTGTAGTGCGGCCTTTACACAGGATGGTGCATGGGCGGGGCCTGTGTGTGTGTGTGGGGGGGGGGGGGGGGCAGGCGGCACGTGTACCTCTGTCTGCACGTGGTGGCTGCACGTGGTGGCACCAACCCTGGAGGACAGCCCTGGAGGACAGACACCTTCACGGGGCCCTCTGCTGTCAGCACATCACAAAGCATGTATGTACATGTGTAGGCTGGTACCAGTGTAACTGGGTTATAAAGGATTGTGTTTCACGAGCATGTCCTGAGTACTATATAGGGGGATGGGAGCAGCTCGGGGAGGGGAGGGGGTGTGTCTGTGTTGTCTCAGTCAGGGCACCCCTCCACCAACCTGACCGGGTGACAGCTCTACCCTCACATGCCCTCCCTATGGGGTGTTCGTCATCAGCTGTTACAGCAAACATGGATATACCCTGGTCGGTACTGGGTGGAGGGAACCTCTTCCATCCAAATACAGGGTAGGGGTGCATCCCGGGGGTGCAGTGACGTTTTGTGTTCATATGACTTGTAAGTTGTATTCACCTCCATTGGTGACTTTGTACTTTGAGAGGAAATACACATGTTCTATGCAAATCTTTAGAATTATTAGATTTTGGCAATTATCTATGGGTGCACATCATTGTGTTGCATAACTGTGAACGGTGTATAGTTCAGCACCCCACCCACCCTCACACCCGTGCTCACTCATCATCACAACATAACCCCATCACCCTAGCCTGTCTCCATCTTTGCTTGGCATATTCATCAGCATTACCTCCCACCTGGAGGGTCTGGTAACCCTCAGGTATATTCCACCATGACCCACCCCAAGAAGCCCAAGTACTTATTGGTGTAGGGCTATACTAGGCTGTACTCATCAAGACAAAGGAGTTATGTTGCCTTGATCAAAATCCCGATCTATAACGGGATATAGAGTGTGATATAAGAAATGAACAAAAACATACATTATGGGATTTTGTTGTTTCTTAATTTTTACGGCCATTAATCTCCCTATATATAGAGGGAGAGGACCCAGCAGGGAGTGGTATTCACCATGTGGTTCTGTGTATGTGACACGATGTGCTCACAAGAGATGAACATGACACGACTACCTGATCAAGTGTATACTCAATAGTACAAGCTGCTCATGTCCCAATTGTGAATAACTCGACAATACATACTATTTATGCTGTGCCCTCTCTTTGCAGTCCTCAGCTACACTGAACTCTCTAAAACGTTACATTTCTAACAGCTGATGACTAATGTCCTTATGAATGATCTCGTGTGGCATCCCCTGACATGCACTACAAACAAGTATAAAAAAAGGGGGAGAAATAGCTCACAGTGGATTTTTCTACACCAAAGTGTGGACAAGTAGAGGGAATGGTAGTGTTGTTGTTTTGGGCACCCTCCCCGACTACTTCTTCACTTTGAAGGCACCGCAGTATGAGGTATTCCTTCTTACGTCCCTGTGTGATGTGCATCCCACACTTCAGAATCATGCCAACAGCATGACTAAATATTCAGATGTATCATTGTTTGGGAATGCCATATGTAGTGCCCTAGACATGGGTGTCTATGTCTTGATACAGTCTATTTGAGACATGTCACATTATAATGCCTACTATTCATGTATGGGAAATACTCACTATGTATGACAATATATAACACGCAAATAAACTGTATGATTGTGATTATACTCGATTGGTGTAGCTTCACGAGGTGCGATTCGCATTTACATATTGACTTGTGTTCCAAAAAGAAATGACCAAAAACACAAAGTTACACTGACGTCGGAACAAATTAGGTTTTATTGGGCAACCTTTTCACGGAGGAAATGAAATATTCAGTCAAAATTATTTCAAATAGAGACTACCAGTAGTAAATAATAGGCTCTTGACGGACTAATTAAAAGTTTACTGTAAAAACAGTTCTTATGTTATTTCTAGCTAGGGATGGGGAGGCAGGGTTTCGAGTGCTCTTATCACAGCATATGAAAGTGATACTATTGAACTACAATTGATAATCACAGTTTTATACAATGGCAATAAATTTGCTTAGTTAACAAGTTTCGATTTTCAATATCGTCTAAAGAGAAGTATCAATGATAAACTGTAATGGTGAATTTATTATTGCAAAAAACAATTCTTGTGATCTCTATGGATTCCCGCATACGGTCACATGGTATAGATAGTCGATCCGTATTATATTCCATCTATTGATATCATGCAATGGCCATATACATAACAAAATGGTCAGAATAGCATGAATTTAATCTTTCCACCTGTCCCCAATTGAATATACAACAATGAATACCATTCCCCATCACAATGAAGTATAACTCATGTAACACGTCATTAACTTCAAGAAATGTGAGAAATGAAATGCAGTATGAGATACTCAGGTATCACTCAGCGGAATAAGCACACAAAAACCGTTGTCATTGTCACGGCATGCAGAAGGGCATTACATACATTAAGGACATACACATTGTTGTTTACAGTGTTAAGTGCAAGTAAAAGCTATTAGGAAGGAATATATATATAAATTAGTACATAGCTCTAAACGTGGTCTCTAAAGCCAGCACACTAAGTGACAGGTAGTTGGGAAACTTGGTTCAAATCCAAATGGTTCCATTCTTAGTTGACAAATTATGTTAGCGGTAGTTCTGTACATAATAGAAGTGTGTCAATATATAATGGCTGACCGGCACTTGACCATTTAATCTGACCTCAACTAGACGTGTAGGCCTGTGCCAAAACATTGTCAGGCTGCAGCTTTTAAATCCTATTCTCTTATGTAAGCCTTCCCATCAAAAGAGCATAGTTAAACGCGGGTTAAAATAACAGAGATCGATAGAAGGTTACTACACGTATAATTTTAACCCTACTTTGGGGGATGCAGAGCCCCCCCCCCTCAGGTCGGAAAGCAGCCGAAATTAAGGGATCCAGGTAACAAAGTCGTTTTTCCACCATTATTACGATAGCCAAATTTGTCCAAAAGTCGCCAGGTCGCTTTAATTATTGTTCCAGGTCACCAGGTCGCTTTTGACCCCTCTGGAGCCAGACTTTGTAATTTGAGTGTGTCATTTTGTTTATGGGAGGGGAGAACAAAATGACACGAACATCTTGACAGACGACTACAACACCATCACACCACGACATTAATAGAGCAGCCACATGCACCACCACCTAACATCCACTAGCAGACTGTCCAGAACTAGAAGCTGCGTGCACGTATTGCTAAGGGCGCTGCTTACCCAAGAAGGGGTCGTTGCCGTTGGTGACCACCTCTACAGCAGCGGCCTCGGCCAGCAGCCCCGTGCTGCCCTCTGGGTAGCCGCACGGCAGACACCCGCCGCCCACGATGGCGCCGTCTAGTGAGTCGGCGTCCCCCGACTCGTCCGGCGTGCGCCACATGGCGGCACAGAACGGGTCCAGGTCCGGGCTGAGGAACTCGGACTCTGTGATGGTCTCCATGTCCCGGGACCGCCGCTTCTCCTGCAGCAGAGGGAGTGGACGAGGGGCTCAGAGCAGGTGGGAGCAGTATAACTCACATCATGGGGCAGTACACGAGTCAGACCTCTGAGCAAGCGGGAGCAGCTCAGGGAGCAGCTCCACTCACATCATGGGGTAGTGACATACACACACATAATAACTAGTATCTTTACACTTCTTATCATCGAGTCATCCACTGCTTCAGTTAGCATCGTCCATTCTACACATACAGTTCATTTAGCACTGCTTCATCCATTCATCTTTCCTAAGCACTCAAGTTATCATGGGTTCGTCCACTCATACTTTCTAAATATTCAGTCACCATTCTCTCGAAAGATTATCCACTTGCTCAATAAAACTCATTGAATCTAGCACCCATTCATCCTCAGACTTTCCCACGTAATCATCTACCCAGGTCTTCATGCTCTATATGCTAAGATAAACAGACACTCTCTAAGATGGACAAAGTTATTTCATACAGACAGGGCGGAGCAAAGCAGAGGGTTTAAGTGTGGAAAGTGGCAAGACAGGAGTGTAAAATGGTGGACATTCTACAGGTGACAAGTGTCATTCAGAGCATGAACATCAGGTCAACATTGTTATAAAAAGAAATTAACAGTAGAAAGGCCTAAAACTCCTCTAATAGTTAGTTACTGATGACATACTATCTTTAAAACAAAGTATCATAGACTGGGTACCATGATTATAACAAAGAACATGAACATAAGATAGTCTAAGAGCAAAATGATAATAAGGGCGGTTGTTTCATTCTTGTTGTTGTCACTTTGGCACTGTTTAAAATCACCCAGAACGTAGGGATATTCTCTCATGCATGTGTGCTTAGAATAATCACGACTTGATTTGTGTGTTTTTGAGATAAGCCTTACAAGTTGGCCTAAATTTTCTGTGGTATATGCGAAAATACTGATACAGTTCCCAGACTTTCTCCCATATTTCTAAAGTGTATGAAAACCATCTGTAAATCTATGTTCGTGCATCTTTGTCAATCATGTGATACTTGGAACAAACAGGACTTCTAAATAGTGGTAAAACATACATAGATACATTGACCGAGCAATCAGATATGTAACTCTAATCAAATGGGATCCGACAAGTACAAGGGTTCTACAGAGACAACATGACAGACTCTTGAACTATTTATTAGGAAACTAGAGACTTATTTTCTGTCAAAAATATTTACTTGATAATATACTCATTTCTCCCAGTCTCCCAATACACCAGCACCAACACAAACCAGGACGACGCACACTCACCAAGACAATACGGCCCAAGGGGTTTACCTTTGGGTTGATCTTCTCCTGGATGCCCAGGATGGCGGTGGAGGGGGAGGGGGGTGGGTGGTCGGGGGTGGGTGGCTGTTGGTAGCCGGTAGGGCTGAGGGGGATGCACTCCCTGGAGCAGCGCTTGGAGGAGGCCCCTCCACCCAGCTCCAGGGAGGGTGGTCTGGAGGAGGCGGTGGAGGAGCGGTTACTCCTTAAGGAGATCTCGTCCTCCAGGTGCTGGTTGTGGGTGTCCTCCCAGGACGGCAGTTGGGTACTGGAGGTGCTCTGCACCTCCGTCGTTGTCCTGTCTGCTGTGGGTTTGGCTTCTGAGTCTGAAAGCAATTCGAACATTTTTGGTTGGGGGTATTTCGTGGCACCATACTTTATTCGACTTTATTTCTCTTGTTATTTATTTCTACATTGGGATTGTAAATCCCTTACGTGCGCACTGTATATGTATCCTTGAAGTACACATCCTGTAAGCTAGTAGGTGTTCAGCATGAAATCAGAGCATGCTCCACGTACAGCAGCACTGCCCACAGAGGACATGATACCGTCTTGATGTCTAACGTATGAGGCACGGTTAACAACTTAGCTTAATCTTTCATACTATAGCATATTTGATTTATTTAATGGCACCACAATATAATCTAGTATACATTCCTTCTTTGTTGTTCGTGATTCTTTATATTACCAGGGGACACATCTGACTTAAGCATTAACTTATCCGTTGAACATGGACTTACCTTCCAACTCTTTCTCTCCCTTCTCCAAGTCAGCTTTCTCTGTGTCCTTCTTCTCCTCTGAGAGACTCTCCCTCTTCTCCCGCTTGTCCCGTCCCATTACAAGGCTCTCCCTCTTTTGCCGCCTCCCCGTGATCTCCTGATTCTCCTCAGCAAGGCGGTTATCCACCTGTTGGACATGTCAGGTAAGTAGGTTATAATCTGTATTTCCAGAAGGTAAATGCTCATGGCGAGATCCAACACAATTATAAAATTAGTATTTTTCAGTCAATTACCTCACTTATCTTATCATAAGATGAATTACACAACCGGTAATCAGGCCTGGCAGAGCAGTAGCCCTCAGAGTAGTATTGAGCAGTAATACAGCCCAGAGAATAGGTTGAGGGGCAGGGTGGAGTAGAGTGGCCATTAACAACCTGAAATATGTGCCTGGTATTGGGACAGATTGGAGGGTAAGCTGGTTGTTATAGTATTTGGGGCAGGGGGTTGGCTCAAAGATCTATGCATTTAGTGCTGGCGGTTAGCTACCCAGAATGCACTGAGTGTTGAGAATCCACGATTTCAGAAACTGTGAGTATGCTGGCTGGCTAACCTTCGGGTCATTGTTGTTGTCATTTTGTCGCATACTTCGTAGTAGGACGGCCTGTTCTTTAGATGACGTGACATCAGAGGCGTTGGCATTCTTGTCTACTTCACGTCGTCGGTTTTGATCATCCTCATGACGTAACGCCTTTTGTAACGTTTTCCGCCGAGGTGGCTTCTTGGGTGTGTCCTTTTATGACAAAGTAAGTCAGAGATCAACGTATGATTTAAGGTCAATGATATTTGTGAATTGGGTTCCAATGAGGCATTTCACATAAGACCATTGTTGCAGATGTCTACTTTGTTTAGTACGCTATAGCTTTTTGCATTGTGACTATAATAATGGTAATGGCTATTTGTTAGGGCCAAGTTGTAACTTAGCAACATACTATACAAGACAATCTCCACAGGAGAAGCTGCTTTAGGTGGGTTGATTTCTCAAAGAAGGAACACTTTTCAATAAGACAGGTTTAGAAGATGGAGCTAACATGGAGGTGTAGACATGTGCTTTGGGCGGGTGGTGAGGTGATGTGTGAGAGGATAGGTGGTTAGAGATCATATCCAGCGTGGTCATAATGGTCAGTAAACGTCTTATCCAGAGTGTCGGGACTAAGCTCAAGTCACTGATCATAGAATAGATAACTTGCAAATGTTGAAGGCGAAAAAGATATTACATATATCCTAAGAGGGCCTACAACAGAATACTAGTATCCCTGGTTATATTCTTAGTGATTGAAAGGAAAAAGCTTCATCCCTGTTCTCTTGATCGTTTGAACTGACTTATGATTGGCTCCTAGGCTATCTGTTCAGATATTTATCAACTTTAAATCGATACAATGTTTAAATAGTTTCCTAAAGATTTAGATATAGCTAAATAGCTGATATTTACGAATCAATGACAGTAGCTCAGGTGCAGGATAGCATGCAGGGACAGTCCAGGCGCTTTGTTAAAAAACATATTTAAAATGGGACGAGGATGTCCCAACACTTGACTCCAAATGATCCGAGATGAGTCCTCATAGAGCCTCGAAGGCTGTACTTGGTCTGACCAGTAACCACATCTTCATATGGTTTAATTTAAATATTGAGACGTTTAAAAGTAGGCGAGCACAGACAGTTGAATTGCATTAGACTGCATGATATGGTTTCATGGTACATTTTTGTACTGAAGTTGAGTGTTATGCTGATAATAACAAAAAAGCCAATGATAGAAAATGAGATAATAATGATAGAAGAAGAACAAGTTGGTGGAAATAAAGGTAAATGTAACAAAATGATATTTGTTAACTTAATAATCCCTGAGCTGAATAACATGCACCGATGTAACATAAATGGTCAAACTGGAAGGCAACCTCATAAACGTGTATATCTATAACTCGTCATAAACGTGAAGGAAGCTATTTAATTTTTACAGATATCCACAGCAGTTAAATAGGTCAGATGCCACACCTGAGGTTCTATGTTTTGTTAATACTTACGGGGGATTGTGACTGTCAAAGGAGGAAACAGAACTCCATGCAATGAAACAATTTCACTTTATGCTTGAATTCAGAGTTAACACTTTCTAGGGAGTGATCTGGTAGTAAAATGTACTAACATCCCCCGTGAAAGAATAATGTATCTACTCGAAATATAACATCATAATACAATAGGCCTACTTACTAAGTACTGCACATAAATATACAGCAGTCCAACATTATAGCACTCCAATGCACTATATGGATATATATCTAAAACTGGACATCGACATCCATGTAACAGAAAGCTATATTTATTAGAAGTAGAAATCCATGAATATCTATATGAAGGAGAACACCATGTTCATGCCTATATGTCTGTGTGTATGTTCATTTCGAAATTCAAGATTGCAACCATTGATTGAATGCCACCATGCTTTCAATGTAATCTCGAATTGCAGTTGCAGTAGTTTGATACTAATAAAAAAAATCTATTCTATTTTTTTTTCATGAACAGTTGGCATCCCATAGATTCAAGATGGCTATCACTTATTGAATGTCCCGATGCTTGAAATGCAATCTTGACTTGTAGTTGCATTAATTTGATACTATCAAAAAAACAAATCCTATTCGATTTTTCCTTCATTCAACCCATTCAAGATGGCTACCATTTACTAAATGCCACAATGCTTTCAGTGCAATGAAGAATTGTAGTTGCATTAATTTGATATCTATATAAGAACATTTCTATTTGATACCTTTTTCAAACACAGTTGGCACCCCATAGGTTTAGGATGGCCACCATTCATTGAATGCCACAATGCTTTAAATGCAATCTTGAAATGTAGTTGCATTAATTTTAAACAGTTAAAAACATCCAATTTAGTTGTTTTTTTCATGAAGAGTTGGCACCCCATAGGTTCAAGATGGCCACCAATCATTGAATGCCATAATGCTTAAATGCAATCTTGAGTTGCTGTTGCATTAATTTGATTCTTAAAAAAAAAACTTTCTTTTTTTTCTTTCATGAACAGTTGGCACCCCATAGGTTCAAGATGGCCACCAATCATTGAATGCCATAATGCTTAAATGCAATCTTGAGTTGCTGTTGCATTAATTTGATTCTTAAAAAAAAAACTTTCTTTTTTTTCTTTCATGAACAGTTGGCACCCCATAGGTTCAAGATGGCCACCAATCATTGAATGCCATAATGCTTAAATGCAATCTTGAGTTGCTGTTGCATTAATTTGATTCTTAAAAAAAAAACTTTCTTTTTTTTCTTTCATGAACAGTTGGCACCCCATACATTCAAGGTGGCTACCAGTTATTGCATGCCACAATGCTTTAAGTGCAATCACAAATTGTAGTTGCATTAATCTGATACTAATAAAAAAACTAATTCTATTCTTTTTTTTATTTATGAACAGTTGGCACCCCATATATTTAAGATGACTACCATTCATTGAATGACCCGATGCTTGAAATGCAATCTCGAATTGTAGTTGCATCAATTTAATGCTAATAAAAAACAAATTCTTATCAATTTTTCTTTCATGAATATTTGGCACCCCATAAGGTGGCCACCATTCATATTAATGCAAATAGAATGCTTTAAGTGCTATCACGACTTGTAGTTGCATTAATCTGATACTAAAAAAAAAAAAATCTATTTGAATTTTCTTTCATGAACAGTTGGCACCCCATAAATTAAAAATGCACCCAGCACCCAGGTCAACAGCTATATACAGACACGTGTACCTCCCCTGCCTGTTCTCCTTCAATGCACAGTGAAGAGGGTGGGAGGGGGTGACCATCAACAGTGCATAAACACTTTGATTGGATGACAATGCAGTTTTTATATTACAACCTAAATTTGTGCAACGAAAATCATCAAGAAATACTAAGTATTTTTTCCAAAGAATAGCTTTTCTAGAATGGCTCGGTATTCAGGAATCCTACTGCGAATAAAAAAATGTCAAATTCTAATTCTAAATACCTGAAAATTGAGAAATGCTGACGTTCACGGGTTATGTAGGAAATGTACTAAAAACAGCAAAAAAGGGCAACAAAACCCTAATTTTCTCAAAAACTGTTCAGTAGGATTTTTTCTAACTGAGGTTCCACTGTTTTCTACCCTCATATTACACATTGGCATAGAGAATATATTGACACCTAGTCAGGATTTTGCGCTAGGAGCAATCTGTGAGGCGAAAAACAGCCAAAATGAGCCACTGGTCTGAAGTATAAAACTGGGCATCGATCACTATAGAGCTACAAAGAGACAGAGAATCGATGTCCAGTAATTATAGGGGGGTTGTGTACTATCATGACATCTGTTGACTGACTAATAGTTATATTATATTTACATGAACACTGGAGAATAAGCTTAATTAGATAGTTTGTTCAATTTTCATATACATTGGCCCAAAGTTACCAGCAGTTTCATCATTTTATTTAACAGTAATGAATATAAGTGTACATGGGGCAGGGCCCAGCTCAGATTAAAATGGAAACAAGTTGTCAATAATCTTTCTCCATCCCACGATTGTAGAAAGTTCTCAGGATCTCCTTTACTTACTTAAGGTCTCAAAGGTACACTTTAGGAATTGACTCACAACCTGTGGCATAGACTTGCTAACGACGTTATCTACAAAATATACTTTAAAGCGGCCTACCAGTGTCTAAAGTAGTTTGATAGCATTTTTAGGGTCGGTCCTGTTTTGCTAGGTAGGTTCGGGTAAGCCTAAACACTTTTTTGTGACTTAAGTTCAACGGGACTTTCTTTTCCTTCCCTGCTTATAAAGACCAATACTCCTGTCATAAACTAGAACAGTTGATAAAAGGATAACTTGCTTAGAGCTTATGCTAATAATGTTACCATGCCAATGTACAACAGGTCTCTGAGGCTGATTCAGTAAAGATGCAGAGGCGGATCCAGAGAGATCCTAAATCCGGAACCGATCCGTTTCAAGTTTCTCATTTCGAAAATTATTAAGATGTTGAGAAGCCAAACAATAAAGGGACACTTACTGGTGAGATGGGACTGTGGGTCCGCGGGGAACCCTTGGGTGAAGGCCGGTTCATGCCGGGGGATGGCGTGCTCTGCGCCGAGCCGGGGCTAGCACTGGTACTGGAGTAAACTTTGACTGAAAGGTAAAAGTATCAAATTTGCTATTCATGTCAACTAATTGACATCCCTTTCAAAGCAAAATATTAAGAATGCCTTGTTCATGTGTCAAGCGCACGGTATGCTGACTAGACTTACTTGGTGTATGACCACAGACTTTTGACATGGGCGGCATTTCCCATAGGCTGATATTTGTAACTTGTGAAGTTAACTCATGCGAGCAGCCGCCCTGGCTTTTAACATGGTTTAGCATCAGTTCTACCGAACTTACACCTTTTTAACACCAATTGCAGCTAGCTACTGGTTTCTTTCATTTTCATTTCTTCTACAGAAAGTTAGAGAGCCGCTCGGAGTAAACAGCATCCATTGCATTACTGCAACAAGCGCTTTTCATGTCTAATTTTAGCCCCCTCTGTTTCCGGCGGTACAGCCCGAGACACGGCAAACCCCGGTAATGTGAGATGCTCTTCCAAAAAGATGCAGAGATGACAGAATTCTCAAATCATTAAAGTTGACATCAGAATATCAGATTCGCTATTCGAGATCATGGTCTGAATTTGACATAATTAGAAAGCTTACTTTTTAAATGCAGAGTATCTGCGATTAGGGTAAACAGCAAGTACTTCTTCTACATAGCAAATTAGCTATTTGTGACGTTCAGAATGTCCCCCTCCACGAGCTTGTTCCAAATTGCAAACATTTTAAGAAACTCTACTCTGGCTTGTCTTCAGCTAATCTTTGTTAGAGCATGCAATTTTATGTAATCCTGGCATTAGCGCAGTGAGCTACTCACTTCTTGGCACAGGTGTGAGTGGTTGTGGTATGTCGTACTGGGGGGAGGCCCCCTCTCCTATGGTGAGTGGCCGGGCGGGGCCGCTCGGCGTGTCATATAATGAGCTGCTCTCACTCGTTATACTGAAAAAGGTAACAAACATAACGAGTGTAAGCCCTGCTGTAAGTCTTGATACTGATAGAGGTAACATGACGATAAATATATTCTACTGAGTTCTGTCGCATTACTTGTGTTAATATTGAGCATAATGCAACAACATAAGTATCATTTCACTGGGTTTATGAAACCTTTCAACGTAGTTGTTAAGATACATCTGATAACCTGTTCAAAAGAACCACACAAGAATAACAAACACAGTAATGGCACTAGTTGTGACAAGGAAATGACAAGGAAAGTACTATCGATACTGAACAAATATGCGAGGACAATAAATAGTAAACGCATTCAAAGAAGATTACAAGAACATCCTTGAAACTTGTCCATATGTAAACGATTTTAAACATACAAACAGAACTAGAAACATGATAGCTAAAGAAGCCAAACATGGGGACTAACATGACATCTCTATCACAGGACACCTTACTATTGTGGTATCTAATCAGGTCCTACAACATGCTAAAGTTACAACAATCTGAAAATAAAGGAAATATAAATGAAAGACGATACACAAAATGAAATAAATGTGGAAATCAAATCTCCCAGACGATTGACTGATGTCACTAAAAATAAAAGAGAAAACGGAACAGAAACGATGACAACCACAAGAGGGAGACTACACTGACTACACAGAGACAACACAAAGTAGTGTTGTGTGAATCCACCAGGTGGCATGCACGTCTGAGCAACTCAGGGAGCACAACGAGCACAAGCACTGTCTGCCCAGGTCATGCAGCAGCACCACCCTTACCAGCAACTACTGACGGGGCCATGTCTTAGTGTTACCTCCCCCATCAGGAGTAATTTATGTTCATTCTTCTAACCATTATGCATTTAAAAATGGATTTAGTGTCGCGATTTCCATCTATACCCTTGAATGGGATTCTGTATATACAGCTTACAAATGGGATGATCAATTTCAGATGGCACGAGACATGCTATTTCCAAACATGTGCCCCAATATAAAGTTACTAAAAGGAGATACAGTAATGGCCCGTTTAAGTGTCCCTAAGCTTATAAATTACAAGTCCCTGTGACCCCCTGCGCTTATACAGGGACCTGCGCTTGTATGGTTGCTTTTAGCGAGTGCTTTTGGGTTTCTGGAGGTCATATACCTGCGCTAAAACGGGCCATTTCGGTACACATAACTATTTTGAGATCCATTTTGAGATATCTTGAGAGCTATCTTGAATAAATTGCCAAAGGATAATCTACTTATGTACTAGGGCTCCTAGTTGATGCTGCATGCCAGGAGTCTGTGCAGAATAGTAAACACGTGACACCACCTGTACAAACAACACAATGACCTTCACATTTAACACATGGACTGTCCTTGACCTCCCTCAAGGTCACAAGCCCTCACCTCTGGTGAAGGCAGTTCCAAGACTGGATACCGTCAAGGTCAATTGGAAACAGACTATCGTTGTCGTCGGCGACCTCGACTTCAAGGTCGTCAGCTGATTGATCAAGGTCACTGAAAGGTCAATGAGCAATAGGTCAGTAAAGCAGTAAGTCAGTTATGGTGTCTGTGTAGTGTTCGATTGTCTTCTGTTCTATTTACCTGTGTTGTTATCGTTAATAGGACAGAATCTAACATTGTGGATCGGGACTTAACAAGAAACCAGCTGCCTGTGCACATAAAATATATCTGATCACAGTGTTAGTGCACACACTTTAACCGCACTCCCTACACAATCCCCAATCACTATCTGATGAGAGACGCACTCCTGCATGAAAGTTGTACATACAAGGAACACTTTTACCGCAAAGACGTCAAACAGTTGCAAGCTTGGTCTGTATTTGCCTTCTCTTTTTCCTTAGCTTTTGAAAATAAAGTATGGCTGGGATTAGTTTTCCTGACAACTCATCAATCATAAGGCCACTGGAGGAACATGCCAATAAGGCGGACAGGGTGAGGAGCATGGTCGGAATAGTAATAGCGGTTCTTTTTGTCCATTTGTGTGTGTTGACTGGGTGAAGTGTGAAGAATCAGATTTAGATTTAGCTGACTGAGTTAGTCTCCCTGCCTTCTTTAATGTTGCTTCAATAACTTCCTCTTGGTGAGAGGGCAAGTCCCCAACATACCAAATGCTAGTCTCATTTGCTTCCTTTCTCCACATTTGCAGGTTTACATGCGTTATAATGTCATTGCTATGATCAATAACACATTCCAAGAAATCATTAGGAAAATCTGCCTTTAAACCAGCGTCAGTTACACATCATCAATGATACATGTTTCTTACCGCAGCGTGTATAGGGCTCCTAGGGGTTAGGCCATGGGCTCGGCCATGTCCAACCCCCGGTGTTTCCGTTGGTTGCCTCTAGATGGGGCCTAAGTCAGGATAGTGATCGCTTCAGTCTGTGTTACCCTAGGTGAGTTCGGGGTGGGCCAAAATAATTACTTTGGTGATTACGAGAACCAGCGTGCCTGTACCTTCAGGACAGCCACTGCAAAGACCCAGCTTCAGCAGCTGAAGCTGGTGCTTTGTGAGAGTGTACCGGAAGGTACAGGTACGCTGGTTCTCGTAATCACCAAAGTAATTATTTTGGCCCACCCCGAACTCACCTCCTGAAGACATGTGAATAGCATTGGCCCTCAGTAACTAGGCCTACTCACTGAAGGGCTAAGTCCTGGGAACCACTTCATACAGAAGCAATAGTGGCCTGGCCTGTGATGTCATAACCCCCTGTTAGCTGCTCTACTTAGTGGCCAAGGGCCTGTACTGAAAATTTCTCAACTTAGCACAGGTGGTGCTGCTATCAACGGCCAGGTGCCCTATGCTGTATGGCTATGATGACACGGTTTATATCAGGCATGAAAGTGACCGATAAGAGAAACAAAGTGCAATGTTTAAATCGAGGCCCCTGTAAACAGGTCCTCAGAGGGTTAGTATGGGTCTTTTGAGACCCGAAATACATTATAAATATAAGCCTTGTGTTCCACATCTTGTACCTAAATATATAGGTTTATATTAGTGGCATCATGGACGGCAGCGTTAAACAAGTCATGACGTCACACTTTTCTTGACGTCACAGTCAGCCAATCAGAGAGACAGAGAGTGGCTCGGTCACAATGAGACCCTTGGTATGGGACCTTAGCCAAGCCCGAGGTGTCGGTCCAGGACGGCCATTCTTGCCGCCCTACCAGAGGAGGCTGTCACGTGCCAGCAGCAAGGCATGCCGGGCCTGTCACGTGATGAGCAGAGCCCCCTGGTGGTAGTCATCATCATCCATCATGTGCAGCTTTTGTCCGCGTGGTGGCGCCACGCTGAAACATTCCGCTGGTGCCCGGTAGTGATGAATAGAAGGGCCTGGGACTCATGTATAGCTGCCTGCAGACTGGTACCAGCAGTGTGTGTGTGGGGCTGGTAGCGGTGGGCGGGGGGAGGGTCGGGGTGGGGGCTGTCTTGGTGCTATCCCTGTAATGTGCTTACAATATGGCCCTAATGTCCCATTACCACATTCCCAATATGCTTAGAAGCCAGTCTCAGTGTGCTTACAAATCAGCTTTGGAAATGCTCTCAGGAGCACAAACTCCAAAACACAATCTGATTTCAATAGGCCCCATAACGCACTGGGGGGGGGGGGGGGGGTGAGAGGTAGAGTTTGTCCTCCAGGTCAGCAGTGTCCGTCAGCAGCTGTGTGACGTTATGAGCTGCTCAGCATGTTCTGTATGTGAGCAGCTCACCCCATTACAAGATGCATCCTGTTAGCAGCAGTCGGCTTATTGTCACTAACGCTGCTGTATTCACGTGGGGCCGCAGGACAAGAGAACCCCTTTACTCTGACGATCTTAAGAACAAGGCAGTATGGTGTGGTCTGAGTACCTGTTGCATTATCCGGTTACAATTGTCCCTTGCGTAGTTGTCTCCCTTTTGGGGAAGACCAGTTTTCCTCTCCCTCCTATTTTTACCTTGGAACAGGTTACATTTGAGCATTATTTAATTTCTGCCAGTTCAGATTCAGTCGGATGCTGGTCCATTTAGCCCGTCCTTCATTCAGAAACGCAGTACTGGTCAAACCCCTGCAGTACTAATGTTCACATCGGTGCAGTATTAATGTTCATAACGTTGCAGTTCTATGTATATAACGTTGGGCCGTATACTTATCTTGACCAGGAGTGCATTGAAATGAAAAAACTCAAAGACGGACGACATTCTGGTAGTGGTGCACTTGAGGACTTTTCCAGGTCCAAACCAATCCTTTTTAGCCAATGCAAATAAACACCACTCATAAGTCAAACAGCCCCTATCCATTTAAGCTGCACCCATTGTTTACACACTAAAGCCCCTCAATATGGTTTAAATATGACAGCTTGCCCAACATGTTTGTTTCTCATTTTTGAGGTTTTACAGGCTGTGGCCAGGTGGCACCACCATGTCTGGATCCATATTTCCCAGAATGCATGGCTCAGGCTACGACATCCGGTGTGTCAATATTCCTGGTTTGGGTGCGTCTCCAGGCTCTAATTGCTGAGCGTCTCGCTTGGGGGAGCTGGCGTGTGCGGCCTTCTCACGTCTACCCCAATTATCGCCCGTTATGCACGGGCAGACTGGTAGGTGGCGCCACCAATGGGGGTCAATATGTTTATATTCGGTTATATAGCCGGTTACATCTAAAGGTATCATGTCTGTAGGGGTAGAGGATATTGCAGTTATATAATATAAATGGCCCAACCGGATAAAAAACATAGAAAGGGTAAACTAAAAAATTAGAATGGGGTGCCGGTATAAAAAATGGATCCACTTGTACAGAAACAGATGAAATCCATCATTGTAGAAGACACACTCTCAGTGAGAGTCTCACACACAGCTCAAGTTAGAACGCATTCACACAATAGTAGGAAAGCAGGCCGCCTGGCTACCTACCAGCCTTGTGAGCCGAGCAGGCATTCCCTCTTATCACTAAGGTTGGCCTTGGCATACAGCGATGAGATATCAGATGAAAGACTGGAGGAGGAGCTGGGTCGTGGGGAAGTGGAGACGACGGGTCGCGGCGAAGGTAAGTCGTCGTATAGGACGTCAAATTGTCCTACCGACGCTAATGACGTTGCGTCGTTCTGACTGGAGCGTGACGGTGATGATTGACCGGAAACGGAAGTGTGTGATGTGAAGGCGCCTGCCCGCCGCGCCAGGTACTCCTTCTCCGATATATGTTCTAGAAGTAAGACAAAAGACGTTATTGGGAGTGTAGGTAAACTGATGCACCGTTTATACACGGTATTACTATTGTCGACAACGTGTTGAAATACGTTTACAAAATTGCACTCAGCAGTGCAGTTACAATCAGTTAAAGCATCAAGTATCGACACATATATTGATACGGTGATTATCAAATTATTTTTTGTTAAAACAATGAGTCAAGAGCAATTATAGACTCTATAGTTTTTACAACTTCCGGGTGTGCCTGGTGAATTTTGCCATTTCATATACTACTTACGGAATTATATCCATAACGAGTAGTATATGAATTGACGCAAATAGCCGGGCTCGTATGCAATAGGACAGTTAAAAAGACAGAGGAGACAAATTCGTACAATATGGCACAGGATTCTGCCTGATTCCCCATTCGGTCTGTCATCTGTTTACACTGAATCTAGCGGTAAAGACTGACAAGAGATACCACAACGTGCACTTGTACGTCCATTGCCATGGCCCGGCTTGGCCCAGAGCTGCAGCTGCTGAGACGCCGGTATTGTGTGACACACAGGCCGCACTGACGATGCAGCACGGACGGCGAGCACCTGACCTCACCGCCTCATGTCATACATTATTTTCTCCAATATTCACCAGACGACGTACAGAGTAGGGACCAGACGGCGGGGCTCTTATAACATGATCAGAAGTCGTAGAATATAAAGAGACAGACATGTAGAGATGCGGGAGGGTGGTCCCATAGACAGACGCCGTGTGCAGATTACCACCACTAATCCCACCACCCACATAACCGACCATTCACCCAACAACCCCTCCCGCCGGAAGTTACGTCTTCCGGCCTGCAGATCGGTATTCTGGGATGGTCGTGGACTAAGACGTAATCGGGGCGCGGTGTGTGGCGCCATCTCCTGGCGGGATTAGGAGGGATTAGGTACTCGGCGCATGCGCCAAGGTTTTGGGCAGACGACGATTGTCTGGCCGGAAGTCAGCACCAGAGGAAAAGCGCGCGAAACGAGCCGGAAGTCGTCTGCTTCTCGCACACGAGATTCCACACGAGATCCACTGGGTTGCCTTTTTAATATCACAGCATCTCTGTGGCAACATCTCTGTAGTTCCCATACGCCCTCTTATGATTGCAGTTCTCTCAATCTCGCACCTCTTTGTACGAGGCTCAATGTTCTTAAACATATTACAATACAATGTATATGTGCTTGGTGCAGATAAGGTATTTCATTCCATACACATCAAAAGATACATTGCTATTGCCTCTTTACAGCCCGATCGCGACGTCTCTAAATAAGTGTACAAATTGGGTGTTTGTCCCTGAGCTAAACATAACCCACACTAATTTATACAATTATAGAATAAGCCTTTACAAAACAACAACTGCGGACTGGGAATGCTGGCATTAATTCTGTCCAACAGACAAGCCTCTGGAATAATCTTTCCTTTTTAATGGAGCAAAAAGAATTTACATTGCCAGTAATGCAGTCGAGTCATTCCCTTACATGCGTGCTGCTTGGTCCTGTTTAGATGTACTTGATGACACCAAAATTCGATAATTAAAACCGCATTTCTACTATTCAGATCCCTGTTTCCTGTTTTCAACCAAATATTGATCCGAGATATTTTTGCTAGCAGACAAACACCATGGTCCCAATACAGCCAGTGCATATCAGGCTCTAGTGTTCACTTCAATCATATTAACACACTGAAGCCGGGTGAACAAATTAAATGTAAATGTACCTTTCCTATCGTTATGTATGTATACATTCTTTTTTCTATTGTATTTTCTGCCCCCCCCCCCCCGGAGAAACCAATAGAAGAAAGAATTAGACGTACATTGACGTGTTTCAATATACTACTTACTATTACATGTATAGTTAATAGTATGCACGTCTATTAAGTAGACGCCTCTCTAGATGGCCTGTATGGCGCACCTGCTAGTCTCAAATGTACCGTTATACGAATGCCATCTCTTCTAACCTGCAGCCGCTAAAACCTTTTTGTAAATGAGAAGACACCAGTAAGCGACCCACACAAATATTGCAGTCAGTAAAGCAGTTATTGTAAATCACATCTCAACACAGCAACCACTACACTGCTCCCCACAAACTTGTTCTGCTTGTGTCCTTGTGGGACGGACATGGCTGGGGTGGCCGTACTTGCACCAAAGGGAGGCAGGTCAGACGACATTTTGGTAGCAGACATTTGCCCAGTGTGCTGACCACCCACTGAGACCCTGTGGACACCTAGCCTCTCCCCCACCACCCACCTTTACTCCGTTACCATGACAACATATAAACAACACTAGCCCTACATCAATAATTCGGCGACGTCCGCACGCCGCCTTTGAGGCCGGAAGTGAAGTGTACTGCGCATGTGCCCTAGAGACAAATGTCCGAATGTGATATTTGGTCAGTATTGTCTGTCGTCTGTGACATCTCATCCATTGTCTCATTGCTGTGGATGTTGATTTGGGGATAAAGTACATTTGACCAGGTACCTTCGCCAAAGACACGGGAATCATAAGGCATAGGCTGTACCGTAAACAGGGATGACAGGGCAGGATGATGGCAAAAATTACAAGTATTGGGTTAATGAGACACATCAGCAAAAGTATATCAAATATCAAAATGAGTATTATTTTATGTGCTTACCTGATATAATTCGACTAATTTCAATAGATATCTGTGACTTGTGCTCTCGTATAACGTCTAATGCTGTTCGATGATTGGCGTCTGTTAATGATGTGTTGATGCCTGTGGAAGAGAGGGAATGGCGGATGAACGATCAAGATTGATTAGAGAGCTTGTCCTAAAACATGATGGAGTGTTCACATAATTGGTCCAGCGACTAGGAGGGTACACTGCACTCTAGTACAGCATGTCCATTTTTAATCGTATATTGTTTGTACTAGAAAAGCTGATCGAAAAGGGCGAAGTTCTTTTTTTCGCCCCCCGCCCACCCTCAGCAGTTGGTGACCACTCCCTACGTATACAGTGTAGTCCTACTCTCGAGCGGTTCATGCAGAAGTCCGTTTATATTACAATCTGTTGTCTCATTAATTCATTGTTTAGTGTTCAATATTAATGTGTGGGCAATTAGTTCTCTCGGGGACATATGTCGAGCCGTCATTACATTAAATTCTAATCGATCCACATTACACCCATTGGTGTGACGTACAGCCACGCCGATCGCACTCTAATGTAATTATGCAACCCAACCTCCGTATGTTAAAGAGACCTACAGTGTCCTTTAAAGCAATTAGCAGGGTTCCCACAAAAATTTCAGATTGAAATTCCATGACATTTCCATGACATTCCATGACAAAAATCTCAATTTTCCATGACATTTAAAACGTTCTTGTGGGGGTCGGGGGCCTTGGCCCGAGAAATCTTCTTAAATCAAGAACGCAAATGGGAGATTTCTAGGAGATTTTGTCATATTAATTCCATTATTTTCATTTTCCATGACATTCCATGACACATGGCAAATTTTTACAAAATTCCATGACATTCCATGACTTTCCAGACAGCTTTCAAATTCCATGACATTCCATGACTTTCCATGACATGTGGGAACCCTGAATTAGTGGTTGAATTTACCCTCGGCAAAGGCGTGTGACATGGGTTTGTGGTTTGTAGTAGAGGAATGGTAAAAAGAAATGTTATCCGTCCATGAATGTCCCGTCTATGTCTTGGTGCCTGGCGTTTTGACAGTACAGGAAGGAATATACAGAGTAGCTGCCAAGTTTAGAATTTACCCATTTATGTTCAGAGGTTGTGAGCATTATCACAGTGAGCTGTCAGAGAATATTTCCTGCTGTGTACAAATCCGTATCAATGTACTGTACCCAGCAGTAGACGCGTGCATAATCGCAAAATTACAAAATATAATTATCCCATAATCCCAATATTACATTGCAGATTACTAGGCCACTACTGTTCCCCTGTCTTTCCTTAAGTATCATATTTACATTGGAAATTGATGTCATGAATGCAGGACAATAGTCGTTCTCCCATTCCACTACTTGAGGGCGCCCGGGGTCTAATTCGAGATGAATTCAATCAGTTCAGGAGTGATCGCTCTCAAAAACGATGGCCCCTCTTCTGGCAAATCGATGCCTCGGGTTTTGTCTTTTTATTGAAACTCTACTGATGGGGGTCCCATTAAAAGTTGCAATATTGGGATGATGTACGGGCGATAGAGTTTCTAAGGAGTTAACAGCATAATTTCACAACGATGATCTCTTGGATCTGATATTTTTCTACTGGGAAATTTATGTCCTGTTTGATATAACAGACATTTGTCTCTGATAACAAGACTTAAAAGCAAGGGTTATCGAGACCAAGGAGCTGTTTACTGCACTGATGTAATCTAGGATTCACGTTTTATGACATTGACAGTATGTCTGTATCAGACCTACTGCTGGTGCGGGATGCCCACCCATGCCACCACGTATCCTACAGCAACTATCTATATTTCCTAAAGTCAGAGACGGTTCTACAACAGCATTTTATTCAATAAGAATGCTCTGTTTGGAAGTAAAATTAATATCACAGAAAATAATACTGAGCTAGTTAAAGTTAATTTGCCCATCAACTGGTTGCACTGGGTCAGCCATGCCTGACTTGCTATCAATGCCAACCATGCGTGTCATAACTGGGTGGGTAAGAAGGATGGGCGTCGGTAGAGATGGGTTGGGGGCAGGATGGCAAGTGACTTAATTTTCTATCAGTGGGAAGTCAGCCATTCCTTGGCCGCACTGACTCGTGCACTAATTAGTTTGAACAATCAACCACATTGTCGTCTGCTCTTCTAAAATAAACTGTTTTCCACACAACCCCCCCCCCTCCCCTCTGACTGTAGCCACTACCGAAGGGAACCCCCGTACCGATAGTAGTCAGTGGCACAAAGGCGTCGTAAAACATGTCTACACGTATTAATATACGAAAGTCAGGAAAGATTATATATTCCCTAAAATTTAGAGTCAATAATTTGCAGTATCAGGTTAAGATACAACTGAACCACATATACTAAATCCTTTCAATATTTTATCTTAATAAATGAAGATATTCATCATGCCAAATAAATCGTGCTAAACATTTAATCTTAAGGATTCGGCAGCTGGGGAAGTCTTAGTACAGTTATATGGAACAATTAACCAGAGGCATCTGGAACAAACACCACTACAAATATATACGTAATTGAAACTCTACTCACCTGAATCTAGTAATAACCTAACGACTTCCGTCCGACCGAACAATGCTGCCTCGTGTAATGCTGTCCCGGACTCGGTCTACAACACAAAGTACCACACGTCATCAGAACCCACACTGAAAACCCAGCCCTGGATTAAGGTGGTCACTGTTGACCACTTTGGGTGTTCATGCCCAGTTGACCACCTGGGGTGATCGTTTTGATGACCCAAGGTGGTCATTGTAAGGACATAGTTCTGCCACTATGCCGCAGTGTAATATACGGCACCTACTCCAGGTGTTCTTTTAATTAATACCTATACTAATCTGGATCATAAGTGTCTATAAAAATATGGGATATAAAGATTATTTGGAACATTAGATGATACAAGTAATTTAAAAGAAAAACATGCCAGAATTACCAAAAACATGTATGTGTAAGCATAGACACCTCATTTGTTCCTGAAACCATAGCTACAAGTGTGAGGAGTGGATATACAACTATACACATATGCCTTATTGGGCCTTTGATCAGGGCTAGAATATTCTCTCACGTTTTGATAGATGGTGTGAGGAATGGGGAATTATGAAAATAGTTGAAAAGTATACGTACCTTATTATGCAGAAAAATATACTACTCCACAAAATAATGTTCGGGCCAGAAAGGTATTCATATGACCACGCTAGTGACCACCGGGTACTCCCTCTGGACACCATCACCATGACCACCAAAGAATGGTCAGTAGCGACCACTTTACACCCCCATTGGGTTTTCAGTGCACTGCAGGAGATGCACCCCTCCCATACAACACCAGCACTGAACGACAGGACATCCGGCTTCACCCGGTATCAACCCGCTAATAGTTAACTCTTTAAGCACAATATGGTGCCTTAAGGATGCATGTTCATTTGTCGTTATGATACATCAATGCAGCGCCTACAAGTAACTCACAGGCACTGCATGGGTGAATCATGATGACCGTTTTATAGATGTGTCAACCCAATTCGGCATGATGCAGTAGAAGGGAGTTACTTGCCAATGCTGCATTTATGCATCATGCCGACAAAAGGCATGGTATATTAGAACATTTTGCTGCGATTAAAGGGTTAATACTAAATCAGACATGTGTGACTCATGGTGCCGTTATTTGGCCAGAAGGAGGTCTTTGTGTGCCTGAATCAAAGTGACCAATTCGTATACTACTTACAGAGCGGACAGTGGGTGTTTATGGCCGTCTTACGTGATCCGGGTATTGACTACCGCGGTATTTACTTCATGAGTGACCTGAGTTACTACAACACAGTGCTACTTCTATTCTTTCAATCTGTGAGGTGAAAGGCTCGGTGGGTCAGTAGAACGAATTGACTGATTATCCATGTTATTGACATTTTAAAAGACAGTTTGTCAATGCAATACATGTCCCGATTTTTGGGGAGCAAATGAGATATATCTCCAGATGTCTCACACAACATGTCAACATATCATGTTCGGTGCACTGAACTCCTTATATCCACTACTTTTGGGGTCGAAGTGAAAGAAACAATTGATTCGCACTTCTACTGAGCTCATAAAATATCGAGCTCGTATCCTTTGTCCTTCCAATAGCAATTAATCCAAGAATAACGATGTGGAAATCCCCATGATCACTTAACGGGTTAATCCAAAGGGGCTACCTCAGACTCTGACCTCCTGGATCCACAGTGATACAATACATAAGCCTTGGCATGAGCAGCCCAGAGCAGCTCACCAAGAGGCCGTGTGTGTGTGGGAGGCGGTTACTGGTGGTTACGTGCTGTGTGTGTTGTAGTCCACATAGGGCATTACAATCATCACGGCCATTTACCTAAGCCAACATAACACCCCTGGTGAGGCTGTATGGGCTAGGCGGGGTGTGGACAGGCATGATTAAGTGACCAATAGTGGGTGGGGCCGGAGGTGGCCACATAAAGTGATTATCGTTGTGGTCAGTGAAGGTGTCGGTTAGAGTAATCGTTCTGAAACAACAGGTGCTTGTTGTACGACCTAGCTGCAGTGTGTGGCTGGTGGCAGGAGAGAACTAGAGGATCTACTCTGAGCTTTATTTTGATAGAATATGAAAGCAAATATATGGATGAAAAACTAGTTTTTCGTCTATCATTATCTAATACTTACTGAGAGCTAGATTTGGGGGAAATATGAAAAGAAAGATATGAAAATAATACTACAATCCTTTCTGTCCACCAGTATATGACATGCTAATGGGGCATCTATTTTGAATTTAGGAAATGTACGAGGGGAGTTGGACTAGCAGGAGGCAAAACGAGAAGGCCAGAGAGGATGAGGAGTTCATCAAAGAAGAGGAAACCCCAATGCCAGATAATGACTTCCATGCCAGCTCTCCTTATTGCCATATTTCCAGCCACTGTCATCACGTTCACAATTCTGCCTTGAAACCCTACAAGAATTAAGGCATGACCACAGAATTGTAAATGGAACTCAAAATGGTACTTAATTTGTAAAAAGGACGACATGAAGGATGAATGATTTTCATCATGGAGCCTGCATCACATATAATGGTTCAGCTCAGAATTGTCTGGAAGGTGTGATTCCTGTCCAGAATCGAGGCCTCTGTAAGTTGCCCCTGGGGTTCGCTGTGAAGCAGGGGGTGAGGGGCATAGTCTGTAACCCTAGTCACGTAAGGCACAACTTGGCAATCGCGTTACGCTGCCTCAATGCGTCAACACCAACACCCGTCCCCGACCTGCAGCAGGGCCGCACCATGACGCAGCAGTCCCACACCATGACGCAGCAGGGCCGCACCATGAGGCCCTCAGCACGGCTGGTGTGGGACACACGGCCACACACGGACAGGGAAATAATTCCTGTGTCGCCACTCTCACCAATTTCTACACACCACACGCAGCTTTTAAATGGATTCCTCTCTGCCAAGAAAGAAAGCTTATACTTGATTGGTACATTATTTAGGTGTAGCACCAAGGCATTGCTGTGATCTCTGCCCTCATCAGCTCATCTGTAGGATCTACTGTACTGGGTACTCAATGTTAATGGTTTGTAATCAGCATTTCAGGACAGCGTTAACACACTTACCGTTCCGTCTATTAGGCAGCCGGCCTCTAGGAGCGCCTGTACGACGGCTTTGTGGCCGTTGCGGGCGGCGAGCAGCAGCGGGCGCCGATTGCCCGTGCGTTCTGCAAGGCTGGGGTGGGTGCGTAGTAACAAGTGGACGGCGTCCAGACGTCCGTACTGACACGACAAGTCCAACGGGCTCTCCTCCTTGGCGTTCTGCACCGTCGGGTCGGCGTGCCCCTGTGGGTGAGAATGGAGACATGAAAGTGAGATCTATGTGTGATTGTCAGTGATCTATGTACAATGTATATCACTTTACTATGAAGAGTTGGTCAGGAGCCTCTGACCTCAAGTGGTCTGGGAACTGGATCATTGAGAAAGATGGCAGGAATCATCGGTTCATTGACACAGTGGGTATTTGGCCAAGATGCAAGATCTATATACAGCTTCTATGTTACTTCTTTAAGAGCTGCTCTAATGCTTCCTAGGTGTGATCAACTAAGGCATATATCCAAACCTTGCAGCAGCTCAGAGGATAGTGAGTCTTTGGTAGAGGTGATACGGACACAGGGGTCAGTGAGCAGATGGCATGTATGCCTTAGGCGTCACGAGTGTGTGAAGAGCTGGTGTGGGGTTATTTAGGTAATCCAGAGTGGCTCTTGACTCTACGGCTCAGGTCAATGATATTACATCGGCCTCTGTTTAGGTACTCATAATGCATTACCAAGGGTTACACGGACACAACCACTCTAAGCATATATACACGGTTTATACCAAGACACGTGCCGTTCGTGTATACAGGTCCATAAGACGGGTATACACACGGCTAAAGCTACCAGATGTTTACCGCTGGGCAGACCTAAGTCCTCTCAGGCATGGCTAGTTATGACTAATTACTTATAGTCACTAATTTTGTTTGGTGTGCTGAGTATTTAAGAAAGACATACTAAGACAGTTCATCCAGAATATTGGACATCTTGTAGGATGGGCCATAGTGACTAATCTATAGCCCATGTCATATAAATCTGGTTGATATACCAGACATGCAAGTGACATATACTTGACCATGCAACACAAACTTACACTACATGTATTAAGCAAGTGTCCTCTCATCCTTTTGCTCTCTCGTCTATTCAATCTAGAGTAAGACCTAACGTTTTGCCCTACCGTTGCCTGTACCCTCTAGTAAGTTCCATCCCCACTCTTGTCGCATTATTCGTCCTCGACTAAAACACAGGACGGTAAACGCTCTAGTTATTAAAGTTGTAATGAGGAAGGATGACACCGCCAAAACACAACTTTCCCCATTCTAGTGTTCGCACTGAATAAAACAGAGTTACTGCTAGCCCGCACATCTCCTTAACAACTTTTAGAGTTAGTTGCTGCTACTCCTCCATCATTTCTAATTCAGACTTGGCTCGTTATACTCTGCTCTCACATCCATTTGCTAAACCAGCGCCCATTACCACTTAGACCACAGTGGCTCAGCTCCCTGCCTCTCTATCATGCCTCTCCTACTAACACCTCTAACGTTGGGTAATGACTTTGCAGGCACATTGCCAATAGCCCTTCAAAGATGAACTTGTCAAAAAGTATTATGATGCAAACTGTTTTTATACTATCGGTATTACCAATATGCAACGTATACTATAGTCAGTGTATTGATAAGGTTATCAACTATTCATATAAATTCAATGATGACGAGGGCTTGAAGTAGCACCATACATGATCATCCTTTTGTAGCTTCATCGGGAACCTTTCATAAAATCAATGGGCATATTGGAATTGTAAAAGGCAAAGTTGAGTGGTCTCGTGGTTGGCTGCAGGTGTGTTGGCAGCCAGTGCCAATATGTACAGGCTGAGGCCACCAAACTTAAGGTGTGCCATATGATGCCTTCTCAGTGAACCATGTCTGCGATGTCAAATGGTTTGTCTGCCCTGTTCATTCTATGGTACCAGGCCATCTATATATGACTAGGCAAATAAAACAAGACTTCCTTTGTGATGAGTAGGGGCGTGCCCCGTTAGTGGGTTTGTGGGTTTCTCCCTCAACTCCCCTTTCGTCCCATAGATGTGACCACTGCTGGATTAGGCACATGGCATTCTAAATACCTGTCCCAAATGAATGAAAAGCTTTGCATTGTGAAAGCTGGG
Organism: Harmothoe impar; assembly: GCA_947462335.1. Taxonomy (NCBI): domain Eukaryota; kingdom Metazoa; phylum Annelida; class Polychaeta; order Phyllodocida; family Polynoidae; genus Harmothoe; species Harmothoe impar. The sequence continues at coordinate 52,420,188 of OX381711.1, forward strand.
ACAGCCTAACAAGGTCCCTCCAGATCTTGAATTACTTAGACAACAACAACTACTCAAGAAATTAGCAAATATGACTATTCTTTCACAAGGTCTACAAGTAGACATCTAGACAAATCGGTATAAATCGGCATTTATATTGAATTGTGCATAATGCTGCTGGAAAGCCGTTGTATAAGACCCTGGTGTACTAAAGTGTCTTGGGTCAATTATATATCATATCAGACGCCTAATGAGCCTTGCAGTGTAAATATAAGATTGAAACAGTGATTCAGCAATTACTTTCAAGTAAATATCTATAGTTTATTAAGGATATCCCCTGTTCTGTGGTAGGAGGAATCGATATCAATATCATACTACCCTGCGAACAGTGCACCGATAAGCTAAACCTTTCCCCAAAGACTGCGTAGAGTACTGTGGGGTATTACTGGCACCCTAAGGAGTTTTGGCCCCTGGCACGATTTCTATGAGATTTTTTGAGAATTTCTCTTTTCCTGTGCATCGAGCACGGACTTTGTCATATTTCCCATCAGTTATGGGCAAAATAATATATGTTGTCATATGAATATTTATGAATTCATGATTCAGGAGTTTGTTGGTATTACTGGCATGGCTGGGGGTATTACTGGCACCCTTATTCTTTCCTTACAAAAAGCCATAGTTTTACAAAAAATATAAACCAACCATGTTGGGGGCACACAATTATGTGTCATCCATGAAGGAATTAAAGTCAGAGACATCCTGACATGCCACACTTATATGTCATTGATATACACCCAAACACAGACCTGAACCTCACACATTTGCAGTCAAATTATTTGTGAATGTTGTTTTGGATACCCAAAGAATCCAAATTACTAAGGAAACAGCTTTGCTCTTAAACCAAACATATAAATCTACCATGCAGTGTCAAAGAAAGAATCAATAACTGATTATTATCATGTTCATCTTAAATAGAAAGGATGAAGGCAAGACAGGTGCCAGTAATACCCACAACTGTACAAATGTGTTGGTATTACTGGCACCCCCACCATCTTGGGGGCATTGAGACCAGGTCCAAAAATGATTGTTCTAGCAGACAGAGGACATAAATTGGCCATGAAATTCTGCTTAAGGTTTACTAAAACTCAGATAGATGAAGCTGCAAATCTAGATCCAATTCCTCTTACATCCTGGCAAAAGCTATAGCTGCACCAATCTTGACCTTAATGACTCAATGATCATAATTTTTAAGTGAATTATCCCAATCACAAAGTTTTATTTCCAAATTTCTTGTCTTTTAGGGTAAGGGGATAGGTCTCCAAAATATCTTGAATTATCGTCTGCTAGCCTGAGCTGATTTGCCTAGCAAGAAATACACACAACACTGCCAGGGTGCCAGTAATACCCCCCCTGCCAGTAATACCCCACGGTACTCTACCAATATTTTCAATTTATAAGCAAGCACTTGACCTACAGGGGTTTCAGCCTCGTGTTTCTTTGGTATAAAGCGTTGTGCTAAGCTAAATGAAGTAACCTCGATATCGTGACAATTCTTCATGATGTCAACTATGGACACTCTATCTGAGTGCACAATCTTAATCCAATTATCACAAACAGGCCTTTAATCAGTCTTGACGTCCATTTTTAAACATGATACAGTTACTGTTAAGATGATGAGCAGAGCGAGATAAGCAAATCCGAATCTGGTACCTGTATCTTTGTATATCTTCCCAATAACACCTTATCGAGAAAAAAGATATACGTAACCGATGATGATACGCAAAGGCAGGAATTCAACCGATGCTACATGTGTCAATATCCGATATATTGAGTAAACCTGTACACAAAGCAATCTGTAACTTCTGGCATACAACAAGTTGTGCGTAGTGTATAAGACCAACAGTACCAAGCTCCTCTTTGTCAATAAACACGGTGTGTAAGGACCATGTCCCTTATTGTATCCGGAATAAATGTAGGCTCATGTGGTGGTGCATAGATAACTGCTGGTACCAAGGGTCCTGACATGGACAGTGCAAATAGCCAATGCTCGACAAGCAGCATTCCCAGAATCAGCAAATCCAGTTTACTGATATTGTCCTATCCTGCACGGCCTTGACATGCAGACAGCATACACGGACAATGACAGACATAATACCTAATGTAATAAGCGTAATAGGGGGATTAGATTCTGCCAGTGCTCCTACTGGTATTGGGTGGACATGGTTGTCAACGCGCAGCAAGGACATATATATGTCTATTATGGGGTTTCATACTCGGGTTGTGGTCGGATGTGCTGGTATTCAAGTTTCTAGAGGGAATACAGCATGGTAAGGTGTGTATTTAGTACTATATTGTGGGGTTGTTGGGTGATGGTCATGGGGTTTGTGGGGCTGAGAGTGGTGACCACTGGTAACGACGTCGTCACATGTCTGGTCAGGCTTTATCCTCTTTCACAACTGCTTAATTCTGTACCCACCTCCCCTATTCTATACCAGAGAGCACCACAACCTTTTCATCTGCCTACCCAGGATAGACCTCACACCCAGGTTCTAGGGATTGCGCTGGGAGTGCTCACCAATCAATAGCTTAAAAGGGATTGAAAAACTATTTTAAGCAACTCAAGCAACCCCAAAGCAAGAGTTATTTGGGAATATAATCTCCGCGTACACAGCACATTGGCTTCAACGTACAGCCACGGGCAGCACACTAAAATTGGCTCTGCCTTGAGTAGTCCCACTGAGTTGACCCTCTGGGTTTATCTGATTGTTCAACCGCTGATAGGACTATGATAACATGAAATAGCACCTTGGAAAGCCCTTGAGGAGTACAATCACATAGTGTACATTTAACATAGGTTAATAACCAAGGGGGGAATGACAGTTTGCGAAAAGTTGTGGGTTTTTTTTCTACCCAACAGATAATGTTGATATATATGAGCCAGCCATCCATAAAAACGAACCAGCCAGGTCAGAAGATTGTGTGTACCCATTGCCAGGGGTTTTCTAGATTGCCCAAATTTATACACTGCACGCACTAAGGTAAATATGACTAATATCGCGCACCTACTTGCTAGATGGATGCTTTGGGGACTTCATAGCGAGCCTCTTATGCAACGGATATTTTGCTACATTCATTCAGTATGGGGATATCCAAAGAAAAGAAAATGCAACCACATAGAATGTAGTCCATATCGCTAGATGACTATGAGAAGTCACATTCACTATGGGAGTTACTTTAGGCTACAGCCTCCCATTCGATGATATATTCTGTATCATCCTCAAGATATATATGATACACCTTTCAATTGCACCCTCTCTAACCTACCCAAAACCACGTCAACGTCAGAACCACGCCATGCGCATCACTTCCAGGACCCGAGGACGGAAGAGCCCTACATCATCCGCGGGTTGTCACTGCCGCGCTCCGCATGGTGGCCCCACTGCTCCCTGACGTCACGTCAAGCGCCACGCGCCGTCACCATGAGAACGAGCTGATCTATGACGTGTGACGCGGCACTGTGAGTGACGTGGTTCTGCTGGGCGGCCTGGGAAGGTGAGAGCGCTCTATGTTGAGCTGATACATGGCAGGGTGTGCAGCATGGTCCTGCAGGCCACCACTCATCATAGCGGGCCAGCACGCCGTAATGAGCCGAGCTGATGGGCGAGGGAGAAACAAATGTAGCTACACATGCGGCGGTCAATCTCTCCATCCAGCAATTAGCCACCTGACAGCGGTCTTAATCAACAAGCTTACAGTCCTCTGTTGGTTCTACTCGGCACATAACAATGTGCTGGTCTCACACAGGGGCTTAAACAATATCAATGTGCTGGTGGCATGTATCATGATGACGCTGGCTTTGTCGCCAAAAGCACCCACATACCATAGTCAAACACTTTAGTGAGAGTCCCACTATGCTAGACCTTTATATAGAGCCTGGACTCACTCAAATGGCTCGAGAGTATGGCAATGCTGGACCCACTGCCCAGATTGTAGCAATGCTAGACTTTAAGGAGCCTCTCTTTTTTAATCTAGGAAGAACGTCCAGTACCTATATTGCCAAGACTGTTAAGCCATCTTGGTACATTTTGACAAGACCAGCGCCGGCTGACACTCGTATTGTGTTTATATGGTCGATGTAAAATAGTCTTGAACTGGTCTCCTCTCACAAATGGTGTTTCTAATAGGTCTAAAGCACTGGGCGTGTTTCCTACAACAAAGAATTTGAAAGATACCCTATCACAATTGACTAGTCTCCCTTTCAATGTCGCCTAACAAAGAGATGCTTGCTATTTCAAGTTCACCAATGGCCTGTAATTGTAATAAGTCCTGCTCTTACGGTGAGTCTGCACTTACAATATCCAGTTTTCCTACCATCGGTGAATTTACCCTTGCATTGCCATGTCTATCACAGAGAATGAATGAGTGAAGTCTCAAAAAGAACAAGTCTATAGGTTTACAATAGACCAGTGTAATTCCATCCAGTATGTTATCTGTCTGAACAGACCTGCACTGCCCCTTACCACCATCTACGCCCTTTAATACAGACTGGATATCCATTTAACGCATTTAAACCGCCTGAATAGGCAGCCCAAAACAAACACCTAGTGCAAGACAATAGGCCTGAGCAGAACACCAGGGTGGATAATCAATTTGAACCGACTAGATTCTAGTGTGACTTTAGGCATTACTTACCCTAACATGGGTGACTAGCTCACAATTGCTCCCGTGTGGTTCAGTCATAAATCTGTCTGTACTGTAAACACAGGGACAATAGCTGGTGAGAGCCTATTTTTGTTTAGTTCAATAGCGCGATTACATCAAACATGCCTAACCGCCCAAAGAGAAAACACTGGTGCCGATTCATACTTTTGTGTGCAAACTTCCAATTCACCAGCGTCGCCTGCATATCAAATGACAATGTTGTACTGACAGAACAGCCAAAGTCGTGCACGACCATCCTTCTGATGATAATGACATACTTGTCATTGCTAAAAATACTGAAAAACATTGTTATGTCAAGACATAGTATCACTCTAATTAACTGCTGCAGCTCTCAGCTTCTTAGCTATCAGTAGCAATATGGATAAATGCCACAAGGACCATGGCAACGGATGTACAATTTACATATAAATCTTCCTAATGGTGTCTGAACTTCCCCTTCCGATAACCTTTCCACATACTGTATTCAAAAGACGACAGTGCCCATTCTTTAATACCATCATTACGGACCGCCTCAATAATGAAATAGGTTTACCATAAGTAGTCCCGCCATGAAAAGAGGATTCTCTTTACAGACAATTTATTGGGACTTTCATTTAGGGTGACGAGCGCTGGGAAGCTGTGGGCTGTAGCCACGTGGGCCGCAGTCCCAAATGAGATGGGCCATAACAGGCAGCAGGCAGCAAAGGTCATGGGTAGGGTGGCCGCTAGGTGGTGCACGGGGAGGGGCAGGGGGAGTTAGCGGGCAGATAATGGCACAGATAAAAGGGGATCAAGGCAGCAAAGGTTAGCCAGGGGGATACAGGTTGTGAAGGAAAGAGGCCGAGGTGGGTCTTTCCATCGTCTTTGACCACACCGGGTACCTTTCTATGGCCAATCGGGCAGGTTAATTTACCTTTATTGCTATGGCCAATGGCCAATCGAGCAGGTTAATTAACTTTTATTTCTTTGTCATTATGTTATTTTTAATTGGCAACAATGGATTTACTGTGCATCTGCCTTGCATCCACCGGCTGGCAGACTGATCGCCAGATTGGCGGTTGGAGAGATCGGCGGTTCGACAGAATTTCTAAATTTTCGGGACTATTCGACAGGACTGTGAGCCATATTTTATTTTTCAACAGGACTATTCGACAGATTGTTTGTTTGGCTATTAACTTTGGTTCTAGTTGGAATATTCACACAATTCTTGCAGATTCGAAAGGATCTTTCCAGAAGGATATGTAGCATAAGAGAGTGAGCATTTATGCGCTCTTAATCTTTTTCTAAAATATATTTTAGAATACTATTGGGAGAATCAGTCTCATTAGAACGAGTAGCATAGCTGCTTATAGAGGGAGGGGGTAGATGGGGTCTATTCACCAGGACTATTCGACAGATTTCATCTATACACATACATGTACATGTATATGATTATCCTAGGGGGTGGGTAATATACATGTAGGAACATATATACAGTTGTTGCATCATGCGCCCAGAATAAACATATCGCTTTTCTTAAAGATGAAATCATAGGTTTCACTGCTCAACATAACATCAAGACCTAAGTAGAATGACAGGCTTCCCAATGCTTTTCTCTTTCCAACAATATAGACATAACGTCCCATAACGTCAATATATTGAAAGATACTCTCTCCTAAAATGTTCTTCATCCACTTCTCTGGGCCACCCGTTAGTGTCTACCCCTGATTAAACGTATGATGCTTTGTTAATGTAATTCTAAGGCATTCTCCCTACAGGCATTTTTATATAGGGGTACTACTTGAAAAACGTATTCTGTCGAATTGTCTCACTAAAAAAAATCTGTTGAATGGTCTCAAAAATCTGGCGAACAGTCTCGGAAATTCTGGTGAATAGTCCTGTTGAATCGTCCTGTCGAACCAGCAATCTGGCGAATTGTCCTTTTCCCCATAAATTATACTTAAACAGCCCCATATCTGTATATATGGACCCTGACTTGAATTTCAGTCTTCCGACTTTGTTCTCTCATATGCAAAGTTATCATATTCGGGATAGTCCCGTCCATTAATATATACTTAATACATATCTCCAAATCTAATATGTTTTTGGTCATTGAAATCATTAATATATGAAGAGAAACCAAAAGTCAGACGTAGATCCTATTATGACGACCAACTCGAAGAGAATTCTGCATGACCCGCATTAAACTTCACACACTCATACACCATTGGCATTGACAATATGATATTCCATGCTTCACGTGCACAATACTCAAGCATTACCATAGGTTAGAGAGGTAGACACTGCAGTGGTAGATGCACCAGTAGGATACTTGTGGAATTGCCTTCGTTTGTCACATCTTTTGGGAAGTCAAACCGCAGCGCCTACAGATTGTCTCCTTTAAACCCCAGCTCCCCAGCCCCTGATTACATTGATTAAGGCCAAGCAGTGGGTCCTGCTCCGCATGCTAGATGGTCCCATAGCCGTTAATAATTCCGGTAGAGGATGCACCTTCTTACATCGGCAGGAACGACTATGGTAACACTGTGAACTATATCACCTAGATGTTGATAGTCTGACACATGTGTTACAGCTTCTTAACCGGAGTTACATTTTACATTTGTTATTCTCTTTTGCTATGGGCTGTCTTGGGTTTTGATTTCTGAAAAGTCTTTGTAAGAGTAGGGCCTATGCATGCCCTAACGCTTGCACCAGGAGTATGGGGTGGCCTTCGGAACACCAATAGCGTTCCACCCTCGGGGTTTACAGAACCCAAACTGAGCCACTCTCCCTAGAGATACCACCCACAGACGGCATGACGTATGCACGACACGTCTCCGTTCACAATGGCACATCATACCATGCTGGACTATGATGAGATATTTTCCTGATTATCGCTGAAGAGAGAATATTGAGCTATTAAATTACATAACAGCTGCAGGGTATATCCACTCGTTTTCTATTCGTGTAGAGAAATAGCTACTTTTCATCATTCATAACGAAGGATATCTTACCAACATTTCTCATTTAATTACGTTTTTCCTGTGCTTTGATTATATTTTAATAAATCCTATCCCTGCATCAGACATTCAATTTCACGACAAAACACTCAACACCTGGTGTCGGGGACAAAACCTTGCATTGCAGATTTTGACCGACATTCGGGAGACCGGAAGCAGAAACAGCACATGTAATAGCGAATGGGATATCAGAGAATGCCCCTTGGTATCTCAATCCCTGCACATGTCGTTGACTTTACTGAGCACTGGTACAGTATACCGTATGAAGGGTTCCTCACAAAGTCAATAAAATGGCTGAAATGGATTTATACACGAAGCATTGGACGGCAGACCGTAACAAAACTATGCAATTCTAATATCAAAATTATGCATATTGAGCTGGATACAGGTTGACCTCATGGGAATGTAGAGCTTTACCACTGTTACATTCAATCAAATATCCAATACCCATGAGAATCAAACCTATAGATAATGAAGAAATTGAATTAAAAACGTGACATTATAAATGTTTACCGTAATAATGTTTTCTTTTCCCATATGCTGTATCACCAGTGCCATAATTATATTGCCAGTTGTTATGTTTTCAACAGACCCCCCCCCCTATCAGGCGCCGTTAGTGCCAACGAAGTTACGCGTAGCTTTTAGGTTACGCGTAGCATTCTCAGCCAATGATAAACCGCTATATGATCACGTGACCTATGTCGCTACGCGTAACTAAATTGTGGCAACGACGGCCGATCTAGTCGTTTCAAGAGATTTAAAGTGAATAAAGCACTTTGCAGGTATTAAAATGAGCGCAGCAGACACTATTTCCCCTAACTATTCTATAGGTGGTACTTACAATAGTTGCCAGAACACATATAATTTAAAATTGATGAAAAACGCTTGTCATCATCGCCCGTGAATGAGGCAGTTTGAGAACATCACAATCTCAAACAGTTTTGTGCCATTTTGATCTATGAATAAAATGAAATCTTTTCCGCTTCATCTTGAACAATCTTATATAATAATGTGTATTATTACTATTAACGTATTTTGAAGCAGTGGGCGGACCTACGCGTAACCTAAAAGCTACGCGTAGCACGTTGGCACAGCACTGATCCCCCCCCCCCGCTATCAGTGCATGAGGTTTAGGTACGACTCATGAACCTGCCACACCTTGAATGAAGCACTGCGTCTACAGACGACGCTCCCTTCCCGTTCTATAATGTACATTTCATCATGATCAAAAAACATACGTTTATCATAAATGTAATGCCAATATGCATACACTAAGAGCACTGTGCTGATCCTCACCACGTATGCATTGGATACCTTTGTATCATATAAACTACGGGATGACACATTAAGTAGTTCAGATAAAATAGCTTCTATTTATTATTTATTTAGAAAATCGCTATAAAACAGTGGTTGTAGTTTACATGATATAACATAGCATACCGACCAATTTCGTGTATTACACGTCATTGGTCTGTACGGTATCTTAAGTGTGAGGTAGGTGGACATAAATGTGTTAGTGTAGATGGATCACACAGGCAGCCAAACACCAGTAGAGCACCAGGGGACCAAACAGAGATGTCTCCGTGATGAGGCGTCCTGGGACGTCTTGCCGCCGTCACGGCCTTGATTGGGGGAGACACTGATGAATGGCCACGTCATGCACGTCCTATATGACGTTACAGGCGTCACGTGTGACACACCCAGGAGGAGGGGACGCCTCCAGGGTTCTGGGTAAGGCAGTCCCGGGCCTCACACCTGGCTACTGTGAGGGGTGAACTATTCAGCTGTGCTCGGTCATTTTGCCACCTATTTACTCATAACGTGAGCTGGGTTGAGGAATTTTCCTGACCATTGTTTTTTACCGATGGGGCAAATTTCTTCTCTTGAAATTTTCCCCAATTTTTCATAACATGAGCTGCTTGATAGGCTAAATTCCACGATTTATTTCATGGTGAATACGGTCTATCAATGCTAAAGCAATGGGAGGGCCGTTCCCCAGGACAGCGTGCAATAACCCTAGGCCGTATTGCACGCTGTAGCCGTATTGCACGCTCCCGAGGGTCACGTGACCTGTGCGGAATTCAAAATGGCGGCCGACGGAAGTAAATAAACACCGCGGAAGTAAAAAAACGCTGTGGAAGTAAGCAAACATGGACTGGAAACCTATTTTAGATTGAAATACCCTGAAATAAACACAGAGCGTCACTCAAAAGTCACCTCGTCAGTAGTTATGTCACTCATGGTGTTTGGGCCGTATTGCACTCAGTCTCGGACCCCAACTGTATGTATTAGGCCTACGGCCAGCGTGCAATACGGCCCAAGCACCACTCGTGACATAACCACTGACTCGGTCACTTTAGCGTGCAGCTCTGTCTATGTATGCGTCTATGCGTGGCTACAAATGGGCTGTTCGTCTCGATCTCTACCTAATTCTGTGTAATGTAACCAATATCTCTTTCAAGCACTATATCAAGTAGTTCATTTACTCCATTCCATCGTACACACATGTTTACTTAATAATCTAATGCCAATAAGTACACATTCACCTGACCCCTTTGAACCGATCCCGTTGGAAAAGCCACACATTCTAACCCCTGCTAAATCCAGCTTGACAATGCATTGTGCTCACCGTGTGTGCTGCTCTAACACCACCACCACCGCTCTACACGGTGAGCTGAATAGCAATAACTCATAAACATGGAAAGTCATTCCTCCCAAACGCTGTCAATTGATTCTAAATACACTGGGAATCCAGAGAATGTTTGCAAATGAAAATATTTACATTTTTGTATCCCTTCTGGGACAGTAATCGATCAATATTTCGCTGTCTGAGAACGAAGTGTGAGGAAATATGAGTTTTAATTGAGTTCTATCGGCAGTGCCCTAAATGCCTCATCTCAAGTGGGATTAGTCCTGACAGTGATGGATTCAGGAATTGTTCCCCTTAGGGCCCTGGGCGGTGGGAGGTGTGAGATGGCACAGCATACCAATAGGTGCCAACATCAAGTTTACCCTCCTCTTTTACCCTACCAAAGACCCTATGAATGACCTCCCAACCCAGGGAAATCGATCTAACCAAGACCCTTGGCTACATTATAGAATGCTTAATAGGACATGTGTGTATAATGAACAACACTAGGAATATACAGTATGCCCGATGGTTGTTTACGTGCTGTGCATGGTGTATTGATTGTATGAGGGCTCTGGTATGGTATAGTATAGACCATATGCCCCTGGGGATAAGAGGCTGTGGGGATATAGGTTAAACGCACTTGTGGATAAATGGTACTGTAGTGCTGGTATGTGTGTTAGATGATTGGCTCTGTAGTCCAGGGAATTGAGGGTAGCAGAGTGGTGGGTGGGTGACTTTCCAATCTACTCCCTTCCAATGTGATTGTCTAAAGTCATGGGAGGAAGGAGCATAAGGTAAGGGCAGGGTAGGGTAGGAGGCTATGACCCCTATTTTCTGTTAACAGAATTCTCTTATTATACCATGGTCTATCTCCCTTAGGGTAAAGGATGCAGACAATTCCTGGTAGGTTCATGTTAACAGTAAGGTATAAAATACTTGTCTTAGGCCTAGAAAAAGGAAAAGAAATTTTTATCCAATTTTGAAACCGAGTTGACGTTGTTGTCGGCGAGTCGGCGCGGAAGTTCACGAGTGAGTCAATTTTTGGCTACTTTTCAGGCCAAAGTAATAGATAATAAATAAAACATCCGACCTACCCTACCTAGATTTTCAGACTAGGTAACCTGAAACACAAAATACTTGACAGTGCTGACAGACATATTTAAGGTATGCTTCTATCCTTTCAATGAGGCCATCTGATGCCCCATAGCAGGCCAGCACAGAGTTAGCAGCCATTGCTATGCCATGACACATGTGCTGTACTTGGGTGCCACCTAATGGTGTAATGGTGGCCACAACCTGCCTTCACTACTCCTGCCTATTACCACCAGCACGCGGCCAGTTGGGGTTCTGACCAATGGAATCTCAGTTAACCAGTAGCTGTGGTATTGTCCACTGCTGACCAATGGGAGAGCGCGTCATCACCGACTGCCTACAGCGTCCACAATTCTGACCAATCACCTGCCTTGTACCAGCCGGCCGTTGATGACTTGATGGCGCCCAGAGAGGAGGGCGGTGGGGGGGGGGGGGGGGGTAGAGGTTGGATATTTGCTCTGATTTGTGCCCCTTGAGTGATGGGTAAGCAAACACGGATGGCGCCCTAGTCCCAATCCTATCACAACGTCCCCGGGGTGGCCATTCCTAAATCCTATCTTAATACTGACCAGAGCACACGAAAGTAACCTTTGGGTAGCCATGTAATGTTCTCTGTTGTCATCAGTTGGCACTCTCTCAGTAGATCCTTCTTTTATAGGTAACATCCCCGGTCTATAACATCGGCTAGGAGGGAAACCCGAACATTAGGCTCGGATGTAAAAAGCATCGGGGTTCCTTTGATATGGGTTGTCGCTCTCAGCCTTAGGGTACTTCAAAAAGTGCTTCTTGCTCATAAAAGCCATTATTGGTCGTCTTGGGGCAATCTAACCTCGGCAATACAAGTGGATACAAAGTCACTAAAGGGGCATGGAAGGTTGTCAGGACTACTCGCACCACAAGGGACATTGAAACTACTCTACGCTGGTTGTGTAAGTAGTATATAGAAAGTTGCACCCGCTTCTGTTAAATGTGACTCGTATAACTCTTAAGGTGGCTCGATCCCTTTGGTAGTTCAGCAACACACCACCAGAGGGCACCTCTCCAAGACTGTCACATAGTAGTTGGCAAGTTGGCAAAATCCTAAGAGAGGGTCTGACCGAGGCTAGAACTCTCGACCTTAGCGTTGTGAGACAGGCAACAAACCACTGCGCCAATCTGTCTGTGGTTGAAGTTGCACTCATAATCTATACAGATAGGTGTCCCAGTTTATTCCATTTCTTTTCAACTTTTTTTTCAATCACCCAAAACCTTTAAAATATGCCCGGGACCATATGTCCAAAATGCATTTTCAAGAAAGAAAACATTAAGGCCTATGCTCAGACAGAATTATATAGGAATTTAGCTACTTTACGATATGATTTTATGTAGGTACTTGGAAAAACACTATATAATCCTATCAGATGTCACATGGATTTAAGCTTCAATATCTCAAAAAATAGCTGGGGACCCCCCTATTTTCTCAGCTTCTTTGGAGAGTATATGCTATTATGGTCTTATGGCAAAGATCTGATAAAAATCTAGCTACTCTCAGACCAAAGGATCGACCCACCTTAACAGTCCTGTCAGCCTTGTTTCATGGTTTCTTTCTTTTGAAGACTAATCTACCCTTATTGGTGGCGGTGGGGTCGCGTTGAATACAACGAGCAACTCACAGATTGTGAGCGACTCGTTTTTACATAACACCGTATCCCACGTATGTCTACCAACAAACTCTCACTATGATCAGGAGGACAGGAGGCCTTTTCCTTGTGACTGTTGCCATGGTGACGCGACATGGAAACTGTCACGCTTCATTTCCCATAGATCATTAAATGACGAAGTGTTATCCCTAAGTTAATGGAGCTTGAAGCCGCCCTGTGGGAACCATACATTATTTTCCCCATCCTGTGACTGGGTGAGTGCACACATAGAATCGCCTCACTTTCTTAATTCTGCGTTGAATGGGATGCGTTTTAATTCTTTAGTGAGGAAATGCTTATTTTGTATTTAGCTATTAAATGGTAAAAGGATTCATTTCCCATTGCACTCATTGTGTGACATGAGTCTGTTTTATTGGAGGACGGGTAGGGCTGCAGATGCGGACATTTAAATGCAAATAAAGGACGACATTCGTCTGCAAACGGGGGCCCATCTAAAGTTAACGAGACCTACTACGAGGTAACGTCTAGTGTGGGGCAGGACATGACAGAGTACCATGTGATGTGACATTGGCAGTTGTGACGTGGAGAGGTGTGACACGTTGTGACGTGGTGTAATGGGGTGTGCTGGGATAGGCTGCTATATATGACGTCGTATTTATGTGTGAATTCATGACGTGACAGGGCAGTTCGTGCCGTGACGTGCATGGATGTGACACACAATGGGACCATAATGTCAGAAACCATCATAAATTGACATTCACCAGTGAAAGGATCCATACTGGTCAACAATGATGGTGCAGATAGAAAGCTCTAGAAGCCCGGATAACGTCTCCTGGACTAAACAGAGACCAGATATGTGGGCCATGGTAAATAGCGGTACAGGTCCCTCCTATGCCGAAGCTAATTGTGTGGAGACAGATAGGAATCCTGAATATCAATATGAAACGTGTGTGTAGTCACAATGGCTCTATTACCCCTACCCCTGCCTTTAGTAGGCGGGTCACATCACCATAGAGGTCCCTAATCGCTGACCTATCTGCCCCGGGTGTGATCCTGTTTTAGCATATCTAATCCTTACCCTGCAGGCCCGCCACAGAGGTCCTGTGAGTCAGGCCAGTCACACTGTTAGTTTGATAGACACCTAAAAGTACCTACATTATCATATTGTCTATTGTCAAGTGGTGTTCAACGTTTTCCTTTCTTCATGATCCAGTGTCCGAGAGAATTAACTAATTTAAGGAATAACTGACCAGTCCCTATCTCCCATAAACGTAACGTAGACCGGCATTAACAAATACCATTCGACCATAAATGTTTAGAATATTGTTGTTCCCTTTACATCTACTATGAATTGCATCCTACAGGTGATACGGATGTCAACCATCTACACTTCCACATGCATACCCATTAGTACTGCATGTGTCCACACTGCAACAAGCCTAATAATAATATTGTATCCTCAGACACTGTTTTACTATGTGTATTATACTTATTGAACCAGTGTCTCTCGGTACACGATGTTTATTGAGTATTCTCCTATGGTATCAGAATATTGCATATGACCTCAAATATGAACGTATTATTACTGTGGCATGGTTATTTTAAGGTAACATTACCTGAATGAATCAGCATGCAGGCCTAAATATATGACAATACTGCTTCCATCTTCTGGTATATTAAGAGCCCCCCCCCCCCCACCTCGGCCATAATAACACGCCCGGTTGTCTCTAAATACTGAACAAAACACTATCTATGAAGTAATGTCCTTTGTAATAACTTAGAAACAAAAGGCTTGCATTAACCTTTCCTGTTATATATAATTCACATGTGCTACATCTTTACAGTTATACATGCAGGGTAAGTATATACCATTAAATTAAACAAGTGAGCAAATAGCAGCAAATCTTAGAGCAGAAAAAATGGGTCTAATAACCCATAAAGGAACGTGCCAATGTTAATGTATCCAGAACTTTTCAATGAAGTATTGTTTTAACGAGAAGGGTGTAAGGGTACCCTCCATCACACCAGTGATGCACTATAGTTAACAGCAAAGTATGTGGTCCATTTTCCTCAAATGTAATGGTCACTCCAAATACTCAAAATTGTAAAAGATTATGTTAAATGCCATCACATCAGGGATGAACTATAGTTATCAGCAAAGTATGTGGTCCACTTTCATCAAATATAATGGTCACTCCCAATACTCAAAATCGAAAAGATTATGTAAAATGCCATCACACCAGGGATGAACTATAGTTATCAGCAAAGTATGTGGTCCACTTTCCTCAAATTAAATGGTCACTCCAAATACTCAAAATCGCAAAGATTATGTAAAATGCCATCACACCAGGGATGAACTATATTTATCAGCAAAGTATGTGGTCCACTTTCCTCAAATATAAGGGTGACTCCCAATACTCAAAATCGAAAAGGTTATTTAAAATGCCATTACATCAGGGATGAACTATAGTTATCAGCAATGCACAAAGTATGTGGTCCACTTTCATCAAATTTAATGGTCACTCCTGATACTCAAAATTGAAAAGGTTATTTAAAATGCCATTACACCAGGGATGAACTATAGTTATCAGCAAAGTATGTGGTCCACTTTCCTCAAATTTAAGGGTCACTCCCAATACCCAAAATCGAAAAGCTCATACAATATGCAAAATGCCATCACACCAGGGATCAACTATAGTTATCAGCAAAGTACTCCTGGTTGGGGGTGAGGATGGGGATGGTGGATGCTTACATCAGCCAGGAGGTACCAGCACATGAATAAAGGGCCATTGCTTGTCCAGACCAAGATGTGAGTACCCTACCCCCAAAAAAGCACCTGGTAAAGGGTTATAGGTAAAGTTAACACATGGGCTAGAAAATTTAAGAAAAGAACACTTACAGAAAAAACTATGGCCATTTAACCATGAAAAAAGGGTGGAAACATAAACTTAGCCAACTTGGAAGTAAGCATAGTATGCTTAATGACGATGGAGCTAGACCCAACATTGGCACGTTAACAACTTGGAAGTAAGCATAGTATGCTTAATGACGATGGAGCTAGACCCAACATTGGCACGTTAATAATCAATTTACTGTACGATTTTGCACCAGGGAAACACTTTGGCATCAATATCTGATTTAGTGTTCCCTACTCCTCTATAAGTCAATGACTCTAACCCATAACCATACAAAACCTATTCGTAAATCATAACAATATCAGCAAAAATACCATATGTAAATTGCCCTCCCAGCTTGGAGATGTTAGTTTATTACATCAGTAAAGAAGTGGAGTGTAATGAACATTATTAAAGCTGCAATGATTTAATGCTAATTAGGTTAGGCGGCAGCAAAGCGCTCTCAATGAGATTAATATTCCTCTTGCACCTGCGCAAAGGCACTTACATAAATCTGTGAAGCAAGGCCTGTGTATTTCTCTTTGTTTGGTACAACATTTGTAAACAGGATATGATAGCATTGCTCTACCCTCCCGGCCATGGTTTCACTGAGGTGCACAAAATAGTAGGTCAATCTTGTTATAACATAACTCACCTTGGGTGGAGTCTACCCCAGCTGCTCATGTTTATACATTATAGGGAGCAGCCCTTATCAGTTATCCAATGAACCCACTCAACCCATCTGTAAAAAGAGTCCTTGAACTATTGCCGTTCTCTTCTCTCCTCCCCTGGGTGACTCATTTTACTTAACATTTACAGTATGGGCTATGATCACTTCAACAGCTGTCATCTTGACCTAGAGACCTTAATCCTCAAGTCTCATTAAATCATGGGAATCGCCAACCTGTGAATAAATGGCTGAGCCCCCCTGAGCCCTTTGCGCTGACAAAACGCCGCTGTCTCCAAGGCAATAAACAGGCAGCGGGAATTAGTGGCTGACAGGCATGGGGGAGCCGTGCCACTGGTTGAGGCCGCTGTGGAACTGATGGCCATTCAATGGTTAAGATTGTGGAGGGATGTGGGGTGTCTGGAGGGGTTAATGTGGGCGAGCATTGTTTATGGTAGCAGGTGGTGGAGGGTGGTGTGAGGCAGGAGGCGGCCCACAATAACACGGGGTGACGGCGCCCTGAGCTATGGGGTGTGGCTGTACACGGGGTGTGCAGCTCCACACCTGTTGAGCAGCCACTGGGCGGGGAGGAAAGAGGGCAACGCGATCCGGGACACATGCTTGTCTGGATGCAGGCAGTAAAGCCAGCAAGTAGGAGGCAAAGTCTTAGAATACATACATACATTACAACTATAAGGGTGTACTTAGCAGAAGAGAAAGGGAGGCAGGCGGGCAGGGCAGTGAGGCAGTGGAGTGAGGAAGGCAGATGATATGGCTGATACAGAGGGGCGGGCATGGACCCTGGTAAGAAGTAGGTATGGGAATGTGACGGGTGGCTACCGATGGAAACCCAGTTGAGGAATGTGCAGCTGGGAGTGGAGTTGAAGCCTGCGGCCGGGTGAGGGGGTAAGAGCATTGCCGTTACTGATTATTCCACCCTGCTAAAAACCACCCTGAGTCACCGGCCATGATTTATGTGGCGCCCTCTGGCGGTAATCTCTGTCAAACAGGATCGAGCGAATCGGCTCCCATCCGGACCAAGTCGTGTGATTTATCCACAATGGGTAGATACCAAGCCGAGCTGCCGGTGAGGAAGACACGGCAGGACGACCTGGTGACCTGCTCATTGAGCAGCTCACAATGAATGCCTTCCTGTGGCCAAGTGCCCTGGTGATGAGCAGATGAGCGGATAACCGCCCCACTCATTGAGCAAACCTGGGGGCACAAATCAATCCTCCTGCAGCATGAGCTGCTCCTTCTGCTTGCACAAAGTCAAGACATTAAGCCAGTGAAAAGCCCATCAATATAATTAGTAAATGAGACAAAAAGAGAGAGGCGCATTGGAATGGTGACTTTAAACAAGAGTGATAGGCTGGCAGTATCACCTGTTGGCAGCCATGGCCTTGTGCCTCTGTCTCCTGCACCCAGCCTCCCCCACCATACCCCGCGGTCCCTTCGTTAACAAGTGCGTGTCAAAAATCAGCGCCGCCAAATAACAAAACATGAAGGCTGACGAAAGGCAGCATGAAAAATTCATTGGGAAACATGAATGGGTGACACCCCCGTGGCCATAAAAGCTGGAATGTGATTACTGGGGGCCAGGCAGGTGGCAGTCCGAGGACGTCTGTGCCTAATTACATGGGTCCAACAGGCTGCAGGCCCTGCTTCCTATACTGACCACTAATTGGTAGCAGTGGGCGCATGGGAACCCATCTAGAGCGGCTTGTATTAAGTGTGTTACAGTGTGGACCCTCATGTACGTGGGGTATTAGTACACATGTACACTACCGCTGTTTGGGTTGTAATAACGATGTGCCGGAGTAAGTTCTTTTAGTATTAAGCTACTATGGCAAGCAATGTTTGAGTATTATAAGATATACCCTGTCATGAAATTGTGAACTTGCTTTCTTACATCGTGTGTCTGTGTGGGAGGGGGGGGGGTCCTACCACATGTGATACAACTTGATATAATACTGTCAGGGTCCCTGTGTGACCTACAGCCTCGTTTTAAACCCCCGACTGCTCTATCTGATCCCAGATAATCTTGCTAAGCTCTTAATGTTACTGCAGGGTTAGCATGCATTTTGCCTTTAAGATGAGTTAAGCAGTTCTCTCAGGAACCACTGCACGGCTTAACCAACCGCACCCGCAACCATCAGGAAAACCAGATTGTTATTGACAGAGCTTGGCCTTCACATGCTATTGTCACATGGAAACAGGTCACAGAAACCCCGGAGACCTTCTTAAAATCAACTTAAGCGTCATCCATCGTAGGTCCCCCCCCCCCCCATTACCGCTCCTCAGGGCCAAGACTTCAATTTATGTGTCACACAACTAAATTCTTCATAGGCCGGAAGCCTTCCAGGAAGACAAATAGACAGTTGCATAAAGGATCTGGTGCATTCTATCTTTTTTTTTTTTAGCCAACGGCGTAATGATACCCAAGGCAGCCATTTTGAAAAATACGTCTTGAATCCAATGGCCTTGACAGTTCCTATTTGAGACTTGTCATACATGTAGTATCTTGTAACAGATCTGCTCATATTACTGTATATCGATATATAGTATAGTATATATTTTAGAAAAGAGACATGCCCGTAAAAGTATATAGCTTAGCTCGTGTACATCTAATACTTTCAGCACAATCACACTGGGGTTGGCCAGTTTATGAATTTACCTGGTAAAGATGATACTGTATACCATCTGAACTCATCTGAAAGATGGACGTGCATGATTATTGTTATTAACCAAGTACAGCTTTTCCTGGAAACGTTATATGACTTGTGAGGGGTATGTACCCTGGAGCTTTCTAAACATGTTTCAGTGTTTGTCCTCAGATAGCCCTTCCTCCTGTGCATATACTCCCTGACCTGGCATTGTGACATAGACCCAGGGTGACAGGTCCCCGGCCTTTGGGGCACAACTAAATGAGAACCGGGGTTAATGGGTTCGCCCAAGCATGGATTTATGGGAATGCAATCCCATAATTCTCCACGGGGGGTCAGGGGGTCATCACCAAGGCTACCTGTGGCTACTAACTGGCGGCAGATTGGGATGTCCATGTCCCTCCCCACAACCTCCCCTTGGCGTCTTACTGCATCTACCCACCCTCCCAGGGCCCTCCCTCTCCTCCCCTAGGGGCCACTGTAATGGTCAGTTGGCAGTTGACCCCTAAACTCTCCCCCTTACCCTTACACCCTCAGGCCCTCCTCCCTGGTGCTGACTCCACTTAGACCGCCCTAATCCTCCTGTTGCTACTGGCTGCAGCACCGTGCAGCTAACAGCTGTCTGCCCCTGGTTAAAGCCGCACCCTCAGTGACTGCCGACAGAGTGGAGGCATACCGCCGATACAAACAGTAAATAGTGCCAGCATATAGTCATACCTTACTACTCTTCCCTATCCAACTTCTAGCTTTCGCTAGATTTCATGGATGCAAACCCCATCAAGGTCTAGCACAATATGCAAAGCAATGTCAATGCCAGACTCTGAGAGCCTGCGCCAAAGCCACAATTGGGTGTTGGTGTACTACTCACGTGGCGCATTATTCCGCAAAGAGAACGTCGGGTTACGCAATGAA